>CM053587.1:335117261-335210268 GCA_028646515.1 Pseudochirops corinnae
AGAGGCCCAAAAAGCCAATGAGGAGAAGAATGCCTTAAAAAGTCGCCTTTGCCAGATGGAGAAAGAATCTCAGAAGCACTCTGAAGAGAATAATTCCGTCAAAATTAGAGTGGAGCAAATGGAGAGTCAGACAGGACTGAGCAACAACAGCAACAAAAGGACTTATAAGTTGCAAGATTTCCAGGCGGGGGAGGTGGGGGGTGGGGGTGTGTGGAATAATGGGGGACTCAACATTTCAAAGATCTGGAATTTTGTCTGTTTCTGTACTCCCATGGATACAGACTTGTCTCCCAGAGTAGCTGTCCATGGTTGAAAAACAAATTGTCCTCTGACTCCAGACTTACTTAGCTTGCCTTCCTCTCCCCCTTCCACCTCAGGCTTTCATCCTGGAGATAATAATACAATCAGCACACAGCCAAGGGTGCAACAGGAACTCCCCCAGGGCTCCATTCCCAGTACCTGTGACTTCCTAGACCAAGACCCCCTTCCCCTATCACTCATCCCTTCCAGGTGTCCTCTCCCTTTCTAACTTGGGCCTGGTTTCACTTTTGTTCCTGTTTCCCTAGGATCTAACTTAGTGATTGTCACATAATAGGTGTTGTAAATGCATGGTGACTGAGTGATTCCTTCAGATCTCTGCTCAAATCCCTCCTTTGGCTAGAGGCTCTTCTCCCTTCTCCCCTTCCTCCCCCCCCCCTCCTCTTTGTATCTTGTATGTACAAGATTGTTTGAGTGTTCCCTTCTCCATTAGAGTGTAAGCTCCTTGAGGGGGTGAAGGCTCTGCTTTTGCTTTTCTATATGTCCTCAGTATCTAGCATGGTGTCTGACTTAATACTACACTTCACTGCATAATCATCGCCAATCTATTATCATTGTACCCTTTTTTTAGTCCAAAAACTGGTTTATAAACTATAATTCTGTTCATCATGCCGCTTAAAAGGTAAACAGAGCATCAATGTATTCACCAGTGGCACATGGCTACACATTTATCTCTTGCGCATTTCGAGCCTGGAGCCTAGAATTCTCAGCCTACAGGAATTGTCACTGTATTTTGAAAGCAGACTTGCATGATTTGTTTAGAGAGCTGCAGTCCTAACACTATTGTTACTCAACCCAATGAAGAGCCCTAGGCACAAGGGGAGTGGGATGAGCAGTTGAAGCTGCCATGAGTAAGTCATATGATATGGCAACACTTGTATCTTCCCAATTTTAATGTATATTCACGAGGTATCCTAATCTTGCACCAAAGACAGTTTAATAATAAATGATTTTAAGTAATACCGGCCTAAATTTGAAAAAAGCCAATGGTTGCACCCCACTTTTTTGCAAAAAAAAATTTGGCGTAAAATCTGGGACAATTGTGTGGTGAAATATGGTAGCTGCAACATGAAGGAGAGGACTTCGTGGCTTGTAAAGTATCTTTGTCCTTGTTCCTGCTCATATCTTCTGCTCTAACCAAGGACAAAGCTGGTAGGGAAACTTTTTGAGTCTAGTAGGTAGGTGTCTGTGTAGCCTTACTGCTTTGCACAGTGCCTGAAATATGATTCAGAAATGCTTAGCAGTTGATTGAGTCACCTTGTGTCAGAGCAATGGACAGTGCTGGATTTGGAGTCAGGAAGACTGCAGTTCAAATTCTGCCTCAAACGCTCTTAGGCAAGTCACTTAAACTTTCTCGGCCTCAGTTTCCTTCCCTGCCAAATGGGGAAAAAGATAGTACCCATGTTCTAGAGTTGAACAAATGAGCCTGTTGCGGCCCTTATTTAGAGGGCCACACAAATGTTAATAGTGATCAATATTGTATTGCTGTTTTCTGGTTGTGTCCAACTGTTCGTGACCCAGTGGACCATACTATTTGTGGGGTTTTCTTAGCAAAGATACTGGAGTGGTTCGCCATTTCCTTCTCCACTGGATTAAGGCAAATAGAGGTTAAGTGACTTGCCCAGCATCACATAGCTAGTGAGTGTCTGAGGCTGAGTGTGAACTTAGGTCTTCCTGACTCCACCGAGCCATCAGCTGGGAAATGTTATACCCCTAGCAAAACTCCTCAAGGGCAAGGACTTTGGCCCAGTGCCTGGCACTTGGTAGGTACTTAATAATACTTCTTAATTGATTAATTTCCAGAGCTCCATATCCTTTGTGCTCATTTGAGGGGCTTTCCTTGGCAGATTCTTTTTTTTTAAATTTTATTTATTTTCTTTTAGTTTACAACATTCAGTTTCATAATCCCTTGAGTTTCAAATTTTCTCCCTCTCCCTCTCCTCCTCCCTCCCCCCATGGAGGCATGCAGTCAAATATAGGTTCTACAAATACCTTCACATTAAACCTTAGTCAAGTTGTAAAGAATTGTAACCAATGGAGTAAACAATGAGAAAGAAGGGACAAAACAGAACAAAAGAGAGAGAGGGCAAGTAGTTGCTTCAATCTGCATCGACTCTGTAGTTCTTTCTTTGGATGTGGACATACCTTTCCATCATGAGTCTTTAGGAGTTGTCTTCTAACCTTGCATTATTTGGAGGAGCCCAGACTATCAAAGACAGTCATCATAGATATGATATGTCTGTAATGGTGTACGATGTTCTCCTGGTTCTGCTCTTCTCACTCAGCATCAGTTTATATAAGTCTCTCCAGGTTATTATGAAGTCTGTCTGCTCCTCATTCCTTATAGCACAATAGTATTCCATTACATTCATGTAACACAACTTGTTTAGCCATTCCCCAATTGATGGACATCCTTTTGATTTCCAATTCTTTGCCATCACAAAAAGAGCTGCTATAAATATTTTTGTACATACAGGTCCTTTTCCCACTTTTATGATCTCTTTGGGATACAGCCCTAGAAGTGCTCTTGCTGGGTCAAAGGGTTTGCACATTTTCATAGCCCTTTGGGCGCAGTTCCAGATTGCTCTCTAGAATGGTTGGATCAGTTCACAACTCCATTCTTGGCAGATTCTTATCAAATGTCTTTTACATGTCACCAACACAGTCTCTTGGTATGATAGGTTTAGAGCTGGAAGGGACTTCAGAAGTTGTACGTGACAGTCTTTTCCTATCACAGGTGAGAAAACTGAGGCACAACTTTTAAATGATGTCTAAGATTACATAGCTAGTAAGATCATAGGGTCAGAGATCCAGATTTGAAAGGCTTCTTGGATGCCATCTGCTCCATTCCTTTCATTTTATAGATGAGGGGAGACAAACGTAGTTGACTGAGAACTAACGGAACCTGATCTGGTTTGTTCCTAGGCCAATGAAGCCTGGGGCTGACCAGACACTGTTTATCTCTCCAGTTTCTGACTATTTTGTAAATCTCCCAGACTCTCCCCTCTGAAGATTCCAAAGTTTTCTTTATGGACTTTTGCTTGTTTTGCAAAATAGGTTGTTGTTGTGTTTGTCCTTCATGTTTGAAGAGGCCCATGGCATCTGGGAAATGATGACATGACTTGTAGTTGACTTTGATTTGTGTGAAGCAGGGCTGTGCAGGGTCAGCAGCCTCACTTTCTACTCTAGAGCATCTGGATCCAGTGGCCAGATATTCATCAGGATGACTGGAGATGGCCCAGGATGCAATGGGAGACACTGGCCTTTAGGCTCAGGTTTTTTTGAGTACTCAAGTACTCACTTTAAGAAGTGAGCAAAACAACTTATTTGGTGAGCTAGTGAGATGCCTAACCTTTCCCACCTGGAGCCTAGACATTCTCTCTGCCTTAGTACCTTATAGAAACCCTGTTCCCAGCTGTCTCTGTGGGGTACCCTAGCACTCACTGTGTGGCACCCGAGGCTGCAACTCACTTGCCCTGATTAAAGACCTCCATTTTGTTGTATTGACTGCTTTCATTCAAATTCAGATTGACTGGGGAACTGAAGAGAAGTTAAGTGGCTTGCTAAAGGTCACAGTAAGTGATGAAGGCAGCACATGACCCCAATTTCTCCAATGTTCTTTTCATGGTACTGTATGAGTACATCTGTAAATGAGTGTACTAACTACTTTGACTTGCGTGAGCTCCCCAATTACCCAGGCAACTAAGAAGAGCTGTATGGGAATTGGCTGTATTGACTAAGAAGCATAATTTCTTGACATACCAACAATCCTTTGTGGTGACTGAGTAAAGGCAGCTGGACATGCAGAAAATCAGCAACTCTGAAGCCAATTAAGCTCTGAAGCAGATCCTGAGTAATTTGGTGATTTATGGGCCTTTAAGAGACATCCCTGTCTTCAAAGACTTTCCTCACAGCAGGTTATGAAGACTATGGGCATATGCTATTTTATGGTCTTTTTGGAGACCTTATCTCCAGCAATGCTCCTAATTTTGGTGATGGGACTTTCAGAATTATCCTGTTTTTGGAGACATCGCCTTGTCAAGCTTTGAATATGAACTGCTTAATCACCAAGGATGCCTTCTGATTTGTGTATCAAAGACCACAGCCTTGACATCCACAATTCCTCACTCCCCCTCCCCTTGGGGATAGGGCCCACTGACTCACTCCTTTCTAAGCCCTTCTTCTCCCCACCCCCCACCCCCAATTCCTTACCGTCCTTACCTAAAAGGTACATAAACTCTTCCCATCCATTACCTGGCATCCTATTCGGTAGAGGCTGGGTAGTACCCATGCACATGTTATTTTTTCTTTCCTGCTTAACAAAAACCTTTCTCTAATTTCACAGACACTGTCTTTCTCTGGATTTCTTCCCTTTTAGGGAAAAGGGGAATTTAAGTCTCAATAACTGGCCTTTGCATTCTTTGGTTGTTTTCCCTTTTGGGGGAAAGAGAGATCTCAATTCCCTCTAGAGAGCATGTGCTTTGGATTACAGTACCAGCATGTTGAACACAGGGAACTGAGGAAATTCCCTCACCTTGGAGCAGCATCTACTTTGCATTTTTGGCCATAACTCAAAATCACAGATTTAGAGCATAAAAGGACATAAGAGGCCATCGAGTCCAACCCCTTCATTTTACAGATGAGGAAACTGAGGCCCAGAGAGATCAGAGACACTGCTGTTATCATCCTGACAGCATATTCTCCTTGTAAGGGAAAAGAAACAGTCTGGTGAATTCCCCTGTCTGCAGACTTGGAGTAATCAAGTGAACATTATATGTTTCTTGAGACTTGGAAGAAATGCTTTTAGACTTATCAGTTTAGAGCTGTTGTAAAAGTTTATAACAAGCAAGTGTAAACCTTGTCTGGTTTAGTAGCTCAGGCCACTCATTCCTTAATGGGCCCCAGAAGAGGCAGAGCGGTAATGCTCTTGTCTTTTCTTTTTTTTTTTTCTCCTAGTTCCACCTTGATACCTATTTCCTGGCTCTTGTTATACCCACCACACTTTAAGCCCTGGGTTCAAATTTGAACTTTGACTCTTACTACCTGTGTTACTTTGGATAAATCATGTCCTCTTCCTGATCCTTAGTCACCTCTTCATTTAAAATGAAGCAGATGACTACTCAAGTCCTTTTCAGCTCTCAGTATATGATACTAAGGCTTTTTAATCTCTCTGGGTCTCATCGTTCTCATCTGTAAAATTTAAGTGTCCCCACAGGCTCAGATGAAGTCTCTCTATATTTTCATATTTCTCTCAGAACTTCGCTTTTCAACATATCTCATTCTCCTTTTCTCATGGTTGTTGATCTGCTTGTTTTTCTTCTTTAGATTGTAAGTTCCTTGAGAGCAGGACAAGTGTCCCATCCATCTTGAAGTAGGGAATGATTGTTACAGTGCTTGGCACATAGAAGGCTTATAATAAAGGTCTGTTAAATTATTATAAACAAGTTAAAGGGTTGGAGCCAATAGTCTCTCAGGTCACTTCAGCTCTGAACCAATGACCTTTGATCTGCTCTAGCCATCTTGCCTCAGGCTTTCCAGACCACTTGTTCCTCTTTCCTACTGTTAGCTTTTAAGAAAAGTAGCCTTCTGGCACACCACTGGGATTTGGAGTTGACTCAGATTTTCCAAGGCTGTGGAGGGCACAATCTCTGACAGGTCTTCCTTTCTAAGCTGGAAGGGTTTCAGGGATAGATCTGGCCTCAGACTGGGCCTGTGGTCTCAGGATCATTTTAACTAAGTGAGTAGACTCCTGTCACCAAGTGACCACCAACCCTTTATTTATTTATTTGGCTACAACAACTCACAGAGATAGTCTTCTGAATGAAATCATGGAGTCTTAGATCTGTGATTTGTTGTTCCATATTTGGAAGTTAGGAGAATGTGAGTTCAAGCCCTGGCTGTGTGACCCTGGGTAAGTCACTTAACTTCACAGTGTCTTAGGGAATTCTCTAAGACTTTTAAGTTGCAGAGCAGATGCTGATCTCCAGTGGTAGAGGCTGTTTCGTCACTTGGAATTCTTTATATCAGCAAAATCACAGGTGTGGTTAAAAAAAGGTGAATTTGTGAATACATTTTCCCATGAGTCTCCGTTTGCCCTGCATCTGCACCCCTACTCTGTATGTTGTCTCCTTTTATTAGAATGTGAGCCCCTCAAAGGCAGGGGCTAGCTCACTTTTCTCTTTGTATCCCAGTGATTAGCACAGTGCTTAGCACAATAAGGGTTTAATAAATGCTTTTGGACTTGGTCCTTCAACAGTGATTTCATCAGCATAGGGAAATTCCTAGTGTGGGAATTCTGTGTGCCAATGTAGACCTCAACCCATGTTTGACTTAGTAGATTGGTCCTAGACAGCTGCCTGAGGCACATAGACATTGGTTAAATGAGTTTGCTTAGGGTCCAGGGCCTGTATGTGTCAGAGATGGAGTTTGGGTCTAAATATTCCTGTCTCTAAGTCCAGAGTACCTTGGCTTTTACTGTATTGCCTTACTTCAAATAAAGTGAATAATAACAATAATAATAATAATAATAATAATAATAATAATAATAATAATATAACTTCCAGTTCTATCATGCTTTAAGATTTAGAAGGCTCTTTCCCCACAACAACCCTGTGAAGGAGGTAGCACATGTGTTATTTTTTTTCTTTATGGGGGGGGGATGGTGGGGGGGAAGGTAGGGCAATTGAGGGGCTAGTTTTTGTGTTAAGTGCCTGAGGCCTGATTTGAACTCAGGTCTGCCTGACTCCAAGGCCGGTGCTCTATTCGCTGTGCCACCTAGTCGCCCCTAGCACATGTGTTATTAACCCCATTTTACAGATGAGCAAACAGGCAATTATGTCTGGTGGGTGGGTACAGAATTTAGAAACTTTGAGCAACTCACACAAAAGACCACAGTCTGTGATGTTGGGTCCACTTTTTAATTTTTAACCATAATGCAAACAGGCATAAGTAGTTTTTTAATTCCATAAAACCAGAAGATTGGAACTATCCAGAAGAATAGGTGCATGCGGAGGACAGCCTGGAGAGCCTCGCAGACTGAGCAGGAGTCAGTCTTGGAGAGAGGTGCTGGAGCACATTGTATGCACGGCATAGACTTAGCAGCATCAAGAGCTCAGAGGTAGGGGGAAAAATCCATGATTCAATGCAGCATTCACTCCTGCTCCAGCTCTGTCCCTCCTAGTTCCCCCACCCCCCTGGATGGAAACAGACATACAATTGTGCTTCAAGACCGAAGCCCACCAGACAGCTGCCCCTGAGTCACCAAGTCCATCCCCAGCTTGTCTCGTGGTTCAGGTGATCACAACAAAAAGGACGTGATTGTGTCAGAGTACATGAGATGGGATGGATGGGATGGTACATCTGAATGGGATAGGAACCCAAGTTATTTGGCCTGAAATCTCAGGCTCAGAATCTTCAGCTCCACCTTGCTTTCAAGGAATCTTTCTTCCTTTAGAAACTCTGGAAGTTGGAAGGTAACCTTTTTTTAGTTGGGTAGAAGGCTTTTGCTTAGGGAGTGCTCAGGACATTATAAGGTTTCAGAAACCATCCATGAGGAACTCAATAAGAAGGCCCCATGGAGTTACTTGATCCAAACTACAGAACCGAATCAAAGGCCCTCGATGTTTAATGTTCAATTCTGACTTATAGCAAGCTGGTTGTGAGGGGCAGAAGGTCTGATTAGGCCCTGGCTACAAAGGCAGTTTGGTTGATAATTTGGGTTCTCTATTAGGCCAGGCAGATTTAAATGGAGATATTTAAAAGTGCATCTGAGGTTAAACTGAAACTTATGTATTCTCTCTTTCCCTCTCTTCCCTTCTCCCCAATTGTGGCTTTTGGAAAAAAGACCAGATTGTTTCCTCTAGATCAAGACATGCCCAAATTCCCTTCATCCTTCTGGGCCACAGGCATAGAAACATTTTGGGGTCAGTTGTCATTGTAACCAATGCCTTTGTCCTCCCAATTATTTTTCATTAGAGGCAAACTCTGCAAACCCCTTGAAGGGCCCTGGAGAGGGAAGAATGCTAGAGAGACTGGATGTATTGTCTCATCTTGTACCCATATGCTGTGAGGACCCTCCTTGATGTCCTGTGTTGCTAGTAGGGTCCCTTTGGCCTTCCTGTCTTGTTTGGGATGTCACGATTACATGGTCTTTTGCATTCTCAAAGCAAATAGGAAGTTTGGAAACAGGAGGGGTATGTCAAAGGTGGGGCATAACAGGGAGTGTGGACATGCAACTCAGTAATCCCAGGTCAGTATCCCTTTCACTTGATTATCTGTAGCTGGAGAAGGTCAGGGCAGCTCAGGCCCTCAGATGGAGTTGGTAAGTTCAGAACAATGCAAGAGGAAAGGATTCAAAGGTCAAAGGGGCAAACAGAAGAGGCAGGGAGGGTGGAATGGCGTGAAGATGGAGAGAGAGACCCCAAATGTAGGTTTTCATCTGAGCTCAATGGACAGGTTTGCATTCAGAGCTAGATGGGCAGAGAATGGTTTGAAAAGCTCACACGGACCTCGAGAGCCAGCGGCAATGTTACTTGTGCTCAGGAAGCTTTTGCTTTATAGTTTGGGTTCAAGAACCTATCTTCTGCCATCCTACCCTGCAACTTTTTGGTGCCTAAATCCTTTATGGAAGATATTAAGAGTGGGACATAAAAAGACATATAAGTTAGGAGTCTGGTTGTTGGAGGGAGGAAAAGAGGGAGGGAGACAGAGAGGGAGAGAGGTGAGGGGGGGAGAGGGGGAGAGAGAGAGAGAGAGAGAGAGAGAGAGAGAGAGAGAGAGAGAGAAACAATGTGCATGCAAACATGAAGCCAGTTGATGTTGGCTCAAGTTGAAGCATTTCTCCATTTCTTTTCTTTCTCTATTATTTGGAATGAGGCTATTAACTTGCTGAGGCCTGGTCTACATCTAGGCATCATTAACCTTTTTTGCTGACTCAGAGAGAAATTGAGATTGAGCTCATCAGGTATTGTCTTTACTCTTTGGGGAGGGGGTCAGGATGGAGGAAGAAGGATCTGGTCCTCTATCTCACTCTCAATATCAATAAGATATTTAGGGATAATAAATCCTATTTATTAACAATTAGAGTGGAAGAAATTCCCCCCCCCCCCCCATGGGACCACTCTCAGATGCCAGGTAACCAGATTTTAAAAACACAAAGTGAATTTTTGGATGGGATCACAATTTTTCGACAACCCCAAGGAATTGCCAGAGAACTGCCACAAGGGGACAGCATTTACTCACTCACAGTGATACTCAGTGGCGCTTTAATTTCCTCCATGAAGACAACCTCCAACAATGCAGATCTTAACCCCATCCATGCTTGGGCCACTATCAGGGGATGAACAAGATAATAGGATCTGAGTCTCTTTCTTCCGCGGGGGAATTTGCCCAAGGAATCATGGGGCAATGGAAAGAGCACTGGAATTGGAAACAGATGACATGGGTTCATACCTCACCTCTGACACCACCACCTGTTAGCTTGGGGAAGTCACTTAAATTTCTTCCTCCCTTAGTTTCATCATCTGTAAAATGAACCAGGCCTCCAACATCACTGTTAGCTTTAGATCTAAGGGGCAACTCTTCAGTGGACCTTATTCTCATTCTGTTTGAGGCCAGATGCTTTGCCTCTCTGAGGGATGTAAGGTTTGGATTGCATCACTTCTAAGACCTTTTCCAGTTGTAAAACCATAATCCTATGATCTTATGACACACTGAAAGATTCTGGTTTGAGGGTAAAGCTGTTTTAAGATTTTTCAAGTTCAAGGAGTACTTGGAAATTGAGAATCCTACCTGATTAATCTCTTACCTGGTAACTAGTCTCAGGTGGTTGGAAAGTAGCTTGTGTTGTGGGCCAGGATTGAGTTTAGGAGGACACTCATTTCTAGAGACACATTGAGGTTTTTCCATTGGACTCTTTCTTTCTCTGAGTCCCTGTTTAGAAAGAGTGACTGCAGTCACCGCCCTCCTTACTAATGATATTTATCAAAGATGGGGGCATTTATGAAAACATGAAGGTTAGCTGGGGGGTGGAAATAAGAGAGGACAACCTATGTCAGAGGGGAAGGGAAGAGGGAGGGCAGAGGCAGCAGCAGCAGCTTAAAACCCTGGGGAGCTAGTGATGTCTTAGGAGATGTGATTCAAAAGGAGCAGAAAGGCTAAAAAAAAGGCCTTGGGAGGAGACGAGAGGAGCCAGAGTTATTTTAATTGAAGAAGGTGAAAGAGTAACTCAATGAACATTTTCAACTCATTGTAGGGGTTTTATAAAAAAGATGCTGAGCCATTTTCTTGACTGAAGAAGAGAGTGAATAATCTTTGCTAGGTTTTACATAGCATGTTATAGTGGCAAAGCATTTTTGAGAGATTTTCTCATTTGAACTTTAGAAGGACCCTATGTGGCATGTACTGTTACTGTCTTCATTTTAGATGGAAAGAAATGGGATCTGAATGAGGTTTAGGGACTTACCAAGGTGACACAGCTACGATGTGTTTGAGGCAGCACTAGAAGGCAGGGTCTTCTCAGTCCTAAGTCCAGACCTCTCTCCACTGCTTTGAGATTATGACTGGCCATGAGGAAGACTGCTGGCCACAGCAGCATGAACCACGTGTGATGCCATCTTCCCTACTTCTTGAGAGGTCTTAGGGAAGAAGGACAAGCATCCATCCTGGGTGGGCTTGCTCATTGGAAGGTCCCTTTGCACTCCTAGTTTCCATGAGGTTGGTTCTGGGAGATTATCTGGTCTCACAGCTATGTTCAACCCTGGCCAAGAGGGCCTGGGTGTTTTCTCTCTGCTCAGGCAGAGGGTGCTCTATATAAGAAATGTTACTTGTCAAAAATAATACAGATAATCAAGGGCTAGAGCATGGATAGGAAACTGAAGCCTCTCCTATCCTGGAGGGTTGGAGCAGGCCCTCTGAGTCATTATCACTTTTTTTTTTCAGATGCCACCTGACCCTGATTAGCACCTACAAGTAGGTAGACACTTTACTAGTTCTTCTTTGGGGGGGGGGCAGTTACACCAAGGGGCCTGGGAGGTCAGTACTACTGTGAATGGGAGAGCACTTGCTTTCCACTAGGCAAGGGAGCAAAAGTTCTTAGAAAGGATCTTTAAAATCTGGATCAAGAGAAGGGAATTCTGTCAAAAGCATCTAATTAAATTGTCTTTTAAAGGCATGGGTTCTTAACCTAGAGGCCTTGAACTTGGCTTTTAAAAATATTTTGGTAACTGTATTTCAATATACTTGGTTTCCTGTATGTAATCCTATGACTATTATTTTATGCATTTAAGAATATGATTCTGAGATGGGATCCATAGGTTTCAACAGATTGTCAGAAGTCTTACAAGAAAAGTGAAGAACCCCTGTTCTACAGGGCCAAATTGTTGAAGGGGACACATCCATCCTTGGGTCTCTTCCTTTGCACAAGACCACAGAATCTCTGAGCTGGAAGATCCATCAGTAGCCATCTGGTCCAACTTGTCCCTGAATCGCCTCAACAGTAACCATACCAAGGGCTCCTCTGGCCTTTGCTTGAAGATCTTCAGTGAGGGGGTGCCTGCTCTCTCCAAGGTATCCCATCTTTTTTGTCATCTATCTCTTTGATGTTCCTAGTTCCAGGTTGAATCCTCTTCCACTCACCGGTTATGCACACTGTCCTAAGTCTTTTCTTCTAGATTCTAAACATCCCCAAGTCTCACCCTGAACTTGGATGGTCTGATCTGGTGATCCTTCACTGTTCTGGTCTTCCTCCTCTGGACATGCTTCTCTAAATATGGTCTGACCAGGGCAGCAGAGGACAGACAACAAGAAGAAAACCTTCTTTATTCTCTACACTGATCTTCTCAGTGTAACCCAGCATCTCCTGCACTTTTTGGACTACCACAGTGTACTGCTGTCTCTTATTATCAAGGGTACATGGGTATACCTTCTCTCTTTATTCTACCCACCCTTATAACTATCCTTTCGGGTTTCATCTCAGGGGGAGAGGGCAAGGCACCACTGGAACCAGAAACCAACCAACAGTGTTATGTATTGACATAACATAGCGCTCAAGAAACAACCTTTATATATTCTCTCCACGTTGAGGAAGCAAAATATTCTTTCTCTCAAAAAAAATAGCTGAGAAAATCTGAAGCATATGGAGGTAAGATGCCTGCCCCAACATCACATAGCAAGGTCAATGTAGGTCTTGTGATTTCCAGACTGCTGCTTTTGGCCAGCTTCAAGAGGATCATAGACTTTTAGAGTCAGAAGGCAGCTAGGAGACCTTTTATTTCTTCCCTTTTATATACTCTTGAGTTGTAAGAGATTTCGATGCTGCCTTAGCCAGCCCATGCCTTTGGAATGCATTCGTGCTAGACTGTGAGGTCCTCGGGAGCAGAGATTGTGGGTTGGTTGGTTGGTTTTTTGCCTTTCGCTGTATCGTGAGCACTTAGCCCAGTGCCAGACACATGGGAGGAGGTTAATAGATGTTACCTTGACTCTACATCACTGATGAGGGATTTTCCATTTACTCTGTATACATCTTGTTTGTACCAAGTTAGGGCAGGGGCTGGTTTTGCCTTTCTTTGTACCTCCAATACATACTTAATTCCTGGCACATAGTAGGTGCTTATAAATGCTTATTGACCACTGTTTGGCCATCCGTATCTGCTCAAAAGAGTCTAATGCTGAGGAAGCACATTCTACTTTGAGACTTTTTTTGGGGGGGGGGTGACGGTGGGTGGGTGGGAGGAGCTTATTCCTTACAAATTCCCATCCATTTCACAGAGAAAGAAATGGAGGCCCAGGGAAGTGAATGCCAAACAGTGGCAGAATTAGGACCAGGAGGAGTATAGCAGATGGACCTGGGAAAGGATTTGAGGGACATAACTGGATGATGTGTGGGGACAGAGAAGCAGGAACAAGAGCATGGTATGTGGAATTCATGAGATGGAGCTGTTCCTCAGTGCCTTATACACTTATTGATTTTAGTCCCAAGTGGGGGACAAATCATCTCCAGTCATCAGTCACCCTGACCACTTGAATGCCAATGCCGTACAATCCAGGGGCTCCCAAGTGGTTTATATAAAATGGTGCCAGCCTTGTTGAGTGGGAACACAGAAAGTGTCAACATGTGCCAAGGGAAAACAGTTTCTCTGCGCCAAAGGTCTGCAGGCAACAGGCTTGCACAGGCAAGAGGAGAAGAGATGAGGACCCATGCCCCTCACACATACACATACACACACATGTGCGTGCACACGCACACCAAAAAATGACAATAACTTTTAAAAAAGGATGGTGTGTGACTTTAGGTGCTGGGGACTATCCATAGGAAGAGACCCACAGCTAGTCTCTCCTCCCCAGTCCCTGCCTTTCCAAAGAAACCCCAGAAAACCAACATGAAAATGCCAAACAGGAGTGATCTGGTGATTTCATGCAGCTGTGGTATGCCCTTGGAATAGAGAGAGAAAGAGAGAAAGAGGGTGAGAAGAAACATCATTGTGTAAGAGCCACTGCGGAGAAGAAGCCATTGCATTGCAGCAGAAAGGTTCAAAGAGGAAACGAATGGGGGCCAAGGAAAGCCCCACGGGACTTAAAGTCCGAAAAGAAGAAAAACAAACAAAAAAACCACGATGCAACAACAGGACGAGAGGGAGCGCGCATTTCACGGGAGTCCCATAGGAAAGAGTCAGCAGCGTCCATCTTTCCAAAACCTAGCACCTTCCGCATGGAGAAGGCCTGGGGGCAGGCAGCCCAGCCTGGCATCCATCTGAATGGGGCAGAAGGGACCTGGTTAGGAGCTGAACACCCTGTAAGGGAAGAAGGGAGGGGGAGAGAGAAGGATTAGCAAAAAGCCCTTCCAATAGGCCAGAGACAGCTGTAGAAAACATTCCCAAGTTCCCGATATCTTCCTCCCTCCCTCCCTCCCTCCCTTCCTTCCTTCCTTCCACATTTTGAAAGTGCCTACTATGTGCCAAGAGGCTAGGAGTACAAAGAGAAAGAATGAAACAATTGTTGCTCTCGGAGAGCAGGGAGAGCCCTATGTTGGGCAAAACAACATAGCCATAGACAAGTCAATATGGATACAAAGTAATTTTGATGGGGGCGGGTGAGGGGAACTAGCAACAGTAAAGAATGAAGAAAAGCATTATGTTATTAAAGCTATAGCCAAGGAAGTATGATAGAAGGGAGAAAAAAGTTACAAAATGCTATGTGTCATCATATAAGGCTGACTTTAAATGAAACTAACTCACTAGGAGAAAAAAACAAGCCCAACCCCCAAAACAAACCCCAAGGTGTTCGGTTCATGATTGACACATTATCATATTACTCCAATAGAGCAACAGTCCTGTGGTCTCAGTGGTGAGGAATTCCTTCCAAAGATTTGGTTCACAATCCTTCTAGATCTGCCTAAGCTGATTTCTTGTCTTGGGGGAAAAATGTGGAGCCCTTGTGTTTTAGAAACAAAGTGACTTCTAGGTTAAGCATTAAAAAAAAGAGGTTTCAGTGCATTGAAAATCCATGAGTTTTTTTTGGAGGTTGAGGACTTCTTCTGTTAACACACAGCTTGCTATCTCCCTCCAGCCTGGCTGTGGTCAAAATCTTCATTACATTACAGACAGTGTGCTGAGGCACATGGCTCCACCTAACTAAGCTAGTCCTCAGACAGGCCTAAATGTATGCTGATCATGTATAGAAACCTTGCCAGCTAGGACCTGCCCAAGATTATACTTTGTTGGCAGGGTCTTAGAGAACTCAGGGTCACCACCGCTTCACCACACATGCATCTGAGAAAGAGTTTAGTGGTTGTTTAAAAGAGGAGTTCTATTTCAACCCAAGACAATTTACTCTAAATGTCTTGGGAAGTAGATACCATGTGGTCACCACAAGATGGAAGAAGAGTGTGTTGTATGGAATGGCATATTTTAGACCTGAAATTATGGTAAGACACGGTAAAGTCAGGATGACAATAAAGTCAACCTTACTTTTAACCATTAGGGAAGTGATATCTCATCCTCACATTGCCATTCTCTAAGACATTTCCTATGAGGTCATAGATTTAGAGTTGGAAGAGACCATAGAGGTCATTGAGGCCAAACCCTTTATTTTACCGAAGAGGAAACTGAGGCCCAGAGAGATGATCTGACTTAGGGTCACACAGTCTGTGTCTCAGGTGGGATTTAAACCCAGGTCTTCCTGACTCCAAGTCCTGTGCTCTATCTACTGCATCATGCTGCTATCTCTAGTTGAGAGAAGTTAGGGGTTCAAATCCTGCCCTGTACTTTACTACCAATATAACCTTGGTCAAATCACTTCATTCCTTGAAGATCTTAATTTCCTCGTTTATAAACTGAAGGAGTGACCTCAGAAGTCCCTTTCAACTCTGAACATGTGATCCTATGATCTCTAGATGTCCAGAGCAGGGCGTGGGGACTCTATCAAAATACAAGGCTTTGTTATTTGTATTCATGAGAAGATAGAATGGGAGACAGTCCAGTGTAATAGATAGAGAGATCTCCTGGGAGGGAATTCAAGTGCTGTCTCTGATACATACTGGTTATTTGACCCTGGGCAAGTCACTTAACCTCTTAGTGACTCAAGCATTATTATCCTTAGTGCCTCAGGCATTATTGATTTTTTTTTTTCCAGGCAATGGGGTTAAGTGACTTGTCCAGGATCATGTAGCTAGTATCTGAGGCTGGATTTGAACTCAGGTCCTTCTGACTCCAAGATTGGTGCTCTATCCACTGCACTACCTAGCTGCTCCTGCTTCAGGCATTATAAGACTCTAAGTTGTAGAGTAGGCTACAGTTTGCCTGAGTAGAGGCAGTTTCCTTTCTAGAAGTTTCTCATACCAATATAATCACAAGTTTCATATCTCTCCCCCACCCCCAAAGAAAATTGCTTGTTGTCCTTTGTACTTTGGAGGACTGAAATGGCATCATTATATTGGGTGACTGACTGTGGTTGGTCAGACCAATATGAGCTCATAAGGCTCTACCACAGGTCAGGCACAAATAGTGTATAGGAATATTATATTCTGGTTGGAGAAGCTGGTGGATTGAAAGCAAAAAACACAGTGGGAAGTGTTAAAGCTATCTACAGGTTGGGAATCCCTGCTATTCAGCTAAGTTGGAGAGCCATGATCCAAAGAGAAGTTATCTTAAGAGATGTGCCCAATAGAAGTGAGAAGGATCTCAAGTAGGTAGGGTGAACATTCTGCGTCTAAGTCAGAACTGTCTTTAGAAGTTCCATTTCCCTGGATAAGCACCACAAAAGGGATCCTCAAATCAATTTTTAAAAGAAAAATGTAGTTCAGGGTGGTAAAGAGATACCCTGACACAAAGTCCCATGAATGGAGAACCTAGGTCATGAGGAGGCTGATGATGGGGAGGTTGCTAAGTCCATGGTGGGGTCAAGTTGAGGAGAAGCTCCCCTGTGATGTCACTGCTGGGGAGAGGTAGCAGGTCATCTTGTAGCATCCTATTTTAACCAATTATTGTTGTTAAATAGGTGTTATGATCAGTTATTTGTACCAGCTGAATAAATACATTTGTTTCCAGAACCCTCTAAACGTTGGTGCCCTTGGCGAAAGTCCCAGTTGTTCCATCCTAGTTCCAGCTCTAGTCTAAGTTGTGCTTGTCTTTTGTCCCTGAGATTTCCATAGAAATAGAGTTGGCTTACTCATCAGTGTCCTTCTTGCTCTCTTCAATGAAGGCAATGGACTCAGATCTAAGGCGGTTGGTCACTTCGTACGTGCGCAGGGTGACTCCAAATATATCTTCATGGTAGCGGTTGTCATCCTAAGGGACAGAAACACTGGCTTTGAGTACAGGGAGAAGGTCTCCAGTGTCATACAAGAGCCCAATTGCTGTAGGAAATACTAAGAACTTGGTGAGTTAGTGATAGATATTTCTTGCTAACTTGGCATGAGACCTTGGGCCAGTCACTTCCCTTGCTGGGCCTTTACTTTTTCCTTTGTTAAATAAGAGGGTTGGATTAGGAGAGAAACAGCTTTGTATAGTGAAGAGAGGATTGGCTTTGGACTTAGAAGACCTGGGTTTGAATCTTGGCTCTGCTACTTATGACCTGACCTTGGACATGTCCCATAACTCTCTGGGCCTCAGGTTCTCCATTTGTAAAGTGAATGGGCCTGAACTTGGTAGCCTTTGAGTCCCTTCCAAACACCATCTCTGAAATGACTCCTCCAGTTCTTTATAGTCTACTTGGCCTAGGAAATGCTCGAGCTGTGGAAAGCTCCAGAGCATCTGGTTACCACTCACCCTCAGTTTGCTAATGAACACCCCGGCCTCCTCTGCTGAGAGCCTCCCCTGCTGGATCATGATGCGTTGGATGGCTTTCAGGACATCGGCCGCCATCGTGACATCCCCACAAACGTAGATGTGGCCCCCTTTCTCCTTCAGGGCTCTGTACACAGTCTCTGCCAGCTGTTCCTGTAAGGCATCCTGTACGTATTTCTGTGGGGAAGAGAGAGTGTCAATAATGATGGCCTGGTCAGGCCTAAACCTTGAACACCCTATTTCCTTCTTTAAAAACAAACAGACAACTTGTTTTCAAAACCAAAAAGCAATCCACTATAACGAAAATTAAAAAGAAAGAGGGGAAAAGAGACATATGGTAAAACGGATCTACCAATCTGTGTTTGACAGCATATGTGACATTTTATACCCATAATCCCCTAGCTGTGCAAAGAGTGGAGGTAGATGGGTATTATTATTAAGAAAGATAATATCTAACATTTATATAGTATTTTAAGGTTTACAAAACTCTTGTTTACATTATCTAATTCGATCTTCAAATTCATTTTCTTAACTCTTTTCCCAGACCAGGCTTTGACTCCTTCATTTTCAAAGTGTTGCCCATTCCTTCTCTTTTTTATAGGGCTACCTGTGAGACAGAAAGCTTCAAAGGACTTACATAATCCCTATCCATGTTAAAGCTGAGGAAATCTTCCCCAAGAGACTCCCTCTTCCTATGCTTCCAAGAATCTCAGACTCTTAGAATTGGAAGGGAACTTGGAGGCCACCCTGCCAACCTAGCAAGCAGTCACTTAGTTTTTCCCCAAAAACCTCTTGTGAAAAAAAACCCAGTACTTTCCAAGGCAGCCCATTCTACTTTTGAGTAGTACCAGATGTGGAAAAATAGACTTTCCTCTGCCTGGAATGCTCTCTTTCCTTATCTTAGCTTTCAGGGATTCCTAGCTCCTTCCAAAACTCTTTGTTGTTCAGTCATCTTCACTCATGTCCAATTCATGACCCTATTTGGGATTTTCTTGGCAAAGATATTGGAGTGATTTGCCATTTCCTTCTCAGCTCATTTTACAGATTGAGGAAACGTAATCCAAACAGGATTAAGTGACTTGCCTAGGGTCACACACATAGTAAGTGTCTGAGTCCGAATTTGAACTCATGATGAGTCTTCTTGATTTCAGACCCAGTGCTCTATCCATAGTACCACCTAGCAACCCTAGGACTCAGCAGCATTAAAAAAAAAGACTGCGATATAATGGGCAAAATCTTGGACCTGGAATCAGGAAGATCTGAGTTAAAATCCTGATTTAGACATTTACTAGCTTTGCGATCCTAGGCAAGTGTAATGGTAAGGGAATTTGAAGATCTTCCCTGCCCCTTAATAGGCTGAATGTAATCACATGGAGCCTATGGTAAGAGGAGCTTGCTGAAAGGGTGGAGCAGAGCCTGGAGGAAACTGGGAGTCAGAGCAGTTAGATGGAGGGAGGAGAGAAGACACAGACAAAGATATAGCTAGGCTTGTGACTGTTTGTTTGTGGGAAGACTAAAGGATGGTGTGGCTTCCTGCTGTATTATGATGTATTAACTTCTCTGTTGCTATGATGGACTTGACTTTCTGGTGTTGGGATTTGGCTTTCTGGTGTCTGAATAAATGTTTTGCTTCTGTCTTCTATATGGAGAGTTTGTTATATTTTGCTATTCAGAATTATGCCGGTATATTTATAGTTGCTGTTGTTGCTGTGAATATTGTGTTGGTGCTATAGCAGGTCACTTCCCATCTTTGGACTTCAGTTTCATTCTCTGTAAAATGAGGGGATTGGATTTGATGGCCTGTAAGGACCCTTCCACTTCTGGATCCATCATCTTATACCACAATTTTGCCAAAAGCCAGCCCCACACAAATATCCTCTTCCTTTTTTTAGCTGCTAGAACAGACCCAGTAGATTCATTCTTCTTAAGAGGCTAGCTATTAAGAAGGTTTATTATGTTGTCTCATCCACATATACTAAACAATATTCCTGATCTCCCCAGCTTTAGGGTGATCCCTACCCTGCAATGACTATGTATATATGTTCTTTATCTATTTATTTGTTTATGTATTATCTCCACCCCACCCCCATATAATTTAAACTCTTTGAGGACAGGAACTGTTTCATTTTAGTCTCTGTCACCAGTACTGAAGACAGAGAAAGTGCCTGGCACCCATCAGGTCCCTAATAAATGCTTGTTAAATCTTCCTCCCTACAACTTTCATCCAAGTTCTCCTACTGTATCCAGGGTCATCTCCAGTCATCCTGACCTATATCTTGCCACTGGACTGAGAAGGCTCTGGAGGAGAAAGTGAGGCTGGTAACTTTGCATAGTTCTCCCTCACTTAAATCCAATTCACTTGCATGTCATGGCATCACCTTCTTGATGTCACGTCATCTTTGAGAATGAAAGACAAACAACAACCCATTGTTCCTAGTTCTGCCCTCTGGGATCAAATAGAACAAATCTAGACCTTGTTTCATGGGACAAGGCCTCCAGCCTTTGAAGATGCTGGCCCCCAGAGTCCACTGGAGTGCTTATGTGTCCTTGGAACTAGAAAGTAGCAGAGACCTGAGAGAGTGGCTCTCCATGCACGTGCCCATCAGATCAGGACATGAGAACAGCATGGGAATTAATTACCTTTGGTTTGTCTGGCTCACGGGAATAGGCCGTGTACAGCTCTCTGAAGACACCTTTGTTCTTAGCCTGTAGGGTTTCTTCCTTGTAGATGTGGTCAATCTTTGACTGCCGACATCCAAAGACCAGGACCATGGGACATGGAGACATGCCTGGGGGTCAGGGAAACTCAGGTCACTGATAACACTAGCAGCTGATTAGCTGGGAGGCCCACACAGAAATAATAGTCGTTACAGCAGTAGTAGTTAGATACATTATTGTGATAATGGCTAATATTTATTTATTTGAGAAGCAGTGTGATGTAGCTGATCTGTAAGTCAGAAAGTCTGGGTTCAAGTCCTGCCTCAGATACATATTGGCTCTGTGACCATGAGTATTTCTTAACTTCTTAGTACTCTAAGCATCTCTCTAAGTTGCAAAGAAGGTGCTGAACCTACATCAGTAAAGGGAGTTTCCTCACCTGGGAGTTCTCTTTACCAATAAATCATAAGTTGGTTGGTCCTCCCTCTCTCTCTTTCCTTCCTTCCTTCCTTCCTTCCTTCCTTCCTTCCTTCCTTCCTTCCTTCCTTTTTTCTCTCCTTCTTTCCCTTCTTTATGTTTTGGTTCCTTATCTATTTGGAGCTTTTTTTGGGATATGGTATAAGATGCTCATCTAAACCCATTTTCTGCAAAACTGTTTTCCAGTTTTTGCAGCAGTTTTTGTTAAATAGGGAACCCTTTCTTCCATGGTTTGTATCCTTAGGTTTGTCAAAAGTTGGACTTACTGCATTTGATTACTTCTGGGTTTTGCTTATCTAGTCTATTCCACTGATATAGTTTGCATTAAGTGCCAAGGGGTTTTGATGATTACTACTTTACAGAATAGTTTGAGATCTGCTAATTCTAGCCCCCTTATTCATACTTTCCCCTCATTAATTCCTTTGAGATTCTAGACCTTTTACTCCTTAAACTGAATTCATCTAGTTCTGTAAAATAAACCCTTGGTAGTTTGATTGATTTGTCACTAAATTCATTAATTATCTTTGAGAGTATCATTAGCATACTGATCCTGGAGATGGAGAACCTGGTTTCAAATTTCACCTCTGATGATTCCTGTGTGATCTTGGGCAAATCATTTAACTTTTTCAGCGCCAGTTTTCTCATCTATAGAATGATGGGGTTAGACTAGATGGTTTCTAAGATGATGATCTTCTGGTCATTGTTTATTACATTAATATGGTCTAACCATGAACAATGAATATATCTCCAACTATTTAAATCTTCCTTTATTTCTATGAATATTCTATTTTATAGTTGTATTTAATAAGTCCCAAATGTATATTGGTAGATTAATTCTCAAATACTTTATGTATTTGGTACTTAACTTTGAATAGAATTTCTATTGTTTCCTCTCAGCTTTTTGTTCTATTGCAGAGAAAAACGCTGATGATTTTTGTGGATTTTTTATCCTGCTCTTTTACTGAAGCTATTAATCATCTCAATTAATTTGTCCATTAGTTTGCTCTGGTGTTTTTCAAGTAAATCATCATGTCACATGCAAATAGAAATGATTTTGGCTCATTTTTGTCAATGTTTATACCTTTAATTTCCCTTTTGTTTTACTGCCGTAGCTAACATTTTTAGAACTGTGTCAAATAATACTGGAGAGAAGGAGCACCCTTGATTTGCCCCTTTTGTTATTGGGAACGCTTCCAATATTTTCCCCTTCCAAATAATGCCAGCTCTTTGCTTTAGAAATAGGCTTCTGATCATATTAAAGAAGTGCTCTTTTATGGGGAAGCTTTTTATAAGTTTTAGCATAAATGTGTACGATATTTGATGAAAACTTTTCCTACATCTATTGAAATAACCATAGGGTTTTTACTGTTTATATGATTTATGCCAACAATTTCCCTAATGTCGAATCATCTTTGCATCCCTGGTGTAAATTCAACTTGGTCAAAATGAATTTTTTTTTTTTAAATACGGAGGTATTTTTGACCAAGGAGCCTTTCTTCAGGAATTAGATCATTGGATATAGAGTGAGAGAACTTAGGTTCACTTCTCAGCTCTGCTCCTTAACACTTGTATGACTTTGGGGAATTAGTTTCCCTTGTCGAACTCCAGTTTATTCACTTGTAAAAGGATGGGTTTGGGTTAGAGCAGTGGTTCTCAACCTTCCTAATGCTGCGACCCTTTAATATTCGTATGTGGGCATATCTGCATGTGGGCAGACCCGCCTGGAGAGGGATAGAGGAGCAGTGTCTGGGTTCCTAAGACCATCGGAAATATGTGTTTTCCGATGGTCTTAGGCGACCCCTGTGACCCCTGTGAAAGGGTTGTTTGACCCCCAAAGGGGTCGCAACCCACAGGTTGAGAATTGTTGGGTTAGAGGATCTTTGAGGACCTCCCAGTCTAAAATTCTATGATCCTATCATACAAGTAGCTCACTTCACCTATGGTTA
Source organism: Pseudochirops corinnae (assembly GCA_028646515.1). Lineage (NCBI taxonomy): Eukaryota > Metazoa > Chordata > Mammalia > Diprotodontia > Pseudocheiridae > Pseudochirops > Pseudochirops corinnae. The sequence goes on from CM053587.1 coordinate 335,139,940, forward strand.
TGATCAGTCATATACTCACAGGCTTAGGAATCCTGCTGGATTGTGCAGGAGGCTGATTCCTTCCTTAATCTTTGAAATTCAGTGCCTGCTCTCCCATGTGCAGGAAGCAAAGGGCAGACCACAACTCACCTTTGTGCTGGATATCAAATAGCCTTTGCTGCCAGAAACTCCGGAAAGGTGCTATTCCTGTACCTGGGCCAACCAGGATGCAGGGTACCTGGGGATCCCGGGGCAAGTGGAAGCTGGGTGCTCTGGACAAAGGAGGAGGACTTACTTCAATACCAAATAAACAAGCACACGACCAACTAAGTAAATAATAATGATAATAGTTAGCATTTATATAGCACCTACTATGTGCTAGATACTGCGCTAAGTGGTTTACGAATACTTCATTCGAACTCAGACTGCCTTGGAAACACTCTGGTCTGTAGATATTACAGAAGCTTGTGGTATCAAACTCAAATAGAAAGAACTCCAAATTGACTTGGAAAACCACAAATTAACATTATCCATGTCATACTGTATTTTTATTTTTGAAAGATTTCCCAGTTTATATCTATGTATACACACACACACACTATTTTGGCTGCATTCAGGAATTTTACAGCAGACCCTAAGTGTCTATGAGTCTGACCCTTCTGCTACTGTACTTGGAGTCAGGAAAACCTAAGTTTCAATTCTGCCTCTGATACTCATTGACCAGCTGACCCATGATAAGTCTCTTAGCCTCTCTGGACCTCAGTTTCCTCATCTGTAACATCCTGGACTCAATAGACTCTAAGTACCTTTTAGCTCTAAATCTGTGATATCCTTCTAATCCTGAGCCTGACAAACACATTCCTCAGGAGAAGATGTGGCTTTTGCTGAGGTAGGAAAACCCTGCTCATCTGGTAAAGTTCAATCAACATAGTTCCTTTTTTTTCAGAAAACTCCTTCATCAACTTGGTTTTATCTTTTTAAAAAAATCCCCATCACAGGACTTGGAACATAGTAAACACTATATATGTTTATTCATTGGCTCATGGAGTTGTGAATGACCTTCTCCCACAGCACCCTCCTAGTATCATGTTCTGTACTTCTCTAATGCCTTTTTATGGGAAGGGTATACTTTAATCTTTGTGTTAGTGTCTTATCTTCAAATTAGACTATAAGCCCTGAGGGCTGGGACCATGTTTCACTAAGGTTTTAATTCCCTCAGAACTTAGCAAGTTGTTCCACACACACAGGATCATCAATTTAGGGCTGGAGGGAGCCTTAGAGATCATTGAGCACAACTCCCTTCCTTCCCTTTTTTTTACAAATGAGAAACCATGTCAGGTATGTGAAGTGATTAGTTTAAGGTGACACATCAAAAATCAGGATTTGAACCCAGGTCCTTTGATACCCTAACTCTACTCCTTGTGGTTCATCCTTTGTTTTTGAGGAAGACTAATGACATCACGGTGATGTGTTAACTTGAGTTTGAGCTCGATTTAAGTGAGGTAGGGCTGCACAGAGTCTTCAGCCTCACTCTCTCTTCCAGCATCATCAACGTCCAGTGGCAGGACAAGAGTTGGAACGATTGGTCACAGCCTGGGATTCAGTGGATGACCTTGGCATCTTTGATGTCTGCCCAAGCTTTACATGCTCTAAGGTGCCTGCTTTGACTGTCTTCACAGACATTGGACCAAATTGTTCCCACCCACTCATTCTACCACGGGCCTTCCCATGCCACAGGAATGGCTGACAGAAAGCAAATCTTTTTCAGAAGGCTGGGTTGGGCGGCCACCCCTGAGAAGACTGAAGGTATCATAGGTTTGCTTGGCCCACAGTAGACACTTAATGTATGCTTGTTTCCCTCCTTCCTTCATTTCAGCATGTTACACATTTGAAAACTTAGGTCTATCACTTGATAACAAGAAGCAGAGATGAGGTCAGGAGATATCCAGGAGTTTTGGGAGCAAGATATTGAGTGGGGTCTATTATTTAAGTGTATGAAATAGCCCAGCCATTCTGAGTTGCTTACGCTGCTTTTCTGAATGGTTCTTTTTCTGGGGACAGGGAAGGTGACTACAGTCTGATTTTTATGGGAGAGATTTCTCTGCCTGCATACCTTAACTCCATGGATCAAGTAAAGTACTCAGATTGGCACTTCTGTCTGCCAGCTCCCTCCCATTTGTCCTAGCCCCATTCCAGTTGTCACTTACCCTCGGACAAAACAGGGTACCACTTCCTCTGGCTGTATTCGGTTGAGCCAGGAAGAACAGACCCCGTGGTGGATTGGTCCTTCCCCATCTGGCAAAGAAACACAAAAATCAGGTGGTTGGGCTGCCCAGCTGCTGCCATCAAGTTCCCTCCCATGAAATCCACACCTGAAGGAGCAGCCTGGATCTGGTCTGGGATTATTTAGTGCAAGAGTTCTTAAATTGCAGTCCATGAACTCATTAAAAAAAAATATTTTAATAACTATGTTTCAATAGAATTGGTGTCCTTTGCAATCCTGTGTATTTTACATTATGCATTTAAATACATTACTCTGAGAAGGGGATCCATAGGCTCCATTTGAGTGCCCAAGGGCTCCATGATGCTATGAGAGGTTAACACCCCTTGGTAGTAGAGTCTAAGAATCAGACAGACCTGGGTTCAAATCCTACCTCAGATACTTACTACCTGTGTGACCTTTTCTATGGCATAGGGTCTTCCTCTATAAAATAAGGTGGTCAGTAGAGTTCTCTAACCACTGCACAACTTATTGGCTGTGAAATTTTCAATGGACATCACATGGCATTTCAAAGTTTACAAAGTGCTTAATATATGCTATATCCCTCCTTTGAACCTTCTAACAACTCTATGAGAAATATTATCTCTCTTCTTCCCATTTTATAGATGGGAAAACTGAGACTCAGAGAAAAACATGCCCGTGATATGAACTGATAAAAGTCATGAGTGGGATTTGAACCTAGGTCTTCCTTACTCCAAGCTCAGGCTTTATGCCAGGGGGCATGATGACCTCTGAGGTCTCTTCCGGCTCTGAATCTGTGATCCAGGGAGGTAACAGAAATGCCCAAAGGATCAGTTGAAGGGAGCCAGAGATGAGTTTTGTGATGGCTCTTAATTTGTGATGGACAAAATTCTGTCACCCAGTGACTCAGCTGGTGGAGGGAAGTCTTAGAATCATAGATTCAAACCTGGAAGAGGCCTTAGAGTTAATCTAGTCCAACTTTCATCTTCATCATCATCTTCATCCTCCTCCCCCTCCTCCTCCTCATCACAACAACAATAATAGTAACAACAACAATAATAATAGTATTTTCAGAATGCTCCAAGGTTTATAAAGCGCTTTCCAAACATTCTCATTTGATCCTTATAACAGCCCTGGGAGATCAGTGCTATTATGATCTTCATTTTACAGAAGTAGAAACTGAGGCAGACAGTGGTTAATGACTTGCCCAGGGTCACACAGTTAGCAGGCATCTGAAGCAGGATTCAAATTCAGGTCCTGAGTCCAGGCCTTATTGGGTCACCTGGCTGCCTCTCACTTTACTGAGGAAGAAACTAAGTGGCCTGCTGAAGGTCACGCAGGTATTGTCAGAGGCAGGATTTGAACCCAGGTCCTCTGACTTCTAGTCCAGGGTTCTTTTCACTAGGCTGTTACTCACCTTGTTTCTCCTCTATGTCCCCTCTGCCCTTAGGGGACTTTTGGGGCTGTGGATGTGGAAGAGCCCTAAGGAAGGATTTGGTTTAGGGCTGTGTGGGGCAAGGCATTGGCCTCTGACTCCACTCCCTGTGGAGGAAGGTTGGGGGTGGGTGGGGTATCTGCCCTTGCTTACCTCGGGTGCGGTAGGACACAACCGCCACAGTCAGATGCACCTCGTCGGGGTACATGTCTGGGGAGGAGCTAATGGAGTAGTAGCGTGGCTGCAGTAGGGACAGCTGGGTCAGCAGGAGAGTGGATGGCATCTGCACTGATGGGAATTCCTCCAAGGCCTCCACGATCGTGGGGTTCTTGCCCCATTTCCACTCCTCATACTCCTGTAAGCCCTGCCAAGTGAGGGGGGAAAGACAGCTTGAATCAACTTGTAGGGTCATTAACTGAGAGTGAAAAGGATCTCAGAGAGCTGGAAGGAACCATAGTGACCGTTTTAATTTCAATCTCATTTTTCAGGAGAGGAAACTGAGTCCCAGAGAGGGGAAGAGACATGGCCAAGGTCATATAGGCAGCAATAATACTTAGCATTTTAACGTGCTTTGCAAGTGTATCTCCCTTGGTCCTCATCAAGTTGGTACTGTTATTCTTCCCATTTTACAGATGAGGAAACTGAGGCTAGCAGGTTGAGTGACCTATCTAGGGTCACACAGTTTATGAGGCAGGATTTGAACTCAGGTCTTCCTGACTCTAAGCCCATTGGGTACAGAAGCCATATCTGAACCCAGGTCATCTGGCTTCCAATCCAGTGCTCTTTCGATAATACCATGGATTCTGCTCTCTGATAGAGATTACAGGAAATCCAGAGAAGGACCATGAGGTCAAAGAGAAACCTGAGAAGTCCCTGGGCTGGGGAGGGATGTAAAGTGGCAGGGTTCGTGCTCTGCCCAGCCCAATCTCATGGAGCCGTCACTTAGCTCTTTTTCTCTTGTCGCAGACACCAGAGGAGATGGTAGATAACACTGGTAGATAAGTAGATAACGCTGAACTTGGAGTCAGGAAGGGTTCAAATCCTGCCTCAGTCACTTAGCTGTGTGACCACAGACAAGGCACTTAATCTCTCTCAGCCTGTTTCCTCATTTGAAAGATGAGGAGCTTTTGCCTTGATGGTCTCTAAGATCCCTTCTCTTTCCAAAGCAGTGATTCTCTGAACCTGAGGCCAGTGGAGCTTCCCAGAGAAGGTCACGAGGAGCCAAGTATCTAAGGCCAGATTTGAACCAAGATCCTTCCACATCAGAGCTAGTGCTCTTTCCAATATATCACATTAGCCCCTCTGAGTCCTCTCTTCTCCGAGGCTAAATATCCTCAATTACTTTGGTCCTCCAGGGCTTTTGCCTTCTGGCTGCCCTTCTCTGGATTCTCTCCAATATATCTACTCCTTCCCTAAAATGCAATGCCCAGAAATGAGCCGGATTCCCCCGATGTGGCCCACTGGGGCATAGATCCCTTGTTCCTGTCCCTCTTAACAGCTCCTTAGGTTTCTTTGTTGTTGGGTCCCCTCTTGTCAAGCCTCTCTCCCAGGCTGAGATGCAGCCATTGGGCGAGGAAGCTGGACCGAGCTCACCTTGCTGAGGACCAGCAGACGCTGCTTCTCCTTCTCGTTGGTAGCCAGCGAAGCAAACTGTTGCAGCTGCAGGGGCGTTGGGGGCGTCGTGATGTCCAGGTAGTACTTAAAGGCCTGGAAGATGGTGCAGGGCGGGATCCGGTGCTCATCTGTCCAATTACTGATGACACCTGTGTGGGGACAACGCCACCCGCCCCACAGTTACTCGGCATTCACTCATCAGGCACTGGCTCGGACACAGGGGTCACAGACCCTCAAGGTGACCAAGGTCCTGTTTGCCTTCAAGCAGCTGACACTCTGCAGAGGGAGGGGTGAAGGGGGCATTCCTATAAGTAAGCATTCTGCCTATCTCCTATTGTTTCCTGGACTTGTGATTGGGTTAGTGTGGGAACTCCCTGCGAGAGCTTCCCTGCCAATGAAGATGGGCACCCTTTGTGTACCCAGCCTCTTTCTGATGCTGAGGCTAGCTCACCTGCCCTTAGGCAACACTGCTTCTCTGAGCTCACGTGTTTCCAGGAAAAGTGGGGGAAATCTCCATGGATGCAACAATGATAACAGTGGATGTTTGTATGGTCTCAAGGTTAGCAAAACAAGGGAGGGATGGAGGCAGGCCCCGATGGGTGTAACAAATCTAATGGTGGATTTTGTATGTAGCAATAATAATAGTTGACATTTTTATAAAGGACGTTCTATTCATTTGTTCCTTACAACCAATCTCTGTATCTGTTATGCCGTGAAGGAAACAAGAATTTACTAGGTGATCGTGTGCCTGGCACTGTGCTAAGAGCTTTACAAATACTATAACATTTGATCTTCACAAAAACCCTGGGAGGCAGGGACTATTATTATCCCTATTTTATTGCTGAGGAAAGCAGTTATGGGACTTGCCCAGGGTCATAGAGCTAGTAAATATCTGAGGCTGAATTTGAACTCAGGTCTTATAGGTCCAATTCTCTAGCCCAGCACCACTTAGTGGCTGGAAAATTTTCAATGGCTATCATATGGCATTTTAAGGTTTGCAAGGTGTTTCATGTATGCTATCTCCCTCCTTTGAACCTCCTAAAAACTCTATCAGAAATATGATCTCTCTTTTTCCCATTTTGTAGATGGGAAGACTGAGACTCAAGAGAGGAGCTTGCCCGTGACGTGAGCTACTAAAAATCATGGGTGGGATTTGAACCTAGGTCTCCCTCCTACCAAGCCCAGGCCTTATTCTCTATGCCAGAGAGGAAAAGAGTGAAGAAGAAATAAGTAAATATAATATAAAAGTATATAAATATTTAAGTAAATAAATATACAAATACGAGAGGAAAAAAGTGGTTGACTCCACACTGCCAGTGTGATGTGTATTAGGGAGAGTTATGATGAATCCCTGGAAGTTCAAGGTACTTCAGTGGGAATTTATTTGGCCTTTTAGGCAGAAGCTGTCTAATGGAGAGAGAGAGCAAGAGTCTTTTTGGAGGATGAGAGATGCCCTCCCACCTGGAGTTTAAAGGTTTGAATGAAACAGCTGGTCTCACTTAGGATCCCAGAATCATGGATTTTTGAGCTGCCCTTTATTTTACAGATAAGGAAACTGAGGCCCCGAGTGGTGGAGTGATGCCAGCTCTTAGGTGCCCGTGATGGGATGGTGACCCAAAGTCCTCTGACTTCAAATCCTCTTCCCCTTATTCCATACAATCTCTCTTCATGCCTTTGTGCCATGCCCAGGATATCTCACAGGAATGATGGTACTCTCCTGAGGGCATGGTGAGGGGCTAGAGCCAAATATCCCCATAGTTACCCAAAGCTGTATTCCTCTCCTCCAGAAGCTCCACTTTCACCAGCTGGTTGGCGGGAGGGGCATCCTCCAGCCGATCGATCAGGGCATTCACCATGTCCTCATGGTTACCAGGGAATACACCCAGATGGTCCCCAGGCTGGTACTGCAGCTCTTGGTTCCCATTGGTGTGGAGACGCACAAAGATGGTTGATCGACTGAAGGAAGAGTTGGGAATTAATTTAATGTAAGCCACTAGCCCATTCCAACTAACCTTAGTCAACATCAAATTTTTGCTGCCTCTTTCTTAGAGTGGCTCAAAGTTGAGGCTAATGGTCCTTTATTCAGATCAATTCAACAAGCATTTATTAAGTGCCTACTGTTTAAAAGGCACTGTGCTGGGCAGTCATAGCTCTAGTCCAGCAGACCCTGTTCTTTGTAAGTTACAAAATCCTTGCTCCCGAGGGTCAGAGTGGCTAGTACTACCTCTCAAGGCTGAGATCTCAGGATCTACAAAAACTTTTACTAGCCTACACAGCTTGTTCTCATCCCACTGGTTATCCCCAATCCTACTCCTATGATCTTTAGAGTGTTAGGGCTGGAAGGGACCTCAGCGACCATCTAGTCTGACCCTTTAGAGAGGAAATTAAGTCCAGGAAAACAAAATAATTTGACCAAAGTCTTCCCCCATCATAAATCGCAGAGGTCTAATTAGAGCCCAGATCCTCAAACTCCCAAACCAGTATATGCTCCATAATATTATGATGACTCCCAGGTACTGCTTGGATCAAACTGAATTTGGTCACCAAGAAAGCACTGCACTGACCAGGGTGGTAGCAGTGTCAGAAGAAGGGGAAATATATATAAGGCAGTCTATCGTTCTTTCTTTCATAATCTTTGTCACACTTATTTTCAGGCTCCCTTTTGCCTTGAGTCATGGGATAATACAGCATATGCTAATTTGAATGTGCCTCCCTCCTCCCACCATGAATTCCCAGGATCCTCCTCTTCTAGCCTGTACTACTTTTAGCATGGGTACACTGGCATCTCATTTTTCACAATGACTACAGTCCTGCAAAGTTTCACATTTCATTTTTTTGTAAGTCAAACCCAAGTTCTTCTACCGACTTGCATTAGAATTTCAGAAATGCTTTCTCTCCCCAACTCTAGCCCCATTTCTCATTGACCTGGGCATTTGGAAAATGGAATTTTCTTTTCTCTTTACCTTTTTTTTTTTAAAAGTAATAAATGATACGTCAATTAGTACTTAAATATATGCAGAAATTTTTATTTTGAACCTGACCTGTGATTTATTGTAAGGATTGGTGTAGCAAACTCCCAGGGAGGACACTCCCTCTGTCGAAACAGGTTGCATCCTGTTCTACAACTTAGACCCTTGAAGAGTTGACCAGGTCATTTATAATTTAGTATGTTTATTTTTTTATTTGTCCCCAAGTTTTTTAAAATTTTGAATTCCAAATTCTCTTCCTCCCCTCCCCTCTATTCAGAAGGCAAACAATCTGATATAGGTTATGCCTGTACAATCATGCAAAACACATCTCCATATTTCACTAGGTCATTTAGAGTTAAAATGATTTACTTGGGGTCACACAGATAGTATATGTCAAGACACTGAATCTGAACTCGGGTCTTCCTGACTATGTGTCTGACCCTATCCAGTATAGGACACTGCCTCTCTGGGAAGCTTTTTATTAATTAAAGGAGCCTTTTGGTGAAATGTCTTTTTATAATGCAGATCAGCTCCCCTTAATTTTTTGCCTTTGTAAAATCATCTTGTCACCTTGATTTTCTTAGACACTGAACGTAGCTCATGTCTGATTGGATTTAGAGGCTACATTCCTGAGCATATGACCACTGTTTGTCTTTGGACGAATCTCCTGTCCCTCTGAGCTACAGATTTCCTCATTTACAAAGAGGGTTTGGTCTAACCCTGAGGAGCAACAGAGATGGCATCAACACACTGCCTAGATTTAGGAACTGGGATACTCACAACCTGTAGCTTGGGGACCCAGCAGGGGGCACTGTGGGTACTCCTTTTCTCTCTCTTCACTTGGCCAAGCCCCATCATGATGGCCTCTCAAATGTTGACATAATCACTTTCTGCTTTCTCCCAGAATCACCATGATTTCTTTCAGAAATCTCATTTGCCTGCAATCCCTTCCTCCAGTGCTAGAGAAATGCTGAGGCCCTGCAGCCTACGGAGCTGCTTTTTTCACCCCCAGATTGTGCTTAGGTGGTGAAACTCTTGGGTCAACTCATGCTTGCCGTCTTGTAGATATCAAAATGTGCTTAGGCAGATAAGCCCGGAGAACACTGGATGGAAGCTGGGCTGGCTGTGTGGGTGGGTCCAGCAGTGTTCCTCTGGCAGGGCGGGGGCCAGAGGGTAGCTTTTCCAAGGGCGCTACAGACCGAGCATAGAGCCCAGGAGCCCGGTCATGGCTTCTTCTTGCGGTATGGTCTCAGGCTACCTCCTGCAATCAGGTGATGTTGGCTTGCCAGCTTTGGCTGCTCTGAACAGGCAGATTTCCACCAAAGGATTGGTTAACTGAGAAGAGGGATTACTATTTTCGATTCACCCTGGGTGACACTGGCCTGGGGGGTAGAGCAATTCTCTAGGACAGTGGTTCTCAACCTTTCTAATGCCACGACCCTTTAATACTCATATGTGGGCGTATCTGCATGTGGGCGGACCCACCTGGAGACAGATAGAGGAGTGGTGTCTCAGTTCCTAAGACCATTAGAAATATGTGTTTTCCATTGGTCTTAGGTGACCCCTGTGACCCCTGTGAAAGGGTTGTCACAACCCATAGGTTGAGAACTGCTGCTCTAGGATGTCAGTAACTTAGGGGTTGCCCTAATGCCCTAAGATGCATTTTCAGTTTGTGACACATATATAGACTTGCTTACACAAACTAGGGGAATGGAAGGATCATGGGAACCTACAGGTCATCTTGTCTAATGCATCCATTTTATAGATGAGGAAGCTGAGGCCCAGAAAGTCTAAGGGACTTGCCCAAAGTCAGTGGATCCAAGAGCTAGAGATAGGAGGCCACAGGGGCCATCCAGTCCAAGCCCCTGATTTTACAAAAGAAGAAAGTGAGACCAAGGGCCTTGTCCCAGGTCACAGAAGCAGAAAGTATAAGAGCCAGATTTGAACCTAGGTTTTCTGAGTCTGGAGCCAATGCTCTTTCCATGGTACTGGATGCGTCCCCTCGGTTCTGGTCCCACCTTCCCAACTAGGCCAGCTTCTGTCTGGGGTTCTCAAGTATACCCTTGTCTTTATCTGTTTGGCTACATTTTGATGTCTGTGAGATACGCCATGACTTGGTCCAACTGTTGATCAGCTCTTGGTTGGTACATAAAAAGCACATAAAAACAGGGGGATTTGTTTTGGATTCATCATTCTATTGCCTCCAACTACTACTCACTTTTTAAAAAACTAGGCCAGTGATTTCATTGGAAGAGGGAACTCCCAGATAAGAGAACTCCCTCTTCCAATGTAGGTTAGCACCTCCTCTGAAACTTAGTCTTTGAGAGATGTCCTAGAACACCAAAAGTTTAAGTGACTTGTCCAGGGTCACAGAGCCAGCATGTGCCAGAGCCTGGACTTGAACCCAGGCTTTCCAAACTTTATCCATTGTTCTATCTATTATAATAATAGCACCCACCTCTCAGGGTTGTTGTGAGGCTCAAATAAGATTAAGAATCATAAAGCACTTAGCACAGTGCCAGATGCATAGTGTTATATAAATGTTTATTGTTGTTTTTCAGTCATTTTCAGTCGTGTCCAGCTCTTGGTGACCTCATTTGGGGTCTTCTTGGCAAAGATACTGGAGTGGTTTGCCATTTCCCTCTCCAGCTCATTTTACGGATGAGGAAACTGAGGCAAACAGGGTTAAGTGACTTGCCCAGAGTCACACAGCTAGAACGTGTCTGAGGCTGGATTTGAAGTCAGGAAGAAGAGTCCTCCTGACTCCGAGCACTATGGCGCCACCTAGCTGCCTATAATATAAATGTTAGCTGTTAGCCATTATTACTCTGTGCTACATGCATACCTAAGTATGGTAGGCATTAGTAACAGCAGCTGGTTTTTGTATAGGGCTTAAAGGTTTGCAGAGCGCTTTACAAGCATCTCATTGGAGCCTCACAACAACCCTCGGAGCCAGGTGCTATTATTATCCCCATTTTACAGATGAAGAAACTGAGGCAGACAATGGTTATATGACTTGCCCAAGGTCCCACAACTAGAAAGTGTCTGAGGCTGGATTTGAACTCAGGTCTTTCTAGTTTCAGGCCCAGTGCTGTATCTACTGTGCTACTTAGCTGCTATATAGTCCCACCACTGGGAGCTGGAATTATCCCTAATGCTCAACTTGAAGACTTCACAAAATGGGGAGATTCCCTCATTATTGAGGAAGCTCATTCTACTCCAGGGCAGTTCTCATTGTTAAAAGTTCTTTCATGACACCCAGCCTAAACAGGTCTCTGCAACTTAGTTCTTCCCTGTGGGTCCCAGCAGAAAAAGGCTACTTCTTCTTCCATAGGATACTCCATCTATTTGAAGAGGTTTCATGTCTTCCTAAGCTGCTCTTCAGAGACCCCACATCCTCAGTTCCATTAACTGACTGTTAGAGGCACGGTTCCCAGTCTCCTCCCCATCCTGCTTCTCTTCCTCTGAATCATCTCCAACGTGTCAGTGTTTTTCCTACAGTGTGTCACTCTGACTGCTTCAAATGGGGTCTGACCAGGGCAGAGCATAGAGGTTCTACCATTGCCTTCAGTCTGGCCACCATTAAGCCTAAGAATAGTCTTCCATTCACCACAGGTTAGTGTTTGAGGTGCAATATTCAGAGGAATATTGAAAAACAACCAATATCCTCTCTTTTCAGGGGGAACCAATTTCGGTTACAAGATCCATCAAAAGAGATTCAGTCAGAAACCCTGGGGACCTGATGTCTCATTAATACCCAAGACATTCTCTCCATTTCGGCCCGGTCTATCTCCCCATTTCATGCCAATTCCTATACCTCTCCATGGTTCTCATGCTTTTCTTATTTTCCCCAGAGAAGCCTGCGCTTTTCTCCCTGCTTAATTAAAACCTGCTCATTCTTCAAGGATCATATCTCCTTCATAAACTTTCACTTGAAAACTACAGTCCACATCATTCTTCTGACTCTAACTGTGATATACTTAAATATTCAAATGTGAATGTCTTCTGGATTTTGGGGGGCTCTTGGTCAGTGACTTGGCTCCCTGTCAGGTTACTCTCTCAGATTTCTGGTTAGGTTTGTAGATTTGGGGCTCAAGAGGCCGCTTGTTTCCTCTTCCTTGGTATTCTGCCTGCAATTGGGAGAATGGTGATGCTTTGATTGTGATCTTATGGTCTGAACAGGCAAATTTCCACCAAAGCAATGACTAACTGAGAAGAGGTATTGACACACTTTTTCACTCTTTGTTGCTGTTACCTAATTGATTAGTCATGTCGGACTCATGATCCCATTGCAGGGATTTTCTTGGCAAAGATACCAGAGTGTTTTGCCATTTCCCTCTCCAGCTGATTTCAGATGGGGAAACTGAGGCAAACAGGGCAAAGTGACTTGTCCAAGGTCACACAGCTAGTAAGTATCTGAGGCTGGATTTGAAATCAGGCCCGATGTTCTATCTACTGGGCCACTGAGCTGCCCCATGTTTTACTCTTTAAAAATAAATAAATAAAAAGAACTCTTTATTAAAACATGTGAACATATTATTCAATAGGAAAATAGAGAATCTTTTAGAATATACTTTAAGAGAAGTAAATGCCCAGGGTGTTTGCTTGCTCATCTTTAACTCTAATTCTGTCTCTAACCTCATTCACAAATCTTGATCAAAACAGTATTTCCAGGCAACTGTATCCTCGATCTCTCAGTTTAGAGTTAAAGGTTCTTCCCAGTGCCCAGACTCAGCCAGTGCTCAGTACAGTGCCTGGAACATCGTAGGCATTTAATAAATGCTCATCTGTTTACTGACTGTGTACAGCAGTGGATCCAAAACCCCTGCAGGAGCCTTACAGATGTGATGCGTCTACTACTAGTGAAATAACTGCAATTAGTTTTAAAGTTATTGCTTCTTCTTTTACGTGTTTCTGTGCGGCAAAACAGGAAGGGAGATTGTATGGCCCCGTGGGGGCCCGTATATTGTCTGTCTCACCGTGATGGTCTTTTTCTCAATTAGAAGGGAATTTTCCAATTAAAAAAAGAGAGGGGTAGAGAGCCTTCTCTTCCCAATAGGGATTACCAATTGCCATTTGAACTTCCTTAGTTCTCTCAATAGCAGTGTTTGTCCTCTCCATGTGAGAATGCTCCTAGCAATGACTGGGGATCTGCTGCTTTCAGAAACAACGTCTTCTGAAAAGTCACTTACCTCTTGTAAAGCAGGGCTTCTTCTCCTCAGCCTGATGACCCCTAAGGGCCTTTCCAATACTATAATCCTTATGAAGATATCCAACCTTTGAGGCTGATAGTGGATTCTGCCCATTTTTTGAATAACACCAACAATAATAACTAATTCATAAGGGCAGTTAGGTGGATCAGTGGATAGAGCACTGGGCTGGATAGAGTCAGGAAGACCTGAGTTCAAATCCAGCCTCAGGTACTTACTAGCTGTGTGACCCTGGACAAGTCACTTAACCCTGTTTGCCTCAGTTTCCTCATCTGTAAAATGAGCTGGGGTAGGAAATGGCAAAGCACTCCAGTATCTCTGTCCAGAAAACCCCAAATGGGGTCACAGAGAGTTGGGCATGACTGAAAATGTCCAAACAACAACAGCTTCGCCAGTGTTCTAAGTGCTTTACAGATACTATCTCGTTCAGTGATCACCACAACCCTAGAAGGTAGGTACTGTTATTAACTCCATTTTACAAATGAGGAAACAGGCCAAGAGAGATTAAGTGACTTTCTAGTACGTGTCTGAGGCAGGATTTGAACTCAGGTAGTCTAATGCTCTCTTAACCACACCGCCAAGCTGCCTTTCTCACATCCCCAAGTCCTCCTCTTTCCTTTTCCCATCACGGTCACCAACTTTCACTCTCTACCACATGGACAGAAATTAGCAAAGGAGACACAGCAAAGCCAGGAGGTAGCAAAGGTGCTGGAGCTGAGACACTGTCAGCGCTGAGAACTGGAGAGAATATTCACCCTTCGAGGAAGGCTGGCTTTGGAAGGAGGAGAGAGAGGGAGAGAGACCCCAAAGCGGCTGGAGCAGTGAGCGGGGGGACGAGCGGGGGGACGAGGCCTTACCTGGAGTTGGGGCTCTGAAGGTTCTGGCGGCTGAGGAGCCGGGCAGCAGAGACTCGTTTTTTGTGAATGCTGTACAGACCTGGGGGAAAGAAACCTCCTGAGATGGGGAGGCCAGTTGTCACTGGAACCCCCTGTAAGCTGGGCCCACCACTCATCCTAACCCTCGGTCTCAGCTGAGCCACATAATATGCTGTTTTTGTTGTTCAGTCTTTTCAGTCATGTCTGATTCTTCGTGACCCCATTTGTTTTTTTTCTTGGCAGATACTGGAGTGGTTTACCATTTCCTTTTATAGCTCTTTTTTACAGATGAGAAAACTGAGGCAAACAGGGTTAAGTGACTTGCCCAGAGTCATACAACATGAGACAGGATTTGAACTCAGGTCTTTTTGACTCCAGGCCCAGCACTCTATCCTCTGCACCATCTAGCTGCCCACATTATGTAATAGGTAGCATTTACATAGCGCTTTGCAAATGTTTTCTTGTTTGATCATCACAACCCTGGGAGGTAGGGACTATTATCCCCATTTTACAGATGAATAAACTATTGGTGGAGATGAAATGATTTACCCAGGGTCCCTCAACTAGTAAGTATCTGAGGCAGGATTTGAACTCAGGTATTTCTGACTCCAGCCACTGAGCCACCTGTCTGCCTCTAATCCTAGCCTGGTCCTCAGCTTGCTCTTGGCAGGCATTTATCCCCATTACCTACTTCTACCCCAGCCCAGGACCTTTACTGATGCCTCCTCATCCCAGAATAACTTTCCACCACTCCCTTCCCCTCCTCCCTGGACCCTTTCCACAGGTACTGCAGCTTGCCCTGAGCCAACCAAGGACAAGGGAAGATTCAGATCCTCACCCCCGACCCCCATTTGTCATTCCTATCCTTTTATTGTCCCCTGAATGCAGAATGATAATGCCAACTTGTGTGTCTAGAATGCTTTACTAGGCATACCATAGGATGATAGAGTTAGAGCAGAAGGAGATCTCGGAAACAATCTCTCCAGCCCCCTCATTTTTAGAGATGAGGAAACTGAGGCAAACAGGGTTAAGTGACTTGTCTAGGGTCACACAGCTAGGAAGTGTCTGAGGCTATATTCAAACCCAGATCTTCCTGATTCCAGACCTGGCACTCTAGCTGCCTTATATGTACCAGTGGTCTCTGCCATTAGAATGTAAGCTCCTTGAGGGCAGGCATGATTTCTTTGGCTTTCCTTTGTACCCTAGCATTTATTGTCATGCACAGAGTAAATACTTATTGACAGAATGAATGGTTCAGCTGAAGCCATCAAGGATCCTGGTGGTGAGATCTATAATAAACCAGAGTCTGGAAGGCATAAAGGAGATTCATTTTTCTCCCAGGCGCTAATGAACTTTGACCTCTGATTTTTCCCTACTTAGCCCACAATATGGAAGCCCTACTGACTAGAAAGCTATATTTTTATTACATAGTTAGATGGTTCAGTAGATAGAGCAGTGAATATAGAATCAGGAAGACCTGAGTTCAAATTTGACCATAGACTTACCAGCTGTGTAACCCAGGGCAGTTCTCTTAAACTCTGTCTGCCTCAGAATCTGTAGAACAGGGATAATAATAACTCCCCCCTCCAGGGTTGTTGTGAAGATCAAATGAGACAATATTTGTATAGTGCTCCTCAAACCTTAAAGTGCTGTATAAATGCTCACCATTCCCATTAGTCATGCACGCATATTTGGCTTGGCATGGGCGGTACCATCAGTGCCAAGCAGAAGGGTGAGGGTGAGGTCCCTACCTTGGGTGAGCTCTGGAGCTTCAGCCACATAGGTCAGCCGGAACTTGTTCCTCTTCCAGCTCCGGTCGTTGCTGATGAGGGAGTTGTTGGCCTTCTCAATGTTGACATCATCCCCCACGCAGAACACGTCACAGGCTGCCTGTAGCACATACAGAGTTTTCAGAGACCTCCCTTAGGCTGAGGGACCCTGGCTCTCCCTCTCCTCCCAGCCTGCTCCGAGCTAGATATCATGCACTTTTAAATAAATTAAATGTTTTACTACAAACTCAACACCAAACACCAATATTGCCAAAATATACTTCTTGAGTAACTATTTATACTTAATTAATTTCAATGTGTACTATACTAGGACAATCTTAAATAGCCCTCTTTTCCCCTCCATCCTCATGAAGATTCTTTAACAAAAAACCTTTAGATTAAAAATTACATTTATTCTGTTAATTTTTTGTTTACTAGCTAGCATCACAGAACTTCAAGCCGGAAGCTAGTTCAACTCCCTCATTTTACAGGTGAAAAAACTGATAGAGGTTAAGTTACTTGCTCAAGGTCACACAGGTACCCTCTAATTGACCAAGCTGGGATTCCAACTCAGGTCACAGATCTAGAGTTCAAAGGGCTTTAGAGGGTCATCTAGTACAGCAACCCTCTCCTTTTACAGAGGAGGAAACTGAGGCAGGGAAAGGCAAAATAACTGGCAGTCAGAGATCCTCTGACTCCAGGGACAACCTGCCTCACTATATTCCAAGTGCCTTCCCTATTTGAGCCTTGAAAGAGTTTTGTCAGGTCATCTCTTTAGAGACAGCTGAGGAAACCGAGGCAGAAAAATGTGAAGTGACTTGCCCAAGGTAACAGAGGCAGCAAGCACCAAGGTCAGAATTGGAATCCATGTTCCTTAAGACCAAGTCTGGGCACTTTCCCCTATAGGTGCTACTTCTCATTAACTTTGTCTTTGGTTAGAGCTGGTGTGAACTCCACTTATGCTGTTTATCACCCCTTTGCATTGTTTCACAGAGATCATTCCAGATTTCTCTGTTTTCTTCATACTTGTCAATCTTAGTTGAACTATTTCATTGAAATAGGGAATAAGACTGGACTTAAGAATTTACTGGTATAGGGAACTCTAGGGTAGAGGAATACTCTCTATCATTGAAGGCTGGCTTCTTCTCCACATTTACAGTCAGGCAATTGCCTAGAGCATTGAGAGGGTAAGTGACTTCCTCTGAGTCAATCAATCAATTGATATTTGTTAAGTACCTACTATGTGTCAGGGACTGTGGCCAAAAGACAACCCCTGCCCTCAAGAAGCTTACAATCTAATGGAAAAAAAATAAGCCTGTATATAGGTCCTACTATGTGTTGGGCACTGTACTAAGCTCTTTAGACATGTTATGTTCTTTGATCCTCACAATATCCTTGGGAAGTAGGTGCTGCTATTATCCCCATTTTACAGCTGAGGAGCTGAGGCAAACAGAGGGGAAGTGATCTGTCCAGAGTCACACACAAGATCACCTTCTTCTTTCTGGTTTTGTAGCTAGGCTCTCCATCTCCTACACCACACTGGGATCTCTACATTAATGTCCCACAACTGATTTTTCTTCTCCCCTACAGCTGAACATTTAGGTGACTTCCAGTGGTTTTTTTTTACCCCCATCAGTTCTTCCCCCTTTATCTGTAAAATGAGGGAATAGATTAGATTATTTTAAAGGTCTTTTTTGGCTTCAAATCTACTCTCCTCCTTGGTAAATAATAAACTATAACGATGCTATTATTAAAAATATCTTTGAACAGATAAATGTTTTGTGAGAGACAGCTAGGTGTCACAGTAGATAGAGTGTCTGGTCTGGAGTCAGGAAGACTCGTCTTCCTGAGTTTAAATCTGACCTCAGACGCCTTTTAGCTGTGTGACCCTGGACAAGTCACTTAACTCTATTTGCCTCAGTTTCCTCATTTGTAAAATGAACTGGAGAAAGAAATAGCAAACTATTCTAGTATCTCTGCCAAGAAAATCCCAAATGAGGTCACAAAGAGTCAGATATGACTGCAAAACAATAACAAAATATTTTGTGACAGGCTTACCTCTGCTAGACCATTGGCTTTTCAAGGGAAGGGACTTCTTTGTACCCTAAACAGTGCTTTAGCAGTGTCTGGAGGAGAGCAGGAGCTAAGATGTGATTAATGGACCACAATCTGACTGTGCTCTGGCTGATACTCATTCTTTCACCCTGCCAGTTTTTCTAGTGTTCCAACTTCATCAAGGGCTCAAATCCCGCCTTCCACAGGATGCCCTTCTTGGTCCTTCCTTCTAAGGATGCCTTTAATCTCCTCTGAATGGATCTTCTGTGTACATAATTATTGGTATATTGTCTCTCCCACTAGAAAGTGAGCTTCATAAGGGCAAAGACTGTTTTTGCTTCCCTTTGCATAGTTTAACATAGTGCCTGGAACACAGTAGGTACCTAATAAATGCTTGACTGACTTCCTTGTTAGACTTTCCACCTCCTCTCCCTCCTTCTCTCCCTTCTTCTCTCTCTCTCTCTCTCTTTCTCTCTCTCGCTTTCTCTCTCTCTCTCTCCATCTCCCTCTTGTCTCCTTCTCCAAATGTGTGCGCACACACACACACACACACACACACACACTACATAGATATATAAATATTTGTCTAAGAAAGCCAAAATGCACAACTCAGAAGCCTGTAGTTTTTTATACAGTCCTCTTTTCTCCTCTCCTTTGTGGACTCAAAGATTGGTGTTTGGTGGTAGTTAAATTCACAATTACAAAGAAAATTAAAAGAAATAAAGCAAAGGGGTTGGACTTGAACACTTTTCTAGCTCTAAAGTTTTGTGATTCTATATGGAACAACATCTGGATTATAAAAGAGGATGTCATTGGCAGCTAGTGATGCAGTGGGTAGAGCACTGGGTCTGGAGTCAGGAAGACCTGAGTTCAAATCCAGACTCAGATACTAGCTATGGGAACCTGGAGAGGTCACTTAACCTCTGCCTCAGTCTCCTTACTTGTCAAATGGGTATACTTATAGTACCTCCCTTGCAGGATTATTGTGAGGATCAAATAAAATAACATTTGTAAAAGTGTTTAGCACAATGCCTGGCACATAATAGGTCTAATGATAATAATAATTATAACAAGAACAAAACTAGGATTTATATGGGTTGAAACACTCTTCTAGACAAGGAATTCTGAACCATTTTTGTGTCAATCTGTTGGTGGGCAATCTGGTAAAGCCTATAGATCCCCTCCTCAAAATGATGTTTTTAGATGTATAAAATAAAATACATGGGGTTACAAGAAAAACCACTTATATCAAAATAGTTATCAAAATATTAACACCCCTTCCCACCCAAATTCACTAACTCATCCCCCCAAAATCTATCCATGGACCTCTGGGATGATGGTGGGCTATGTTAGAACCTCTGCTCTCGATCTAGATTCTTCCAAAGCCCCCTTCCCAAGGCAAGGAAACCAGTTACCTTGAAGACCTTCTTGGCCCAGGTTCTGAAGGCTTCTTCCTGACCACAGAGCTCATCTCCTTCCCTCATCTTCAGGATGCGCTCCCCTCCAAGTTCTTCTAGGAGTGTGTCCACTGCATGGCCAAAGGCACAGAAATGGGGGTACGCCCTGGATCCAAGGCCAAACACTGAGAATCTGCCAGCAGGACAAAACAAAGTCACAAGGAGATTCCTTTTCTGTCTCTGAATTTCTTTCCTTTCTTTCTTTTCTTTTCTTTTTTTTTTTTGGCTTTTTGGAGGGCAATTGGGGTTAAGTGACTTGCCCAAGGTCACATATCTGTCTGAATTTCTACCTCCTAACATCATGTCTGGCATATTAAGGATCAGGAGGCGGCAAGTCAATGATTGAGGTGAAGTTGTTTGGGAAATCATTCGCAAATACAAACCACAGTTTACTTTTCTATAGTGCTTTACAAAGTACTTTAACTTTTTTTTTAAAATTCTGAGCCCAAACATCAAATGAAATGACTGTTTCTCTCTATGAAGCAGAACAGAAAAGGAAACCGTAAATGAAATGATGAATCTCTGTTATGTACATCTTTCTTTCTTTTTTTACAAAGTACTTTAAATGCATTTTGTCTTTGACGCTCACAACAATCGTGGAAGGCATGTGGTGTGGAGAGTATTACTTCTCCCATCCCACCCCCATTTACAGATGGGGAAACTGAGACTGAGGGCTTCAGGGAAACTGTCTTAATCTTTCAGATTAAGGTGCTATCTCCTCCATGAAGCTTTTTTCCATGCCCTAGCCATATGTGGTCCCCTAGCAGCTAAGTGGTGCAGTGGATAGGGCACTGGGTTTAGAATCAGGAAGACTCATCTTACTGAGTTTAAATCCAGCTTCAGACACTTAACTAGCCATGAGACCCTGGGCAAGTCACTTAACCCTATTTGCCTTACTTTTCTCATCTGTGAAACGAGCTGGAAAAAGGAAGTAGCAGTATCTCTGCCAAGAAAACTGCAAATGGGGTCACAAAGAGTCAGACATGACTGAACAACAACAAAGAATCAAGCATTAGACCAATGAAAACAGATGAGTGAGGAGGCATATGGGTAAGGAGCAGCCAGGTCCTGTGGGAAAGCATTGCCCCTTGTGGTCAGCTGGGGGGGCAAACCTAGGTAGGGGCTTCCATGGACCCCTTGGACACCAGAGTGCTGGGTATTTGGGGGAGGAACTGAAAAGGGAGAAGGCGGCAATGGGAGGGGCACTGAAACCTCCCTCAATGGACTGCTTCCCATGATCCTCAGCTCCCCCCAAATTCCCCAGAGCCCTAGGCTCACCTTACATTGGCCAGGGGCCCCGCACTTTCAAAGTTGTCCCTCTGGTCGGGTCCATCACTTGAAGATTTCCGGGCATCAGAATATGAGGAGACGCTATTGAAACGGACCTTGTAGCTCCTGTAGAAAGTAATGGGGCCATGTGAGTGTTGGGGTACTGAGACCCCTCTAGAGGCAGGGAAATGCAAGGGTGAAGGAAGAGGCATCACCAGGGCCTCTGATGGGCACTGCAACCTGGCTCAGGAGGGGGTGAGCCAGGGATCCAGGGGGGTATCTGGGCATCCTGGGCTGGGAAGCATTCCTCACATGTCAAGCCTCTGCTGAGTCCTCTCCAGGAAGCAAGTTCAAGTTCACCCAGTCTCCAGGCTCCTGGGAACCCTTGATCTTTTCCTGACTTAAGACTGCTCTGATATCTGATTACACTTCCCAGACCTGCTTCCAGTGTTCATAGGCAACTCTTCCCTTTGTTTCCAGCCTCCCTTAGTCTTTACTCACATTGTAATAGGTGATTGTCAATTATCCATCCAGAGGGAGAGAAAGCAAAGACAGAGAGAGAGGAGGTGAGGGGAGATGTCACATAGCAGAATTGGAAAGGAATAAAGGTTGGAGATGGAGAAAAGAGAAGAGAGGAGACACAGAAGGGGGTAGATGGGAGGGGAGAGGAGAGATGGAGAAGGAGAAGAGGGATGGAACAAAACAGAGACAGAGAGAGAGACAAAAAGGAGAGATGAAGAGAAGGGAGATGAAGAGGAAAGGAAAGATGGAAAAGAAGGAGAGATGGAGAGGAGAAGAGAAGACAGACAGGAGTTAGGAAGGAGAAGAGAGATGGAGAAGAGGGAAGAAAGAGGGAGGAGAGAAGAGATAGAGAAGAGACAGAAATGAGAGGAGAGATGAAGAGAGGAAAGACGGAAAGGAAAGAGGGGTGGAGATGAGATGGAAAGAAGAGATAGAGAAGAAAGGTGTAGAGTAGAGGAGAGATGGAAAAAAGAAAGGAATGGAGAACAGACAATATGGAGAAGAGAGGGCTCAGATGGCCCAGAATGGCAGATAATTTTTTAACAATTATATTTGGAATATATCATGTGATTATCATTTTTTTTACAGCTTTACCATCTTAATTATGTTTTATTTACACCAATATTAACATAGTTTGCAGCCTCTTGAGTACACACTGACTTTTGGTGGGGGCTGTGGGAAGGAGGAGGAGAAGATACAGCTGGGGAGAGGGGAAGCTGGTGGAGAGTGAAGACTCAGCGTCTGTGAGGCTGAGTCGTGCACCTGCAAGGGCCCCCAGGGCAGGCCAGGAGCCAGTGTGGCAGAAGGTGACAGCAGTCTTGTTGGTTCTGTATCAGGCTCCCTGAACTGCTGCCTGCTGGGACAAAGGGAAGGAGGGCATGGCTTCTTGCTGGTCTCCCAGTGGCTGTTGGCACAGCCCAAGAATCTTCCTGGGAGGCTTGTTAGTTTGGGACTGGTTTGGTTTGTGGGGTTCCCTTCCCCCTCCCAACCCAGGCTTCTCATCTTCTCAGGGAAACTGATGCTATTCTCTCAGTGGCATATCTTTCCTCTGAATGTTTTCCAATGGACAGCTCCACCTACAGTCCATTCTGCCATGGACTTAGCTGGCCATGGACCTTATTATTAGCCCTATGATATATCAATGTCTCTAAATCATAGGCTCTAGACTCAGAGTTGGAAGAAAACCTGAGAGGTCATTGAGTACATCTCTGTCATTTTATAGATAAGGGAAGTGAAGCCCAGAGAGGTGCAGTATTGCCCAGGGTCACACAGCTAGTAAGTACCTGAGGCAAGATTTAAACTAAGATTATTTCCCTGCCTGGGTCTTCCTGGAAACTTGGGGAACAGGAGGGAGGGGAGAGGGGGTTTCTCCTGAGTCTTCTCTCCCCTAGGCTAAACATCCTTGATTCTTTCACTCAATTTTCATATGACATGAACCTGAGGTCCTTCCCCATTTGGGCTTCCTGACATTCCCCAGTTTGTCACTGACTCTCCCCTTACTACTTGTGTGACCATGGGAAAGTCACTTACCTCCTCTGGGGCTCAGTGTTCTCATTGGTAAAATGAGAGGGGTTGACAAGATAATTCAGGATGTCCATGCCAGCCCTCCATCTATGAGCTGCTCACCCAGAGCTGAGCACAATATTTCAGATGTGTTCTGACCTGAGCACAGAGTCGCTGGGGGTCTAATGCTTTTTCATTTCAGGTTCTCATGCCTCTCTCACTGCAGCCAACAGAAGGAAAGTTGTTTTTTTCCCCCAAGGTTAGCAGGAGAGCCACTCAGCACCCTCATCATCTCAGCCATCAGTTGGGAACTCATGACTTAACCAAAATCAAATCTCCCTTTAAGAAGTAACATTTTTTCTTCTCAAAGAGAAAACCCCCAACCCAGATCCAACCCAACAACCCCCCAAACAAAACAAAAACAGAAATGGGAAGAGAAACCAGCCTGAGAGCAGAACCCGGAAGCTTGTACACCCTGGCATCAGTGCTTCTGAGTTGGGTGGCCTTCAAAGTTTTCTCTCTAGCATCAGGAAAGTGCTAAATATATGAATGTGTATTTATTGTCCCGAAATAGATGCCTCAAATTGAGTCATATCACCAAACAGGCCGCCGCTTTCATGCAAGTCGATCAGAGAGGTAGCTGCATTGTTAGCGCAGGGCAGCTGGCCATGCGAATAAAAATAATTCCCTGGATTTTTATAACATTTTAAAGCTCCCCTCCCCCTCTACCCCAAGCTTCCAGAGACATGATCTCATCCCATTTTCATAGCAGCCTTAGGAGGTAGACAGAGGCAGGCACGATCCTCCCCATTTGATGGATGAGAAGTTTGAGGCTCAGATTGGTTAAGCAAGGGGCTCAAGGTCACACAGCAGATTAGTGGCCTAGTCTCAGCTCTGCACTCTTTCCCTGAGATCACGCAGAGTGTGGAAGGCCCAAGGGGGAGTCGCAGCTTTGGTAGTTAGCTTGGTAGCTCAGCAGGCACACGGTCTACCTGTCCTGACTGTCCTGAACCGTAGCCAGGTCACACACTTCAGTTTGGTCATAGGGAAGTAGTGGCCCTTTACGGGGAAAGAAACTCAAGGGTTCCTGGGTCCTAGAAGGGAAAACCAATAGAGCCCCATCTCTCCCTGGAGAGGGGGGTCAGGGGGAGTCTGTCGTGAGATCAACAGTCTGGGCAGGGCCCCCCTAGGTAGGAGAAGGCAGGTTCCAGGAAAGAGAGGAAGTACATAATGAATGAGCACAACTCACATTTCCATAGCTCTCAGGCTTGCAAGATACATTTCTTACAATGAACTTGTGGACAGTGGCTCTGGAGTCAGAGGATCTGGGTTCAAATCTCATATCAGCCACTTACTACCTGTGTGTCTCTGGGCAAATAATTTCACTTTCCTATCTTTCTTCATCTGTAAAATGAGGGGGCCGGACTGGGCAGCCTACAAAGGAGGCTGTAAATCTACAGGTTGGATGATGTCGGTGAGGCACAAATATATCCTTGTAATTTGAGAGATGAGGAAACAGGCTCAGACAGTGAAATGACTGGTCCAAGATCGCACAGTCAAATAATCTTTAAGCCTGGGTCCATTGTCCTCTCCACAGGGCTTGGCTGCCAAAGCAAGGGATTGGGCACCAGAAGGGAGATCTTTTCCCAAAGAGTGAAAGGCTATCGCCCTAGATTCAGGTACAAGATAAACCCATCCCAACCTACTGAAAATATAAGTTTAAGAAGCAACTTTTTAGGGGCAAGAGAAGGAAAAGAATCTCACTTGTCTCCTCTTAGTTTGAATATACACCCTAAAGGGACTCCCCCAGTAATGACACCTAATATCACTATAATGATTTAAAATAT
The DNA here is from genome assembly GCA_028646515.1 of Pseudochirops corinnae. Lineage (NCBI taxonomy): Eukaryota > Metazoa > Chordata > Mammalia > Diprotodontia > Pseudocheiridae > Pseudochirops > Pseudochirops corinnae. The sequence continues at coordinate 335,164,686 of CM053587.1, forward strand.
TCTAATCACCTTTGAATTTATTCTCTCACCAGACTCCTTGCATTAGCTCTGTATCATAGGAAGCACAGAGATTATCGTTTCCATTTGGCAAATTAGGAAACTGAGGCAGCTAGACGATAGAAAACCAGACTTGGAGTCAAGAAGACATAGGTAGGAATCCCACCTTAGACACCTACAAACTGTATGAATATGGAAAAATCACAACCCCTTTCCTTTTCAGTTTTTTATCTATAAAATGGGGATATGGATAACCTTGCAAACCTTAAGATGCTATATAAATGTAAACTCATTATTATTAAACAACTTGTTTAAATTTCAGGTTTAGAAGCAAGTCATGTTAACTTCATGGGCTATAGACACCCGTTGGTTTTAGTCAATGGAACTCTTTCCATGACTTGGGGTTCCATTCTCTACTTGGAGCCACATCGCAACCCCAGGGGTCAGCCATACCCAGGGCCAGGACCAGGTTCTCAGTGGGATGAGAGGGAACTGAAGATATAATCCACTTACTTCCTTTCCTCCTGCACAGAGTTGGGGTGCCTCATCTCCATCAAAGCACAGCCAAATTTCTGGAGACCAAGAGAGACAAGAGAATGATTAGCCCAGACACCACGGAATCTGGCCCAATGCCAGGCACTGGTGTGGTATAATACGGGCAGGCCGACTTCAGTTAGGAAATGAAGAATTTGTGGCTTTCTGGAAGCCATGTCCTCCGAGCCAGGTGTAAACAAGCATCCCTCTGACTAGTCATTGGGCTACCGTGTGGCTCAGAGATGGATCTAAGTAGAGGGGTAGCATTTATCCCCTAATATTAACAAGAGTAGTAGTAATATGATAGGGCGCTAGGTGGCGCAATAGTGCACATAGCGCTGGGCTGAGTTCAAATAAGACCTCAGACTCTAGCTCTTTGACCCTGGGCAAGTCACTTAACCTTGTTTGTCTCAGTTTCCTCATCTGTCAAACGAGCTGGAGAAGGAAAGGGCAAACAACTTCAGTAGCTTTGCCAAGAAAACCCCAAAATGGGGTCATGAAGAGTTGGACAGGACTGAAACAACTGAACATGGTCACAGTTTCTTCATTTGCTAAATAACCTCTGAGGGTCCTTCTAGCTGTAAATCTGTGGTCCTCTTATCTCACTTGGGACTCATCATCATCCCGGGAAGTAGGTGCTGCCCATTTTACAGATGAGGAACCAGATTTGCCCAGAGTCATAAAGCTAGTAAGTCCAGAGGTAGGATTTGGACGTGGGTGTTGACCAACTTCAAGTCTTGAGCTCTCTCCACTATACTCTCAGTGACTTTACTTCTGCTACCTTAGGGGACATAGGCCTTTTTTTGTAATTCAATTCCTATCTTTATTAAGCACTTGCTGTATGCAAAGGCTGATGCTAGGCATTGTGGATACAAAGTAAAACTTGAAAAAATAGCCTGCCTTCAAGGAATTTACATTCAGGGGTATGCTGGAACCAATTTGGATTGTTAAGTATTTTTCTGATTCAGTAATTTTTCAGTCATATCTCTTTGTGATGCCACTTCGGATTTGCTTGGCAAAGACACTGCCATTTTCTTCTCCAGCTCATTTAACAGATGAGGAAACTGAGGCAAACAGGATTAAGTGATTTGCTCTGGGTCACATAACTAGGAAGTGTCTGAAGTCAGATTTGAATTCACAAAGATGAGTCTTCCTGACTCCACGCTTGGCACTCCAATCACTGCGCTAGTCAGCAAATGCTACAGATTAAGCCTTGATTTATTTTTTATTAATAATGTAAATTAAACTGAACAAGTGTATTCTCTGTGTCTGTCTCTGTCTCTCTCTCTTTGGAGAGTTTGTTGTTAAACATCAGCACATTCCTGCTTCCAACCTACTAGGGGAGGGTCCAACTTATACACAGATGAAATTCTGCGCTTACTTATCCAAGTACATATTATTTCCCCACAGTTGATTATAAGCTCCTTGAGGGCAAGGACTGGTTCACTTTTGTCTTTGTACCTAAAGAGTCTAGCCCATGCCTGGCACATAGGGAACATTCAGTAAGTGCTTATTGAATAAATAAATGAACGGATAAAAACACTAATGAATGAAGCAAAAAAAAAAAAGGAATGAATCCAAATACAGATAGCTTGTAAGGGTATCAATGAGGATGGGCCAGGTGGAGGAGTCTGAATTAGCCTATGAGTGTGTGGTGATGATGATGTGACCTTCAATCTCTTTCTCTCTAAGGCTGTGGTACGATTTGAGGTGGAAAGGTCCATGAGCATGTTCCCTTCACTCTTTCTCCAAGACTGGCTATGTACTCTTGGATGGGTGCTTAACCTACCTCCCCATTCTCTGGAGGGTCTCCATTGCCAAAGGTGCTAGTAACCACCAAGACCAGTGTTTCATGTTCTAGGTGTACAATATCATATTCTTCCATGGACATGACCTAAAAGGGAAAGAAAGAGAAGGAGTGAGAGATGGAGACAGTAAGAATAAGAAAGGAAAGGATGGGGGAAGATGGAAAAGAGATGGAGTAAGACGTTTGCCAGGTGCCTTTGTCTCTGCAGCATGAGAGAAACCAGGCCCATAGATCATAGGCCAGCTGGTCTCACTTTTAGGTGATCAGTTATTGAAACTGAAAGCTGACCCCCTGACCTGGACCAGCAACGATTCATCTCTTCTGAGTGCAAAATAGTGTGTAGGGGTTAGGGACACAGATATCAAAATGGTGCCATCTCTGCCATCCAGAAGCTTCCATGACACTGGAAATGGGAGAAATATTTACACTGATAAGTGTGATGCTGAGAGTCAGTGTCAATTTTAATGGTCAAAAATCTAGGGGTACATACTGTTCCTATAATACAGCAGTTCTCAACCTGTGGTTTGCGACCCCTTTGGGGGTCGAACAACCCTTTCACAGGGGTCGCCTAAGACCACTGGAAAACACATATTTCTGATGGTCTTAGAAACTGAGACACCGCTCCTTTATCCATCTCCAGGCAGGTCTGCCCACATGCAGATACGCCCACATAAGAGTATTAAAGGGCCACGGCATTAGGAAGGTTGAGAACCACTGCTATGATAGGTCACTACTATAGTAGGTCCTTCAAGAATGTGGGATGAACAACATCAACGTACACAATGGAAAAATTGGAATTTGGAGTCAGAAAGGTCTAAGTTCAAATCCTGATTTAAATATTTATGAGTCATGTGATCCTGGACAAGTCACTTAATATCTCTGTGCCTTATTCTCCTTATCTGTAAAACAGGGATGATAACAGTACCTATCTCCCCAGTGTTGATGTGAGGATCAAATGAGATTGTATTTGTAAAGCAAAAACGGTTTTTAGCACAGAGCCTGGCATATAGTAGGTACTTAATAAGTGTTTTCTCCCCTTTCTTGGAGCCAGGAAGAACTGAGTTCGAGTCCTGCCTCTGACTGGGTTATTTGACTCTGACCAAGTCACTTAATTTCTCGGTAGCCAAGGCAACTCTATAAGCTTCAGAGAATGTCCATTGGTGGAGGGAATTTCCTAATTGGGAGTTCTGTCTGCCAACGAAACCATAGGTTGGTCCAATAAGAACAACAAAAGAATTAAGGGAGAAGGAAATAAGCATTTATTAAGTGTCTACTATGTGCCCGGCACTGTGCTAAGCTCTTTATAGATATTGTCTCATTGTGGTACGCCTTGGTTATTCCATAGACCCTTTATCCAAGGGAGTAATATAACAATGATAATGATGACTAGTGTCTTTATAGCATGTAACTTACATTTTATCAATTGATCCTTGCAACAATTCTGTGACGTAGGTGCTGTTATTATCAGCTCCATTTTATAGATTTTATAGATTTTACAGAAAAGTGAAATGACTTGCCCAGGGTCGTGTGGCTTGTGTATGAGGCTGAATTTGAACTCAGGTCTTCCTAGTTCCAAGCCTAGCTCTCTATCTGCTGCATTGCCTTGCTAGCTGCCTGCTGTAGTGACAAAAGCTTCCCCTAGCCAGGCTAGTCTAGTTTTGCCTAAAAAGCTATTGAAATCATCTTTGAGACTTCTTTGATCTGAGGGACTAAGGCATGAAGCACCAACTTGCCATTCCAATTGTTTGAATACAAAAGCCAGATCCTGAGGGGTCAAGGTCTCCTTCCTCAGATCTGGCAAATATGGCGGCAGGGTAGCTATGCCCAATATTAGTGCCGTAGATGGTGAGCTCCTTTTTTTTTTTTTAAATTGATTTGTTTATTTACTTTTAGTTTACAAGATTCAGTTCCAGAGTGTCTTGAGTTTCAAATTTTCTCCCCTCCCTTCGCCCTCCCTCCCCCCGCCCCGCCACTGCCATGGCGGCATGCAGTCAAGTATAGAATCTGCAAGTACTTTCCCATTTGACATTAGTCTGGTTGTATAGAAGGGTTGTAAGATGGTGAGCTCCTTGAGGGCAGGGCCTGTCTTTTGCCTCTTTTTGTGACCTCATACTTAGTGCCTGGCACATAGTAGGCTCTTATAAAATGTTGACCAATTGACTACTTCTTTGCTGACTATCTCTTGGATACCGCTCCTTTTGGTTAACTGTTCAATGGCCTTTGAGAGTCTCATTCTTTTCCAGTCTCAAATCTGAATTAGACGGGACCAGAACAAAGAGGGGTATTTTTCTTTGCTTGGTCAAGCAGTTAGGGAACCTGTGCTGTTACCCAGAGCTTGGAAGGAGGTGCTAGGTCATACTCACCTTGGCATCGAAGGCATGTTTGAAGATTTCACATAAGGTTTTTGCATAGGCCTGGGATTTGCCTGTTTCAGTAGCATAGAGGATGGTGGCTTTGACTCTTTTTGCCATGGCTTGACCCATCAGCTTAGCTGAGAACTTGACAGCTCTGAGGGAAGAGAGGGGGAAGAAGGTTAGGTTAAGAGCACTTCCAGGCAAGGGTCTTTGGGTCGTGAAATTTGACATGCCCATTGTGTTCCATTTCCTGTGTCAAAATCTTGTCCTCCAGTGGAATGTAAGCTCCCAGTGGGCAGGACTGGCTCCATTTGTCTTATATAATTAGTGCCTAGCACAGTACCTGGCAAAGAGTAGGCACCTAAATCATGTTTCTTGACTTAATTTGTCTTCACAGTTTTGTTATAAGCTCCTTGAACAGCTACGTTGGCAGTTTGGTGGTGAAGTGGATAGAGTGCTGAGCCTGAAGCTGGAAAGACTTGAGTTCAAATCCAACGTCACACTTATGAGCTGTAGGTCACTGAACCTCTGCCTGCCTCAGTTTCCTCAAATGTAAAATGACTTGGCCAATGTTAGTTACCAAGATAGTATATGAATGGGATTTGGACCCAGATCTTTTGGACTCCAAGTCCACAATTCAATTCAGTTCCAGAATTGCTTCAATGAAATCCAACAAGCATTTATTAATTATGTTCATTGTGCCAGCACCATGCCAGGTTCTGGGGATGCAAAGTCAAAAATGAAAGAATTCTTGCCTTCAGAAAGCTTACCTTCTTGTGGAGCACTGCTCCTGGAGGAAAATCATCATGGAATCACCGATTATTAATCACCAGTTATGTTCAAGGCACCATGGGACTGCATTTAGGCCAGGCACTGATAAGCTGAGTGTTGAGGAGGGTAACTGAGATGGTGAAGGGCTTCTGAGTCATGCTAGATGAGGGTTGACTGGAGAAACTGGGGCTGGTTAGCCTGGAGAGAAGACTCTGGGGGGCATTTGATAGCTGTCTTCAGGTATTTGAAGGGATATCATGTGGTGGAAGGATTAGTCTTACAATGGGGGAGTTACAGAGATACAGATTTAGGCTTGATGTCAGGAAATGCTTCCTACCAATGAGAGCTGCCAAATGAAGAATGACCTGGCCATGGAAGGAATGATTTCCCTTTTACTGAAGGTCTTTCAGTAGATGCTGGATGGCCACTTATTGGGGATGTTAGAGATGGGATTTTGTTGAGATATGGGTTGGAGCAGAAAGCTTCTAAGGACTCTTCTAGCTCTGGGATTCTGATACAAAAGTAGTAAAGATCCCTGCCCTTGAAAAAGGCAATTATATTTTTATTGGGAAATTGGCCATAAATACACAGAAAATTAGGGCTGAAATGTGGTTGGTGCCCAGGCTAGTTAATGCTCTCATCTCAAAAGCCAGTGGCTGTCACTGAGCATAGAGTGAGCTCCCAAGAATATCTGAATCCCTCCATGCTTTCTCAGGGAACCAACTCCAGGGCTGAGAACCTGGCCAGCTCACTGCGTGCCTTGGGCAGAGGGGTGGATTTCCTCCATCTGCAGCTTCCTGAGACTTTGGGGCCTTGCAGATATTTCTCTAAGATTCTGGCTTCCCCCATTCAAAGGACACTTGGTAAATAAAGGGTGAGAGAAGATGCCAGGCCTGGCAGAGGGTTTGGCAGATGCGGACATTGCCCCAGTCCTGGTATCTAGGGAGGGAGAAGGGGTTGTGTTTGGGCAGACTAAAATGATAGACTGTCAGAGCTGAAAGGGAGCTTAGAACACAGTGTAGGAGAGCTATCGGAGCTTTGGAAAATGGGTGTCAGTGCTGGAAGGGACCTTAAAACACAGTGTCAGAGAGGTTTGGCGTATGGATTGTCAAGGTTGGAAAAATACAAAACGTCCAATCTGAGAGGCGTCTCGGAACTCAGAATGTCTGAACGAGGATGGCAGAACTTCCAGGGAACTGACCACAGAATGTTGGAACTAGGAGGGACCATGAAGGAACCTTAGAAATAATCCATTCCAGTCCTCTCTTTGGACAGATGGAGAAACTGAGGATAAGAAGGAGGGAAATGGCTTGTGTTAAGTCACTCAGTTAGCCAATGGCAGAATCAGGACTGGAAACCAGGCGTCCTGACTCCCAATCCAGAGCTCTTTCTAGAGGAGGGAGGACCGTCACAGGGTCTACAATGTACATTTCCAAGAATCCATGGTTGCAAACTGAAAAACACCCTTATGCTAAGCCACCAATCCAAATGCAGGCGAAATGTCATTAATTCTTTCCCTGGGGGAATTATTAATGGTAAATGTATTATTTTTTTAAATCATGGAAACCGCCTACACTCTAGCAACAATTAAAACTATGGGTTGGAGAAAAGAAAGGAAGGAGTGTTGCCTGGGAGGTTACGGTTTTCCAGGGCCCCCTTTTGAATGATCTTGGCAAAAAAAAGCATCTATAATTAACTTCCATTGTTTCTACTCCAAACTCAATAGTGCAATTAACATTTTAGAACTCTCCCACCCCAGAGACACTCAACCAAACTCCAGTCAAAACCTGCACAACAGTTTCTGATGGGGGGAATTTATAATGCTGTTGGTTAAGGGAAGAATCACTGCCAATGTTTTCTTTCTAGAAGTGGGTGGGTGGTAGGGAGAGAGAGGGCCTCTCTTCTGCTCTCAGAAGACTCATGAGTGGGGAATGGGACTTGGAGCCATGCAGTGGGCAGGAGGGGAAATCAGTTCCTTGAGTTCATGATCCCAGTGGGTATTTGGGGCATTTAGGGTCACTGGGTCCATTGGGTGGATTTCTTAGTTCACTAGGTTTGAGGAGATATCTCAGAGGCTAATTTAATCCTTGTTCTATGATTGAGGAAATTGAGACCCAGGAGGTTAAGCCACTTGCTTCAAGGTCATGCAGGTATTATGTATCAGAGGCAGGAATATCATATTAATGAAGACATGGTCTTGGGTCCCAACTCCAGAATCTTATAATTCGAAGGGCTCAGTGGTCATAATAGCTAGCATTTAGAGACTGCTTTAAGGTTTGCAAATTGCTCTATAAATATTATTTCAATGCCTTGTGGGGGAAGATGCTATTATGAGCCCAGGTTTACATATGAGGAAACTGAGGCTGAGATGTTAAGTGACTTAACCAGAGCCATTCATCTAGTGTCTGAGTCTGGATTTGAACTCATGTCTTATTGATGTTCTATCCACTGGGTCACCTAGCTTCCCCTTAAAGGCTCATTTTCCCAAGTTCAAATCCATCCACAGAAACTTACTAGCTTTGTGATTCTGGATAAGTCCTTTAGCTCTCTTTGCCTCAGTTTCCTCATCTGTCAAATGAGCTGGAGATGGGAATGGCAAACCACTCCAGTATCTTTGGTAAAAAAAAAAAAAACCCTAAAAGAGTTATGAAGAGTTGGACACAATTGAAACAACTAAACTGCGACAAATCATGTCTTCCCTCAAGTCTACTTTTCTCCAAACTAAACATTCTGGGTTCTTTCAGCTGATTTTCACTTGGTATGGACTTGAGGCCCTTCAGTATCATGATCATCCTCCTCTGGGCACTTTCCAGATTTTTCCTGCCCATTATAAAACACAATCCTTATAGTGTCTTGTGAATGGTAGGTACTTAATAAATGTTAACACGTTGAGCACTTACTATGTCAATTTAGATGGCTCAGTTCCTTTTGAATTTATATCTTTACCACCCTAGTACATGCTGAATTCAATCCTTATTGATTGATTTCTGAGGGCAGGATTTAGAGAGCTAAGGGGATATAGTCTAGCTTCTACCAATCACATACAGTCTGACAAGAATTTATTAAACATCTTCTAATTTCTAGGGGCAGCTAGACAGTGCACTGGATAGATCACTGGGCCTGGAGTCAGAAATACCTGAGTTCAAATCTGTTCTTAGACACTGACTAGCTATGTGACCCTGGCCATGCTACTTAACCTTATTTACCTCAGTTTCCTTATCTGTAAATTGAATCAGAGAAGGAAATGGCCAACCACTCCAGTATCTTTGCCAGCAAAACTCCAAATGGTGTCATGAATAGTCAGACATGACTTAAATGACTGAACAACAATTTCTGGGTGCTGAGGATGCAGAGATAAAACAAAAGAAGTTCCCGCCCTCATGGAACTTAACATTCCATCATCCAACAAATGTTGGTTGAACTCCATGCTTGAAACATAGTAAGAACTTAATAAGTACTTTATCATTCATCCATTCATCTATTAATCCATTCATTCACCCATCTACCCACTCACACATCCATCCACCCATCCATCCATCCACCCATCCATCTATCCATCCATCCATCCATCTAAACATTTATCCATCCATCTCAGCTCTAAATTTATAAGCCCATTCTCCTTTAAGAGCAGGTAGAGAAAGATGGTCGCTTGGCATAGCACTGGGGGATATAGGGCATCAAGCTGCAGTGAGGGAATAACACAGTGAGTTGGCAGTGGGTTGGGGGTCACTACATCAAAGAGTAGACCCAATTGTGAGATTCTTTGGATCCAATAGCTTTTCCCAGGGAGTCACATATTTTCAGCTTCATAAACACTTGCTACTTACTCTGCCAACTTCTTGAAGCCAATGGCTCTCCTTTTTGTTGGGGTCCCATTAGTACCTTTCCAGACATGGGTGTTCCATGGATCCGGCTGGAAAAAGAGGGAGATAGTCAGTAGAAAGGAAAGGAGTAATGGAAGCCTCTGCTGCCTATTACTGAGTTGACTCTGTCTAATTGAATCCCAAACCATTAAAAGCCAAGAGTTGGGAGGCACTGAAAACTGGGGATGAGATGGGAATGAGGGTAGGAATGGGGTCATTTCATATCCTGGGCCATCTCCAGTCATCCTGAGCTATATTTGGCCACTGGACCCAGATGTCTCTGGAGGAGAAAGTGAGGCTGGTGACCTTGCACAGCCCTGCCTCACTTAAACCCAATTCATATGAATATCATGGTATCACCTCCCTGATATCATGGTCCTCTTTGAGAATGAAGGACACACAATAATAACAAGACAACTGAGGCAGGGGGCAGGACCTGGTACTCGAAGGAAGGTGTGAGTCGATAATTGAGCATTTCCTGATGGAAGACTGGTGTGATGCTGCCAGACATGGGGGGAACAATCCAGACCCAGTCAGCTGGACATCCCCCTCGGCAGCGGTACTCATTCTCCATGTGCTTGATGAAGGACTCGGTGGCCGAATGGTGGTCAACAATTGTCACTTTGTCACTCTGTGGGAGGAAGAGGGGAGATGACTCGTGAGTGGATCTGGGGATCATAGAAGGATCATAGAAATAGAGCTGGAGGGGCCCATCAAGGCTATGAAGTCCAACCCCCTCGTTTTACAGATGAAGAGACTGAGAAAAATTAAGTGAGTTGCTGAGGTTCACAGAGCCATTCAAGTATCAGGTCTTTTGGACTCTGAGATAAGGATACCATCTACAATCCCATGTTGTTCAGTTGCATCCAATTCTTCATGACCCCATGGATCATATTGTCCTCTTAATTTTCTTGGCAAAGACACTGGAGTGATTTGCCATTTCCTTCTCCAGCAGATTGAGACAAATAGAGGTTCAGTGACTTGCCCAGGATCACACAGCTAGTAGGTGTTTGAGGCCAGTTTGAACTCAAGACTTCCTGACTCCAGGATCAGTGCTTATCCACTGAGCTGTCTAGCTGCCTCTACAATACCATACTGCCTTGAAATCTTTACCAAGAGCAGGGAAGAGCATGCCCCTGACACCTATGACTTTCAGTACTGAAAAAACAAACTTTCCCCCAGCCTGTGTCTTCTTTTTTGGGCCATGGCTGTTCTAGTCCCTCTTACCCATAGAAAACAGTAGGGTTGGTTGATTTGGGCCCATGATTTATGCCACTCAATAATTTTCCTTTATTTGCCCCATTTCCTTTAAGACAACTCAATGGCCCTGGAGTCAGGAGGACCTGAGTTCAAATCCAGCCTCAGATACTTGACATTTATTAGTGGGCAAGTCACTTAACCCCAATTGCCTTAAAAAAAGACTCAACTCAAGAATCACTTTTTACACGAAGCTTTTCCTAAACCCACCTAAGGCCAGATCTTCCCCCCCTAAACTACGTCATAGTCATTTTGTACATATACTGTCTTTTATTGTCTTCCCTAAATAGGGTGCAAGTTTACTTGAAGACAGGGACTGCTTAATTTTTGTCTTTACATACCCAAAACTTGTCACAGTGCCTGGCACAAATGCCTGTTAGCTCGCCCTATTAACTCTGCCAGGCTGGTCCTCAAACTGTTAGCAAGAGAGAATAAAAAGTCCCACACAATGGCTGATGGTCCTCATCCTATATAGGCTTGGGGGAAAGGGAGGAAGAAACCACAAACTATTGACCCTGGTCCATTGACACACAATTGGGTCTGTGCCTTTGTGTGACTGAAAGACTCAAGTTCTAAACCCAGACTCCAAATCAATATGATCTCTATCACTTGGTTACCTGGAAACTGTAGAGTACGGCAATGTTGATTTCCACCAGGGCTTGGTCCTTCCACAGGGAGGAAGTTTTCCTCATGTCCAAATTCATCTTTTTGGCTACTTCCTGGAAGAAGATAGAAATGTACATTCAATGGCTGATTGAGGAAAGGAGCAGTATGGTATATGGGGAAAATACAATGGATTTGGTGTCAGAGGTCCTGGGTCCATATCCTAGCTCAGCCACTTATTACCTGTGCACCCTTGAACAAAATATTTCACCTTTCTACCCCCTAGGTAAGTTTTCTCATCTAGAAAATGAGGGCTTTGGGCGAGATTGCCTCTAAAGTCCTTTCCAGTTTGGAATCTGTGAATCTCTCTGGGCTTTCATTTCTGTGTTGCCACTTTCTCATCTGTGAAATGAGGAAGGGACTTCTAAGGTTTCTGTATGTTCTATCATCTTAGATGACCCCTTCGGGCATCAGGCTAAAGGAGAAGATGGATAGAATCACATTGGTTCAATTAGTTCCTCTCCTAGAATGAAATGTCTTTGAATTTCCAGAGTATGAGTGATCTGTCTCTCAAACTCAGTCAATACATCTTTAAACAATTTAATTTAACTTATTTTCTGTTACATTTTAAGTTCCTGTCTCCCCACCCCAGCCCTAAAGAAGGCCACCTTTTGACATGGATTTATAAATATATGTAAAACCGTACTGGGCATACTTCTATTTGTCAGTTCTTTCTCTGGAAGTGGATAGCAGGTTTCTTCATAGGTCCTTTGCAATTGATTTGAAAGCTTATAATACTCAGAATAACTTGGTTGTTCACAATTATTCCTTGAACAGTATTGCTGTTACTGTATACAGCGTTTTCTTGGTTCTGCTCACTTCATTTTTCATTATTTCATGCAAGCCTTTCCATCTTTTTTCTAATAATAGGTATAATCAAAGCATAGGGTCTTGCTTAAGCTATGAAATGGTTATAGTTTGCAACAAGAATGTAAAGAGGATTCTAGATAAAACAAGGTTGCCAATCCATTCTACCCTCCTAGGGCAAGGAAGGTATCTTGGTTCCAGGTCATTTGACCAAGAATTTGGTGGACTAGACCCATTTACTCCAATCCCTACTAACTCTCAAAAAACCCAAAACCAACCAACCAAACAAATCCCCAAAGAGGAATTATCTATTGGAGGTAGAAAGATTTTAGCATGACCCGTAGCCTGAGAAAGCAAGAAGACTAACAAGGTAACAACAGTGGAGAAACTCACCTAACCTTTACCACTTTCTTTTAGTGAAGAGAACAGCACTAGGAAGATGAATTACACCATAACAACCACAGAATAAAGAAAAATGACTTCAAAAGACTTATGAACTCTGATCAATGCAATGGTCCGCCATGACTCCAGAGGACCAAAGGTGAAGCAGGCTACTGCCTCATGACAGAGAGGATGGATGGACTGTGCAGATGGACACATGCTTTTTTGGACACAGCCAATGTGGGAATTTGGTTTGGTTATCTGTGCCTATTTGTTCTGAGGGTTTTGTTTTTGTTTTGCTCAATGGGATGGGAGAGAGAGAAAATAAATTTCTGTTAGTTGAAATAAAGTTTAATAAAAAAAAAAAGACTTAAAAACCCTGATCAATGAAAAAATTAACTATGATTCCAGAGGGCTGGAGGTAAAGCATGTTAACCACCTGTTACAGAGAGGTGCTAAGGATGCAGGGGGCAGAGTGCGATGTGTATCTTAGGCATGGCCCATGTGGGAGTTTGCTTTATTGGATCATATATATTTGTTGTGAGGCAAGGAGGTTGGCATGGATGGAGAGCTGGACCTGGAGCCAGGAATCCAGTCCTGTAAACTTACTAGTTGTGTGTGACCCTGGGCAAGTCATGTCACTTCTGCTTGCCTCAGTTTCCCCATCTGCAAAATCGGGATAATAATACTACCTAACTCCCAGAGTTGTTTTGACCCTGGGCAAGTCATTTAACTTGTCTGTCTTAGTTTTCTTGTGGGTAAAATAAGGGTATTAATAGCATTTACTTCCAAGGGTTGTTGTGAGGGTCAAATGATATTTGTAAAGTTCTTTGCAAATGTTAAAATGTTATATAAATGCTAGTTATTATTTTCTTTTTATTGTTGAGTGAGGTGGGAGAAGTGAGAGGGAGGAAAAAATGAATTCTTGTTAATTGGAAAAAATAAAAGTAAAAAAAGAAAAAAAAACCACTCTCACCTGGCATCCCTTCCTGACCAGCCCCCACACTCCATCAGGCATACAAATCCACCCACTGATTTGTGCTTGAGATCTACTCAGGGATTTCCCTCCTGCTGCACGGACTGTGCCAGAGCACCCCTGGATCCTGCCTGTCCCCTGCCCCATTAGCTTCCATTCTGATTCAAAGACTTCCCTGATGCCACCTGCTCTTCAGTGTTCATTTCTTTCCTAAAATTATCTTGTAATTTCTTATTTTGCATACATGGTATCTGCATACATCTCTTTAGAGATGAAAGGGACCCTAGCAGCCATCTATTCTGGCCCAGTCATTTTACAGATGAGAAAACAGAGGCACTACGAAGTTAAATGACTTGGATAAGGTCACACAAGTACTACGTGGCAGAGCTGGGATCTAAATCCAGGTGTTTGGCCACTATGCTTGGTATAGTGATGTGTTATAGCTGTATATATATAGTGGCTATAACATTCTGTGTTATAGTGGTACTTGGCCAGCGTTCTTGTCATTATACCCTGCTATGTCCTTCAATGAAAATGTGCATTCTTTGAGGGGAGGGACTCATCACTTTTGTCTTTGTATCTTCAGTGTTCAGCATAATATCTTACACTTTTTGGGGGAAGTCTGGATCTGTGATTTCATCTGCAGCACCAACTCCCTCTGCCAATGCAGCTTGGCAACTGCTCTGTAACTTACACCCTGAGAGTTGTCTGGGACATTGGGAAGTGAAGTGACTTGCCCAGAGTCATGTAGCCAGGATGAGTCAGACATGGGACTGGAACCTAGGTCTTACTGAGACTGTCTCTTTATCATTATGACATGCTTGCTGCCTCCATGGTCCACCTTCTATTCGGCCACCAAAATGATTTTCCAAAAGTATAGCTCCATCCATGTCACTCCCCCACTCAATAAACTCCGATAGCTCCCTATTGCCTTCAGGATCAAATACAAAATCCTCCATTTGGTGTTGAAAGCCCTTTATAACCTAGTCCCTTCGAACCTTTCCAGTCTTCCTGAATCTTACTCCCTGACATGTCCTCTTTGATCTAGTGACACTGGCCTCCTAGCTATTCCATAAACAAGCCATTTGTTTTGTCTCTAGGCATTTTCTCTACTTATTCATTATTTCTGGAATGCTCCTTCTCCTTAACTCCACTCACAGGCTTCCCTGGCTTTGTTCCAGTCCCAACAAGAATCCAACTTTTTGTAGGAAGCCTTTCCCAACTCCTCTTAATTCTACTGCCTTCTCTCTATTAATTATGTCCTATTTATTTTCCTATTCCTCTCTCTGTATTTTCCTACTTATTTCCTATTCCTGTAGGAAATAAGCTTGTTTGAACATATTAGCTTGCTGTTTCCCCCAATAAATTGCGAGCTCCTTGAGAGTAGGGACTGTCTTTGCCTTTTTCTGTATCCCTAGCCCTTATCAGAGTGCTTTGAATATATCAGGCACTTAAGTGCTAACTGACTGATGGTCTTGTATGTAGTAGGAACCTAATAAAATTTGTGTTGAACTGATATGTTGAATTGACTGTTTCTATGGAGTGACACCAACAGACATTTATCAACACAAACAACCTGAAGTTCTGAGTTTTCTTTCTGGTTGTGCCTCATATTTGCTGTGTGATCAGAAGATTATTCAGTCTCTCTGTTGTCTATTCCCTCTTGTGAAACATGGCTAACAATAGTAGGCTTTGGAGAAGAACAGCTTTTGAAGATAGAAACAGATCAATCTCTCATGCATATACTAAAGCTCGCCTTGAAGATGTAATTCTCCTTTTGCCCTAACCAACAGATGGGTCTCCCAGGGAGGGAATCAGACCCACTGTTGAGAAAAGCTGGTAGCAGAGAAACCAGCAGCAAGCTCTTCTACTTTTCACAAGAGAGATGGAAAGAGGAACAAATTCTTGGGTCCCTCTCATACATTCTGTGGATGAAGGCTCTCCAAGAGATGTCCTTTCTGGTGCTTTAAGGAAACCATTTTGGGGGATTCATGGGGCTGTTCCAAATCTCCAGGGACTCCAGAGACTACTCCATAAGTAGTCTCAGCTTCAGCTTTTAAGCTTCCAGAATCCTTTGTATGATGATACATCCTGGTGACTTCACTCCCCACCCTTCTCATCCCCACCTGGGGATGTTACCTCGAGAATGTTATATCGCGAGTTGTCACAGTAGTCACGGACGCCAATCTCAGTACCCATGTACCAGCCGCTGAATGGACAAGCACTGAACTCGAGGCCTCCGATCTCCAGGAGCATGCTGGATACGGCTGGAAGACCATACCACTTCAGCCCCAGCTCCTTGAACCATGTGAACCTAGGGATGGCAACACAGAGGAGCCAACTGAGCCAAAGGTGCCCATTGGGCAGGATATCAGCTGCCACCTAGCCTCTATGTGAAGCATGAACCTCTCTGAGGGAAAACTCAAAGTTTAGTTTAGCTTGGGACTAGGTGCAAAAGCTTTACTGAGTGGGCATATTTCTAGGATGACAAGCCAGTAGGTATCATTTCCAGGGTCTCTGGATATTTTTATCCCCTTCCCTGGATTCTGTAAGTCCAATTACAAGGCTTTCATGAACCCACTAACCCTCAGGGAACTCTGCCTCCTTTTAATTCCTGCAGTACTTATGGTCTTTCCACATAATTTAGCACCTAACTGCATGATATCTTATGTGGTTCTAATAATAATAACAAAGAATAATAACTAATATTTATAAATCACTTGCTATGTGCTAGGCACCATGATAAGTGCTTTACAATTACCTCATTTCATACTCACATCAACCCTGGGAGGTAGGAGCAATTATTATACTCATTTTACAGATGAGGAAACTGAGGAAAACAGTTTCAAGTCACTTAATCAGGGTCACATAGTTCTCATAGTTCTTATATTACAGGTCACCTTAAGGTTAATGTAGAA
Source organism: Pseudochirops corinnae (assembly GCA_028646515.1). Lineage (NCBI taxonomy): Eukaryota > Metazoa > Chordata > Mammalia > Diprotodontia > Pseudocheiridae > Pseudochirops > Pseudochirops corinnae. The sequence goes on from CM053587.1 coordinate 335,181,014, forward strand.
ATGGATAGTGAGAGTAAACAGTCTGGGGCATATTAGCAGTGATGAGTTGCATGTGACAGAACCAGAAAAGATGTCTACTCACGGACCTCACCTTTGCCCCTTAGAATCACAAATTCCCTTCAACGTATGATTTGAAGGGAGCTCTCTACAGAAAACCCTTCCTGGTCTCTCTGTGTATTAACTCACTTATGCTAATGCTCTCTCTCTCTCTCTTTCTCTCTGTGTGTGTATATATATATATGTATATATGCATATACATATATATATGAGTATAATCTAATGTGTTTTGCATATAATAAAGGCATAAAAAATTTTTGTTAATTGAGTTGAATTCAAGGAGAGCAAATGTGGAAAGTCCAGGTGCTGAAAGCTAGCTATTGTGATGTTGAGATTTCAAGGAAGGCTTCCAGCCCATTGGGTAGATATCCCTGTGGAGTATTTGAGGGAATTCAAAGACAGTCACATAGGATGGACTGCAATCTCCACTGCTGGACCCTCATTGATGAGTGTATTAAAGAACTCGAGTGTTATTCTACAGTACATTTGAATCTCAAGAGTTATAACTAGGGTGAGGGACCTGGGGCTTTGTTTGAGGTTGTACAACAATTGGGAAGGATATGCTTTCTTTCCGTGATAGTCTTCCTATAGATTATAGCATACCATATTTCCCTCCATATTTAGTGCTGCTGACTTTGTAAGTTGACTGAAATGGAAATTAGAGGTGGGAGCTCTGTTCTGGTCAGGTCGTGCTCTGCTCCATCCTCTTACTGCAGCTTTACCAGGACCTTGGAAAGCAGCCTTGGCATGTCCAGTGGTCTCTATTTCCCTGCCATGAAATAATATCTCAGGGTCTCTCTCTTCATGAGGTCTTGAGGAGATCTCTGAGCTCTTTTCTGCTACCTCCATGCTGTTAACTGAGATAATAGAGTTCTTCCTTCCTTCCTTCCTTCCTTCCTTTCTTTCTTTCTATCCATCCATTCATCCATCCATTCTATCTGTCTGTCTATCTATCCATCCATCCATCCATCCTATATGTCTGTCTATCTGTCTGTCTGTCTGTCTGTCTATCTATCTGTCTTTCTGTCTATCTGTCTATCTATCTATCTGTCTATCTGTCTGTCTGTCTCTGTTGCTATCATCTATATCTATCTGTCTCCTACTATATATCCCCAACAAGAGGATAGACACCTTCATTTTTCATTAGTATTTGCTCCGGAGTGGGATTGGAAACCCCCCCAAGGTGCTGAAAGCAGAGGGTGTGGGCACAGGTATGGTAAAATTAAGGAAAGAGTTGTCCTCATGCCATGCAGTGAGCACTTGTTGGCTTGATTTAGACCAAATGTTAATGTCTCTGGGTCTCAGTTTCTTTATCTGTAAAACAGGGATAATAATACTTGTAATCCCTACTTCCTAGGGTTGTTGACAGGCTCCAGTAAGGTAAGCATGGAAAGTATTCTATATTAGCATTATTACCCTCTGGGAGTAAACTCCACCCTCTTCTGATACTGGTGACTGAAGACACTGCCCTGGAATCCCTCCCCAAGAGAAGGGATCAGGAGGCTTGGAGGTGGGGACTAGGGGCTAGCTGGATAAAGGTACTCTCTCTCTCTGTTGGCAGATGGGGTATTTCCAAATGCTGCCCTTCTCCATGGGCCCAGCTCACTTGGGATGTCTGATGGGCACTTCCAAAACCAGCTCTGGAGGAATCTGGAATAGCTCAGGGTCATTGCCATTGGCCTGGAGCAGGAGCGGCAGGACATCGAAACGCCCTCTTGGAGGCTTCCAGCCTTGCTGAATGCAGATCTGTAACAAAAGGCCAGGCTTGGGTTACTCAGCTGCGCCACCTGCCTCCTGGGCATCACGAACCAGGAAGGAGAAGGTGAGGGGAGAAGGCTCTGAGAAGAACAAATGGCAGAACTTGGCAGCCCCTCACTCTTGGGGATCCTTGGTGCTGAAGATGGTAAGCTTCTAAGATCCAAACCAGACAAAAAGATGGAGACTAGATGAGGTTGCTGTGTGCCTGCCCACCTCCATTCCCAGATAGGTGGGGGTTCATATGGTACTCACATCTGTGAACTCCACATTGGCGGGGTCTCCTAGGACGCTGCCATCAGGCTGCTTATAGCCTGCGTATCTGATGAGCTGTGAGTTCCAGACTCTGAAGTCATGCTTGCCATCTGTCCGCTGGGGAAATATGGTGATGGCAGACCTGAAAAGGGGGGGAGAGAATGCCAAAGGTGAGGATGGGGTTGTACTCAAGGATCCAGCTTTGGGAGATGCAGCCTGGCCAACAAGTGCAAAGTCATTATAGTTCTGCCACTTAGTAAACCCTGGACAAATCCTCTCCTCTCTCTGGGCCTCAGTTTCCTCATCTGCAAAATGAAAGGGTTGTACAAAGTAATTTCTGAAGTGCCTACCAGCTTTAAATCTATGATTCTATAATTCATCTCCCCTATAATGGGGGCCAATAAATTCTAGATCAATGCTTAGCAGGGATACTGGGCTAGCTGTGCCATGGTGCTCCCCTTGAACTACCCGAGACCAAGTTGTCAGCACTTCAAGGCACGGTGGTCTTGGGCAGTCACTTTTTAAATAAAATAATTAAAGAATTTTGTAGAACTTCATTAAGAAGGATGCTGGGCTTGGAGGCAAAGAGATCTAAGTTTGAATCCCTATTCTGAGCTGACATACTTCTTCAAGACCTTTCTGATTTTGTTTCCTCATCTGTAAAATGTGGGCAAGAATATTTGTACTATCATTCTAACAGTGCTATCGTCATGAAAGTACAATATGACCTTTAAAGTTCGGTGTAAAATCAGGCTGTTAAGTCTCTCTCTCTCTCTCTCTCTCTCTCTCTCTCTCTCTCTCTCTCTCTCTCTGTCTCTCCCTCTGCTGTCTATCTCTCATCTGTCTGTCTATCTGTCTATCTATTTATCCATCCATCCATCCGTCCGTCCGTCTGTCTGTCTATCTTTCTCTTGGCATAGTACATAGAGTTCCAGATTTGCAGGCAGGAAGACCTGAATTCAAATCCAGCTTATGATACTTATTAGCTGTGTAACTCTGGAAATATCACCTGTTTTACCCTCAGTTTCCTCATCTGTAAAATGGGGAATAAGCATAATTCCTACATTAATAAATGCTTATTGAATTGCCTAGTACTGTGCCCTGTATTATAGAAGGGTTGAGCGTGTGATTACTCTAGGACAGGGAATTCTCAGGGGAGGAAACTCCCTCCACCAATGGAGGTCAGCACTTTTTTTTGGGCATTTGTCTCAGAAAGTTGTTAAGCTAAGAGCAGGATTATTTGAGGACCAAAAGAGATACTGTCATTTTACAAACTTAAAGTGTTACAGAAATATGGGGTATTATTAGCAAGTTGCCTGGGGGCATTAACAGCTTAAACATGTTCAAGAGTCACGTGATGCAGTGCTCTCTCCATTAAGATACCTAGTTGTCCTAGAAGTTGGATAACCACTTGTTGAGTATATTCTAGTCTGGATTCCTTTAGTGTATGGGTTGGCACCATCGTGTACAGAGCACCCGGCCTGGAGTCAGGAAGACTCATCTTTGTGAGTTCAAATCCAACCTCAGACACTTACTAGCTGTGTGACCTTGGGCAAGCCACTTAGCCCTGTTTGCCTCAGTTTCCCCATCTGGAGAAAAAATGGCAAACCAGTCCTGTATCTTTGCCAAGAGAACCCTAAATGGGATTATGAAAAGTCAGTCAGAACTGAAATGACTCAACAATAAGAGATCTCATCTAATTTTGAAATTCTGTCAGTCTGTGACCATGAAGAGCCTTCTCAGTTCTAAATCTACAATCCCAGAATATTTCAGCTCTGACACTAATTGTATGACTGTGGCCGACTCACGACTTCTCTGAACCTGAGTTCCCCCATCTTCCAGATGGATAGAATGATATTGGCCCTCCCTATCTCACAGGGTTGTTGTGGGGAAAGTGTTTTGGAAATCTTATGATTCTATGGAAATGAGAGTTAAGTATGGAAACATGAATAGCAGGTTCCTCACTGGATTAGAATTCAGATCTTCTTCCTTTGGATGGGCCCAGTCAAGGGATGATCATTGTTCTCTTGTCTCCTGGAAGAGACAGATTCAAGGAAACCTATGCTTAGGCTTATTCCGTGTAAAGCTGACAGTTCAGTTTGATGCTTGAGGGCTCATGGGGAACAGCCCTGGGTGGCCCTGAGATGATACCATCACTTCTTTCCCTGGTCTGTGGGTTAATCCTCACCAGCTGTGGCAGATGCCAAGCAAGGGCTGAGTGGGCAGCCTCAGTGCTACCTGGCCAGTATTCCCATCCAAATGATCTCTTCTCTAAGGTCAGTATGCTCCCAGTCTGTTGGAAGCCCATTCCTTCCTGATCCACAAATACAGAACTTTGCTTCATTACACATGAGCCCCCATGTGTAATGGACTTCACAAAATGATGTGGTTATCATGGGCAGAACACAAAAGAAACATGCCTTTCTAACAGAGGCATAAATACAGGATTATTATCATTTGCGTCTTCTGTATCCTTTGTGGGGAGTGGTAACTGAGTAGTGCAGTGGTCAGAGCTTTGGATTTGAAATAGGGAGACTCTGAGTTCACATCTGACTTCAGACACTTACTAGCTGTGTGGCCCTGGGCAAGTCACTTGTCTCTGTCTCAGATGTATCACATATAAAAAGAGAACAATTATAGCACCTACTTACCAGGGTTGTTGTGAAGGAACAAATGAGATAATATTTGAACACCTCTTTGTAAACCTTAAAGTGCTCTCTAAATCCTAACTATTATTATCAGGACATGCACTCTTCTCAGCATGACCTGTAATCTTCTGTCATTTCCTTTCTCTGGAAAGTTTTGTTATCTGTAAAATGGATCATCTTAGCATGGTAGGATTTAAAGTTAGAAAGGGCAAGGAGTTCTTAATCTTTTCTGTGCCCCTCCTCACAATCATATTTTTAAATGCACAAAATCAAGCACATAGGATTAAAAAGGAAACTAGTTATATTGAAATACCATATTGGGGCAGGTAGGTGGTGCAGCCGGTAGAGCACTCGCCTTGGAGTCAGGAGGACTTGAGTTCAAATTCAGCCTCAGACACTTACTAGTTTGTGTGACTCAGGACAAGTCACTTAGCCCTGATTACCACAAAAATGAAAGAAAAACAATTATCAAAAATGTTTCAAAAATGCTCTCTGTACTTTGTATCAGTTAATATAAAAACTGAGTGAATATATATATATATATATGTACATATATATATATCTATCTATATATTTGTGTACCCCAGGTTAAAAACCCTTGATTTAATCTAACTAAATTTTACAGGAAGGGAAGTCCCTGTGGATGGGATTCCATGATTTCACAATTCTTGAGACTGAAAGAGCTTCATTCCTGGAGGAAAGTCTTTGGACTAACCTTCCCAGGAGGCTGAGTTAACTCAGCAGTATGGTAATGTCACCTAGTGTGTACACTAATTGAGTTTTGAGAAAAGCATAGGAGTCTTGTGGGGGTGGCAAGAAGTGGGATACAGGGCACAGCTGAGAAGAACTGGCAATTAAGACCTGAGCACCAGCATCCAAGCCAGAATTTGAGGTTGATATTCTATAGATGAAGAGATTGAAGGAGTTGGACAAGGGGGCTCCCAAGGTACTGTACAAAGAATATACCTCCTAGAAAATTCAGCCACTGCCTTGTCCCATGATATTGTGTGGAGCAGGGTCAGTCCCTAGCAACCGTATCAAACCCTTGATAACTCTATACCCTGCCATCAAAAGCATTCATCCAGACAGCTGGGCGGCCGCGACAGAGTGCTAGATCTGAATAGAATTAAGGAAACTGAAGCCACTTAGTCCAACCAAAGATTCTCTAATCAGATGTTTCTGTAATCAGTTAGCATCTCTCAGGCAAATCCAAATGTTGGTTTGATGCCTTTGGGACATCTAAATAGAGAGGCATTTAACTTTTTAATAGCAACTCATGTTTCTGTAATGCCTTGAGGCTTACAAAGCAGTTTCCTCACAATAACCTTGTACATGAGAGAGGACCAGCATTATCATCCCCATTTTACAGATGAGAAAACTGAGATTCAGAGAGATTCACCTAAGCTAACACACATTCACCAGAGGTAAGGTGAAAACTCAAACCGAGATTTCTGGACCAGTTTTCCTTCCATTACACAACAAAACATGTGATGTCTTTCCAACTCAGCATCCCCTCTGATCTCACCTGAGATTTCCTTTGTTTGTGGCGTATTTGACGTGATTACAAATGTAATTGAACATCCCGTGGGCTGTGGTGCAGTCTCGTGCATCAAACACCTGAAAGAAAAGCATTGTAAGATGTCTTTCTCCTTCTCCCCTCAATTCCTTCAGCCCAGACTTACCCTTTAAAATAATTTTATTTTATTTTATTTTTTTACCTTTTCTCCCTTAATAATTATTTTCTAATGATTATTTTAGTTATTATGCATTTTAAACATCAGCAATTATTATTGATCATTTATTATACTGTTCAAATCTAACTTTATGTGACTAGAGATTGTCTGAAACTAGAATATTGCCCTAGAAAATTTCTAGTTACATCAAGTTAGATTTGAACAGTATAATAAATGGTCAATGATCCACAGGACTTCAAAGATGAATTGGTCTATAGAGAGGTAACTTGACCCACAAAACCAATTAAATGAGTTTTGCGAGCATTGCAGAACAGACTTTGAGAGATTAACCTTCTCATTTTAAAGATGAGGAGACCAAGGTCCAGACAGATTAAATGACTGTTGATAACAATACTACTATGAATCACATCACCATAATAATGACAATTAGCATTTATATAGAGCATTAAAGTTTGCAAAGCACTGCATAAATATTATCTCATTGGAGCCTTACTACGACTTTGGGAGGTAGGTGTCATTATTATCTCCATTTTACAGATGGAGAAACTGACGCAGGCAGAGGTCAAGTGACTTGCCTAGGGTCATACAGCTAGTAAGCGTCTGAGGCAGGGTTTGAACTCAGGTCTTCTTAACTACAGGTCCAGAGTTCTAAACTTCTCTGCCACCTAGCTGCAGGTATGCCCTTAGAAACCTGACAGTTACTCCTGTTAGTTCTCCTCTTCAACTTTTACTTCATTTTATTTTTGGGTCCATTTATCCCTGTTTGTGGTTGTGGATTTGAATCCTGACTCTACCACTTGCAGCTGTGTGACTTTTGTTTCCGTCACTTTCCCACGCTGGGTCTATGGCTTCCTCATTTGTAAAATAAGAAGGTTAGACTCATTGACCCCAAGGTCCTCTCCCTCTGTAAATCTGTGAGCCTTGGAATTGCATTTCTTTCCATTACAGATGTGATCATAAAATCATAGCCCTAGAACCAGAAGGGACCTCAGAGGCTGTCTAGTCCAGCGCCCCTCATTTTACAGAAGAAAAAACTGAGGCCCAGAGAGGACAAGGGACTTGTCCAGGGTCACAGAGCTGGGATTTGAACCCCACTTCTCCAACCCCAATATAGCAGCCTTTCCCCTGAACTGCCCTGTCACTATAGTCAGTCAGGGTTTCCTCTGTCTTGGCTTTCTGTCTGTGCCTCATGTTATTTCATAAAGTTCTTTCTAGATTTCTTTTTATTCCTCATAGTGATTTATTTTAAGAGAATCAGGTTATAATATGACTTTGATACAGACATAAGTTGTTAAACCATTCAGATGTAGCCTTCTAGATGGCCTGGAGGCATGTTGGAGCACTTCCTTATTATAGTCATCCAACATAAGGTCCCACTGCTCCTTTCTCTCATTATATCCCATTGTAACCCAGATCTAGGTGTGTGTGTTGGGAAGGGGGAGAAAGAGGGAGGGAGGGAGAGGGAGAGGGAGAGAGAGGAGAGGGAGAAGGAAAGAGGGGAGAGGGAGAGGGAAAGGAAGAGAGAGAGAGAGAGAGAGAGAGAAGACACAGGAAGAGAAGAGGTACAAAGAGAAGACAGAAAAAAGAGGGGGAGAAGAGGGAAGAAAGACAGGAGAGGGGGAGAGAGATATAGAAGAGAGAGAAATAAATGAGAGAGAAAGAGGGGAGGGATAAAAGAGGGAAGAGAGAGAAGGAAGAGATAGAGAGAGGAGGGAAGGAGTGAGTGAGAGAGATAGAGAAGAGAAAGAGAGAGAAGACAGAGATGGATAGACAGAGACAGACATACAGAGAGACAGAAAGAGAAAGAGATAGAGATGGAGAGAGAGACAAGACAGATAGACTTGGCACTCACCTGCAGCTTGGACCACTGGATCCTGCCTACACAGCGAGAAGCGTTTCTCCAGGCATGTTTAGCTCCATAGATCAGCTCTGTGTCCTTCAGCTGGTAGGTGCTGGTGGTTTCTATCTCCTTATTCACTTCTTCCAGTCTATCTGTGTGGGCTTTGGAGCCAAATCTGAATGGGAAAGACAGATGGAGGTGATGGGGAAGTCACTGATATGAGCTATTAGCGGCTGGATTCACATGTGTTGTCCAGAGATGCACACACTCTAGGTGCTGGCCTCAGCTTACCTGGTTACAAAATCAGAGACAATGAGGGTCTCACATTGGTTAGCAAATGATTATTCTCCACCCCAAGCCACCTACTCCTTTCATCAATACTTTAAGGATCTATAATTTGGCTGGGTTTGTGGGAGAAACAATGTGTTACAGTGGCTAGACAGCTGGCCTCAGAGTTGGGAAGTCCTGGTTTAAGTCCTGCCTACAGTGTCATTCTGGGCAAATCACTTAACCTCAGGTGCCTGGGAAACAGTCTTAAGACCATAAGTTGTAGAGCGGGTTCTGAGCCCTATTGATAGAGAAAATTTCCATACCAGGAGTTCCCCACCTTGGTAAAATTTCAGAGCCATTCCAAACAATTTTTTTGGTGTAAGTACTACCCCTTTACCCCCATCCCAACTCAGATTGCAAGCCTATTTATATATTTTGGTCTTTTGGAGCTGTGGTCATTGAAAAATTCCTCACTACATGATCTACTTGGGGATTAGTTCATCCCTAGGCATTCAGGACTAGACAGAACTTCTGTCTCACTGGCATAACTTTTAGAACTAGGAGTCACCTATACATCGTGAGAAGGCATTGAAGGACCATGTCAAATAAGTAGAAGGTCCCTTTTCTACTTGAAAGAACTTGGGGATCCCCATGGTTTTTTCTTTCTTTCATTCATTCAACAACTGTTTATTAAAAGAAAAGCTCTGCCAGGGAAGACAACTTTGGTATGTAAGGTCCCTGCCCTCATAGGGCTTAACCATCAAGCCAGGGTATAAGACCACATCCCAGAACATTGTGTTAAGCACACGAGATAGATAGCATGCAACTTCTACTTGCCTCTTTATAGATGAGTAGTATTGATCAATGAACTCTTTGGCCAAGGGAAAGAGTTCCTCTTTTGTCCGGATATCTTCAGGCTTCCGTATATGTTGGGAGGGAAACATGACAGAACCCATGCAGATCTGCCCAGTGCAAGCTGTGTTCTAAAGGGAGAGGAGAGAAATAGGGTGAGGATTTGGCCAATGAAATATGGATAAGTGCTTTTGTGTGGCTTGTCTTTCCCCATTAGAATGTAAGCTCCTTGAGGACAGGGACTGTAGTCCTCTCCTCTCCTCTCCTCTCCTCTCCTCTTCTCTCTTCTCCTTTCCTTTTCCCAATGCTTAGTCTTGTGTTTTGCATAAATTAAATACTTAATAAGAAATTGTGGTCTGCTTGCTTTCCTCTGGCCAAACTGAGGACCCTGATGGTCACGGAGGCATCTGTTTGACTCCCTGGTTGATAAGGCAGATTTTAGCAGCATCAGCCAGCCTCACAAAGTTGTCAAAGATGAGTTGATGTGGTGGGAAGAACAAAAACGAACCTTAGTCTTAGATTCAGGGGCCTGAGTTTGAATTCTGGCTCTGAAATTTACTAGTCTAACATTCATCGTAGGTAAGGCTGAGCCTCAGCCTCCTCATCTGCATAACAAGAATATTTGCCCAACCTGCTTCACAGAAAGAAGGGGATTGCAAACTGCAATGCTCTACACAAATATACACTGTTACCATTAGGATCATCAGAGCATAGATTTAGAAACAGAAGGAACTTGGGGCCATCTGATCCTATAGCATCATTTTATAGATCATTTTACAAAGGGAATTGAGTCCCAGAAAGGTTAAGATTTGCTGAAGATCACATAGGGAGTAACCTGCAAAGCCTAGATTAGAATCCAAGTCCTTTGACTCCAAATTCAATGCTCTTTTCATTCTGCCATGGTCATCCCATAAGGAGACAAGTGTTAGGAGAGGTATATGTCATCCAGGAACATGGAAGGGATATTGTCTTTGGACTCCACCCTGGTCATGATATATCTAGTCTGGCAGGACCTAAGTGATCATCTGATCTGACCTCTCCATTTTTCAAAAGTGGAAACTGAGGCAGATGAGGGGAAGTTATTTGCCCAGTATCACACAGCTAGTTAGTGGCAAAGTCTGTAAGAAAATTCAGTTCCCCTTGCTGTACTTTCCTGGGCTTTTTCTACTATGCCACACTGATGCTGCTTGGAGGTGGTATTCAGTAACATTCTGGGTGCCACATTTGAGAAACAACATGGATAAGCTGGAGGGTTTTGGAGGAGAATAACCAAGATGGTGAAGGCTCTCCAGTTTATACCACATTATAATGGGAGGCACCTCGTACAGAGGAAAGAGCCTGGCTTTGGAGTCATAAGACCTAGGTTCAAATCTTGGCCCTGTCACATACTACTGGATGACCTTGGACAAGTCATGTGTCATTCTAGGTCTCAGTTTCTTCATCTGGTAAAATAAATTGCTTACAATGTCTATTTTTTAGCTCTTGATTTATGATCCTCTGAATTGGGGATATTCAGCCTGGATTAGGAAGTCTGAATGGGGACTCTATAGCCATCCTTGAATATCTGAAGGTCTACTGTGTAGAAAAAGGATTACACTTATTAGACCCAGCAGGCGAAACTAGGCACAAGGGCAGGGGGGAGCTATGCAAAAGCAAGGTTGATGTGAAAAAACCCCAACAACTTCTTAATCATTTGAACTGGCCAAAATCAGACTGGACTGTCTCTTAACTCTATACTGAGATACAATTGGAATGGGGGAAGCAGAAGGTTTCCCTTTACTGAAATTCTTCCCACAAAGGCTGGATGACCACTTACTGAGGATGGATTTGGACTAGACATCTCTGACATTTCCTTCTCTAAGAGTGTTTCTATAAGGAGACAGTCCCTAGGGAGGTGAATGAATTCACTCAGGCATCACTAACTGGCATACTGGGGGCTCTTACATGGTTCATTTAGCTTAGCCAGAGGGGCAGGAAGGGAGGCCCTTACTTTCTAAGAATAGCTTACTCAATTACTATCTCCATGGAATAGGGCCACCGTTACTGAACATTTTACACCCAGGATAGTAAAGTGAAGGGAGCTGAATTTTCTCTGAGGCTCAGCCACTAACTACCCATTTGATGCTGGGTAAATAATCTCCCTTCAGTTGGCCTCAGTGTCTACTTTTGTAAAATGAAGAGGTCAATCCAGGTTATCCCTTAGGTCCCATCTGGGTTCAAACATGCTGAGATTTTATGAATTCACTCAACAACATCTTTCCTAAAATGAGGTATCCAGGACTGCGCACTGTGGTCTAGTTGTAGTCAGAGTTAGACAATAGAAGGGATTGAGTGAAGATAAAAGAGATTGGTAGAAAAGAGTCCATAGGCAATAGAGAAGATTCTTAATTAGAATTATCTCTGAGAGTCGTTTTGAGGATCAAATGAGATAACATTTGTAAAGTGCTTTGCAAATAATTAAAGCACTATATAAATGCTAGCTATGGTGGTGGTGATGATGATGATGGTAATGATGATGATGATGATGATGGTGGTAGTGGTGGTGATGGTGGTGGTGGTGGTGGTGATGGTGGTGGTGGCGATGATGGTGGTGGTGGTGGTAATGGTGGTGATGGTGGTGGTGGTGGTGATGGTGGTAATGGTGATGATGGTGGTGGTGGCAGTGATAATGTAGGAAAGTTAGTCTAGCAGAAAGGGTTGGAGGGAGAGAGAGAATAAGTAGGGACATCAGTTAGGAGACAGGTTGGAAAACAGCCCTGGTGATGGGTGATAATGGACTGACCAAGGAAGATAGTGTTGCTGTTTGTCCTTCATTTTTGAATCATGGAGTGACTTGTATATGAATTGGATTAAAGTGAGGTAGAATGGCACAAAGCCACCAGCCTCACTAGTGTCATCATAGTCCAGTGGCAGGACAAAAGTCAGGATGAGTGGTGATGGCTTGGGATGCAGAGGATGACCTGGGGTCTTTGGTGCCTTATCAAACTCTAAGTGCTCCACAGCTCCTGCTTCAGCCACCTTTATGGCTCCTGGAACAAATTATTCTTAGCTTCTCATTCTGCCCTTCTTCACTGGCTTGGTATAGAGACCCACCCCCACAACTCATGAGTGGGTTTAAGGCTTGTGACAAAGTGGAAGAGATCCCTAGGCAGAGATTTTACAGGGGTGGGGGCTTACCAAGGTGCTCTTGAGGTGGAGTGTGTCATTGAGGACCACATCTGTTTCCCAGTTCTTGACTTTGAGAAAGCGAGGACATTTGGTAGGACTGCCATTCTTGGTAGGTGACTGCTTTCCTGAGGTTGGGGGCTAGAAAAAAGAACAAAGATGGAACATCAGAGAGTAGAACCCAGGGACAATTAATGGAAATTATTTTTCTGGAATGTGGGGCAGCTAGATGGTGAAGTAGATGGAGTATAAAGCCTGGAGTCAGGAAGACTCACCTCCCTGAGTTCTAATCTGGCTTCAGACACCAGCTGTGTGACCCACGATAAGTCACTTACCTCTGTTTGCCTCAGTTTCTTCATCTGAAAAAGGAGCTGGAGAAGGAAATGACAAACCACTCCAGTATCTTTGCTAAGAAAACCCCAGATGGGATCATGGAAAATATGAGATGACTGAACAACAAGGATATTTTTCTGGAATAGCAGTGTGATATAATGGAAAGAACACTGGGTCTGGGGTTTAGGGACCTGGATTAAATCTTGACTATGTGACCTTGGACAACTCACTTAACTTCTCTGGACCTCAGTTTCCCCAACTGAAAAATGAAGATTTGGACCCAACAGACTTTGAAGTGCCTTCCAACACTAGACCTATGATTCTATGATACTGTGCAAGATCCTTAACATCTCTGGGTTTCAGGCTGGGACAGTCTGACCACCAATTTCTTTTCCAGCTCTTGCTTCACGGCTCTAGCATTTCTAGCATTCTAGTAGAGAGAACATTGGATTTGAAGGCCTGGGTTCAAATCCTGACTCTACTATTTACCATCTATATTACCTTGGGCAAGTCACTTCACTTCTCTGGGACTCAGTTTCCATCTTTGTAAAATGGGAAAATTGGACTAGATCATTGATTTTTCCCCTTTTTTGGTGTGTGTCATGGGCTCCTTAGACCTGATGAAGCCTATGTTGTAGCTCTTAGAATGTTATTTCACAATTAATAAAACAAAATCACAAAATAAATAATTATATTGAAATATAGTTATTAAATATTAAAAAATCCAAGTTGTTAAAATACGTATATTTTTAAAAACCCAAGTTTGTGGACCCTGGGTTGAGACTCTCTGCACTAGATCATTTTTATTGCTTCTTCCAGTTTGAGATCCTGATCTATTAGGCCCCTAAGGAACAGATAAACCAATATCCCCAAACACTAACAAGAAATTCTCACAGCATTTATCATTTATCTTTAATTATAGTTATTTGCAGCCAAGACTTCATTTCTTCTATTAGACTATAGGATCCTTGAAGGCAGGAACCATGTTTCATTAAATTCTTTATACCAAGTGCCTTTATACCATCATGCCTTATACCTACTGGGGAACTGATTAAACATTTGTCTAACTGAATGTGATAGGGATCAAAAGGTTAAGGTATAGTTTGGGGAAAGTTTCTTCCAGTTCTAAATACATGATCTTAAAATTAAATGAAAAAAAAAACCAAATTAAATATATGATCCTACAGTTTGGTTCCATCACTCAGCACTGACATTCATTTACATGACAATGGATACCACTTTCACTTTTTTGAGGTTCTTTCATAAAATGGTGAGGTTTGACTCAGTGATCTTTAGGGTCTGGATCAACTCTAAATCTATGATTCTCTTTTGCCTGGACAGAAGCTTCTTTTACTACTCCTTATTCCAATACCTTGGATAAATCACTGAGGAACTATGGGACTTTTTTCTCCCCTATAAATAAAGGGGCCCAGGCTAGATGACCCTTCCAACTCTAAATCTAGTTTCCTATGAACAATTCAGCAAATATTGGGGAAACAAGAAGTTCTGGGTGCTGGGGATACTAAAGTGAAAATAAAATAACATAGTCTCTGCCCTCAAGGAATTTACAGTCTAGTGTGGATGGGGAAAAGGTGTATTCTCATGTACATAAAGAGCTTACAACTCAAACAGTGACTTAAGAAAGATGAGGAGGGCATGTTCATAACTAGCTAGCTAGCCTCATAGAGGAGGAGGATCCTGAGTTGGGATCTCAGAAGAAGAAAGAGCGGGAAGTCAAGTGGAAGAGATCAAGTCAAGGGTGGGGTGGTGATGGTGATGGTGGTAGGATCTCTTCTAGGTATGGATGGATCAGGTAAAAGGGAATCCTGTTTGGCTGGGGAGTATGTGAAGGGAAGAAAATTTATAAAAAGAGCTTAGAACCATATTGTATAGGAGAATCTTGAATGAATGAATAAAAAAGTATTTCATAAGCACTTGTCAAGCATTGTACTGAGCATTGGGAATACTAAAAGCAAAATGACCCCTACTTTCAAAGATATCTCACTCTAATAGGGGATACAAGACACTTAACTTGAATATTAAGCTAAAGAGTTAGTGCTTTTTTCAGGAGATGTTGGAGAGCCCCTGGAAGCTGTTGAGAAAGGAAGTGTCATAATTATTACCTTCTATGAATGGAGACCATCTTCTGGGCTTTCTCACAGTGTATCAAGCAAGCCGTGTGCTGCTTGCTTTTCTATATCTGAATTTTTTTTCTCAGCCAAAAGTCAGGTTGTGGGGGACTCCCCTGGGCTACCAGATTATTGTATCTCTGGGTTACTTTCTATAAATTAGAAGGCACGATTCAGACAAATAACTGGGGAAAAGACCAGTCTCAATAAGTAAAGAAATTGAACTCACTCTTTTTTTTTCAGAAGGAAGACAGATGCCCCCCAACAAGAGAATGACTAAATTATATGTGTTACATGAATGAAATGGAATATTGTTGCACCATGGGAGATGAAGACAAAGATGAAGAATTCAGAGACTTATATGGGAAGACTTACATGCACTGTTGCAAAGTGAGGTAAGCAGGGTCAGAAAAACAATAGACACAATTAATCCAACAATTTATATGGAAAGAAGAAGCACAAAGATCCTGAAATTGAATGGTGGGTAAATATAATGACCAAGCTGGGCCATGAAGAAGAAATGAAAAAATGTACTTTTCACCATTCTTTGAAGAGGGAGGGGACTACAAATATGGAACACTGCATAAGTGTTGGTTAGTTTTGAGGAATTACTTTTTTCTTCTCTATTTTAAAAAATATTTGCTGAAAGATATGGCTCTCTGGTGGGGGAAAGAAGTATATTTGGAAATAATGGTGATGTAAAATTAAAATATATCAATAAATATTTTTAAAAGAAATATAGCCCATTTATTAACTAAACAACATTTATTAAGTGCCTACTATATTCAGAGCACTGTCTGAGGCATTGGAAGAAATTTTTTTGGGAACTAGATCTGAAATTGCATTGATATAAAAAACTTTCAGTGAAGAAATTCCCTTGTAGGCAACTTTCTAGGGCCCTTAGAGGTTAAATGACTTGCCCTTAGTCAGTGTATTTCAAAGGCAGGACTTAGGTATTGTCTTAAAAGACTGATATGGATGCATAGGAAACTCTCTAACCAACTTGGGTTTTAAATTTCCATAAATTGTAAATTGGGTCAGGTAAGAGAGGATAAATAAAAGAACATGAGACAGTCACTTAAAAATAGTGTCAGGAAGGCTAAACCTCAAGGAGACCTGATGGTGGTGAAAAAAGCTAAGGATAAAAAGTTTTTTTAAAGCTATATCGGGAGAAAACAGAGTATCAGAGGAGACATAGGACCTTGAATTGGCACAGATGGAATGATGACAATAGACAACAGAAAGGAAGCAGAGATGCTTGATTTTTATTCTGCATCTGTGATCTCTGCCAAGAAGAACGACCCTTGCCTTTGAAGGACAGAACAAAAGTGACTAAAGGGAGTTGATAGCCAAGATAAGTAAGGAAAGAGTAAAAGAAGAGTTAGCTGCTCTTGATGAACTCAAGTAGACTGGCTTTGATGAATTTCATTCTTGGGTACTGAAAGCACTTGAAAATATAATTGTTGAGCCATTGTCAATGAGAAGTGAAAGACTATGGAAAAAGAGGAAGAGTACCATGAGATGATATTTGTAAAGCACTTTAGCATAGCACCTAGCATAAGGTAGGCACTGAATAAATGATGGTTAAAAAAGATTGGAGAACAGTAAATGTTATCCTAATTTTCAAAAAAAGAAAGATAACAGTCTATATGCCAAGGAACTTATATTTGAATCCTGGGGAAATTCTAGCAAAGTCCATTAAAGAGATAGTAAATATCTAGAAAGGCAAGCAGCAATTATTGGCCCTATCAAGAGTGCTAGATCACACCAGATTAACCTCATTTCCTTTTTTAACAGGCTTACTGAGCTAATAGTTAAAGGAATTCTGAGGATATAGATTATCTAGATTTTAGCAAAGCTTTTGACAAAGTTATCTAATGCCATTTTTATGGAGAAGATTGAGAGATGTGAAGAAGAAGGTAATACAATGAGATAGATTTAGAAAAGATTGGGTAGATGAACTCAGTAATTGTTAATGGTTCAATGTCAACATGGTAGGAAGTCTCCAGAGGAGTGTCAAAAGGATCTGTGCTTGGCCCTGGGCTATTTAAGACTTTTATCAGTCACTTGGGTAAAGGCATAAATGGTATGTCAATGATATTTGCAGATAATATGAATCTGGGAGGGACAGCTAACACAGTGGATGATAGAATTGGGAACTTGGCAGGTAGAGCATTAGGTTGAATCTAAGATGAAGTTCAATAGGAAATAGCATAAAGTATTACTTTGACAACTTCATAAGTACCAAAATGAGGGAGGTATGATTAGGCAAGTTCTTCTAAAAAAGATTTAGGGATTTCAGTAGACTGCAAACTCAATAAGTCAACTGTATTGAGTCAACATGTCACTATGGCAGCCAGAAAAGTTAACGTCATCTTGGGCTTATATTGGGCTTCTATAGGAAGTAAGAGTCCCACTGTAGTTGATACTCATCAGACCTCATCTGGAGGACTATGTTTCAATCTGAGTGCCATAGTTTAAGAAGGACATTGATAAATAGGAGAATGTACAGAGGAGGGGAAGCAGGATAATGAGAGACCTTGAATCTACATCATATGAATATTGGTTGAAGAAACTGGAGAAGAGAAGGAAAGACATAGACATGAGCGATGTCTCGAAGTGTCTGAAGAGCTGTCATGTACAGAGTGGAATGGGCTGCCTCGAAGGATGATTGCTATTGAAGGTCTTCAAGTAGGGATGACCCCTTGTTGGATATGTTAGATTGGGTAGTATTTTCATCTTCTGATTGGTCCAGATGGCTACTGAGGTTTCTTCCAGTTCTCAAATTCCATAATTCTGTCACTTGATCCCAGATCTCCAGGATTTTGAGGCAGGCTCTCTATCCTTCATGAAGTAATATTTGTAAACATGCTTAGCACAGTGTCTAGAACACAGGAGTCATTTAATCATGCTTCTTGCCTTCCCTTCCCTTTCCATTTCTTATTAAATAAGTAACACAGAATCAGAGAATTTCAGAAATGGAAGAGACCAAAAAGACTTCCTAGTCTACCTCATGTCTGAGAAAGAACTCTCACCAAATGCTCACCCTGCCTTTTCAAGATGATAGGCTCAGAGATTTAGAGTTGGAAGATATTCATATACACACACACATGTGTATGTACACACATGCATAGATACACATATAGCCATGTATATGTATGTACACAATATACATGCACATATACACATGCACACATACATATATTATAATCTCTTCCATTAGAATGTAAACTTCTTGAAGGCAGGGACTTTTTTTGCTTTTACTCTATATCCCTAGCATTAAATAGCATCTATCATATAACTCCTAATAAATATTTGTTGATTAATCAACCAATTGGAAGGGATATTAGTCCAACCTTCTCATTTTACAAGAGAGGAAACTGAGACATAGTTATGTGAAGGGCCTTGCTTAAGCCCACCTGAAAAAATGGCAGAGCTGGGGTTGAACACATATCTTCTGACTATAAAACTCAGGGATCTTATTTAGTGAAGCTCTAGCCTCTGATGTAGCACCACCATCAGTACCACCAAATAGGAAGATGTAGTTCAGGGGAACTATCCCTCCATGCTCCAGGGCACTTAGCATTCTAGGGAGGTCTGTAGAGAAGACAGTCAGCCTTGGGTGGATGAGCATGGCAGGAGGCACTTGTGTTGGGTGGGGCCCTGTGGGTGGGCATCAGGGAGCCATCGTTTGCCATGAAGTGAAGGGGTGGGCACTCTTCCAGCTAGAGAGATAGCAGGCCTAATAAAAGAGGCCATCTGTTGAAGTTCCAGATGTGTATGGGGTGATCATTAAAGAGACGAGTAATTGGCGACCACAGGAAGAATGGTCTCCACCCATCAGCCCTCAGTTTCATGGGGTTGCATACTTGAAACCAGACATTAACGGGGCCTCTGGCAGGGCTGTTGTACTTAGGGCTTTGATGTTTTAATTAGGCAGCAGTGATATTAAATGACTCAGGAGTGGGACAAATGGAGAGATTAATATAGTAGTCAGAAGCCTGCATGGGTGCTATGCAAATGATTTGACAAGGGGTGCCTGGCAGAGGGCAGATTAGGGACACTTGTGAAGGTATTATTTGAATATCAGACTGGAGTAGGCCAGGCGCCCCACCAGACTGAGTCTTTCTGGATTTGCATCCAAAGTAGAAACAATAGAAGTCTTTCAGGTGGACAGCGGTATTGTGTCTGGGGCTCAATGGGTAGCTGAGTTGGTTGAGTGGATGGGATCTCTCCAAGTGATGTGTCTGACTTTGAAAAGCAGGAATGGAATCCTGGGGGATTTTAAAATCCTGGAGAAATTCAAACATGATAGTCCATTCTGATCAAATCCAACTGGCATTTATGCTATTTCTACTATGTGCTAAGTACTGTGCCAGGTTCAAGAGAGACAAAAATGCAAAGACCTTGGAACTGACAAGTCTGGCAGAGTCCCTGTGAAAAACAAGCCAGTATTATAATTTTGAGGTGACTCAAAGGAGATGTTTATGTTTTCTAAACCTTAAAGTGTATATTAATGTGATCTATCCACTCATAATTAATATATCCATTTCCCTTTCTCTCTCCATTCATCCCTCTTATCTATCTGTCTATATCTGTATCTCTTTATCCATCCATCCATCCATCCACCAATCCATCCATCCATCCATCCATCTATCTCTCTATCATCTATCCACATATCTATCCCTTCATCTATCTATCTATTCTTTAATCTATCAATCCATCCATCTATCTATCAATCTATTTATCTACCTATCGATCTGTTTTTTTGTCCATCTATCTATCTATCTGGTTCCTCAATATAACATTCCATGTCCAGTCTCTGAACCTTTGTTGTTTCTATTCCCCATTCCTGGAATACACTCTCCTTACTTCTGCCACTTAGAATTGCTAGCTTCCTTCAAACTCCAACTGCCTTCTATATGAGATCTCTCCTGATTCCTGCTCCTCACTCCCAGAAATTACTTTGTATTTATTTTGTGTATTAAGTGAGCAGGACATATATTAGGTGAGTGCTCCAGGATGGAGAATTGACTTTGGAAGCAGGGAGATAAGTTCAAATCCTTTACCTAACATGTGCTGGCTGTATGGCCATGGGCAAGTCATTTAACTTAACACTCTAGAGAATTGTCTAAGACTGAATTATGGAGATGGTGATGCTTTACCTTGGTGGAGTGAATTTCCACATAAGTGAGTGCCGTATACCAAAGGAATTACATCACATGTCCATACCCGTCCCTCTATTTTGTCTATACCTATATGCATATATTTTGTTTTCTCCAATAGAAAGTAAGCTATATTAGGCGAAGGGTGGTTTTGTTTGTGTTTTAATACCCTGAGCACAGTGCTTGACACAAAGTAAGCACTTAACAGAGGTTTGTTGATAGGCAGGCAGGGAGATGGAGAGATAGATTAGATTAGATTAGATAGATAGGTAGATAGATAGATAGACAGACAGACAGACAGATAGATAGATGGATCGATGGATAGACGGATGGATGGATGGATGGATGGATAGACAGACAGGATAGATTGATAGACAGAAAGGATAGATAGATGGATACATAGATAGACAGACAGACATATAGATAGACAGACAGACAGGATAGATAGAGACATAGATAAATGGATAGATGGATAGACAGACAATTGGATAGATAGATAGACAGACAGGTAAACAGGTGAAGGAATTAGTGCATAGAAAGATAAGAAATGGATGGATGGATAGATAAAATGGATGGATGAATAGAAGACAGAAGAGGGAATAGATAGATAAAAACAGATGGTAGATATTGATATAGATAGGTAGACAGATCATAGATTGATAAAGGTAGATAGGTGGACAGATGATAGATTAGGTAAATAAGTAAATATAGAAAGATATGTGGACAGACAATCTACCTGTCTTTTATCATTTGGTAGTTATCATTTTTATTTATCATATTATAAAAAAATGATCATTTTTGGTACCAAATTCACAGGGCTCACAGGCTCAGAGAAACTCAGAAATCACCAAGTCCAACCCATGTCCCTTCTACAAAATCCCTTAAAAAATGGTCATTCAACAAATGGTCATTCAGCTTCAAGGGCAGCATTAAAAGGGAACCCACTATCTCTTGAGGCTTTCCATTCTGCTCTGGGACAGCTCTAATAACTAGGACGTTCCTCTGTACATCGTCTGTATTTGTGTTTCTTCAACTTCTAACCATTGTTCTCAGTTCTGCTCTCTGAGGACAAAAGGACTAAGTATCAATCTTCTTCCATCTGACAGACCTTCAAGCAACTTTAAGACCTCTATTACAGAATATAAGAGCTTAAAGGGCCAGCCCTCCAGAGATCATCTCTTCTACCCCCAGGAAGAATTACCTCTCATTCAACCTCAGGCTGAAGACTTCCAGTGACAGGAAAGATATTCCCTTCCAAGGAAGCCCACATCACTTTTGGATAGGTCTCCTTGTTAAGAAGTTTACCCCAAGGGAGCCCACATATACCACTCTGTGACTTTCATCCATTGGTCCTGCTTCTGCCAGAGGGAGCAAAGTAGAACAAATCTGATCCCTCTTCTAGATGACAGCCCTTTCAATACTCAAAGACATTGAATATTATCTCTCTTTACCCTTGAGTCACCTTTTCTCTAGTCTAAACATCTCTAATTCTTTCATATCCTTCCTAATGTGATTCACTCTTTTAAAAAATCCCTGAGGAACTCAAAATATCCTATTTCTTCCCCATCAGCCAAATAGTTATATACAACCCTATTGTGATGGATCTGTGCCCTCATCAATTCTGGAGTATCTGCCAGTTGTGCAGTTTGCAACCCTTCCTGCTGCCCCCCCTGCTCCCTCCCCCATTCCTGTGTGACTCTCATCTATATCTCCCCTCCCCCACTCCTATAAATCTGCCCCAGAAGGTATACTGCATCTACACAGAAGATCATTCTGGGGTTGCTTAGGAGGCTTGGTAACTAGCAGCTAATTTGGAAACAAGGGGACAAAGAGGAATACAGGGATGGCTCGGTCCCAACTTGCTGACCTAGTTATTCTAACAGTATAGATGCCTTAGGGTGTGGCTACTAGGTCAAAGAATTTCAAGCTGTCTGAGACTTAGTCTTACTCTCTCATTTTACATATGAGGAAGCTGAGGTCCAGATACAAGAAGCCACATGCCAAAGGTGACCCAGTTAGTAAACGGTAGAACTGGGCTGGATATGAACTTTGGTCTGTTGACTCAAGAGCTCATGATTGTTTCAAAGCATCATTTTGACTGATTGCAAACACATTTGGAGGGCCCTAAATCCAGGTTCCATTGTGGCTGGCTGGCACCATCCCACAGTGAATTTAAATGCTATTCAAATAAATAATGAGAAAATACATGGAAATGGCAGGAGGGCTGAACCCAAACACTGGTAGGCATAAACACAACTTCCTGGCTACACCCTGGCTCTGATCTATTAGCACAATGTGGCTCAGAAGTTGTTTAGTGTGGGGCATAGGGTTACCATCAGGGAAATGAAATCTTCACCAAAGGTTTAGGATATTCCTCGACCGATTATTTTAGAAAAGGAAGAGGCTGATCTGGATCCATTCCTGGAAAGCCATCATCATGACTGTTATCAATGGTGAATACTGAGTGCCTGCCTCAGCCCTGAAAATTTCCCAAAGAGCAATGTGAAGTCTCATAGACCAGATGACCTCGAAGGTTGCTTTTTACTTAAAATTTATAATCCTATGAATCACTCGACTTTTCTGCATCTCATCTATAAATGAGGAGGTTAGATTAAATGGCTTCTGAGGCACCTTTCAGTTTGAGAGGGATGGTGGGAATTCTGTCATTTAATATGGGTTGGTCTACATGGCTACTGAGGTGCCTTCCAACTCCTGGATTCTGTGATTCTGTGAAATATATGAACCTATGAATTCAATACACCTTTCTGTGCCTTAGTTTCCCTTCTAAAATGAAGGGGTTGGATGAGATGACCATGCTTTCTAGCTCCAAATATGAGACTTTCCATAGGTTGGCAAGTTCGAAATCCTTCACTTGTCAGACATGATCCGACTGATCTGAGGAAGATAATCAATACCCTTCAGCCCCTCCCATCTCTACTAATGCTACCATGATACTCCTTGGGACAACCCCTGACTACATAAGCCTCAGAATTCCCTTTTCTTTGAGTGATTAACCATGATGACTAGATTTGGGTCTTGAATTTATAGGATCATAGATTTAGGGCTAGGAGGGACCTTAGAGGTTATTTAGTCCATCTTAAAGATGGGGAAACAGTCCCAGAGAAAGGACATGACTTTCCTACAAGTGTCACAGGTGATTCATGGCAGATCCAGGATTCAAATCTAGGTCACCTGGGTCCAATAGTATTTCCATTGTGAACACTTTGCCTCCACATCCCCCAGGTCACCTGAGGAAAAGAGTATGAGTAAGAAGAGGAGCATTCCCAAATGAGCCAACCTGGGATAAGAGGCTGTCCAGCCTGGGAGATAAGCAGGATCAAGGGAAAGCCAGAAGGACAGAATAGGGGGGTGGACAGAGCAGCTTATATCTGGGGATTTGGGAAGCTCTCATATAGAAATTAATCTCAGAACACAGGATGTTTCTAAAATGCTTAGGGAACTAGTGTCAAAAAGCTTAGGAAAGAGAGTCAGTGTTGTTTTGCTTGAGGGATAGATTTTAAGGAAATCAATGGAGACTCTGGGCTGTTACTTCATTTAGCCAGTGAAAGCGGCTGGCTCAGATAAGAGAAAAATACATGGGTCCAGATAGTAGCTAGTGAGCTATTCTAACTCAACAAGAAGATCATGCTTCCTTTCTCTGTCTCTCTGTCTCTCTGTCTCTGTCTCTCTCTCTCTCTCTCTCCCCCCCCCTCTCTCTCTCTCTCTTTCTCTTTGTGTCATCTCTGTCTTTCTCTGTGTCTCTGTCTCTGTCTCTCTGTCTCCCTGTCTCTCTCTCTCTCTGTCTCTTTCTCCCTCTCTCCCTCTCTCTGTCTCTGTCTCCCTGTCTCTCTCTGTGTTTCACATATTTACCATCTGGTTACGCTCAGAGTGACCACTGACCTTGGAGGCAGAACATCTGAGTCTACATTCCCATGCTGCCTCTAATTAGCTGGGTGACCTTAGACAAATCACTAAACCTCTTTGAAGCCCAGTTTCCTTCATCTGTAAAATGAAGCATTAGAATAGTGTCTCCTTCAGCTCCAAATTTACAAATCTCCCTCTGCCTCAGTTTCTTTAGAGGTGAAAGGAATAGGTTGGTCTAGATGTCCACTAAGATCTCTCCTACCTCTGAATCTATGCTCCTACAATTCGGTGAGATATCATACATGAAAGTGCTTTGGAAACTATAAAATGCTATCTCAAAGTAAGGTATTATGCTTTCTTACTTAGAGTCAGAAAGCCTGGGTTCAAGTCCAGGTTCTGACACTAGCTGCCAAGAGCAAAGAGTTCTACTTAGGTAAATGTCTATTTTCTCATTTGTTAGATGGACATAATAACTGTTATACCTCTTAACTTATGGAGTTTACATTGCTGTAAAGTGCTATATGAGACCTTGTTATTAGTAATCCTAACTTCTAAGAATATGATATCTCATTATTATTATTTTATTCTCATCTTATAGCATAATAAAGTACTGATCCACATGGTCCTGGAACAAGTTGATGTTCCAACTATTGGTTATTTTTGATGATACTGATGTGAAGAGAAGTTTGATTTTTAAAACTTTGAATCTTGCCATTCTGATAGACTGGATTTTCATCCACCTTTTTAAAAATATTGAAAACAGACCTATTCAGACTCCTGTTTCTTGTCTATCTGATTGTCCCTTTCTACTCCCAGCAAAGCTGTTTCTGGCTAGGTGGTGATTCCTCATGTAGAGATGAACAATAATGTCCCTTTGACCCTATAGAGAGCAGAAAAGAGATAGCATACACAAATGACACCCACTACCAACTTTTATCCTGGCTTGGACTCACTGGAGTGGCTAAGGTCATGTTAATATCACCTGGAAATATGGAAATGTCTCTAAACAGATTTTGACATTTTGAAGCTGACACCAGTCCATTATTTCCCTGGGGGATGAGGAAATGCCATGGTACTGATGAGGTACTGTATATAAGTAAGTCTGTGTGTATGTGTGTGTGTGTGTGTGTGTGTGTGTGTGTGTGTGTTTGTGAGACAGAGAGACAGAGACAGAGAGAGACAGAGATAGAGAAAGACAGAGAGAGAGAGAGAGAGAGAGAGACAGAGAGACAGAGAGAGTTAATATAACAGTTGCCCATTCTAACCTAACTAAGCTTCACAGGCATTATAAAGCACAGAGTGGTTGGGTGGGACAAGGATGTCATGTAACTTCACTGAGAATAGGCTGGGGGAGGAGAGACTCTCTCTCATCTCTCTTTCCCCCGACATCTACTCCCTAACCCATCTCCCTCTTTAATTCCGCCACAAGCAGGGATTGATTTGAAGCCAGTTATCATCAGAAAACAGATGATGTCCAGACAGTCTGGTGTTCTCTCCTCATCCTTACCGCCTGCTCTGATGGGATGCTACCCTTTTGAGAAAGTCAAGTAAGGACTCCATCCCAACCTATGCCAACAAAAAGCAAGTACCCACTAGGCTAGCAGAAAAATGGCCTTCTCCTCTGGCATTTATCAACTTCAAAATTTTCAGCAGAGGTAGAAAATGACCTGAGTTGCTGCAGTTTCCCATCAATTGTGCTACTCTATAAAACAGCAGAGATGACAGTGGTATATACCTCACTGGACTGGGTGTTGGGGAGATCTGGGTTCAAATCTTCCCTCTAGATACCAGTTTGCAGTCTACAGATGAGTTACTTAGTCTCTTGAGGCCTCTATTCTAAATTTATGATTATGGCTTGGAATAATGGATAAATAGCCATCTTTAGAGTCAGGATGACCTGGGCTAGCTAATGTCCCACCTCTGACACAAGCACCTCTAAATGTCCCAGGCACTAACGTAAGATTGGAGAGAAGGTGGGGATGGGCTATTGGCAGAGGAAGTGTGTTCACTAGGGAGTTGGTTCCCTACACCAGTCCTAGGTCTTCAAATTATTGTTGTTGTTATTTAGTCAGTTAGTTATGTTTCTTTGTGACCCCATTTGGGGTTTTCTTGGCAAAAACACTGGAGGGGTTTGTCATTTTCTTCTCCAGCTCATTTTACAGATGAGGAAACTGAGGCAAACAGAGTGAAGTGATGACCAGGGTCACACAGCTAGTGTCTGAGGCCACATTTGAACTCAGGGAGATGAGTTTTCCTGACTCCAGGCCCACTGCAGCATCAGCTAGCTGTCCCAGTTCCTTAAATAATAATGATAAAACCTGACATTTAAGTAACAACCTAAGGCTGCAGTTCTCAACCTGTGGGTTGTGACCCCTTTGGGGGGGAGGGGGTCAAACAATCCTTTCACAGGGGTCGCCTAAGATCATCAGAAAACACATATTTCTGATGTTAGGAACCAAGACACCGCTCCTCTATCTGTCTCCAGGCGGGTCTGCCCACATGCAGATATGCCGGCATACAAGTATTAAAGGATTGCAGCATTAGGAAGGTTAAGAACCACTGCCCTAAGAGTCGCAAAGTTTTATGTATATGTATATGTATATGTATATGTATATGTATATGTATATGTATATGTATATGTATATGTATATGTATATGTATATATGTAAGTATTATATATAAATATATATATACATATGTGTGCATATGTGTATGTATATATGTGTGTACATACATACATAAACATACCCATTTGCTCTCCATAACAACCCTGGAAGATAAATACTATAGAGTATAGGTCCTTTGGACCTAGTTTTAAAAAATAATGTGTGACCCTGGGCAATTTACAACCACTCATTGCTTTAGGTTATTATCAATAGTTGCAGAAGAGGTGCTGATCTGTACTTGTAGAGGAGGTTTCTTCTCCTGGGAGGTCCCTATGCCAGTGGAGTCACAGATCCAGTCTCAAACCCCTATAAATACCTAGCCAGAGCGAGCTACACTAGCCGCACACCAAGACCTGGTCAGCCTGTCTCATCATTCATGCAACAAAGAACTCAGAGGCTTACGCAGTCTCACAACAACCATATGAGGGAGATTGATTCTGAAGGCATTATTTTTATAGAGGAGGAAACTCAGCCTGGGAGAGGTTAAGTGATTTGTCCAGGAGCCCATACCTAGTAAAGGGCAGCAAGGTGCCATAGTACATAGAGCTCAGGGCCAGGAGGGAGGAAGACTCATCTTCCTGAGTTCAAATCTGGCCTCAGGCACTTATTAACTGGTGACCCTGGGCAAGTCACTTAACCCTGCTTGCCTCAGTTTCCTCATCTGTAAAATGAGATGGGGAAGGAAATGGTGTATCTTTGCTAAGAAAACCTCCAATGGGGTCACAAAGAATCAGATGTCACTGAAATGATTCCATTAGCAACAACCATAGTTAGTAAGGGTCTGACGCAAGATTTGGACTCAGGTCTTCTTTTCCCCAAACCTAGTGCTTTATCTGGGGCCCCAGCAGGCATCCAGTCCAACCTCCTACCTGAACTACAGGCCCCTCTACAGCATCTTTGACAAGTGGTCACCCAGCTTCTACTAGAGTACCTCTAAGGACAGGCAGCTCATTATCTTTCTTATTTTTTGGACAGCTGTTATGGTTAGAATATTACTTTTTCCTGACATCCATTTGAGATCTAACTGGCTGCAACTTCCACCCACTGTTCCTGCAGAACAAGACTTATCCCTGTTTCATATGACAGCTTTGAAAATACAGATCGTGTTTTCCCCTCGGGCCCTCTTTTCTCTTCAGACAATCTTCTGGCTTGTGAGTTTCTTGAGGTCAGAGATTGTCTTTGCAGCCCCAGCTCAACACAGTAATCGGCACATCGGTGCTTAATAAAAGTTAAGTGGTTGATTGATATGGCCTGCCCTTCAGGCCTCTTATCACCCAGGTCATCCTTCCCTGAATGAGTTCCAGCTGGTCCAGTCTTTCCCAAAATGTGGCACCTAGACCTGAACAAAGTAGATTAAGGATCAAAGGGGAGCCCGGCCTGGAGGCAGCATGACTTAAGTCATGGGCTCTGAAAGCTTACAGTCTACAGTGGAGTGGGCTTGGATACAAAAAA
Organism: Pseudochirops corinnae; assembly: GCA_028646515.1. Classification (NCBI taxonomy): domain Eukaryota; kingdom Metazoa; phylum Chordata; class Mammalia; order Diprotodontia; family Pseudocheiridae; genus Pseudochirops; species Pseudochirops corinnae. The sequence continues at coordinate 335,209,159 of CM053587.1, forward strand.
CATATTAGAAGAACTCATTTGTGTGTGTGTGTGTGTGTGTGTGTGTGTGTGTGTGTGTGTGTACATGACTCTAGGGGTAAATTCAATTTGGTTCCAATTTAGTTTTATTTGACAAATATTTATCAACACTTGTCTGATGTAAGACACTCGATCCCTGTTAGCCAAGACCTTACCTGTTCCTTTTCTGAATATGGGTTGTTCAAGACAACAGGCATGTTATTCTTCCCCCACAAATCATTGAAGACACGGTCATTTTCCATCCCCAGTGGCAGAAGCTTGTGGGACTTTCCTTCCAAGTCTCTGAAAATGAGAATGTAGAGGGGGAAGGGTTGAAGGGATGGAAGAGGAGACATCAGTAAATATGGATGATTTGTTGAGTGGTCTCAATTTGGAGGCATTTAGAATGGGTCTCTGTGGGGCTTGTCCTTCATAGAATCAGAAAATGTGGTAGTTGAGAGTGATCTCAGTTTTCACCCAAAGGAACTGCTACTGGAACATTCAACAAATGCCCACCTAGACTCTGCTTGAAGTCTTCCAAAGAGGGGAAGCCCCCACCTCTCAAGCCATCCCACTCTACTCAGGCACAGCTCTCATTGTCAGAAAGGTTTTCTTTTGCTTCCTTCCATGGTCTTGAATCAATCAGTGAGCGAACAACTATTAGGCACCTGGAGTGTACTGAATGCTAAGGACACAAAAATGAAAGTCCCTGCTCTGACAGATCTTACATTTTACTGAGCATGTTATACTATGGACACAACCAACCAATAAGCATTTATTAAATATTTACCATGTGCTAGGTACAGGGTACAGAATGACAAAGAGTGAAGCAGTCTGTGGCGCAGTGAATAGAGGACTGGCCCTGGAGTCAGGAGGACCTGAGTTCAAATGCGGCCTCAGACACTTAACACTTACCAGCTGTGTGACCTTGGGCAAGTCACTTAACCCCAATTGCCCTGCCTTCTCCCCTCCAAAAAAAGCAAAAAAAAAAAAAAAAGAATGAAGCAGTCTTCCCTCAAGGAGCTCCATTGGGGAACTAAAATACATTGAATATTTGCATATACACATAGACATATGTGTTCACATATACACACATCATATATGTATACATGT
>CM053587.1:335218023-335285462 GCA_028646515.1 Pseudochirops corinnae
TCTTTATCCACTGTGATATCACTCTAGATAGATAGCACTCTATCCACTGTGCCCCCTAACTGCCCTCCTTAAGGGTAGGCATTGTTTTTCTTTCTTTCTTCATGTATTTACATTCCTAATGCTTAGCACAGAGTCTGGCAGTTTAGTAGGTCCTTAATAAATGCTTGTTGACTTGTCTTGACTTACACTATTATGGCTGAAGGTTAAAATTCTTTCCATTTTATCTGATCATAGAAGTGAGAATATCAGAGTTCGAAGGAAACTTTGAGGTTATGTCACCCAGCTTGCACCTGACTGAAAATCTGCTTCAGCACTGAGGACAAGTGGTCCTCCAGCTGTTGTTTGAAGTCCTCTAGGGAGGAATCATAGGATTCTTTCCTTCTTCTTAGAGACATTTGTAACTGTCAGAGGGAACATTCTGTTTTACCTTCTTCAAAAAGTCTACTTAGGACATTCTTAGTGGCTCTTAATCTAAGAAGCTCCATAAGGCAATCCTATCTAGGGGTGACAAGTGGGGCAAATATTTACACATGACATTCTATCTCCCTTCTCTGTGCTTTCATACTGGCTGGGTCACCCATGCCTGGAATGCACTTCCTCCTTATCTGCACCTCTGAGAAACCCTAGTTTCCTTCCAGGTTCAGCTTGTTGCTTATAGGAAGGTAGGGGGATCTTTCCTGAATCCCCCAGCTACTTTTACTGGCTCCTCCCAACCCCACCATTTTGCCTCTGTTTCGGATTTGGCTATATCTGGACACGTTGTCTCTCCCTGCCCCCTCCCCCCCCCCCGCCTAGATTGTAAGCTCCTTGAGGGCAAGAATTGCTTGATTTTTGTCTTTGAATAGCCAGTACCTACCACTGCACCTGCCATATAAGTAGATGATTAATAGTATTTTAAAAATTAATTTATGAGGGTGTTAACTCAAGGCCCATGAACGTGCTTTTAAAACTATTTTGAGAATTGTATTTTATACATTAAAAGATATTCTCAGGAGCCTTGATAGGTTTGGCTCAACTACCAAGGAGGTCCAGGGCACAAAAAAGGTGAAGAAGATTTCTCAGAGGTCTCTCCCAGAGTTTAGATGCTCAGTTCTAGGACAAAACCCGTGAGTGAATAGAACAACCTAGAACATGTACCTAGATGTTTCAGGGACAGATCTGGTGTCAGCTCCCTGTCCCCAGGAGGCAGGGCAGGGGGACCAGCCAGTTGAAAGGTGGCTAATTTTCCTCAGTTTGCGCAATAACTAATTACAGCCCAGTGTCGAGTCAAAATGTTGGAGCAACATTGCTGAAGTCAGGTCTGAAATGAAGTTGCAAAAAAGAATTGGATTTGGTATAATAGTTCACTTGTCTCTGATTTTTCATTTGTGAGACCCTCTAAAATAAGAGTTGCCCTGTTTGCTGCTGACACTTTCCCCTCCTACCCACACTATACAGACCCCAAGGGGGAACATGGTCCAGTAGACACAGGGTGACAGGGGCAGAATTACTGGTCAGTCTGAGGTTCAGGGTTTGGTCAGGAACAGACCTATGGATAGCAGCAGTCAAGGTGGCAAACTCAGTCAGGGAGTGGCAGCTCCAAGAAAGGAAAAACTTCCCAACCATGAGAGTAAGAGGGGCTACCTTGGGAGGGAGTGAGCTCTCCTTCACTGAAAGTCTTCCAGGAAAGAGTGGATGGCTATTTGTCAAAGATGCTACATGGGGAATTCTTGTTCAAGTATAAGCTAGATTGCTGAGGTTTCTTCCAGTTCTGGGGGTCCGTCACTGAAAATAGGAATTGAGGGAGAAAAAAGATTCATGGGCGTTTCTGGTGTTATGAACTTGGGTGACCGGATGATTGATGGTGGAGTCCTCAAAAGAAGTAGGGAATTTTAGACAATAGGATCAAAGCTTTAGGGCTGAAAGTCAGCTCAGGGGCCCTCTAGGCCAACTTTATCCCATTTTACAGATGGGGTGACTGAGGTCTATAGAGGTTAAGTGACTTGGCCAAGGTCATGCATATAGTAAGTGGCACAGAATGTTGGGGTCAGATGAGCTGACCTAAAGTCGCTTCTGTGATCTAACTGTGATCCTTGTTTGTACATTTTTTTAAGCATGCTTCTCCCACATTAGATGGAACTCCTTGAGAGCAGGGACTGGTTTTTGCTTTTCTTTGTATTTCCAGTGTTTAGCACAGTGCCTAGCATACCACAGGTGATTAATAAATATTTATTGTTTCCAGTTATTGTTTTAGATATTCCTGTAGCACTGAGATACTATACCAATCAATCAATAAACATTTATTAAGTGCCTACTATGCTCTAGGCACTGAGCTAAGCTCTGAAGATAGAAAAAGAGATGAAAGACAAGTCACTGTCTTCAAGGAGTTTGCAATCTAATGGAAGAGACAATAAGCAAACAAATACACCCAAAGCAAGCTATCTATAGGATAAATAGGAAGCAAGCAATGGAGGGAAGGTCTACACGACTTGTCAAAGCTCAGAGAGCTAGTATGTGCTGAAGACAAGACTTGAACTGAGGTCTTCCTGACTTCAAGACTAATACTCCCTATCCATTCATTGAATCATAGGACCACAGAATCACATTTTACCAGTTGGAAAGAACCTCAGTGGCCATCTAAGTCCAACCCATACACCAAAATAATCCCCACCCTAACCTACCCAATTCTGCTTGAAAATCTCCAAGGAGGGGGAGCCCCTCACCTCTTTAGGGGAGCCAACTCTACTTTTGGGCAGCTCTAATTTTTGACAAGATTTCCTGTCATCAGGCTTAAATTTGCTTCTTGATAACACCAATTGATCTTGGTTTCACCATCTTTGGGGGCAAACAGGGTAAGTCCAATCCTTCCTCTATGTCAGCCCTTCATATAGATGAAGACAGCTGCCATGTGTCCCCAGAATCTCCTCTTCCCTAGGCTGACCATTCCCAGTTCCTTCATCTATTCCTTAGATATCATGGGCTTGAGGCACTTCATCATTTGGGTTGCATTCCTCTGCACATTGGCCAGCTTTATCAATGTTGTCCCTAAATCATTGTGCCCAGAACTGAATCCAGTACTTCAGATGGGGTCTGATGAGGGTAGAGTATGGTAGGGCAATATTTGAATTGGAAGGGATCTCATAGGCCATCTCATCTAATCTGCCTCTGACCAACAAGGACAAGTGGCATTCCAGTCTCTGCTTGAAGCCCTCCAGGGAGGAATCACAGGGATTCTTTTTCACTCTCAGAGATGCTTTCAGTTGTGAGAAAGAACATTTTGTTTTCTTCTTTTCAGAATGTCCTCTGTTAATATTCCCTGAGTGGCTATTAAACTAAGTGTCAGTGGCATATCTTTTGATGGGGATGATAATGAGAGAAAATTCTCCATGAGAGAATTAGAGTAGACGGTCCCTTTAAACTCCACCCCCCCCCACGCTCATATACTTTGACTTTACAGTGTCTGGTGCAGAGGTCTTTAATAAACTTTAAAAATAGTTTGATGAGGGGGTTGAAAGAAAAGAAATCCTTAAAATGGGGTCTGTGAACCCATTTAAAATATTTTAGCTGCAATTCAATATAATTGCTTCTTTTGTAATTCTTATGTATTATTTTATTTTATTTTTACAAATATGCTTCTGAGGAGGTCTCTAGGCTTCATTAAATTGCCCCAGTGGTTCGGGGCACACAAAAAACTAAAAATCCCTGGTCTAGAAAATCTCTCTTAAGATCCCTTCCAGAATTCACATGCTTATAAAACCTGGCACATTGGAAGTGTTTAATAAAAGTTTTTTTTTAAATCAATGATTGATTGATGGAGTGGAGGGGTGTTTAGACTAGGGTAGAGGCTCTTAACTTGAAGCCAGTGAACCTAATATGCACACATACATATATACATAATATATTTACATATATATGATAACTATTTCCTTTGAAAATCTATGTATTTTATTTCCTGGATTTAAGATTAGATGTGCTCAGTTTGGCCACAAGAAGGTAAAACCAGGAGCAATTGATGAATGTTTTAAACAAGGAAATTTAGGCTTGATGTCAGGAAATCTTGTCAAAAATTAGAACTGTCCGAAAATATGATGGGTTACCCCAAGAGGTGAGGGACTCTCCCTCCTTGGAGGTCTTCAGGCAGAATTGGGGAGGTTTGAGTGAGGATTCTTTTGGTACATGGGCTAGATTGAGGAGTCCTTCACCAGATTACCCAAGGTAGATAGCACACAAAAATATTAAGAGCCCTTGATTTAGACGATTTATCTAAGATCCCTTCCAGAGTTCATAGCCTTTGACTTACAGAAGCCTGTGAGAGACCTAGAGTGTGTGCCTGGATGCTGTAGGGAGAGAAGGTCTTGCTTCAACTCCCCTGTCTCCAGCACGCAGGGTAGTAAGGAGCAACCAGCTGAAATCAGGGTTAATTTTGCTTGGTTTGCACAATAACTAATTGCACCCCAGTGTCAAGCAGTAAGTGTTGGAGCAACATTGCTGTAGGCAGGTCTGAAATGAAGCATGCAAAGAAGGACTGTGTTGGATTTAATAACAGCTTGCTTGTCCCTGATCTTTCATATGTGCTACCCTGACTGTTAGATGATAGCAGAGGCATAGGGCTTGGCCAGGGAAAGGGCTCATGACAGCATCAATCAGAGCTTCAAGCTGGGGTGTGCTCAAGTCAAGGGAGGGCCATTTCAGGAGCTAATAAGTTCCCTGTCACTGGAGGGCTTCCAGCAAAGAATGAATGACCAGTGACAATGAATGATAAGCATCAGGAATATTGTAGAAGGAATTTTTGTTGGGGTAGAGGTTAGATCACATGGTCTCTGGGCTAACTACCCAGCTCAAAGAATGTGAATGTGTAATGTAAGAGATCATATAGGCACTATTCTCCATCAGAGGACTTTGGTTTGAAGCCTAGCTCTGACATTTACTAGTTGTACAATCTTAAGCAAGTCAATTTACTTCTCTCATAATAATAATTGGTAGAATGCACATATTTTTATATACCTTATTCAATTTTATCACATACCTTGAGAAGTAGGTACTACAGGGATTAATATCCTGAACCCTTTCACAGCATACTGACTTTACTGGGACCACCTCCCTCGCCACCCCCATCTTCCTAATTAGTCTGAATATACTAAGTATAAAGATTCACATAGCATATTCAAGGTAATTTGCTAACAGCAAATTATTTATTTTAATATTTCTGCGTAATCAATATATAAAAGCACTTTGCTTCATTGGTGAATGCCAGTGCAGATCAAAGCCCACCTATAACTTAATAGATAAGTCTTAGGCTTTGTAATGGTAAGGGAATTTGAAAATCTTCACTGCTCCTTAATAGGTCTCATTAGGGAGCCAACAAGAGAAGCTTGCTTAGGGGAGGCTTGTTTTTCAGGAAGGCCCACACCTTTTGTTACTTTGTAATTACTGGAGAAGGCTGTATATACTCTGAGGTGAGGTTTTTCTTTGGGGCTCACTTATGGAAAGAGTTGTGTGATTTGGCCAGATGTAACTCTGGGTAGTTGTTGAGTCCCCTGGCTTTGAAAACCCAGATGTTGGTGCTTCTCTCTCTGATAACTATGTATGTGTGTAATGGTCAGACAGTTAGAATCACTATCTGTTGGTCTGTTGAACTGTTATTTTCTCTGTCTGTATTTTTTGTCTGCTTGTAATTTCTGTCTTTATTTTCTCTGAAGTTCAGGGTGCTGACTTTTTCCCCCAAACTAAGTAAATTATCTATATCTATATCTATATCTATATCTATATCTATATCTATATCTATATCTATATCTATATATATCTTTGATTAAAGTAAGATTGTTAACCCCTTTTGAGTTGCTTTCCTTTAGAAAAGCAGTTCAAAGAACCTGTGCTAGCAGGCATCCTGGGTATGCTAGGGTGCTTGCTGCTACACACTTGGAGTGGCTTGCCCATGGTCATAAACCAGTTAAGTGTTAGAAATAGGACTTGCACTCAGGGCTTCCTGAGTCCAGCACTACCACTCTATCCACTCTGTCAGGCTTCCTCTCTCCTACATAGAGTGGAGGACATAGCCATTCTACACATGAGGAAACAATCATCATCAAACATTTGTCAAGTGCTTACTATATTCCAGGCACCGTGTGACGTGTTGGGGATACAAAGGAAGATAAAACCACTATCTCTGCCCTCTTGGGGATTATATTCTAATGAGAGAACAGGGATAGTTTCAGGTTAACCCATTTGTTCAGGATTCTATGGAGAGGCAGGAATAGAATTAAAAATAGGACTTGGGTCTCTCAAAGAGAAATCTCCCCACTGAAGTTGTCTCTACTAGATATCTGGGCACTTTGGCAAGAGTCACTGAAGCCTTCCTTTGGTGCCTCATATTGGCATGGACAATGACCCTGGGTACTTGGAGTTTATGCCAAGGAGAACACAAGATCTGGCAGGTCCAACGCAGAAAGATTTCCAGGATGAGTCTAATAATCAAATCATAGATTTAGAGCTAGAAGGGACCATAGAGGTCATTAAGGTCAACTCATTTTAATCATCAGGAGGTTGACAGATTAAATGACTCAGCTAGCATCACATAGATAAGTGTCTGAGACAGGATACAAACTCAGGTCATTCTGATTCCAAGTCTACCACTCTAGCCAATATGGCGCCTAAGTGGTGGTGGACTCTATATATCTATTGTCTAAGGACCAATCAAAAGTAAGCCTAGAAAGGCTCTTCACCAGGTTCACAAGGTGGTAGACTTTTTGATCTTCTATTTATTGTATCTTCAGCACTTAGCACAGTGCCTGACAGCAATAGGCACTTAATAAATGCTTGCTGAATCCAGTAGGTGTCAAGTGTCTAACTGAATTTAGTTTTGACATGGAGAGGTGAGAGCTGGGGGGAGGGGATGATAATGAATTCAGTTTTGGACATGTTGAGTATTAGATGTCTATGGGATATCAAGTTTGAGAAGACCATTAGGCAATTAGAGAGGCCAGAGTGAGGTTAGGGCTAGACAAATCAATCTGCATAGAAATGATAATTGAATCCCTGGGAGCTGATGGGATCACCAAGTGAAATGGTATAGAGGGAGAAGAGAAGAAGGCCTGGGATCCAGCATTGTGACATTCATGGTTAGCAGATGAGACCTGGATAAAGATCTAACCAAGGATATGGAAACGGAAAGTCAGACAGGTAGAAGGAGAACCAGGAGAGACTAGCGTCACAAAAACTAGAGAGAAGAGAATGGTCAACAGTATCAAGGGCTGCAGACATCAAGGAGAATGAGGATTGAAAAAAGGCCATTGGATATGCCAAGTAAGAGGTCACTGGTAACTTTGGAGACAACAGTTTTCGTTGAATGAAGTTGGAAGCTAGACTATAGAGAGTGAAGAAAAAATTGAGAGGAAAGGAAACAGAGGCAGCTATAGAAGACCTTCTCAAGGAGTTCAGCCACAAAAGGGAGGGGAGACCTGGATTTGAATCCTGACTCTACCACTTACTAGATATATGGTCTTGGGCAAGATTTTTCATTCTTTGAGGCCTCCCTTCTCTGAACCATAGAATGAGGGGGCTGAGCTATAAGTCCCTTCCAGCAATAAATCAATCATCCTATGAACCTGAAGTGGTGTCCAAATGTTGTCCCAACTTCATAAGTCCCAAAGATGACTATTGCTTTGAAAGCTTTCCCAGTGATGGAAGATTTAGCCAAAGAGGAAGAGGACCTGCTATGTGGCTGTGTTGTGAAATCCACAGAACATGTTGCTCCTGCTCCAATACATTCTGCCCTGGCTCTGGAGTAGCATATGGCCACAGTGTAGATCACATGAGATATACAAGGAAACCCAGCTACACCTTATAAACTCCTGACCACCTTCTATGGAGGCAGAGCAGCCAGCCCTATACATAAAAACACAAAGGGACACAGATGGGAAAGACTCAGTCTACCACTGCCAAGAGTTGAAGTCTTACCTGCTGCTCAATTTCACATGCTTCCATATATATGTGTTTGGACTCTCTCCAAAGATGGGCCAGTCTAACTAGGGCCCACCAGCACTGAAGACAACACAACACTAACTGGAAAGCTTGCTCCTACTATAAACCAGACATTGGAACATTTAGGGTCAGGCTTATCCCTGGATTGGAGCACAATCCCCACCCTTACTTGTTACTAACAACATGCATCTTGGTGTTGGGTGGAGTGTGGCTGCCATGCTGCCAAGGAGATTCAAATGAAAAGTAAAGATAGATGAGTTCCAGATGAAAACCCTCAGGGAGTGTGCTGGATGGCTCAGCCAAGTCCCTAAGGATAAAGGCCAGCCTAGAAATGTAATGGGGGAAGAAAAAACACAACTGATCCTAAAAGAATGTCACAGATATGACAAGAATGGCTCCCGTTGTCCCAAGGTTTGGTGTGAAGTCTGGTGTGATTACCTTTGAGTCTTTCTTATCTAGCAGTACTTCAAAACAAAATGGCATCGCCAGAGCAGCCTGTCTACAATCTTACAATTAGATTGTAAGCTCCTTGAGGACAGGCACAGTCTTTTGCCTTTTTTTGTATCCACAGCACCTAACACAGTGCCTGGAACATTGATTGACTGATTAATCCTTTTGGATCATGGGCAGCAACTGAATGAAAATGGGCTGGTTGATTTAGGTGCATTGGAGCTGTATGGAGAGACCCCCTATGGGAAGATCTTCATCAAATGTATCTCAAGTGATCATATCCCTATTCTGGAGAAAGGGAGCAGGATCAACATGGGATCACATAATTTAGAGCTAGAAGGGTCCTTAGGAATCACATAATGATAACTGGCACTTCAAGCTTCACTAGACATATTGTATACATTATCTAATTGGAGCCTCTCCACAACCTTGTAAGGCAGTTTCTCTAAATATCCCCATTCCATGAATGAGAAAACTGAGGCTCAGAGGCTAAATGACTTATTCAGGCTCATTATAGCTAGTAAATAGAACATAATAGATTCAGAACTGGAAGGGACCCTGAAGATTACTAATCTCCTCATTTTGTGGCCAAGGAAACTAAGGCTCAGAGATTTTAAGTCACTCACTCAGAGTCACATAGCTAGTACTCATTTGAGGCAGGACTTGAATGCAGAAGAACCTCCAGCCCAAACAACTAATTTTACAGATGAGGAAACTGAGGCCCAGAGAAAAGAAGTGACCGGTTCAAGGTATACAGGCAGTTTAGTGTCAGAGGCAGGATTTGAACCCAGGTCTTACTGACTCCAAGTATAGCATTCTATTTACTATATCATATTGCCTTTGTGGAAATGTATGGCTGAGAAGTTTCTGCTTTTTTTCCCCCCCTCTAAAGGCAATAGGGGAGCCACTGACAATTTTTGAGCAGAGGAGTGATGTTTTCAGATCTGCACACTAGGAAGGGGGAGCAGGTGAGAGAATGTGGAAAAAGTGATGCAGCCATGTCCTACTTCCCTCATCTTACAGAACAACTGAGGCACCAACCAAACAGCAATCAATCAGCAAATGTTCCAAAAAGCCTCTGCTATGCACCAGAAATCATAGTAGGTACTGGGGACCCAAAGAAAGAATGAATTTCTTTCAAGGACCTTCGTAATTTCAAGGACCTTATATTCTGGCAAGTGATAGAGCTGCAATGTCAAACCCATGTCACTTGGCCATTCCCTTTCCAGTGGTTACTTCCCCTCCTATTACACCACACTGCCTGAGGGTACAGAATGAGGGTGGCCTGACTATGCGCCTTTTCCCATCAGTCTCTTGAATAGATCCCTCTTGGTGTTTCTGTTTCTCCTTATTCTCTAAGATCATGCCTGAATGTATCTAGCATAAACCTTGTAAACACTTTGTTGGCTAGACCGCTGGAGTGAAAAACACAAAGGATAGATGTTGTTTTTTAATGCAAGGCTCCATGGAGAGGCATTGTAGCATAATGGCTAGAGCTGGCTGCAGAATCAGAAAGATGTGGATTCAAGTCCACTTCCAATGTGCACTTTCTGCCTCTGGGCAAGTCACTTAACCTCCTAGTAACCCAAGACAACCCCTTAAGTTGAAGTTCAGTTGTTTTAGTCATATCTGACGGTTCATGACCCTATTTAGGGTTTTCTTGGCAGAGATACTGGAGTGGTTTGTGATTTCCTTCTCCAGCTCATTTTACAGATGAGGAGACTGAAGTAAACAAGGTGAATTGACTTGCCCACGGTCACAGCTAGTAAGTGTCTGAGGCTGGATTTGAACTCTGGTCTTCCTGACTTCAGGGCCAGTGTTCTATCCACTGTGCCACCCAGCTACCCTCTAAGTTGAAGAGAAGATACCAGTCCATTTATCGGATAAAATTCCCCACTGGGACAAAATATAGCTCCTTAGAATGGCATCCTGAGCACTCCACAACTTACTACTCCAGGCTTACTCTACATCCTAATTTTCATGGACTTGAAACATTCCAGTTAAAGTGGATACTAGTGATGTACAGAATCGACCGTTTCTTTCCCTATCTCTTGGACCAAGAGCCAAGCTGGGGATGCTCACCTACAGTTGGTTTCTACCTTGCAGAAAGCCTTATATTCTTCAAGGCTCAGATCAGGTGCTGCTTCTATGAAGCCCTCCCTGGACGTCGCTAGTTAAAACCATTCAAACATCTCTCTCTCTCTGTCTCTCTCTCTCTCTCTCTCTCTGTCTTTCTCTCTCTCCTTCCCTCCCTCCCTTCCTCCCTCTCTCTCCCTCTTCTATTCCCCCTTTTCTCTCCCCTCTCTCTCTCCTCCCTCCCTCCCTCTCCCCCTTCTTTCCCCCCTTTTCTCTCCCCTCTTTCCTCCCTCCCTCCATCCCTCCATATCTATCTAAAGCATTTTATACTTTAAAATTGGTTTCTATACATAAATTTTGTGAACTATCCAAGGACTATTATCTCTATTTTACAGATAGGAAAACAGCCTCAGAGAGGTTAATGTGCAGCTTGCCATCACACATCACACACTTAGGAGCTGGAAGACCCTGATGTCAAACCCAAACCTCCTGACTTCAAATCCTTTTTCAAGTTTCATCACACTGTGCTGCCTGTTTCAAAGGCTAGGGAAAGAAATGAGCAAATAAGGAGGGAGAGAGAGAGAGACACACACACACACACACACACACAGAGACAGACAGAGACAGAGGAGGCACAGAGACAGAGAGAGTGAGAGAGAGAGAAAGAGGAGAGAGAGAGAGAGAGAGAGAGAGAGAGAGAGAGAGAGAGAGAGAAAGAGAGAGAGAGAGGGAAGGAGGGAGGGAGGGAGAGGGAGAGACAGAGAGACAGAGAGAGACAGAGAGAGAGAGACAGACAGACAGACAGAATGAGAATAGAACAAGACAAGGAAGAGCTTTGCTGTAAGCTCCACCACAATGTCTTTGCTTTTGAATGACTCCCTGCCTGCTGTTCCAGCTCCACCCCCATTACACTCTGGGATGGTTCAGGGTGACCTGTCTTTGGGAAACAGGGCCAGACAGATAGCACGCCTCCCATCAGTGACTCCGCTCTGATGGCTTGGCCAGGTTACTGTTAATCCTCTTGACTACTTTTCTTCCCAAATTCAGGGGAGCAGTACAGTTTGGTGGAAAGGACACCAATCTGAAGGACCTGAATTCTGATCCTGAATTTGCCATTTACTAGCCGGGTGACGTTGGACAAATCACTTCACCTTTGTCTGCCTCAGATTCCTCATTTTTAGATGAAGAGCTCAGACTCAATGACCTCTGGGGCTTCTTCCAGATTTAAACTTGTGACTTAAAATAGCCAGATATTACAAGGACCTGTCTAGGGGGAATTCAATTGTGAGCTTGAGTCCCCTTTGTCCCCCAGCTCGCTCTAGGTAGCTGGAACCTTAGGGAAAACCTTTTCTCTCTCATCGGTGCCTGGATGATGAAAATCTCACCTTCTCAGGCTCAATTTGCTTACAAAGTCCAGGATTCCCATTACCAGACGACCATGTTGGTGCTTAAAGATTTATCCTGAGCAGCCAGAGAAAACAGGATATCCCAGAATCTAGAACTAGAAGGGTCTTTTTAAGGCACAGTTCAATTTTTCCCCTCCTAACTCTATGCCCATTTTTATGGAGAAGGAAATGTGGAAGGAAGAAAACAAGCTCCTACTAAGTGCCAGGTAATGTCTTAACATTATCTTATTTGATCAGAAATATTATTTCATTTCATCCTGATAATGACCTTGGGGTGTTGTTATTATCCCCATTTAACAGATGAAGAAACAAAGGCAGGCAGAGAAAAAGTGACTCAGTCCAAGGTTACATAGCGAGTAAATGTTTGAGGCCAGAGTTGAACATATGTCTTCTTGAGGTCCTGAGCTCTATCCATTGTACTCCCTAGCTCCAGAGGAGGAGGGTGATTAATGCGAAGGCAAATAGGATAGGATTTGAATCTACCTCCTCTGCCTACAAATCAGAGGTCTTTACATAACAACAAGATACTATCATCAAATATGGTATTCCTTTGATACCACTCACCTTGAAAAGCTGGTCACCATCTAAACAAAGCTTCCCCTCAAATAGTTGTCTCTGCTTCTTACACTCAAAGAGCAGGGCCCCATAGGAGTTTAAGATAGGATGGTGGAAAGGACATTATGTAACATAGGGGTAAATCAAGAGATGGAATACAGTGACTTACAGGACCATAGATATAAAGTGAAAAGAGCAAGTATCTAGTCTAGGGGTTTTTAACATGGTTCCATGGATATTTTTCAGGGGGTTTCAACTTTTAAAAATTTTTTGATAATTCTATTTTGATGTATTTGGTTTCTTTTGTAATCCTATGTTATTTTACATATTTAAAAACATGATTTTGAGAAGGTTGTCAAAGAGGTCCATATCACAAAAATGGTTAAGGACCCCTGACCTAGCCCAACTCCTTTTTTCAGATGAGGAAATTGAGGCTACAACAGGTTATAGAATTTGCCAAAGGCCATACAGTTAGTACATGTGTGAAGTAGGATTTGAACCCAGCTTCTTGGAATCTAGAGGCAAACACTCTTTGCATCAAACCATACTGTATCCTATTGTAGGATCTCAGAGATGAAGGAATTTCAGAGCCATCTAGTCCAACCTATTTTTCACCAAGAATCTCCTCTTAAACTTCATCAGCCAGTTTGCTCTCTTCCTCCATTTTGGGGGTGAGTTCACCCCATTCACATCCATAGTTATGGTTATTAATTGTGCATTGCCCTCCATACTATTCTTTTGGACTTTTCCCTCTCTTTGCTCCATGCCCTCTCTTTAAAAATAAGAGGATGATGAGAAAAGCACGCTTAGCATCTGTGCTCTATGCAATCAGCTTCCATTCTTCTGTTTTCATCTCTTCCCCTAGACCTCAGTCATCCTTTCTTTCCTTTCCCTTAACTCTGTCTTCATAACCCCCACTTTGAGTTTAGCATATTTGTTACAGGGATTTTGTTTTTCTTGTTTTTCTTCTTTAAATGGAGGTGGGGAAGGAAATAAGAAGATAAACTAAATTGAAAAATAAAATAAAATGGAAAAAAATCACTGATATTGATCATCCAGCATCCACCTGAATGCCTTTGGTGAATGAGAACTCAAAAAACAAAGATTTCTGAGGTGCATATAGTCAGATGTTCTCCCAGGATGCTTCAGGGAAGGTCATGCAGACTTGGGGGTGGGGTAAAGAAGGAAGGGTATTGGTTACACTGTTTGGAATAGGACACTGGATGCCAAAAAGGATCATGGCTGTGGAGTTGGAAGAGCTAACTACTCCATATATAGAAAGATGGAGGATTCATTTTTGGATTCATTCTCTTATTAGAAAGTCACCGGGATAGGTTGTGGGGTGTCTGGGGATGCAAGGAAGGAGTACGAAATGAGAGCTGATCTTTTGTAGGCTGAATTGTGCTCTCCCTTAGTGGCTGCCAAGTGAGTAGGCTGTGAAGAAAAGTACTCTTTCTGTGCCTCCTGGAAATCATATGGTCCAGACCTTAATTCTCAATTCTAAAGTGACTTTGTAATTTAGTTCAACTTATTAAGACTTGGGAGACAGCCAGGATAATCACAAGAGACCCTTACTTTGGAATAGTTTTTCTCAACTCAATGTACTAGCATTGGAATACCTGGGCAAGAGATCTGCTGCCCTGGGGCAGTGGAGTCATTCCTTAGGGGCAAATCTGGTTCTGGTTGTCAGATAGCTCTATTGTAACCTGGACTAAAACCCCATTCTCTGGCTACCATGCCACTCCTACTCTGTGAATGATTTGACCTAGATTTGGTCTCCATTTCAGTGAAAAAAGACTAGATCAACTTAACTGTTGTATTTGGTTATTCTGTTGTTAATCAATATATATTTAATAGGTGCTTACCACATACCAGGCATTGTGCCAACTTCTAATAACTCAAAGAAAGACAA
This sequence comes from Pseudochirops corinnae, assembly GCA_028646515.1. Classification (NCBI taxonomy): domain Eukaryota; kingdom Metazoa; phylum Chordata; class Mammalia; order Diprotodontia; family Pseudocheiridae; genus Pseudochirops; species Pseudochirops corinnae. The sequence goes on from CM053587.1 coordinate 335,232,382, forward strand.
AAACCAGTCCCTACCCTCAAGGAGCTCACCTTCTAATGGGGGAACCATAAGCTAACAACTATGTATGTATGAGATCTATACAGAAGAGATGAGGGGTTATCTCAGAGGAAAGGTCCCAGCTTTGAGAGAGGGAAGATAATGGGACTTGAGTTGAGTCTTAAAGGAAGCCAGGGTAAAGGAGAGTTAGAAGAAAGAAGGCAGAGCATCCAGGCATGGAGAACACAAGGTGCAATGATTTGGAGACAGATGATGTGGTGTCCTGTTTGAGGACCCTTAAGTAGTCCAGGGTGACATTGCTCCTGGGGGGGTGGGATGGGTGGAGAAGATGGTTTGGCAGCTCAGTGCCAAGTCACTGGGAGGGGATGGGGTGGGGTTGGGAATCTCTCTCCCAAAAGTACCATTCATACCTTTGATAGGGATTGTAAAACAGTATAAATGCAATAGAATATAAACATCATAGAGTATAAACACAGTAGAACATAAACTTTTGAGGGCAGAGACAATTTCACTTCTTTCTGTCTTCAATTCTTAGGCACAGGGTCTGGCACACAGTAGGCACTTAACAAATGCTTGTTGATTGATTGATTATACTTTTGCTTTTGAGTGATGGGGGTTAGGGATGCAGGTCTAGACATGGTTCATAGGACTATAGATCTAGAACTAGAAGGAACATCAGCAGTCATCTAGACCAACTTCCTCATTTTACAGATGAGGAAACGGAGGACCAGGAAAGTGAAGGGACTTGCCTAGTGCCAGATAGGGAAAAAAACCTCAGAGGTGTTATTAGAACCCAGATCCTCAGACTATAAGAAGGCATTTGTTTCAACCATGTTTTGCCCTCATAGTGGAGGGTAGAAACACAGAAATTAGAGGATCATAGTGTTTCAGAGTTGGGACTTTAGGGCCCCTCTAGTCCAACTTGTACCTGAAAAAGAGTCCCCATTATCAATCAATCAATATTTACTAAGCATTCTACCAAGTGCCAGGCACTGTGCTAAGTACTGGGGATACAAAGAGACAAAAGAGAGCCCTTGCCTTCAAGGAGATTACAATCTAATTATAAAGCACCTGACAAACAGTCATTTAGTCTAGGCTTGAAGACCTCTAATGAAGGGGAACCTAATTCCAACTTTCTGAAGAAGGCCTTTCTTGGTGGCCCTCCTCTCCTCCTTTTCTCTCTCTGTAGGGCCTTTCTCTGAGATTGCCTCCCACTGTATAGATCTTGAAGGCTCAAAGTTTGCATGTTGTCCCCTCTGTGAGTGCCTAGAAAGGAGGGGCTGTTTTTGTCTTTCTTAGCACAGTGCCTGGCACATCTAAACACTCATTAAACTGCCTAACCTCCATCCTGAGGAATCAGCATCTTTCATTTATGGATAGCTCATTAGAAAGCTCTTTCACATATAAGGATTCTAATCCCTTCCTGTCCAGTTACAAATTCAAAACAACACATACGTATGAAGTGGCTTATTGTGTGTCCTGAGCAGAGCAGATCTCCGAGGGGAGGTCGTTCATCTCCCTACAATACTCAGCCAGGGAGCTGTGGGCATGTAGCACCCCTGGGAGTTCCATGAGGGTGGGTACTGTCCTTTGCCTTTCTTTCTATCCCCAGCACCAAGGACAGTGCCAGGCAGTGGATAACGAATGCTTAATAAATATTTACTGACTGACAGTCCATTGCATTTGTGGGTAGGTCTAAACATTAGGAAAAAAATTGTTTTTCCTGTAACAAGTCTCCCATCCTTTCCCACATTCTCTCCTGTCTACTACATAAAAGAGAAGAGTACTAGGTAAATGTTACTGTCCCCCCACCCCAAGATTTGACTCTTCCCTCCCCCCAGTCACATACCATCCCCTTCTACCCATCTCCATGTCCTTTGCTGAGACCTACTTCCAGGTAACTTCTTAACTTTTCATGGGACATGGTTGAGCTGGCTGGCTACATGCCCAGGTAAGTGGGGCAGGTAAACCTGGTTTCTGGGTTGCCAGGCTGAAGTACACATGTACACACACTTGCCACAGGGCTTACCTGTCTGCCTGAACTTCTGCATCCTTTGTCTCTACCTTGTGTGACCGGCCTCCATTGATTTCCTTCTTGCCGCTGGTGAGGAGGTTCAGCACTGGCTGGATCTCTTGGAGAAGGTCATTGCACTCCCCACCACCATGCAGGCCAGCCAGGGCACTTTTCTTTGTGGGGTCCTCACCCTTCCGGTCAGATACCATGCCATTGGTTTGTGCCAAGGAATTGTCCTCTTGACCATTTTCCCTGGGGTGCTGAGGCACATTCCGGAGGCCCACAGCACTGTCTGGTCCTGGGGGCTGATCTTTGCTGGGCACAGCCTGGTGGGATAGGGCCACCGTTTTGGTGGCCGAGCCTAGGGGTCGGGTCACTCGAATGGTCTTGGGTGTCCCATCACCAGTGAATGTAGTCTCCAAGTGAGTAGTGAAGCCCTCGGGGCCCCTCAGGATGAGGACCACGTGCGTCTCTGAGGCAATACTCCTCAGGACCTCCAGGGCACCATCATAGCTCATGTCCACCAAGGGTCGGCCATTCACTGCAAGGATGATATCTCCTGCCTGGATAAGACCACTTTGCTCAGCTGCCCCACCCCGGATGAGGTCAGATATAATCACTGGAGGCTTGCTAACCCTTTCTTTCACCAGGAATCCCAAGCCTCCCACTTTGCGTTTGAATAGCCTTACAGAAATGACATTGGGTTGAATTTGTTGAACACTAAACATGTGGTCTTCCATTGTGACTTCAGAGTATGTGGCCCAGTGAGTGCAAGCCTTAGTGACCAGAGGCTTTTTCCCTCAGTGAAGGACACACTCTGGACCTCAAAAAAAGGAGTTAAGAAGATGGATACTGTTAGGGCTGGATTTGTATGAGCCAGGCTCAGGAGAAGGATTGGTTCTTTGGCGTCTGAGTAATTGGTCTTGGATATCAACTGGTTCAGAGCATCTGGTGGCATCTATTCATTCCTATTCCAATTTCTGGGGCATGGTATGATTCATTGCTGTTCTCACTCTCTTACTGTAAGGAAAGGATAGGTGACTTCTCCTGGGGGCTTCAGAACAGAAGAGAGGGTATGTCTCTGGAAGGAGATTCAGCCCCAAAGAAACAGATGCCAAGCCTGGCAATGCCACCCTGGCACAGAGAGGGCCCCTGGGAGCTGCTCTAGTGGTGAGACATGCCAACTCCAGATCATTCCTCACTGTTAGCTAGATGAGGGCAGCAACTTTTCTCATAGTTGTCTCAGTAGAAGAACTGTCAGGCTGAGAACAGACTGGTGCCTTCTTGAGCTAAAGACAGAAAGGAAAGGAAGGAGAGAGAAAAAAAATACAAGAGATCGATGAGTATGGAAATAAAAATGGGAAGCATAGACCTAAATAAGGTAACTGGGAGACATTCCCATTGGGAACTTCAGGGCAGAGTTTTGAAGGCAACTCAGAAAACGACCCTACTCTCAAGAGAATTCCCTTCCCAGCCTGCTGTAAATTACAGAATTTCATCTCCATGATCAAAGCCCTCTGTGACAAAAAGGTCTCCCTAGGGATGCCATTGACAGTCAGAATCAAATGGTAAAAGGCTTAAAGATTCTATTCCCCATCCTCTGTACAGCCCTCCTGCCCCCAACTTACATGTCTATAGTCTTTTCCCTTCTGTAGCAGAATTACCTTAGTGCACAGAACAATGTCTCATTTACACAGCATACCCTATTCACTTCCTCCTGCCACAACAACAAATGCCAGCAAACAAATTGGATGAATGATCTTGCCTTTGATGAGGTTCAACCAATCAATAAACTTTATTAAGCACCTACTATGTGCCAGGAACTTTGCTAAGCTTCTAGGGATACAGAAAGAGGCAAAAAGTCCCTGCTCTTAAGGAGTTTACAATCTAATGGGGGAGACAAAATGTAAATAAATATATACAAAGCAAGTTATATAGGACAAAAGAAAGAAGGTTTACACATGTTCTCCAGACATTTTTTTTTTTTTTAGCACATGGGGCATTCCTCTATAGTTTTCTTAATGTCAATAGTATTACAAAGTCTATTCTTTTCTATCTGTCATAAATTCATCCATTTAAAGTATGTAATGGATAGAAGACTAGAAGACCACATTCAATTCCTGCGTCAAAAGCAGGAATATCATAGATTTTTACAATTAATTTATTTAATCCTCAATATTGAAAGCTGTGAGGGGAAAAAATGAAATGCCCCTGGCGATTTTCAAATACATAATTTACTAAGAATCATTTAGACTTGGGCTATGGCTTGGTTGATGGATTTATGGCTTTTGGTCCCCACTACCCCACCAGTCCTAAGATCATAGTCTTCATAGATGCAGAAGGAGATGGTGAAAGACCCACATGCCACATTATTTGCCTGATCACAAAGCTCTGATAACAGGAAATAATATGCATTAAAAGAGCAACATGGACTTTTTGCTGGTACTGTGAGAAAAGGGGACTGTAGAGGTCCAGAGGGAATTCATGAGACCCACCAGAACATAGGGGATTTTGATGCCTTATGGAACCAAGAAAATATTTTTCTGATTGTTGAAGCATGGAATATGAGCACATTCTGAATGTATCATTAAGATAAACAAAACTACTCCTATAGCTATTGTCTCTTGAATATAATAATAATTTACATTTATGTGCACATTAAAGTTTACAAACTACCTTATATACATTATCGCATTTGAGCCTCAGTTAGGTAGGCGCCATTATTATTTGAGGTAGGTGCTATTATGATAATAATTATTATGTACATATAATATTATATATAATATTATAATGTGCTATTATTCTTGGGTTCCAAGATCGCTGCAGATGGTGACTGCAGCAGTGAAATTCAAAGATGCTTGTTCCTTGGAAGGAAAGCTATGGCAAATTTGGACAGCAGACTAAAAAGCAGAGATAACCCCTTGCTGACAAAGGTCCGGGTAGTCAAAGCCTTGTTTTTTTCAGTAGTAATATATGCTTGTGAGAGTTAGACTATAAGGAAAGCTGAGTGCTGCAGAATTGATGCTTTTGAATTGTGGTACTAGGGAAGACTTTTACGAGTTCCTTGGACAGCAAGGTATAAAATAGGTCAATACTTAAAGAAATCAATTCAAACTATTCATTGGAAGGTCAAATACTGAAGTTGAAGCTTCAATACTTTAACCGCATAATGAGAAGATGGGACTCATTGGAGAAGACCCTGAGGTAGGGAAGGATTGAAGGCAAAAGGAGAAGGGGGTGGCAGAGGATAAGATGGATGGATAGTGTCATGGAAGAAACAAATATGAGTTTGAACAGACTTTGAGAGATAATGGATAATAGAAGAGCTTGGGGTGCTACAGTCCATGAGGTCATGGAGAGTGGAACATGGCTGAATGATTGAATAACAATAGATGTTATTATTAGTCTCATTTGATAAATTAGGAAACTGAGGTTTGACGAAGATGACTATCTAAGGCCCTCCAGCTAATAAGTGCCAGAGGCAGGATGGGAATAAAGGTCTAATTTTAGTGGGGAGCTGGAGATCCTTTGTGTAAAACCCAAACTGGGTTAGATGAAGATAGCCACTGATCCCCCTTCAATTCTTAGATCAGTGATTCCATGAGGTTCAATGCTTATATTTTAGCCCTGAGTCAGGACAAATATGTGTGTGTTGTTTCTTGTGTGTGTGTGTGTGTGTGTGTGTGTGTGTGTGTGTGTGGCATAGCATTGTAGCATATGTGAATGTCTATGATGTTTGTGTACAGTGGGATTATGGTAGGGCTACATGGTGTGAGTGTATGCTATGTATGGGGTGTGAGCATATGTTTTATGTGTGTAGTTGTTGTGTAGGAGGTTGCGTATCTTGATGTGTGCATGTGAATGTGCGGTGAAAGTAGGGGATGACTGGGTGGGTGGTTGCTGTGCATGAATGGGTGTGGGTGTATATATGGTCTAGTGGAGAGGATATTGTCTTTGGAATGAGAAGACCTAGGCTTGAAGCCTCTGTTCTCTTGTCTATGTGACTTTTTTCTCTGAACCTCAGGTGCTTCATTTGTAAAATTAAAGGATTAGTCTAACTCTAAATCCTTGGGGATCTGGTGTGGGTCAGAGTTGGTACAGATGGTGTGAGAAGGTGGTGGAAATAACCATTCCAATTCTTTTCTTTCCCTTCAAGTCCTAGTTACATGCAAAGTAGTGCATCCCTTCCTTCTGGGTATCCTCTTAGCCAACCCAATTGAGTGGGGAGCTCCCAGCTGCAGTGAATGACAGACACTCTCGTCCTCATCTTGCCTTCAGCTCTTTCCTGGGTCTCACTAGGACCGAGACAATTGACACACGACCCAATGCCTCTGGGAACTGGAGGCTAGGGTCAAGCCTTCTCCTCCCCCTCAGCCCAAGGGATCACCCCCTAGGTCAGCCTGAGTCCCTAGTGTGTGTGCTCAGCCTCTCCTTTTGTGGGGTGTGTTATGTAATACTGCCAGCCCCTCTGTGTGGGAGATGGAATAATAAATATCCCAGGACCAGCCTGGTTTGTACTCTCCATCTGGCATCTCTGTGTGTGTTTCTCTCTGTGTTTTCATGCATCACTTTCCTGCTGTGTCATTTCTCTGGTGTTTGTGCGTGTGCGCGCGCAGCGCATTTGCACGTGTGCATTTTCTCAGACTCTCCTGAATCTCTCTGTCTCTCTGTCTCTCTGTCTCTCTCTCTCTCTCTGTCTCTCTCTCTCTCTCTCCTTCTCTAGAGGTTCCAGAAGTACCAAAAATCCAGCCAATAACATCAGTCTCTTCCTGGCCAGGGAATGCCCATGCCCACCTTCTCTTAGTTGTCTGCCATCCCAATCCCATCTGGAGATTTCGCTCATTACAGAGGAATTTTAAAATGCTTGGTTCCAGAGCCAAGCAGATAAGACCACAAAAACCCCTTGGACTGCCCGAGTTGGGAATCTCATCTCTGTTCTTTAACTTAAGGAGAGATTTTGAGGCAAGTCTCACACATGTTAATAGAGAGAAGGCTCTCATATTCTCCTCCTCCACTCTGCCCACACTCCACTCCTTGGGCCAGAGCTGTCAAAAGGCAACATGGTGCCCAAGCTAGCAGCTAGCATAAGAGCTAGTATTTATATACTGCCTTAAAAACATTATCTCATTTGAGCCTCACAAGCACCCTAGGCAGTAGGTGCTATTATGATACCCATTTTATAAATGAGGAAATGAAGGCAGACAGAGGTTAAGAGGATTGCCTGGAGTCACACAGGTAGTAAGCATCTGAGGTCACATTTGAACTCAGGTTTTCCTACCTCCAATTCCTATGTATGATTCCCTAAGTCACCTAACTGCCACTAGTAGAAATCATTGGTGATGGTCTGCACTGGATGTTTGTATGTGTGGTGGCAGGGGGTGAGGAATGGGTATTTAGATCCTAAGCCTCTCTGTCCCACCTTTCTTCCTCACTGGACCCCTGCCCCAAGCAGCTTTTAGAGAGGTGTAGCATTGGGGATTAGAGAACCAGCGTTTGAATTTAGACTCTGCCATGGACTTCCTGTGTGATCTTTGGACAAGGCATATCACTCCTCTACTGCTCGTTGGAAGGCATGGCAGAGTGGATAGAAATCTGGCCTTGAATTCAGGTAAGCCTTGGGTTCAAGTCTAGTTTCTGACATATTCTGTATGCATGACCCTGGGGAAGTCACTTGACCTCTCAATGCCCCAGGCAATTTTTTAAGGCTACAAGTTGCAAACAGGTGCAGGACAATTGGAGATGTATATTAGTAGAGGGTGATGAAATGACAACAACTAGCAGTTATAGTGCTTTCAGACTTGCAAAATGCTTTACAAACATTATCTCATTTTATCCTCACAACACATCTGCCAAATGGATGCTATTATTATCCCCATTTTTACAGATTGGGAAACTGAGGCAGGAAGCAGTTAAATGACTTGCCCAGGACCGTACAGCTGGTGTCTGAGGCAGGATTTTTGAATTCAGGTCTTCCTGTCTACAAAACTTATCCACATTGTCACCTATGCACACATACAAGTCTACATACATACCCACATACATACATACATACACAGTACATACCTATCTATATACCTACATACACAAACACACTCACAAAAGGAGGGAGTTGGACTAGCTTTTCTCCAAGGTCTCCTTATTCTAGGGCCTTTTCCAGTTCTAACAGCCTGCAATTCATTCTCAGGATCCTTGGCCTGGACAATTGTCCAAAACAAGTACAAGGATGTCAGTTCTGTGGATTTAATTTAATGCTCAGACCTCAGTTTCTCCCTCTTCCAACTGGGTGACCTAGAAATTTCCTTCCAAATCTATGATTTATGAACAAAGACAGGATAGTCACAGTGTGGAGACCCATTGGGAGGAGTGGGGTAGGGGATGGGTACTAAGAATCCTCCCTTCTCTTTTTCCTTTCCTTCATCTCTGGCAGTCTCAGAATCCATCAAGGATGGCCAAGCAATGGGAGGATGTCACTACAAGAGATGCCCTCCTCTTGCCTCTCCACCTTTACTAAGGTTGCTGGAGTGCTCCCACAGCCTGGATGAAATGGGAGTCGACAGCTCTGTTATGTCTGTGATATGGAAGACTTACCATCAGCCCCGGTGCTGCCTCCTTACCTCTTCTACTCATCAGCAGCTTCCCTGACTCTATGCCCTGTAATTCCCTTCCACTGCCATTTAATCTACTTTTGGGATGTAAGTACCTCTGGGACTTGCCATCCACATCACTGCTGCACCATAATGACTTCCGCCTTGCAGAAGAACTGTGTTTTTTATATGTCTTAGCTTCCCCAATTTGAGTTTCAGCTTTAAAAATTTTATTTAGAGCTTGAAGGGAACTTAAATGTCATTCAGTCCAACCCATGCCTGATCGACAAACGCCTCTCCAGCATCCCTGACAAGTGGGCATCCTGCTTCCGAGAGGTGGATCTCCTCTAGAGGCAGCTGAATGGCACAGTAGATAGAGAGAATTAGTCAGGAAACCCCAGGTTCAAATGCTGCCACAAACTTTAGCAGTGTAACCCTAGGGGAAGTAATTTATCCTGTCTAGCTCAGTTTCCTCAATAATAAAAAGAAGATTATATAGTGGCCCCCAGGGTTGTTGTGAGGATCCCATGAGGCAAAAATAAATAAAAATATTTATTTATAGAATTTAGAATACTTCTTGGCACACAGTGATTAATAAATACTTTCTTTCTCATTCATTCATTCATCCATTTATGATCCTCTAATAGAGATGACCTGACCTTGGTGATGAACCCTGGGAACGAGGGCAGAGGAAATGAAGGGCTTGAGTAGCCTTTATACTTCAAGACCTATGATTTCTTGGTATGGGAACTCCCTTTACTGACACAGAGAGCAACCCAGAATCAAAGGCACAGAACCTCATCTTTGCAAAAGAACTGGTACCTGAACGAAACCACCCTCTGTTGTTGTTTAGCCATTTCAGTAATATCTGATTCTTTATGACACTTTTTGGAGGTTTCCTTGGCAGAGAACCTAGAATGGTTTGCCATTTCCTTCTCCAGCTCATTTTACAGATGAGGAAACTGAGGCATACCAGGATAAGTGACTTGCTCAAGGTCACACAGCTAGTAAGTGTCTGAAGCCCTATTTGAACTCAGGTCTTCCTGACTCTAAACCCAGTGTCTATCCCAATCTACTGCACCACCTCGATCTCTTATACATGACACCCTACAAGTGGTAGTCTAACCCCTTCTTGAAGATTTTTTCCCTTGTAGAGAAACTCACTCCCTCTCAAGGCAGCCCATTGTACTATGTCTTAGTAGATGATCATTGAGAGCTTTCTTGGCTTAAAAAAGCCACTTCACTGCAGCCCACCTGGTGACGAGCCTCTGTGAGTTTGGGCTAGACTGGGCCTTGGGTGTCAGACACAGTCTGTCACCAGGGTTGTACTGGAAGCTTCCCCCACTGTGTGGGACTAGCCAGGGCTTGTGCTGTCTTGGCAGAGCCTTGGGGCCCAGGGTGACCTCCCTGCCATGACAAGGCACCAGAGGAGGACCTTGGTGGAGGACAGTCATGCTTCTTTGGTGAAAATAAACCATAGGTTAAGCCACTCTTCATTTGGAAATGTAAATCTTTACACAAAAGCATTCAAAATCCCAAACAATCCTTTCTCTCATCTTAAAAAAAAGTTCCTCAACAGATCCCAAACTACTCATTTTCAGTCTTTACCCCAAGGAATATAACAACCAGGAATCCATCTGACATCCCTTCTCCCACGCTGGCAACTCATTGCCACAGCCCCGCAATTCTTCTTTCTCCCCCCATCCCCAAATCCTCAGAACAAGCAGGGACACAGCCTGGTACTGGGGAGTGGCAATGGCTTGGGAGTCAGAGGATCTGGGTTCCAATCTCATCTTGCTTGGAACAAGTCACTTACCCTCACTGGGCCCCGTCTGAAAAACAGGAGGGGTATGGGCTAGATTACTAAGGTCCCTTACAGTTCTGATAGTCTATAGCCTACAGCCCTCCTAGCCTTGACAATCCCTGTTCTAAGGCCCCTCCCAGCTCTGACATCCCTTGTTCTGAGACTCCAGTTCTGACATCCTCTGTTCTGAGGCCCCTCCAAACTCTGACATCCCCTGTTCTAAAGCCCCTCCAAACTCTGACATTCTGTGACTTAAGTCAGTTCTTAACCTTATTTTTTATCTGTTCTGAACCTCTCCAACAATCTGGGCCTGATCTAGAAAACATGAGAGGATTGGACTAGATTATTAAAGTCTCTTCCAGCCCTGATATTCTCTGTTATCTATAGACAACAATCTAAGGACTCAGGAGGGTTTAGATTACTAAACTCCATTACAGTTCTAATAGTCTACAGTCTACAGCCCTCCCAGCTCTGACATTTAAAAAATTCATAAAAGAAATGATAAATTGAAGTTAGGGGTCAATGAAAACAAAAACATTTTTCCCATCCATGTTTTCAGACCCTCTGAAATACCCCGAAGGGGCCCATTGACTGTAGGTTTAGGACCTTTGTTCAGAAAGCTCTCCAAACTCTATCATTCTCCTCCAAGCTCTGAAATTGTATGTCCTAAGGTACTCCTGGCTCTGTCTTCTAAGACCCAACATTCTCAGTTCTAAAGCATCTTCTGCCTCTGACATTCTATGCCATGACACTTTATCTCTAGCTCTGAATTCTCATTGTCTCTCTTCCTGACCCTCAGTTTGCTCTTCTGCAAGATGAGGACATTAGAATCGATGAGCTCTGAAGCTTCTTTGAGGCTCACATTTTTGAGTTCCTTTAGTCCTGTGATTCTGTTCTCTAGGGGCTGCCCTGATCAAGCTAGAGGGAGCTGTCCCTTGGGCCAGCCTCTCCACCTCCTGTTTCTTCTCATATTGCTCCTGCCCTTTCCTTGTTTTCTCTCTGAATGTCCTGCCAGTGACTCAATCCAAGATTGCCAGAATTTAGAGCTTGAAGGAAACTTAAAAGTCATTCAGTCCAACCCATGCCTGACTGACAAACACCTCTCCAGCATCCCTGACAAGTGGGTATCCTGCTTCCAAGAGGTGGATCTCCTCTAGAGGCAGCTGAATGGCACAGTAGATAGAGAGAATTAGAGTCAGGAAGCCCCAGGTTCAAATGCTGCCACAAACTTTAGCCGTATAACCCTGGGGGAAGTAATTTATCCTGTCTAGCTCAGTTTCCTCAATAATAAAAAGAAGATTATATAGTGGCCCCCAGGGTTGTTGTGGGGATCCCATGAGGTAATATTTGTACAGTGCCTGGCACATAGTATGGAGTTTCCTTTCTTCCTTCCTTTCTCTAGGATAATCATCCTCAGATCTTTCAACTGATACTTGTACAGCATGATCCTGAGGGTCTTCACCTTCCTGGCTTCCCTCCACTGGGTGGCCTATGGTTCTCAGAACAGAACATAGTACTTCCACTGTGGGTTGGCCAAGACTGCGGACAGCAAGCCCATCGCCTCCCTTGTTCTCTTCACACTGCCCAGGCAAAGAGTGCATCAGTGAGTTGATTATCAAAGGAACATTGTTCCCGTCCAGATGGCAAATTGAATGAAATGTCTTTTAAAGCAGTTCATGCTGAGGGCCCCCAATAAAAAGCCTCAGGTGTCATGAAACACTAGTGGACTCAGTTTTGAAATGATTTGAGTGATGCAGCAAATTGGTACTCAGTGGTTTTCTGGAGTGGTGATTGATATAGATGATCAGTGCCATTTTCATGGTAGCTTGGAACATTTTGTTGCCCCTCCCAGAGGGAAGTGTCACTGGTCCATTTCATCAATAGGGTGGAAGGGAGCCAAAGGAGGCCATGTTTCATCTATTTCCTGGTTGGTCTCCAATAAGAACTAAATTTGTAAATCTCCTATTTTACATTGGGTATTTTTTTTTTAAAAAAAGGTTTCCAAACCCTTTTCAAATTGGGTATTTTTTTTTAAAAGGTTTTCAAACCCTTTTCAAATTGGGTATTTTTTTTTTTTCAAAAGAGGGAGAGTGAGACATTGTCTTTTTACATGTAGAGAAAAAGAAAGGTTTAGGAGTGATTCATAGATGTTTGCCATCCATGCATCATTTCAACGATGACATGTCTCTCTTGATACCATGTAGGTACATTCCCTGTGGATAGGGATTATTCTTTTGGTCAGTGTACCACCAGCATCTAGCACAGAGCATGACACTTAGTAGGTGCTTATTAAATATCATCTGATTAAGGGAATAAGTCAGAAAAATAAAAGCTTCAACAGCTCCCTAACCTATCAACTGTGCTAAGTGCTTTGATCATATGATCCTTCTAACAACCCTGTGAGATAGGTGCTATTTGTTACGCACATTTTACCGTTGAGGAAACTGAGGTGGACAGAGGTTAGCTGGTTTGCCCAGACGCAGGTAGTAAGTGTTTGAGGGCAGATTTGAACTCATCTTCTGGACTCCAGGATCAAAACTCTGCCCACTGTGCCACCTTGCTGCCTAAATGTGGATGCAATTACTGGTTAACTGGAAGATGGGATCAGACCAGTTTTATAGGTGTGATTTCATTGTTGAGAGGGGAACAATCCATGTGGAAACTTCCCCCTGAGGCAGAGCAGCAGTCCTTGGACCTTTTATGGTTTTAGAGATTTGCCTGAGGGCCCTGAGAGGTTGAAAGATTTTTTTTCTTGGTCATACATACCTAGAATGTGTCAGAGGCAGGATTTAAACTCAGATCTTTCTGTATTCAAGACCTACTCTCAATTTACAAATTAAAATGAGGAGCAGAACACCAGTCATATTTTTCAGTTCTGTCCTACTCATCATGACCCCATTTGGGACTTTCTTTGCACTGGTTTACCATTTCCTTCTCCTTCTCCAGGAAACTGAGTCAAACACGGTTTAGTGACTTGCCCAGAATCATACAGCTAGTTAAGACTCTGAGACCATATTTGGACTCAGGAAGATGAGTCTTCCTGACTCTAGGCCCATTGCTCTGTGCCCTTTGGCTCTACCTGCTTGCCTAGAACATCACAGTACATTTCAAAGAAGGATTTGGATCTGGGTTCAAATTCCAGCTTTGCATCTCACTGCTAGTAAGACTGTGAATAAGTCCCTTCTCTGGGCCTCGGTTTCCTTTTCTGTAAAAAGTGGGGGTTGGATTAGATGATCTTGAAGGTAGCTCTCTTCCAGTTCCAAGTATATGATCTATGAATATAAATGTATGACATTATTTTTTTTCTTTAAGTCACCAATACTTGCTACTCCAGCAATTAGATGATAATTAGATATTTTAACTTTTCCTTTTTCCTTCCTGCCAAGTCAAAGAAAGGAAATGGTTTCATTTTAGTGGAAAGATTAGTTAGCCTGGAAAGATGAACCCAAATGTGGATTCTGGAATTCTAGAAAATTATTAGGTAGCTAAAGGCCTGTAATATCAGAGCAGGAAGCAGTGAATTGCTGGTGTTTTACAACTAGTTCTCAAAATAACAAAATTATGCACATACTTTTAAGTATAATTTGCATTATTAAGACTTTCTCCACCTCTTTCTTAAGTCTGGAAATCAACAAATAAACTAAGCCATGGTTTGTAATATTTGCCAATTTCTGAGGTGCAAATGCTCACACTGAAAATTTAACAGTTGAATCCCACAAACTGCAGCACACCAATGACTGGAAGGAACCATAGGGATTATCCACCTTGGCCTCATACTTAACAGATAGGGAAACTGAGACCCAGTTAGCAGAAATGGCTTGCCCTGCACTGTATAGCTAGTTAGTGACAGAACTGGAAAATAGTTCTGATTTCCCACTTCAAACTTCTCTCCTCACACTGTGCCATAAAGTCTAGCCACTTGTTTTTGCTGTCTTATTTCAGGTGAGAGAGGTTTGGTGTGCTCAGAGTTTTAGCATTCATTCAGTGAATTCTAGAGACCTTGTAATGGAATTCTAAATGCCCTACCTGGAGGAAAGCTTCCCTGCCTGCCTTTCTCTCCTCTCTCCTCTCATTACACCATTGTGCTTTAAGCAAAGGTGAAATGATAGAGTCTCATTCCTATCTCCATCACTTTTTCTTGGGTTAAAATAATTCTCCTTTTCTACCAGCATTTTTCTCTTGAAACCGAACTATAACATGCCCTATTTATTCTAACAAAAGCTGAATGAAATCCCTTCTTTTTCTCTTAGCAATTAATCCACAAACAAACATTTATCCAGCTCCTACTATGTGTTGTGTGCTAAGTACGAGGTATACAAGGATGAAAATGAAACATTCTCTGCCCTCAAGAAGCTTACATTCTTTCAAAGGAGACAAGATTTGTTCATTCAAGCATATGTGATAGAGTAGGGCAGTAGTAGTTGGAGGGATTGAAAAAGGTTTCATGTAAAAGGTAAACCTTGAGCTGAACTTTGCAGGAAAGTGAGGATTCTAGGAGGCAGAGATGAGGAGGGAGTTGGTCCTTCCAGTTGATCCAGAGTTTATGTGACTTAAATACTAGATTAGGGCAGTTAGATGGTGCGGTGGATAGAGCACCAGGTCTGAAGTCAGGAAGACCTGAGTTCAAATCCAACCTCAGACACTTACAAGCTCTGTGACTTTGAACAAGCCACTTAACGCTATTTGCCTCAGTTTCCTCATCTGTAAAAATGAACCAGAGAAGGAAATGTCAAACCACTCCAGCATCTCTGCCAAGAAAGTCCCAAATGGGGTCACAAAGAGTCAGAAATGACTGAAAAATGACTGAACAACAACAATTTTAGATTAACCAGAGATTTCTAGGAACTGAACTTGAACCCATGGGAATGCCCAGTCCCTGTACCCCAATGCTGCTGCTCAGTGGTTAGCCTTTAGTCCCATAAGAGATAGCATCATCTTTACCTGCCACCTTTACAGTTTACATGGTGACCACTGGCGCATATCCCAGCCAGCCATGTAGTAACATGGTCAGATCTGATTGGAGTCTACCGAACAGAAGCTCATATAGTACCGTGGCCCTCCTCCCCTCCTGTCACCCCAATACCAATTTCTGAACTGTAGCACATTGACTATTCCACAACTTTCAAAAGAAAGTTCAGCAGAATCACAGAATTTCAGAGTGGGAAGGGACCTCAGTGACCACTGAGTCCAGCCTATAGCTGAACAAGTAATTCCCAGACAACAGCCCTTGCAAGTGGTTGTCCAGCCTCTACTTGAAGGGCTCAAGTGAGGGGAAACCCACCATTTCTCAAGGCATCCACTTCACTTTTGGACAGCTGTCATTGGGAGGAATTTTCTCCTTGTGTGAAGCCTAATTTGGCCTTTCTGCAACTTCTGCTCATTACTTCTAGTTTCTGGATAACAGCCCTTTGAATACTAGAAGACACTTCAAGCCTCACTTGTCTTCTCTTCTTCAGCTTAAACATTCCAGGCTCCCTCAAATAAACTTCCTATGGCAGGAACCATTTGAACCATTCTGATAACCCTTCAGTGGGTAGTACCCTTCTGGTCTTTGGCTATGCCAATTGAACACAAGGACTTGTCAATATCCTTTCTAAAAATGTATCTCTTAGAGCTGAACTCAAGACACCAGATGGGGTCTCACTAAGGCACAAGACAGCAGGACAATCAGGTCCTTCTTCCTGGACACTAACACTAATGCAATCTAACATCACATTTAAAGAGAGGTTAACACATGATTCTAATAGTTAATATTAATAGATTATGATTAATAGTAATGAATGCTATTAATATTCACATTATTATTAATTTGCATCTCATTAAAAGTGGTTAATGCCAACATGAATGTTGTGGTTAATATTAACTATATAATGATATTAATGTTAATTAATCTCACATTAAAAAGAGGCTGGCCACTTGATGGCTGACACAGTTAGATCCTAGGATCATAATTTTAGACTGAATGCTCTTTGTAGGGCAGGGATTGTGTTTTTATCTTTATATCTCCAGTATTTATCACAGTACTTGACATAAAGTAAGTGCTTAATAAATGCTCAGTGACTCAGTTTACCAGAGCTTGGAGTGGGACTTTAGTAGCAATCTAATTCACTCCCTTCATTTTACTGAGGAAGAATCTGAGCTCAGGCCCAGACAACTGGTGTGACTTGTCCAAGATCACTCAGCTTGTGTTCTTTCCACTGCATTTCTATAGCAAAGTGTTGCACAGGACCAAGAATATGGCAGATACTGAACAAATTAAATCCAGCTCATATTATCAAATTAGATGATTTTTTGTGAAATGCTAAGCACAGTGTCTGTCACACAATAGGCACTAAATAAATACATACTCCCTTCCTCACTTAGGATTTGGTGATCTGTTTCATTTTTGCCTTTTTGCATCCAGCATCCTTGGCAGCTAGGTGGTGCACTGGATCAAGTGTTGGCCCTGAAGTTAGGAAGATTCATCTTCCTGAGTTCAAATCTGATCTCAGACACTTACTAGCCAATTGACCCTGGGCTAGTCACTTAACCCTGTTTGCCTTAGTTTTCTCATCTGTAAAATGAGCTGGAGAGGGAAATGGTGATTTTCTTTGCCAAGAAAATCCCAAATGGGGTCACAAAGAGTTGGACACAACTGAAAATGACTGAATGGCACCCAGCATCTAGTGCATAGTCTGGTACTTAATATATGATTGTTGGATAGTTGTATGACATGGTAGATAGAATGATGAACTTGGAGTCAGGAAGATCTGAGTTTGAATCTTGCTTCAGACACTTAACTAGCTGTGCCCCTGGGCAAATCCCTTAACTTCTTTCAGTCTCAGTTTTCTCAACTGTAAAGTGGGGATAACAGTAGCAATGACCTCCCACAGGATTGTTGTGAAGATCAAATGAGATAAAATGTAAAGTATTTTGTAAACTTAATGTACTGTATAAATGCCAGCTATCATTATCATCATTATTGTTGTTGAGTAGAATTTCACAGATGAGACTCAGAGCAGGAGAGTGACTTGTCCAAAGTCATATAGGTGGCATATGTGAGTTCCCCTTCATGCCTCTCATCTGATGAATGTGTATGCCAATATACCAAAAACTCATTTGCTTTTCTTCTTATTAAAACCATCTCTCTCTCATCCTTGTTACGATTCCAAAAAGTAAGCATAAGGTCACATATGTGGCAGGGCGAGGATTCAAACTCAGGTCTTATTTCCATGTCCAGTGTTCCTTCTACCACTCTATTGAACTGATGCACCCACAAATAAGGGAGAGTAAGATACTGCTATTGGAAAGATACAAAACAAAGTGCTGTGGGATTTCAGAGGAAGCAAAAATCAATTTCAGCTAGGGGCAATCAAGGAAAGCCGGGCAGGCTTTCCAGGAGGAGATTATAATTATTGGAAATGACGTGGGCAAGGGCAGGCGAGTGGGCAAGAAACTGGACATCAAAGGGGAAGTAAAGAGTCTGGGTTAGCTGGAAGGCTGGGCACTTGAAGATGAGTCCTGTGAGATCAAGATTGATTGTTGACCTAATACTGTAACTATTTCAACAGATTATCTAATTGCCTCCCACCTCCTTAGCTAATTAGATGCTATCAGACAAAGAGTTAGCTGTACAAAATAAATGTACTTTCAAATCAATTTTCTGGGAGAGATTCAAAATCCAGGCTAAAATTTAGAGGCTCCCACCTGTTTCGAGATTTTAACTCCCTTTTGCTTTGTGATGGATTTTGTGTTACTCTTCCCCTTTGCCCTAAAGCACTGAAAAATGTGTACTTTTTTCTGAACTCTAAGTGAACTTTTATCCTGTATGGAGGGAGTTTGAGAAGTTTGTGCACCCTAGGGTGGTCCATGCTTGAGTTCCCCTTCATGGCTCTCATCTGATGAATGTGTATGCCAATATACCAAAAAACCCATTTGCTTTTCTTCTTACTTAAAAACATCTCTCTCTCTCATCCTTGTTACAATTCCAAAAAGTAAGCATAAATACCTCATTGGCGTAGATTAGATATATTGACGCTGTTTTTGAATCATTTCAGCTTTGTCTGACTCTTCATGATCTCATTTGGGATTTCCTTGGCGAAGATACTGGAATAGTTTGTCATTTCCTTCTCCAGCTCATTTTACAGATGAGAGAACTGAGGCAAAGTGACTTGTCCAAGGTCACAGAGCTAGTGTCTGAGGCAGGATTTGAACTCAGGTCTTCCCGACTCAAGGCCTGGCACTCTATCCTCTGTGCCACCCAGCTGCCTGAGACATCTCCATACCACTCATCATAATACCTAGATATGACCAGTGAAGAAGAGAATGCATTTTTCTGATACAAACCATTGAGGTTAGATCTTAAAAAAACATTTTTAGAAAACCCTTGAGCTTAAAAGCATTAAAAGAATAAATAAGATCAGTGATGGAGAGGACAGCTTAGGAATATATTCCTGGAATGAACTTCAAACGAATATCTTCTTCAAGTATTTGTTGGGCTATCAAGACTTATTCCCCTTGACTCCAGAAGGCAGAACCAGAAGCAGTGAGAGATATGACAAAGAGAGAGGCAGGTTTGGGATCAGAATCATAGACTCTCAGAGTTGAAAGGGAGACCTCAGAGTGAGTTCGTTTGTTCTAACCAATCTCTGAAGTGAGATCTCTTTTATATCATGACTCAATAAGTGAGGTAATTTTTGCTTGAAGACCTCCAGTGAAGGAGGAGTTCATTACCTCCTAGGATGGCCTATTCTACCTGCTTTTAAATCTCTTTGTGTACCTGCCAACCACAGTTCCTAGGTCTGCCTTCTGCGGCTAAGATGAATAACTTGAATCCCTCTTATTCATGATAGTCTTTCAAATACTTGAATACAGTGAAGCAGTGTGGCATAATCAACAGGGTGCTGAAACTGGACTTGGGAAGATCAGTGCTCAAATTCTACCTCAGACACTTATTTACTAGTTGTATGACTCTGGGTAAATCCCCTAACTTCTCTGAGTCACATTTCCCATGTATGTAAGATAAGAGGGTTGGACTCAGTCACCTCAGAGTTTCCTTTCAGTACCAAATTCATGATCCTATGAACAAAGCAGACCCTCCCTAAGCATCTTCTCCAGACTAAACACTACTCCCCATCTCCTCCCCACTTTTCAACCTGTTCTCATAAAGGGTGATCCCAAGACCCATCGCCACCCTTGTCAGATGGATCTAGGCACTCTCCACTTTATCCATGTCCTTCCTATATAACGTCATAAAAACTTACTGACATTTAGAGCTGCCTAAATGTAGACTAGGCTGCTTGGGGAGGTAGTGGGTTCCTGCTCACTGGGGGCTTTTGAGAAAAGGCTGGGTGGTGGAATGTTGGGTATGCTATAGAGGGATGAGTCTGATGAGCCACTTTGAGATCCTA
Source organism: Pseudochirops corinnae (assembly GCA_028646515.1). Classification (NCBI taxonomy): domain Eukaryota; kingdom Metazoa; phylum Chordata; class Mammalia; order Diprotodontia; family Pseudocheiridae; genus Pseudochirops; species Pseudochirops corinnae. Next base: position 335,252,170 of record CM053587.1, read on the forward strand.
TGATCTCAATTTTTCAGAGCTCTAGAGTCTATTCTTCTGCTGACAGGAGGAAGCATCACTGGCTCCGTGGTTAATGTCCCCGATGCAACCAGAATGAGAGAAAAGGCTCAATTAGGACCCTAAACAGCAATAAATGACATTGTCACTGGCTTTCATAGAGAAGAATGACTCACAGCCCTAATTAAAATGCCGAGGGAAAACATAAAGAAAGACGTCCATGGCAAACACTGTGACACACTGGTTAACCACATGATTAGTTTTCAGGGAAAAGAGAAAGAGGAGAACAGCAGGAGTGTGGGGGAAACGGAAAGAGCATTGAGCTGGGATGGGTAGACCTGCCTTCTAGTTCCATTTCTGCCACTAATTAGTTGTGTGATCTTAGGCAAGTCCCTTCAACTCTGGGCCTCAATTTCCTCATCTGTAAAGATGGGGATAATGATGATAGTGCCCTTTATAAGGTGTTGTCTACCTCTTGGAGTTCAATTAAGTTCAATTCAACACAACCAACAACTGTGAGGGTCTTTAGCAGCAATAAATGACACTCTCTCTAGTTTTCATAGGGAAGTATGACTCACAGTTCCAATTGAAATGCCAAGAAAACATCAAGAAAGAAGGCATTGAAGGAAAAGTGCTTTATAAACCCCAAAGTGTTATGTAAATATGTGCTGTAGTTGGTATGATTACTGGTGCTGTCCAAGGTCCCTTTCAGTTCTTGGAGCCTTTGGTACAGATCGTTTGGGAATAGGAATGAGAGTTTGGAGGAAGAGGGTAGAGTAAAGGAGAGTGGATGGGGGAAAAATTGAAAAAATGTTCCTTTTTTAAGAGATTCAGGAAAATTTTCTGTGGAGAGAAAGTTCTGACTAAGTTTGTGTCTAGACAATGACAAAACAACCAGTCAATTGAGTGAAAAATACTTCAAGGATCTGTGATTTCATCGGTCTGGGTGCCCTTCTGCCGACGCAGATCATGACCCCTTTGCGACATAGTAGATACAGTCTTGGAGAGTTGCTATGGCTGAAAAATCCATTATCCTTCAGCCAACTTGAACCTCTCTGAATTTAGCTAGATTGAGCCTCACAGCACAGACTCAGTCTGCCTTTCTTCTATTCTGTATGCACATTAGATCAATCAGTCAATCAATCAGCATCTACAAAGTGCCTGTTATGGGCCTGGCACTGTGCTGGAATTGACAAAGGAAGGCTGAGATTCCCTCCTTTCAAGGAGCTCACTGATGGGGGAGGCAACATGCAAGCAATTATGTGCAAACAAACAGGGCTTGTACAGGACAAATTGGAGATAGTCAAAGGAGAAAGGTACTAGCATTGAGGAGGATCAGGATAGGCTTTCTGTAGAAGGTGGGGTTTTAGCTCAGGTTTACAGGAAGACAGAGAAGCCAGGAGGCATTTATAAGGAGGGAGAACCTTCCAGAAATGCAGTGCAAATACCTGGAGTTTAGAGATGGGAGTGGGGCAGCTAGGTGGCATAGTGGATAGAGTACCCATCCTAGAGTCAGGAAGAATCATCTTCTTGAGTTCAAATTTAGCCTCAGATACTTACTAGATGTATGACTCTGGGCAAGTCACTTAACTCTGTTCACCCAAGTTTCCTCAGCTGTCAAATGAGTTGGAGAAGAAAATGGCAAACCATTCCAGTATCTCTGCCAAGAAAACCCCAAAGAATTAGATACAACTGAAAAATGGCTGAAATGCATACACACAGATGGGAGTATTTTGTGTAAGGAACAGCCTATTTATTTACATGATGTCTCTTCTTTTAGTATGGACATCTTTTAAGAACTGGGAATATTTTTGCCTTTCTTTGTATCCCTAGCAGTTAGTTCAGTGCCTGCCTGACATATTAAGTGTTGAATAAATTTTTACTGACCGACAGACTGACCTGTCTATCACCAGGCACTGGGTTCATATTTTACCTTTGACTCTTACTACCTGTGTGACCTTGGGTAAGTAACATAATGCCTCTGGGCCTCAGTTTCCTCACCTCTATGGTCATTTCCAGCTCTAGAGCTGCATGATTTATAGCCTCGGAGGATCCAGGATCCCCTCTCCACCACAACGTGGCATCAAGGAGTATTGAGTGGAGTGAATCAGGGGGGAAATCCCATTTATTAAGTTATTATTAGTCTGGTACAGATGAAGAACTGAAGAAACCAGGGCTGCAGAAGAAACATTGGCCTTGGGGCAAGGAGACCTGAGTTCTAGAGCAGGCACCAGCACTTACTGTGACCTAAACAAGTACCTTGGCTTCTTGTTTTGTTTCTAGATTTATAAAATGAGAATGATAATACTTGTGTTATTTTAGAGGGCAGTGAGAGAAGGCTATCTGTGAATGAGGATAAAATGTGCTTGTCTAATGTAGGAGACATCTTGTACCCATAAAGTGATGAGATGGGAGACAATGGTATGTTATAGAAAGAGAGCTGACCTACCTCTGACACATACTGGACGTATTAACTCTGAACAAGTAACTTAATCTCTCTGTGTCCCCAGTCAACTCTCTAAGAGTATAAGGATACTATATTTAGAGTTGGAAAGGCCATTAAGTCCTTTTTTTACACATGAGGAACCTGAGGCCCGAGGAGGTAAAAGTGACTTGTCCAAAGTCATACAGTTAAGTAAGCGTCTGAGGCAGGATTTCAACTTAGGTTTTTCCTGATGCCAAGTCCCATGTTCTGTCCTGATCTTTGGGGAGTTTCCATTTGAAAGTTTCCTCCAAACACAAATAAAATCATAGGTCCAAGTAAAAGGGGAATGTCAAGATACATCTTTGGGGGTGGAAGAAAATTTGCAATGATAGATCTTTTCAGTCACCCATTAGAATATACCCTCTTTGACTGTTAGGACTGTGATGCTTACCCATATTTGTATCTCCAGTGTTAGTAAACACTGAATAATATTTATCTGTCAATTATCTGTCTCTCTATATACTTATCTATCTCAAACCATCTATTTATCTCTATCACTTATAGATTTATATAATCTATCATCTATTTATGTATTATCTGTCCTCTATCTCTGTTTCTTTATCTATGCATCTATCACCACCACCACACCACCACTATCACCCCCATCCCCCACCACCACTGTCACCACCACCATTACCACCACTATCATCTTCTCTCTTTTATCTTGTAGCCAAGTGAATGAATGAATGGACGGAATACATATTTGGCGCATATCAAGACTCTTTATATGCCCACTTCTTTCTACCTGTGTTATAATTCACATTTCATGTGGGTTTCAAGCTTTCTGCAGCTTTATCAGCAGAGACTACTGGTATACCCCATCTACAAGGGAGACTGAGGCTGACAGATCCCTCAGGAGTTTTGAACTTCACTGGGCTGTGCTGATCAGAGTGTTCACGTTAACTTACCATCAATATGGTAAGCCTTCAGGAGTGGAGGACCACTAGGCTGCTTAAGGAGGGGCAAACAGGCCCAGGAAGGAAACAGAACACATAAAAACCCTCTTGCCCACTAGTAGTGTGATTGGACCTGAGAGTAGCATCTGAACTTCCAGCCTGGGTGAGACAGAGAGACCCAGTTAAATCCTTGGCATCATAACAACCCCTTGAGATAGGCATTGTTGTTATCTCCATTTCTGCAATTGAGGAAATGGAAACCCAGAGTGCTTAAGTGACTATCCTAAAATGACACAGCTAGTATGAGTTAGGGGCAGCTAGGTAGCACAGTGGATAGAGTATTGGCCTGGAATCAGGAAGACTCAGTTTATAGCAGGCCTCAGAAATTTGCTAGCTGGGTGACCCTGGGTAAGTCAATTCACCCTATTTGCCTCAGTTTCCTCATCTGTAAAATGAGCTGGAGAAGGAAATGGCAAACTACTCCAGTATCTCTGCCAAGAAAACCACAAATGGGGTCACAGAGAGTCAGACATGCCTGAAACAATGACAACAACAAAGATGTATGTCTGAGGCAGGACTCCACTTACAAGTCTGGTCTGCCAACTGCCATGTCATGTTGCTTCTCAAGTTATACTTACAAGGATAAAAGGGAATAAATATGGTCACTTTAATGATTTTCATCTGTTTTAATGATAAAATATTAGGCTGCATGGCTTAATGGATACAGAGCTAGGCTCAGATTCCAAAAACACTCTGTCCAATTGCTTCCTCTGACACATATTGGCTGTGTGTCTCTAAGCAAGTCACATAACCACTCAAAGTCCCCAAACAACTCTAAGACTGTTTCAGGACAGGTGCATATCTGCATTGGTAGAATTCATCAGGAAATTCCTTATCCTAATGAAATTAGAGGTCCAGTTCTAACAGCTCTGCCACTGCCCCAAGGATTGATGACTTGACTGAAGATGAGCCTTGTCAAAATGTCTGAAAAAGTAGTCTCACTGGAGACCCCCAGCAACTGTACATTGATATAGTAGGGGTTGACAGATTGTCCTAAATTCACCTACAGGTTTATTTATTTCTTATCTGAAATGGTATGAGGAGAAATTACTTATAAAATGGACCAACCCTATAACCTGCAGTGCGACAAGCAGAAATTTCAAAGAGAAATTTCTGGCAATTATTTAACCCTCGGTTATTGAGAGTTATTATGGTCATTACAGAATTACAGATCCTTGAAGTGCTGGAGGAGCAAGAGTCCCCAGCGGAGGCTGAGGAATCTTCCCTAGGCAGCTATGTGTCTAGTCTGAGATAACGTAAATGCAACAATGCCTGGATGAAGGTGGATGAACTATATGACCTGTGGAGAGTCTTTCCATAATTCAACAACCCCCAATGCCTTTAAAATCATCGTTGGTATCCAACCTAACATATTCAATTCAACATTTATTAAGTGTCTATCATGTATAAAGTGCTTACTAAGGTATTTCACAGAATCACAGAATTTGAGAGATAGAAGGGGCCTTAGAGGCAGTTTAGTCCTTCCCAGACATGAAGGACCTTATGATATCTGTGATGGCATCCCTATAGGTAGCTTTACTTGATGGCCTACAATAAGGAGACCCACTGCACTTATGAGCTGCTAGAAGTCAGAATCACAGCCTGCTATATTTAGAAGGCACCCAGACCTGAGCAAGCATCCCTTCTATTAAGCACCCAACAAGTGTGTGTCTTGTTTGTATTTGAAGACCTCTAGGGAGAAGGAACTCACTACTTCTCCAACATAACCAATTTCACTTGTGGACAGCTATATTTGTTAGCAAGCTTTTTCTTAAATTGGAGTCCAAATCTACCACTCTGTAACTTCCATTCAGAGTGTTTTGTTCTGCCTTCTGGCTCCAAGTAGAAGAAGTCATCCTGGGATGATAGATTTAGATTCAGAAAAGAATGTAGAGGTCATTGGATCCTGTATGTCAAGACCTTAGCCAGCACCAGGTTAAAACACAAGTGGGAAAGATTTAACAAAAGAAATAAAATTAGAACAGAACACAGACAATGCTAATATGTGGCCCCCAGAAATCTTTATGTCTGGCTTAGTGACTCTCTTTTCTATGAGTTTGACACCATTGATCTAGTTCAACCCATTCATTTTTTTTTAGATCATGAAACTGAGGACTAGAGAGTCCTCTAGTCTTGCCCAAGGTTATATAACTATTATGTGAAAGAGGCAATACTTGAACCTATGTCATCCTAGCTCCAAGGGTAACACTCTACCCATTACACTACACTGCCTCAATGTTGTGAAAACAGAAAAAAAAATACACTAATGACTTGCAGACCAAAATTCCATTTCCTTCTTTTTTTGTCTTTAAATATCTGAAGCAGCTATCTTGCTCCACTTAACCCTTCCATTATCTGAGCTAAAAGACCTACTTCAAGAGCTGTTAGGATTTCCAAACACTGAAAATTAAATCTGACTTATTTTCTGGTAACTGACTATTAAGAAGCATCTTTTCAGAGGAGAACCAAAACAGCGTCAGAATTTTGGGAATGGGTTAAAGGGAGAAAATTGACTGTTAGTCAGTATCCTAGAAGTTTCCAGGTAATAAATCCCTCTACTACTCACTTATTATTGCACAACCACAGTCTCTCTATGGTTTCCTTCTCTCATTCTACCAGTTAGGGCTTTTCTTCTTACACTAGGAGTCATCTAATCAAGGCGATTATTGAGATCTCCATAAATGCAATGTTAATTAGAATTTCTGAACTGGAAGGGAACTTAGGGATCATACAGATCAATCAACTTCATTTTTACAGATTTAGAAACTGAGGTAGAGAAATTTGATGCAGGGCATATATTTTTTCCTTCTTTTAAAAAATATTTATTTATTTTTAGTTTTCAACATTCATTTCCACAAGATTTTGAGTTCCAAATTTTCTTGCCATCTCTTCCCTACCCCCCCACCCCAAGATTCCTCTAGTCTTCCCTCTTTTCTATACCCCTTATCCCCTCCATACGCCTTTCCACCTTACTTTCTTATAGGACAAGATGAATTTCTACACCCCATTATGCAGGACATATAGCTAGCTAGAGGCAGAATCTTGACTGGAACTCAGGTCTTTTGTTTCTCTAGTTAGTGCTTTTTCAGTTGGTTCTGGCATAAGTTGTATCTCTGAGCTCTTGCTTCACTAAGGGTTTGCCATGAAGCAGAAACCTCTCCTTTCTTTCAGTAATTTAGCATCTTTTAGATGACTTCTCATTCTCTTTCATTTTGCCTAGCGACACCACTGCTGGTTAAGGTTATACTGTGAAACTCATACAGGTAACACAAAGCAAACAATTCACAGAGAGGAGATTTAGATATTTTAATTTATGGAACCATAGAATGACAGAGTTGGAAGGAACCTCAGTAGCTAGCTAACACAGCCCTATTTGAATAAGAAGCTATGTTGTCCCTGATAAGTGGTCATCTAGCCTTTCCTTGAAGACCACTAATGATTCTTAGCTCATGTCTTTGTTCTGGCGGTTTGAAGAGGGCTCAAGTCTCTGTTTTTCAGAACTTGCACAGCCTGGTAATCCTGGGCCCATCCAGAAGAGGAAACCTATGTCTAGTTTAAGAGGACTGGCTGGAGTCACCTTTATTCTGACTACTAGTTATTGAAATGAATTCAAAGCAGCTGCTTTGCTGAGGTCAATATAAAATAAACCAGCTTCTTTTTCTCACAATTGTTTTCCACAAGTAAGTTCACCATGTGGATCATTTTCCCAGGGATTTTCTCTCCAAAGGCACACCATAGTCACCCTAAGGGGCTGTGTGGAGCTGGCATTGACACTACATGTAGCTGGAGGGTTAGGAGCATGCCCTTCATAGAAAAACACTGTATCTGGAGTCAGAGAACCTGAGTTCAAATACTAGTTTTGGCACTTATCACTTGTGTGACCTTGGGCAAATCACCTAACCACTCTGAGTCTTAGTTTCCTCATCCATTGAATGAGAGGTTTGGGCTCAGTTCCCTTCCAGCTTTAAACTTATGCTCGAATCTATTATCCCTTGGGAACAATCACTTCTGTTAGCCTACAAGGATACAATCAAGGGTTGGTAGTGTTCTAGAATTGTGACCTTGGAGCCAGGAGACATGGGCTTGAATGCTAACCTTGATGCTTCTCAGCTGTGTAGCCACAGGCAATTCACTCTCCCTCTCTGAGTTTCAGTTTTCCTGTCTGTAAAATGGGTATATAATCACATAACCTATCTCATAGGATTGTTGTGAGGAGAGTGCTAAACTGCTAGAGAAATGTGAGTTGCTATTTGACTTGATTGGTGATTTCATGAATGCAGAGAGCTCTCAGTGAAGAATTTCATCTACTAATGCAAGTTAGCACTTTCTTAACAATTTGTAGGATTAGAACACTAGACTGGAGCACTGAGAAGCAAAGTGACTTGTCCAGAGTCACATAGAGAGTATAGGTCCTGGACAGGACTTGAACTTATCTTTTCCTGACTACAAGGCTTACACTATCATTGCTATAACTGGAGTGAAAGTATGATGTAGGTAAAAGAGTCTTAGCCTGGAGATGAGAATACCTGGGTCCTAGTCCTGACTCTTATACTCACCAAGAATGAATAAGTCATCTCATGTCTCCCCTTCATTTTTTTCATCCATAAAATGAGGTTGAACTAGATGACCTCTAAGGTCTATTGTAACTCAAATATGCTACTGTTGCTAGATGTAGAGAAGACAAACCAGTACTGTTCTATTATAAAGACATTATGTCCTCTCTGGGTTGTGGATAATCACGCAAACCAATAATGGTCTGAATCACAGAATCTCAGGACTGGAAGAGACCCCAAAAGCCATGAAGTTCAATTCACACCTGAACAAAAATACCCTCTGCAACATACTCAATATGGTCATCTAGCCCACACTGGAAGAATTCCAGTGAGGATGAATCCACTACTTCACAAGGCAATTCATTACATTTTGGGGTCAGTTCTAATCATTAGAATATCCATCTTTACATTGAGCTGAAACCTGCCTTTGTGTAGCTTCCACTCATTGGTCCTTGTCTTGTCCTCTGAGGATAAGCAAAGCAAATCTACTCCCTCTTCACATGACAGCCTTCAAATACTTGAAGAGAGCTATTTCTCATGTCATTTCTATCCTTTTCTCTTTCCTCCCCCAGCCTTCTCTTCTTTAGGTTCCCGATTCTTTCAAATGATTCTAGTATAGCATATATGGCATCCAGCTCCCTCATCAGACTGGTTTCCCTCCTCTGGAATACTCCAGTTTTTTTTTCTGGTTAGGTAAGAAATCCCTGTCATCCTTCGATGCAAAATGAACCTTAGCAATGAATTGTAAAAGCCAGCGTCACCGTTTTGCAGTTTTTAATCTTTCAAAACCACACTTCAGGATTGCCAAATTCAGATGTGGGATGGTTTAGTTCTAAAGAATACTTATCTAGCAAGTGTTTTCCCCAAAACACAGTTCAAAATACATACAGACGTATAAAAAAGCACCTAAAACCATACACAAATGAGCAGAACCTTAAGCATTCTCTAGAACAAACTCACACAAAACAAACTCAGAGAACCTCAAGCATTCCTTAACTCACAGACACCCAGATTTGTCATCTCTCTCTCTCTTTCACACACACACACACACACACACGCAGTACAAACAAAATGGATATATATATATATATATATATATATATATATATATATATACATATACACATATATATATGTATACACACATATACCCAGTATACATACATTTTTGATCATTTAGGTGCACATCAGTGCTGGCCTCTGTTTTCCTTACCGACCAAGGGACAAGGAGAGTGCCCATCCAGAACCACGGACAGCTCCCTTGCGCTGGGGTCCACTGTAGCCTCAGCAGAGCTGTGTGGGCGAATTAGTCAGCTCAGTTCTGCTTAGCTCCTACTCCAGCCCAGACTAAACAACTCACACCCTTTTCCCTGGGGTCCTGGGAGGCGGGCACTAGCCAGGAAATACTAGATAAGGATAGCAAAGTGCAAGCAAATGTATGAAGAACTCATGAACCCTTTTCTAATCCAGGAAGGCACAGTCTGGAGATTTTAGAATCTGGCCATTTGAAGGAGGGAAAGAAAGCTAAAGATTGACTTGTCCTGGACTCCTGGAGAATAGCTTCCACGTTCCCTGGCAACTAACAGCCCCAAACTGTCTCCAGACAACAGGGATGGCTCCCTTCCCTTCTGCCTTTCCCGCCTCTTCTACTCTGGTCTTGGTTCTGGCTCCTTCCAGCATAGATAAGATCTTCCAATTCTAGACCTGGGGCAAAAGGGAAGAACCTGCTGATTTCAGAGAATCTTATAATAGGACACAATTTATCCTTGGGACCAGGGGGCTGTCCCTGTGTCTACACCAGTTGCGCAAGTTCATGAATATATTGGGAGTCTGGGGCAGGGAAGGAAGAGAAGAAGTGGATGCCTGGATTCAAGAGAAAGATTCTGACCCACTCAAAGCAGGCTCCTGGGGTTTTGGTGACCCCAAAGCCAGGGAAAAGCCTGGAGTGCCATCTGCAGAGATTGGGAGCTAGGAGTAGGGCATGCTGTTTCCAACCCAGGAAATAGAGCCCAAGAATCTGATTACCAGATCCTTTCCCTCTCCAAGACCCTCTCAATGAACAACCTCTCCCTCCCCCAATGACTGAGTAATGTGACCTAAGGGATGGGCAGGAGGTGCCCCCCCAATGAAAAATAATGTTCAGCAACCCATTGGTAACACATACCCACCTCCTATTGCATTCCTTTTCTTTTGGTGACTTTGGGAAACAACTTATAATCAGAGTGTATAGACCCTTAGGCAGCGGCACTCTTGCCCTCTCCCAGAGTTCCTACTCCCAGCTTCCTATCCCTCTTTGATTCCACTACTCCGCAATCTCTTTGAGCTCCTGGATCTGATAAGCCTCCATAAGCTTTCTTCCTCCTTTTGAGGAGGGGGTGAAAATAGGGTATGTGCATGTGTGAATGTCCAGAGAGAGGAACTAAAACTGTAGGTAGGGGCTAACTTATTTATTGGGGAAGGGCCTTCTGATCTGCTACTTTTATGCTCTATTTTGGACTCCTTCCACTTTGGGGAACTCAATTGTAACTGATAATCTTAGAGAGCTGCCCCAGGGTACTGAAAGATTAAGCAACTTCTTCAGGGTCACACAACCAGGAAGCATCAGAGGCTGTATTTAAACCCTGCTCTTCTGACTTTAAGGCCTACTCTTATCCCACGGCACTACATTGCCTCTCTAGGGTTACTTTAAGCAGAAGACTTCCAGATTCTCACTTCTTGTGATAGCCCCCATCAAGAACAGTGGAAAGAGCACAGGATTTAGGCAGAGGACAGGTTCCAATCTTAGCTCTCCTACCTTTGCAAGTCATTATCACTCACTGGGCCTCAGTTTCTTTTTCTGTAAAAGGATAGGGTTCCATTAAATGTTCTCCAAGGTGCCTTATGGCTCCAAATCTATGATCCTAAGGGACATGAACTAATGAGACAAAGATGGGGTGTTTACTCAATAACTTTCAGCAGTAGGGCACAAAGTTTTTTCTTGTGCCTCTGGAGTTGGGGGAGGGTAAGTTCTGGCTTTTTTTGTTATCAAGGCTGATCTTTTCATCACAGACTTCTGTAGTACTTGGGTTGCTCTTGTTTTGGAAGCCAGCATTTTGGGGCAGGCAGCCTAAAACTGGAGATAAGCTGGCCCCAGGTTGAAGAAAGAAGCCATGCACACCCAAGTCTCTCTCTGTAGCCAGCACTATGAAGCTAATTGGGTCTGTCCTTTCCTCCACTTAGCCTTGTGTGGACCCTTCAATCCTTCTACCCCATTGTGTTTTGGAGTCCTTCCTGGCTTTTGCTTTTTCTTGACTTCTGACCCTCAAGTGGCACTTCTTTTACTCCTCCCCTGACTCTCCTTCACAGATACAACTCAGGGGGTTATAGAGACTAGTTTGTTAGTCTGCAAATTTTGAATGACTGCTTTACTCCTTCCTCATTCTGCTCCACTTGGAAGTACCTAAACTTGTGCCCTGGGTCATGGCACCTGGTGACCTTTTCCTAAGCTGAGGGAGAGCCATCAAGCAACTGCAAGAACCCTGAATTGAGAGGCTTGGGAGACAGCAATTTTTGAATTGTAGATGCAGCCACTAACCCTTGAAGGTGACAGTAGGCAAACTGACAGTTAACGGTGTTAAGAAGGGAAGGAGTCGCAGGCAGCTTTCCTTCCTTTACTCCCCGTATATACTCCCCCAACCTTGAGGTTACTAGGTTTGGGGGATCGGATGCCACAGCAGCAATACTTCTTCCTGCTTCAAGAAGCTCAAGATGAGCACTGAAGGGGGAATGCCCCCCTCAAAAAATCCCCAATCCCTCTCTCTCTGTTTCCCCGACTTTGTACCATTTGAGGGCAGCCCAACCCCGCTACTGTTTTCGTCCTCTGAAGGTGGAGATGAGGAGTACCCCCGAACTACTGCCTTATTAGGGAGACAACCCCAATACAAACCCCCAGGGTCGCTAGCATTTCCTTGCAGTTCTAGTTCTCAGTGCGTGTGCCCCTTCCTCTCTTTCCCACCCCAGACCCATCGCCAAGGCTCACCTAGGGCCAGTCGGAAAGTTTAGCTCTCCCCAGGGGCTCCCTGCTCCGCCTCCCCTGTTCCCAGGAAGGGAATCCATCATGCCTGGGTCATTTCCCTTCCCCTAAACCCTGGCTTAGCCGGGCGACTCCGCCCGGGCAACAGTGGCGGGGGTGGAGAGGTTTCTGCCAGAGGTTGAGGCAGCAGTGGGGGGCAGTGGCTTCCCAGATGTGAGCTAGGAAACCGAAGCTCCCCATCCGCCCGGGGAGAAGAGTACAAACAACCTGCGAGTCTGGGAGCCCTGTTCTTATCCTGGGAAAACCTCTCCCTTCCTGGGGAAGGGAGCAACTTTTACCAGGTAAATCAATGCACGCGTATCTGGTCCCTCCATCCCATCCGGTACCACCCAGAGCCCCAATTCCCTGAGGAGGGAAATCCAAGGCGACTGGTGTGTGTGTGTGTGTGTGTGTGTGTGTGGCGGGGAGGGGAGAGAAGAAGAGCATTACCAAAGAACCCCTCTCTCACCCCTCCCCCAGGCAGCTCTCAGAACTGAGCCTGGGCTATGGGGAGAGGGGATCCTCGCAAAGTTGGCAGCAAAAACCCTCTGGTGCCCTGCTCTCCCCAGTTCCAACCTTGCACTCTTTCCCCGCTGGACCATCCTTCCAGTCCTTTTCCAGCCTGGGCATCGTGCTAAGGAATCTAGAGGAGGGGGTGGACTGGAAGGGGGGAGACACAAAGTTGGGTTTTATTCCCCCCTTCTCTAATTCCCCGGTTCCTCTCTTCTCCTCTACTCCCGGGTTTGCCAGGAGGCTTCAAGCCAGTTTCAACGAGGGGGTGGGAGAGATTGGGGGTGGGTGGGTTGTTGAGCTCGACAGTGTCCAAGCTGGCCACTCACCTGCTTCAGGAGCCCGAGTGCCAGCCAAGCCTCCTGAGCTAGCTTGCGTGCCGGCTACTCCGCTCGCTTGCTGTCCTTCCTCCTCTTCTTCCTCTACTCTGTCTCAGGTTCACTTCAAGGATGCCAGACCTGGAACCTGGTGGCATCCACTCTCAGCCACGCACGCTGCAAGGTTGGAAGGAAACTGCCTTACCTATGGGTGAGAGCCACAGTTTTCCCCCCCTTTCATCTGATTTGTGCTTTCCAAGATCACTCCCCACCCCCATCTCTCTTTCCCCCACCCCCACCCCACCCAACCCCACCCCCTCCTCTCATCTTACTCCTCCCTAGAAGCCAGAGTTTAGAAGGCTGTGTTCTCCCCAGTCTCCCACAAGGAGCAAGGGTGGTCCCTTCTCTCACCGACTTCTGTTTTCCTCTTCCCTCCTGTGCTGGCTCTCTCCACCCCTCAGAGCACTAAGTATCTTCTAGCCATGAGATGAAAATGCAGTTTAAATATGTAGGGACAGGGACCCAGTGATGAGCTCAGCTAGGGTCGTGAGGGGGAATTTACTTTTTAATATCATCACTGAAACGAATTAACGTTGACGTCCAACCAGCCAATTTTATGGGTGTGGAGGGGGAGACGAAGCCACCCTCATTAAGAGAAGCTCTCTGGACTCAAAGGCATACATCTTTTATATAACCTAATTTCCATTTTTTTCCCCTATCAGGAAACACACACACATACGTACCCTCAATTCTTTTCCAATTAGAGAACTCTTAAGAACAGATAGTTCATTTTTAAAGATTTTTTTTTCCTCCACCCTTTATTCCTCTCCCTCAAAGCTCTCCTTTAGACCTGCCTCCCTCCTTCAGCTATACCCCCACCTCAGTGTCTGGGACTTGTTGACGTTCCTAGTGTTTCTCTCTTCAGAAGATGCTAATTTTTCTGTTGCTTAACAAGATATTAAGAAAACAGATGAAGCCCCCAAACTAAAACTGTATCTCTGAACAAGGAAGGGTAGAAAGTAAGGGGTAGGAGGGGAGTCCTCTGGAAATTTGAATTATTGGTGGTCACAATCCCCACCTTTCCCTAAAATGCACAAGCGAGTACATTCCTTAATAGAATATTAAGAACCAGTGTCCCACTACCCAGGCTGGAATCACTTAAGGGCAATTTAGGTGGCTGTGGGGATTTTTGGTTGGATTCTTGCCATGTCCTAAATCCACAACCATACAGACTTGAGTTTCACAATTAACAGTTTTAATACATCAATGTTATTAGTCCTTTTTTGAACATATTTGCCTCTTTCAGCCCATAGGAATGGCCTTCATCTCAACCCCTTCTTCCTAAGGAGGGAAGTGAGGCAGAATGTTAAAGACAGCAGTCTGACCTGGACCCTTCCTGCTCGGTATCATCCTGGGAGGAAGGAGAGAGACAGGAAGGGGGCGGGGGCGAGTAACTAAGAATCAGGCATCCTTCATTTTCACAAGTGCCCTGACATATGGGTGATTGAATAAATCCTGTTTGAAAGCTGTCTTTTTTTTTTCTTGGCAGATTGTAATGAGTCTGTGTATCACTTTCTTTGCTCTTCATACACTCTTGGAGAAGCAAGGTTATAGTTTTTGCTCTGTGTGTGTGTGTATGTGTGTGCATGTGTCTGTGTATGTGTGTGTTGTGGGCATAAGTTCGTGTGTTTGAAGAGAATGCACTAACATAAGTTTTTTTTTCCTCCTCCAACCCAATCACACATACAAAGCACCTGACTTCTCTGGTTCACCTCTAACTTGGTCTTTCTCATTTCCAGTCCTGTGCCTCCTGTTGAAAAGCAAGCCCACTCAAATGCTCACAGGAGCACATGTGTACACACACACACACATACACACACACACACGAACAAAAATCTTCAAGAGATTCCAAACAAAAACCACAACTCAACACACCACTTTGTCATTAATATATTCTTTTCAAATCATTTTACGTATCAGCCCAGGAGAAATGGGAAATGACTCAGGGGACAGGCACTGGGGTGTTTGAGATCTACTTTCTAATGAGTGGAAAGACTAAAAAAATCAGGTATGTGTGTGTGTGCTGGAAAAAAAATGCATTTATGAGTCAGGGATGGCTGGCACCAGGGCCTAAAGTCACCTGCCACACCTTAGGTTGTGTGGGGAGCCCTAGGAAGAAAAAAGAGGTACTGGATCCTGTAAGTCATTCTCCCTCCTGCCCCAATCCCCTTCTTGTCTGGCTCATCTTCACCTGGCTGCCTGAGCTGTTTGAAAGTTGAGAGCCAGGCTTCAGCTGTGTCACCATCGTGAGCCTTGGTAAATTGCTCCCCCAATTACCATGGCAACTGGGAAAAATAAAAATGAAACAGTACAGGAAAACAGCTCTTCCACAGGGTTGGCAGTTCACCTGATCAAAACAGGCCCTGGGACCACTTGGGGGTCTGGGCCCAAGCCAATAGGGAGCCCTCCTCCTGGCATACCTGCTGTTTTGATGGGGCTGATAAAGACTGGGGGCAGGGTAGTCACAAACTTCTCCGGGTATGGGGTGAGGATGCCATTGACTCTGGAGGTTTGGAATGTTCCCATATGTGATGGATTGGGGGGGAAAGGAAACAAAGACCTACCCTGAGTCCAGTAACTTCCCCTTGGTGGGTTTAAAACAAATAATGTAGCAGGGCCATTATGGAGCATGTAATCAATGACCCAGGAATATAGGAACCTCCAAAGATGTCAGAGCTTAGGAAGAAAGAGTACTGAATCTGAGGACCTGGGATCAAATCTGATTCTGCCTCTTAGCAGGTAGGTGAACTTGGGCAAATGGCTTAACCTCCCTGGGCCTCAGTTTCCTCTTCTGTAAAATGAAGGTTATGAACTGGATAAACTAGATAACCTTTTGATTTCATAATAAAGCGCAAGTGTACGTGTAGACCATTATAGATGGTCTAGCTTACTCTATCTGTCTTAGATTTTAGTTGTCTTTCTAGGGCAGAGAGTAAAGTTTATCCCTGAGAATATACTCCAATATACCTAGCAATATGCAAAACATGGCCATCACCTTCCATTTTTCTCCTTGGCAAGGACGATGTTATACGGCTAGACCTTGATCTAAGGAGGTATCCCTAGTTAATACTGTGGTACTAAAAGAGGCATTCGTAGCTTGTGCTAAAAAAAAAAATTGAGGCTAAATGCAACAGCCTCTCACCTTCCCATTCTAGACAGGGAAAGAAGGTAGGAAGCTAGATGGTATAGTGTATCGAGGACTGAACATGGAGTCAGGAAGTCCCAGTTCAAATCTTGCATATGCTTGCATTACACTTACAACTTTGTGATTCTGGGAAAGTCTCTTCATATGAAAAAAGCACTGACCTCCCTTAATTGTTGCAAAGATCAAATGAGATATTGGCAAAACATGTTGTAAACCTTCAAGTGTTACATAAATTCTAGTTATTGTTATGGGTAGGATCGACCTTTCCCTACTTGCCTCTATCTCCATACTGTACCTTTGTGATGTTTTCTCCTTGTTCAAGATTGTCATTAATGCTTCCCTTAACCATGGTGGATAAACACATTGACGATGGAAGTGTCTGCAGCGTATGGTCTGCTCTGGGCCCTGCTGCCTTTAGGAGTGGCTCTACTTGTGTAGGAAATATGTGATGAGTGGGACAGTAGGGGAGAGATCATCTCTCCTCTTCTCTCCTCTGCTGGTCTCTGACCATCTTCCCAACCATAAACTCTCCAGGACAGATACCACAGCCCAGTAAAGGCTGAGGTCAAAGTCTCGCTGAGCTGCTGGTCAGCTACTGATACAGCTGCCCTTCAGTTTGCTATGGCTGCTGCCACTGAGGGGGGTAATACATTATCCAGGGCTAATGAAAACATAATTATCTCCTTTTGACTGCAGAGGGGCTAATTTAATAGGCTACAATAGAGAGGCATCTGCCGGCTTCGGCTGCCAGTGAAGGCACTTGAAAGGCCCTGAGAAACAGCCTGGTAGGTTTGGCAGCTTCCAGGACTGACTCTGTACCTTTCCTAGGAGCCAGAGGCTAGGGGAGGTAGGAAAGGGGTTAAAACGCTGGAGTAGAAGCAATTCAGATTACAAGGCTTGCCCCAAAGAAGCAAACCCAGCTATTGTGGCTCCCTTTCCCACCTGGAAAAATCCAAGAAAATGTAAAGGCCTGATTTCTTCTGTCTCAAGATATCATCCTGAGTAAAGAAGATACAGGGTACTCAGCTGTGGGTGCATCTTTCAGGCTGTCTGGGAAGGGATGCGGAAGAAAGAAGAGGGGCTGTACCTTCCTGAGAAATCTTGGTAAATGTTTACATGGAAGAATTTGGTCAAAGCCATGACTACCTTGGACCCCATTTATCAAGTCCAGGTGATGGGAGTACCAAAGGGCTTATCAGGTGGAGCAAGTACACAGTATTCTCTTTGTTGTGACATACTCTGGGTTAATGCTTCTTGTCATGACCCATTGAAGGTAGGGGTCACTGAAGCCAAAGCCAGAGACATTCTTGGAGTATCTTCTTTCTGGCTGCTGCCACCCCCTACCTTTTCTTTCCTTAAGCACCAATTAGCTCTCTCTTTTTCAGATAGAAGGCAAGACCTGAGGGCTGGGTGGTTTGGTAGAACAGGGATGCTATGTGGTCTTTGGCACAGAGATACCTAAAATTATGACCCTGTCTTCTACTACCAATTTGCCACGGAATTAAAGTTTTAGATTACAGCCAGAAGGGATCTTAGGACTCATGTAGGCCAATCCCCTCATTGTACGGATGAGAAAACTGAGCCCCAGAGAGGACAAGTGGTTTGCAGAAAGTCAAACAAGTGGCAGTCATTTTGAGCCAAGGTCCCCAAACTAGTGCTCTTTCTAATCCATCTGGAAAGTAAACTAGAACAAAATTTGGGGGAGGGTGTATAAGAAAGAATGTCCCAGGAGCCAGGTTCAATCACTTGAATCAAACAACCAGGTAATTTACAGGAATGTTTAGGGTAAGGGAGCGAAAGTCCTTGGTAGAAGGGGCACTGGATTAATTAAGAGGCTTTGGTCTGAGGTCTAACTAGATGTGTGGCCTTGGACATGTCCCCTTCCTTCCATCAACCTGTTTTCTTGCCTACAAAAATGAGGGGGCTGGTCAATAAGGTCAGCTTGGATACTGTTATGTTTTAAGTTTCCTCCCAGCTTTGATATTATTTATTTTGAGGTCCCTCCCAGTTCTGACATTCTGTGTTCTAAGGTCCCTCCTATCACTGATATTCTGTGTTCTAGGGCCCCTCCCAGCTCTGATGTTCTATGTGCTAAGAGTTCCAATTATACCACACTCCTGCTTCACCCCCAGATCTGATCGTCTATATTCTGAGATTCCTTTGAGCTTGGATATTCTATGTTGATTCTATTCTTCAGATAAAGAAAGGTTCTTAGGACTCTCTAGGACTGAATTCTTTTTCATGGGATTTTACAAAGTTTTAACAGCAGAATGGCCAGCCTGGAGGAAAGAGGTGCCTTTTGACCTCTAGGTAAGATCTCAGACTTCCCAGGAATGACTAGGCATCCTCATCTGAAGAGGAACAAGGAGGTCCCTGCCCTGCCCAGCCCAGCCTAGCCCAGCCTAGCCTAGCTCAGCCCAGCCAGACAGCCAACTCAACTGAAGTCTACAGAGTGACAGTTCTCAGCCTGACCTAGAGATGGCAGTGAGCCTTCACTGTTGTGCTTTCCACTCACTTTTTTCTAGAGACTTTCAAAGACCCCAAAGGTTTGAGGGGGTGATTCAGGGGAGCATGAAGGCAGTTTACATAGGTCCTCAGAGCCTCTCTACTTTGGGGAACTTTGAGGCCTGGGGGTGGGGTCAGATATAGGCAGCCTGGGGTCAGGATGGGGGTGGAACAAGGGCAGCCCTTGCTTCCTTCCCTGTTTTCTCTTCCACCTCTCTCTTCTCCAACGTTCTTCTTAGAAAGGAAAAAGGGGAGGGAGAGAGCCTCCAGTCTTGGATTCTGAAGGGGGGGAAGGGACTATAGGATGTATTCAGGTGAGCCTGAATAAGGCCTTATTGATATGGCACTATTCTTATAGCAACCCCAGAAGTACACAGAATAAGTATGCTTTCCATCATTTTATAGATAAGGAAACAGGCTCAGAAAGGATGAGATCTTCCCAACTTCATATAGCTATTGTCAGAGCTGAGACTTGAACTCAGATCTCTAGGGCTTTTTTTTTCTTTTTTATTGTGTTGAAGTCAAAGAATCATAATTTAAAGCTAGAAAGAACACTAAGAGACTATCCTGTTCTACCCACATAAAAAAGGCATGCCCTACAACATACTAGCAGTGGATTATCCAAACTCTGAAGATGTCCAAGGAGGCAGAGCCTTCACTACCCTCCCTAACCCTCCAAGCCTGGCGATTCCACTTTGAACAGCTCTGTAGGGGAAGTTTTCCCTTTCATCCAAGCCTAACCTGGCTTCTTTGTAAGGTCCACACATTGCTCCTGATTCTACCTTCTGGGACGAAACAGTCAGGGAGGTTCCTTCCCTATATGACCATCCTTCACTTCAAGGAAGGTCTCAGGTCCTCCCAGAGACTACCCTTCCCCAAGCTGGACAGCTCCAGTTGCCTCAATCCATTCTCATGGAGTAGTGAATGGAAGAGGGCTGTCTCTTCTAGGTGCCTTCCTCTGAACATTCTCCAGTTTAGAAATAGTATCACAGATCTCAAGCCAGAATGGATCTCAGGGGCCATTCATTTCCCCCATTTTACAGATGGGGAAATTGAGGTTCAAGCAGCTTAAGAGACTTGCCCCAGGTCACATAGGTAGCAAGCATCAGAGGTGATATTTGAACCCAGACTCTCTGACAACAGAGTCAATACTTTTTCCGCTGAGTACTGTCTTCCTTTGACCCCAGGCCTCCTCAGTACATTTCAGTTCTATCATATTGGGTTTCCTCTTACCATCCCCCTATCTTTAGCATAGAGCAGTGGTTCTCAACCTTCCTAATTCTGCAACCCTTTAATACAATTCCTCATGTTGTGGTGACCCCCAAATTAATTTATTATTTTCCTTGTTACTTCATAACTGTAATTTTGCTACTGTTATGAATCTATCTGATATACAGGATGTATTTTCATTGTTACAACTGAACATAACCCACAGGTTGAGAACCATTGGCATAGAGTATTAGGCTTGGAGGCAGAAAGATAGTTTCAAATTCTACCTTTTCCACTTACTCTGTGTGACCTTGGATAAGTAATTTAACTTTCTTAAGTCTCAGTTTCCTCATCTGTAAAATAACTTCTAAGGTTCTTTCCAACTTGAAATCTATGATCTTATGAAGATTTTGGACTCAGTCACAGCCAGAAGAGCTAGGTTCAAATCCTGCATCACTAACTAGGTCTGTGGCCCTGGGCAAGTCACTTTACCTCTGTGGGCCCCAGTTTCTTCATCTCTAACATAAGACTAAATAAATCAGTAAGGCACCTGCCTCACAGTGTTGCTGTAAGACTCAAAGGAGATGTATGGAAAACTATAACATAAGTGACATTGGTATTTTCTCCAGCCCTGGTTTACCAGATCAATGATTCCACACTAACCTATAAGAAAATGTATATATTTGCTTTTTAAAGGGAGAATCTGGTGAGTGTGGAGGGGGTAGTGCTTAACCCAAGAGCATCAATGGTGAAACTCATTAATGGTAGAATGTAAGGGAACTGGAAGGGAGATGGTTCTCATCAGGGAGCCATCACATAAAGCAATGTCTTAGTTGTTGTCCCCTGCCTGAGCAGAGAATCAGGCCACATCTACCTGTCCCCAGCCTGAACTGAGAGCTAGAGCACTAGAGTTAAGGGATATCCCTGCTTCCCACTCTGTGAACACCCACTTTCAGAAGGCTTATTGGAGACACAAATGTATCTTCATATCTGTCTTTCCTCTCTCTAGAGGCTGTAGCACCATTTTCTTGGCTCAAGGGAGAGAATTTCTCACTGTCTTATTGTAAAGATTAGGAGAAATCCCTGAGATTGCATCATGGCAAAACATTCAGGGTGAAGGAGAGAGAGAAGGGGAGAGAGAGGCAGAGACAGAGACAGAGACGAAGAGAGAAGACAGAGAGACAGAGACAGAGACAGAGAGACAGAGAGAGACAGAGAAGAGACAGAGAGACAGAGATGGATGGAGACAGAGAGACAGACAGAGATACAGACAGAGAGACTGAGAGGGAGAGATGAAGCATTGCAGATGGAAAAGTTGGTTATGAATTAGGAAGGGTTTTTGTGTGGATCGAATGAAATAATATTTGTAAATATCTTTCCTTCAAGCACTAATAAATGCTAGCTATTATTATTAAAATGGAGGGGGGGGGTTAGACTAGATGTCTTTGAAAGTTCCCTCTAGCCTTAAGTCTAAGGGATAAATTGTCTTTCTGGAGACAGGAGGGACCTGCGTACAAATTCTACCACTGACTTATAGCTGTGTGATGCTGGGCAACTCACTACCTCTTGGAGCAAATTTCCTCACGAAATGGAGATTATATCTGTAGTCCTTGCCTTATAGCAGTGGTTCTCAACCTTTCTAATGCTGTGACCCTTTAATACTCATATGTGGGTGTATCTGCACGTGAGTGGACCCGCCTGGAGATGGATAGAGGAGCTGTGTCTCGGTTCCTAAGACCGTCGGAAATATGTGTTTTCCAGTGGTCTTAGGCGACCCCTGTGACCCCTGTGAAATGGTCATTCGACCCCCCCCCCCCAAAGGGGTCACGACCCATAGGTTGAGAACCACTGCCTTATAGGGTTATGGTTAAGGTTCAAATGAAGTAGTGTATTATAAACGCTTTGCAAACCTTACAGCAGTATACAGAGGGTTCCAAAAGTCCTAATGCAATAAAGTTTTAATAGCTGAAAACTACACTAAGACCTTTGGCATAGCCTGTATAAACATTTTCTGTTATTATGCAAAGGACCATAGGGTGAAGTTCTTTATAATTTCTCTCATTTGTTAGGGCCCTTCACAACCCCTGCACTATTCGTTATTGACTAATTTGTGCACCTATTGTATCCTGCTGAGTTGAATGTAAGCCCCTCGAAGACAGGCACTGTTTTCTTTTTGTCTCTGTCTCCAGCCTCTAGAATAGAGCCTAGAATAGAAAAGGGCCTTAAAAATGCTTGTTGCATTAATCTGTGATGTGATGGCTAACAGAAAGCCCAGAGCACCTCTGATATTCCATTTGGTGATCCATGAAATGATCCCAGTGGGGGTAGGGAGCTCAGACAGCCTCAAGTACATTTTTAAAGACCTCTTCCAGTTCAGATTCGCCCTTATCCTTCATGCCTTGTCTCTTCCCCACCTCCATTCAACCTTCTAGTTGCTCTCATCCTTCTCCCTCCTCTCTTTTTTTGTTTGTTTGGAGACTGGGTTTCTCTATTTTGAGCAGACTAGAAGCATGGTGGGCACTCATGGGCCCAATCATGCTGCTGGTCATTGAAGCTTTGACCTGATCCATTTCCAGCTTGGACTTGTTCAGCCCTCTTTAGCTAGCTTGATCTCTGCCCCCTAGCCTTGCACTCCCCTCCACTTCTTGCTGCTAATCTAATCCAATCCCTTCCCTTTACAGATGGGGAAACTGAAACCCAGGGAAATTAAATGACTAGCCAAAGCTCACACAGCTACTAATCATGAGAGGTAGGATTTGAATCCATATCATAGGATCATAGATTTTTCAGCTTGAGGTGAACAACTCATTTTACATATGAGAAAACTGGAGCCTAGAGAGGTTAAGTGACTTGTCTAAGATCACACAGATAGTAAGTAGGCAAGCCAGTATTTGAACCCAGGTCCTCTGACTCCAGAATGTGTCCTTTCTTCTGCCTCCTTAGAAGTTAAGTAACTTGCTCAGGAGACACAATGCTAATAGAGATAGGATGTGAACCTTTGTGTTTTGACTCAGGTTCAGTACTCTATTTACTTTAAAGTTTCTCTCTCTCTCTCTTTCCTCCCTCCCTCTCTCCTTTATTTGTCTTTCTTTCTTCCCTCCATCTCTTTCTTTCTTTTCCTTCCTTCATTCTCTTCTCTTTCTTTCTTCCTTTCTTCCTTCTTCCTTCCTTCTTTCCTTCCTTTCCTTCTTCCTTTCTTTCTTCATCTTTCCTT
Source organism: Pseudochirops corinnae (assembly GCA_028646515.1). NCBI lineage: Eukaryota > Metazoa > Chordata > Mammalia > Diprotodontia > Pseudocheiridae > Pseudochirops > Pseudochirops corinnae. The sequence continues at coordinate 335,275,172 of CM053587.1, forward strand.
CCTTCCTTCCTTCCTTCCTTCCTTCCTTCCTTCCTTCCTTCCTTCCTTCCTTCCTTCCTTCCTTCCTTCCTTTCTTTTTCTTTCCACCTTAGAAAGAAGTTCTTCAAGCCCTCTGGATTTCAAGTACTTCTTGATATGCTTATATGACACTCTTCTAAATCAATATTATAGAAAGGTATTAGCAGACTCATTAAGGAATCTGATAGGGATGATGCTGACATGCTTTCTATTCCAATTAACAAGACCCAAGAGGCAAGTATAACTCTCCTCTTGGATATTTCTTCAATAATAGGAAAGCATCTCCCCAAACCAACAACTGTCTTAGGACCAAATAAAGCCCCCAAGGAAACATTATGGAACTTGTGGTTCTTAACCCTTTTGAGAATGAGGACCCCCTTTTTGTGGTTGACATTTTCCAGGCCTCCCCACATGATGGTTGTTGGGATCTCTGTTAATTGAGAAATTCTGTGACAGGAAAATTACTAAGCTTCGTGTGAGTATGGATTAGAAGGCTCCTCCAATTCAATAATGGGCATTTACTGAATACTTACTATGGGGAACTGGACAATAACTTCAAGGCTCCAGGGGTCTTTAGTCAAATAGTTGGGAACCACTGGTGCAATGGAAAGTTAGGTGGGGCTGGAGCAGAGGTGGAGAACCTTTACCCTCGAGGCCACATATGACCCCCTAGGTCCTCAAGTGCAGCCCTTACTAAAAGGATTTGTTCTGTGAAGTTTGGATTCAGTCAAAGGGCCACATGTGGCCTCAAGCCTGCAGTTTCTAGAGTCTGGAAACCTGAGTTATAAGATGTAGTAGTGTATCCTTGGGTAAGCATTTTCTTAGAGGAAGTGTGGCACGATGGAGAGGAAACTGGACCTATAGTCAGGAAGATTTGGGTTTAAATCCTACCTCAGATACTTATTAGCTGGGTGATCATGGACAAGTCACTTAACTTTTCTGGGCCTAAGTTTCCTCACCTGAAAAATAATGGGATTTGTCTTAATGACTTTTAAACTCCAAATCTATGATCCTATGGCCTTCAGGAGCCATAGCAGCAAAAAAATTCATACCTCCTCAAAGCCTTTCTATCTACCTGAAAGGGCTGACATATCACTAGAATAACTTTGCCAATTTAAGGACCCCTGCATGCCATGAGGAGACGTCAGAGGAGGACTTCAATGGAGAGTAATAGTTATTAATAGTAGTAGTAGTAATGACAACTCACTGGCAACTTGAAAAAGCTAAAAAGGAAGAAGGTATTTAAGGCAATTAATACCCATGCAAGAGCAGTCTTAATGTCCACCTTAGATACTGTCTGGTCAACCACAACCAATTTGAAAGTGCCTTAACAAAACCCAATAAAGTATTAATGAAACACATAACTCATTCACCCCAAATCCCCTATACAAAAATGAACTGTAGCTCACCAAAAAGGAGGAAAGAGGATATACAGACATTTTTGAGTACATGATAAATAGGCCCAGACCCTACAGAAATATTTTTTGGTACGACCAGACATTTCTTCACCAAGCACTAGTAAAGGCTGATAACAGGTGCACACCATTGGACTTGTTGAATGTAATTGAAGTTTCACTATTATATGAAATCAGAAAGATTCCTCTTTGTGAGTTCAAATCTAGCCACAGACACTTACTGGCTGTGTGACCCTGGGCAAGTCACTTCACTCTTGTTGCCTCAGTTTCCTCAACTGTAAAATGAGCTGGAGAAGGAAATGGCAAACCAGTCTAGTATCTCTGCTGAGAAAACTCCAAATGGAGTCACGAAGAATTAGACAAACTGAACTACGGTGTCCTATGAAATAGAGATCTCAGAATGGAATGAAAAGGCCCTCTGGGGGACTCCTGCCTGAATTCTGCCAACACTGTGCTGATGAAGACATGTTGAGCAAATGACTGAATGATGCAGATTTGTTTGCAGAAACAGAGAGTTTATGATGTCAATTCAGGGCTAGGTTACTGCTACCAGAAATGACAGAAAAATTCTTTAAAGACTTAGTGATCCATAGAGACCCATAATTCTCAAACTGTGTGCTGTGGTACCCCAGGTTCTTCAGTGAGCTCACAAGGAGTCTCGGGACATTTTATATTTTCAAGGGAAACACAGTGATCATTGGGATCTGTAGAACACCAAATGACCACCTCAAGGTTATTCAGATCATAGGTCATGCCACATTCCTTTCAGTGACATTCTAGAATTTAGGAGATTTTTTTCCCCAGTAACTTGTACTTTTGCCTATGCTGTAACTTCTCAGACTTTTTGTTTGTGATGTCATATCTTTGTCAAACCTTTGTCAGAGGTTATTGTGATGAAAAAGCAAGTACTTCTCTTCCCCCTCACTCCTCCCTCCCAAATCAATGTGTAATGAGAAATGAGTGTGGTAGTGTCCAGATTCCAAGGTTTGAGGAATTTCGCAGTGCCCAATGCAGAAGTGCATATCCCATTAGTAAGTAATTGTGGTTATTTAAGAAGAAATAGAAAAAAATAAAGTCAAAAGTGCACAGCAGAGAGAAAAGGAAGCCTACAAGGAAGCGAAGAAAAGATGAGCAACTTTGAAAACAATGTGCAGTATTTATTATATAGGCTTTCTTAAAATGGAAATGTATTGTTTTATATTCAGTACTTTCTTATATTCTACTGTGTATATGGCAATGATTTTTTTTTCTTTTCTCATTTTGTATTTAAGTTTAAAATAAATTTTTAAAATTACAATTAAAAAAATGAAATAAAAATTTTATTTTTTCTTTCAATTTATTCTGTATCTTTTAAAAATGACTACTAAATTGTTAGTACTAATAAATAGAACTGCAAGGTATTTCTTTTGACATGGAGGGACTGCAAACTTAGAAAGTTTGGGATCATTTTATATAGATTAAACAAGGAAATGGTGGAGGTAACATAAGACATTACTGTAGGTTGCAAAACTATAACATGTACCAAATATATAGTAAGATGTGGCTGATGGACTGGAATTATACATTGGAAGCTTGCTATTTTTCATGCATGAATAGACAAATTCCTACACTACAAATAATGATCTCAAAATATCCTTTAAAAAAACTCAGCTCATAAAATGTAGTGGAAATTGACTATTACCATAGACAGAAATGTTGCCCATAATCTCCCAGACATAACATTTATGTATAAAAACATAATAATGTTTTTTAAAAAGATATCACCATCTAAAATAGTTACAATAACCAAGCTACATATATCAAAAAGCTTTCAAAATATAGAGATCTAGCAAAGATTAAAGTCATGTGAGGACAAGATGAAGTACATGTTGACCTTATCTGCTACTGGAATTGTACCAAGAATGCTTTCGTGGAGGATGACCTTAAATCTTGATACTTTTATTGATGAGAAAAAAGTTCCTTTTTCACCTGTGCAAAAGCCTATAGAGCAATGGTTCTCAACCGGTGGGTCGTGACCCCCTTGGGGGTCAAATGACCCTTTTACAAGGGTCACAGGGGTTGCCTAAGACCATTGGAAAACACACATTTCCAGTGGTCTCAGGAACTGAGACACAGCTCCTCTCTCTCCAGGGGGGTCCGCCCACATGCAGATATGCCACATATGAGTATTAAAGGGTCACGGCATTAGGAAGGTTGAGAACCACTGCTATAAAGCATCAAGTGTAAAAAAAAAAATAGCAGTTGAGATCTCAATTCAGATTCAGAGCTGTAGAAAGATGGACACACATGCATTATTAGTGGAATTGTAAATTTGTCCAACCATTCTAGAAAACAATTTGGAATTATTTGAATAAGATGATGAAAATATTCATACCCAGAGGTCTCTGCTAAGCATATGATTTGAGATCAACAACCTCTCTCTATCTCAAAATATAGTAGCATTTTTTGGTAGTAGCAAATACCTGGATACAAAGTAAATACTCATTGCTTGGGGGAACAAACAGATTATAATGAATGGAAGGGAATATTACAGTGTTGTAAAAGATGATGATTATAATATATGATGATATATGGCGAATACTTATATGGAGATTCTTACATGAACTGATACAAAATGTAGCAAATAGAACTAGAAAAACCATATCCTCAATAGTTATAAGTGGAAAGGGTATCAATAAAACAAGCCAAACCGAATGCTGTGGGATTGACCAAGGTTCGTCAGGAATAAGAGCTATGAGAGAGGTGGGGGGCTATGGGAGCAAAACATTGCATAGAATCACTGATTTTGTCTATGGCAGTTAAGCTGAACTCTTTTCTCATTCTTTTTTATTCTTTATGAGAGAAGGTTCTCTGGGAGCAGCAAAGGGGTGGGAAGAGCTACACTGGGGAATGTAAGTGATGCAAAAACAAGAGATAACAATAAAATTTTGTTTGATAGCAACTTGATTCTGGACTCTTTCTATTTGAACCCTATCAAATTGATGAGAATGAGATGATGATAACAATAATATTAATAACACCTTAAATGTGCACTTTAACACATGCAGTGCACTTTGTATAATAATAGTGTCTATATGCATATATATAAGATATCTTTATATAATAATATATAACAATGACTGTATGCAAGTGTGTACATACACACACATATATGTATATGTTATTTCTTTTGATTTTTACAACTATTTCATAAAGTACTTTTTACCTTGAGGTGAGAAAAAAATGTCCTGACAATTAGAGCCCTCCCAAAGTGGGACAGACTGCCTTTAACATAGTCTAAACTGCAGTGGTTCTCAACCTTCCTAATGCTGCGACCCTTTAATACTAGTATGTGGGTGTATCTGCATGTGGGCGGACCCGCCTTGAGATGGATAGAGGAGCAGTTTCCTAAGACCATCGGAAATATGTGTGACCCCTGTGACCCCTGTGAAAGGGTCATTTGACCCCCAAAGGGGTTGTGACCCACAGGTTGAGAACCGCTGCTTTAGTGAATGGATGGCCCTTTGGTGTTCAGGTTTGGGTTGGACAAGGTAGTTCTTGGGTTCTAGTTGTGAGACACTTTTATAGTGCAGATCTTATTATCTCCATTTTAATAATTAGGAAATGTAAGCACAGAGCACTGAAGAGTCTTGCTCAAGGATTAAGTGACTTAGCAAAGACTGGAATGCAGGTTTTCAGACTTGATGTCCAGACAATTTTTTTTGGTACCATACCACACTGTTTCTATTAACCTGACATATATCTAACTCTTGGGTTTTACACAGAAGGAAACTGGAGCCTAGAGAAGTACCTTAAGGAAACAGTAACTCAAATCTCTCAATAAACATTGATCAAATTCCATGCCAGATGCTGTGCTAGGCACTTGGGATACAAAGACAGCATGGAAACACTCCCTGCCCTTAAGGAGCTTCCAGTCTAGATAGAGGGAGACAACATGTGGGCATAGAGATTTACATAAGGATAGAGATGGGTACTAGACTTACGATTTGCCTGGTAGAGGGAACTCCCAGGTGAGGAAATTCCCTTTACCAATGCAGTTTAGGATGTTTTCTGCAATGAGGTTGTGACTTGCTCAGGGTCACAGAGCCAGCAGGTGTCAGAGATAGAACTAGAACTTGTCTGTCTTTAAACCCTGATCTTTATGATCTGTTGCACTGACTATACCAAAATATGAATGTTACAAGGTATGGAGGGGGGGCTGGGGAGGAGGGCTCCATCAGATTCCATTCACTATCTGCTTTTTCTATTTTGTCTCACAGTCCTACGAGCTAGGAGGGACTTTACACATCACCTCATTTTATAGGTTAGGAATCTTTGGCCCAGAGAGATGAAGTGCCTTGCACATGGCAGAAGGTTATAAATGTACTGAATTAAGCAGCTTGTCCAAGTTTATCTAAGTAGGGAGTAGCAGTGTTGGGCTGGCTTTGAACATGAGCCCCCTGACTCCAAACCCAGCATTCTTTCTTCTTGATTTTTACTGCCTGTCCTTCCTGCTCTCGTGTTTATTTGGCTTCACCTTGGACTATCACTTGTAGATCCAGAATTGGGAGTAGGCTGCCTTTGACTACCTACATTCTCCTGCCTGACCACCACAGAGATCAGCCTCACCTATCTGTGAAAGCACAAACCTCATTTGGGGTGGCCATACTCCCTGAGCACAGACTGCAGTGAAAGCAGCTCACCCAAGGCTCCAGTGGCTGACCTACCTAGCCCAGAGCTCTAACCTCATCAGTCCCACAATGATAAGCAGCCAGTGTGGTGCTTTAAGCCTTCTCATCATTAGAGTTATTGAATGTCAAAGCTGGAAGGAGCCTTAGAACAGAATGTCAGACCTGAGAGGGGCCTTAGAGCAGGAAATATCAGAGCTGGGAGGAACTTTAGAACAGGGGATGTAAGGGCTAGGAGGGGCCTTAGAACAGGGGATATCAGAGCTGGGAGGGGCCTGAGAACAGGGGATGTCGGGGCTGGAAGTGGCCTTAGGGATCACCTAGGCTAAGTGTCTCATTTGACAAATGAAAAAATGCATAGCCAGATAAGAGAAGGGAATTGCATCATACTAAATGCACTGCCAAGCCATTTGATCTTTCAGAAAAAAACCCAGTCATCATGAAGATGGTTGAAAAATATCAACCTGCTTCAAAGTGGCTCTTTTTGTGGCCATGAGAAGAGTGGCTCCTGCTCCGGTCCTGTTCTCCTGCATTTTCCCCCTGAGCTGGCAAATCTACTAAAAATAGGTGAGCCTAGCCCAGTGTTTGGCAGAGAGTCCTTCATGCTGTGCTAGGCTTTGAAGGAAACACATTATCAGGTTATGACTAATAGAAACTTGCAGCAGATGAAGCCTTGTCTGGATCCTGGCTCTCTGACTTACTCTCTGGGTGCCCTTGGGCCAATCACTTCTCTAAGCCTGGTCTCAGTATTCTCCTCTTCCAAATGAAAAAACTGAATGAGATGATCTCTAAGGCCCCTTCCACTTCTAAGCTCAATGATCCTATGATTTTTGTGTATACAATCTGGCACAGGACCACAGAATTTAGTAGAACAACAACAACAAAATTGGCTTATGGAATTATGTCAGAACTGAACATTGCTTTATGAAGTATTCAGTTCAACTGATTTCATTTTCATAGAGTTGAGGTGAGAGTTCAGAAAAGTCAAGTTACTTCTCCAAGGTCACACAGGAAGCTTGTGGCAAAGCTATGACTAGAACACAGCTAAGGTCACATATTTGGAACCTCAGAGGTCACCTTGTCTAGCTCCCTTGTTCTACCAGTAAAGAAACATAGAGGAAGTGACTTATCCAAGTAGAACAGATGGTAGGTGGCAGAGATAGAATTTGAACCCAGGTCCCCAATTCCCAATCAAGTGCTCTTTTCCATGGTACCACATTGCTTTTCCTGATTTCTAGATTAGGCCTTTCTCCCATGGCTCTAAAGCGGATATCCAAGTATTGGCCTCTCATGTTTTATAGGACTCAGTTTTAATTTCTCTCTGGTGTATCAGATTGTATGCATGTATGTACGTATGCATGTATGTTATGTGGGGGAGTGGTAGTTGGAAAGGGAGGATGCCATATTTAGGAAGAACATTGATTAGCTATACAGGATTGAGAGCAGGGTGATGATATTAATAACAATTTAAAAATCATTTCTATAGTATTTTGAGGCTTGCAAAGAACTTTGCCTCCATCACCCCATTTGGTCCTCATGGCCCCTCAGTGATGGGCACAAACATGAGTATCCATATTTTATAAATAAGTGAACTGAAACTCAGTAGGTCAAATGACTTGACCAGAATGACACAACCAACATGTGTCTGAGCTAGGATTCAAACCCAGGTCCTCCTGATTCTAGCCCTCAATTTTAGGATTCATGGAAGGAATTTGAGAACTTTAGGCTAGAGAAAAGAAGTCTAAGGGGGTTGGGTGGGGGAGGGTTATTATAAAATAACTGACGGGTTCTTTTGGAAAAGGGATCGACCCTTCTCTGTGCAGTCTCAGTACTAGGAGAGATGGAAGGGATTGTAGATTGGTCATTTTAGGCTTTAGTTGAGGAAAAACTGTGGGCACTGAGAGCTGTCCAAGGTAGACTGAACTGGCTCCAGGAGGAGTGGGAATCCTCCTCTCTGCAGTCCTTTAGGCAATGGCTGGTGTCAGGTTATGTCAGAGGGAAGCTTTTCATTCAGGTCTGGGATGAACTACATGGTCTTTGACGTCTCTCCCAACTCTGAGGCTCTAGGATTCTCTGGAGGTGGGGTCCTTCTTGATTCACCTTTTTCCCAGGCTCAAAGATCCTTTGCAAGAGTCATTCAAAGGCCAGGTGGGAGGCTTTAGCATAGGAAGGCACCAAATGCCAGTGGGTGATATTGAGTGCTAGATAGGGCTTCAAGAGCAGCCAGCCTCAGGCAGCTGGGATCACTGATTGGGGGAGTACTCTACATTTACTCTTTGCTCAATTGAATGGCTGAAGGAGTCCATGCACACACATATCTGGGACACAGGATAGGGATCTGAGAGTCTATTATCAAATAATCAGTTCATTAGGTATTTATTAAGCATCTACTGTATGCCAGGCACTGGGAATTCAAAGGCAAAAGGGAAACAGTCCTTGCTTTTAAGGACCTTCCATTTATATTCTGTTTTATTTGTTTGGACACATGCTTAAGGGCCAGATACAAAGGTCCCCATAGCCCATCAGAAACTCCTTTTCCATGTAGTCAGACCCATGTCTCCACCCACACACCCACACACCTCTGCCTTGCTTATCCTCTCACGCTTGCATAGAAGAGGCCCTCCAAACTGTCAGTAGGCTGGCAGCTTGGGGGCTGGAGCTATTCAGAATGTGAAAGAAGGTAATTTTGATGGTGCTTGAGACCACCTTCCCTACATGAAAAGAGAAGTATTTCATCTTCTCTGGGATGAAAACCACTTCAATGGCTGCATTTTCATTCCCAAGAGCATATTCTCATAATAAACTGAGGTTGGAAAACAGAAACTGAGCCAGCTAGGGGTGGCCTGGCCCTTAGGAGCAGCAAGCTAGTTGTAGGAACTGCCTGGCTGGGATTGGAGTACTAGAGAGAAGCCCTTTCTTCTCAGAGAAGAGATGGGAAGAGGAAATCACTCTCTGATGGGGAGTGGGCAGCCCAGTATAGATAGAACCCAGTCATAGAATTCAATTAAATATGCATTTATTAAAATACTACTGCATCGAAGTGAGATATTTTATAGCAGTCCCAGTCATCTCAGAGTCAGGAAGGTCTGGCTTCAAGTCCTGCTGCCTATGATGCCTACTGATTGACCTCAGTATCCTGGGGAACTGTCTCACACTAAATATCATAGAACCATTACTTTGGTAGGAGAACTCCTGATTGTGGTTCCTTATGCCAATGGAATCACACCCCAGTGCAAAAAGAAATGTGTCAATCACTGGCAAGATAGAGACAAGAAATGATGTTCCATACCTCCACTACTCATATGATCTATCTATCCTCCCCTAGGGAAAGTTATCCCTCTTGTCACTTTAGCTACTCTCTTCTAATTCCCTGGGTTGTCCATGCTCTCTGTCCTCAAACTATATACATGTTTTGTATTTGTTTTTCTGTGTTCACATTCTTTTCCCTACAGTAAAATGTCCTCCTTGAGGACAGGCACTGGCTGTTTCTTTTCTATCTTTGTATCCCTAGCACCTAGTACAGGGCCTGGCACATTTTGGACACTTACTACATGAGCTACCCTCAAATAGCTTCAGTTCTCTTGGGTAAAAACAACATGAGCGAGAATAAGGCAAAACACATCACCTTTTCCCTGTGGGGTCTGGAGAGTGCTAACAAGGAGGAGAAATTAGGAAATACAGGAAGTGACCGGCACCTGAGTTGGGCCTCGAAAGGATCTAGGGATCCTAATTGTCACTTTCAATTAAGGAAAACAGCCCACTCAGAGGCAAAACATGTCTAACTTCTTAGACTTCCCTTGTAAATTAATCAGTCATTCACTGAGCTAGGGTGAGGACTAAAGAAAGTGCCTTTTGCTTTGGAATCATACCAAGGTATCCAATCTTCCATGTGGTGGGGCCTCAGCCGTGTGGTGTAAGCCAGTGTTAAAGAGATCAGGGCTATGGATCAAATGGAAGGCCTGTACACTGATCTTCCTCAATCCTACTCATGTTTCAAGGTCAAGTCCTTTGTCCTTGCATGAAAGTCAAGTGGTAAGAAGACTAGATTTGGAATCAGAGGACCTGGATTATAATCCCAGTTTTACTATTCATTTCTTGAGGGACATTGGGCAAGTGACCCTGTGGGGTCTTCAGTTCCCCCTGTCTTTACAAAGGGGGTCAGATTTCATCAGAGGTTCTTTTTTTTTTTTT
>CM053587.1:335285962-335323870 GCA_028646515.1 Pseudochirops corinnae
TATAATCCCAACAGTGGTATTGCTGGGTCAAAGGGTATGCAATTATTTATAGCCCTTTGGGCATAGTTCCAGATTGCTCTCCAGAATGGTTGTATCAATTCACAACTCCACCAACAATGCATTAGTGTTCTCATCAGAGGTTCTTAACCTTTGTTCCATGGACCTCTTTGGCAATCTGGCGAAGTCTCTTCCACGACTAATGTTTGTAAATGTATAAAATATAAAACATAAGATTACAAGGGAAACCAGTTACATTGATATGTAGTACTATATGACTCTGGGAAAGTCCCTTAACTCTGTTTGCCTCAGTTTACTCATCTGTAGAATGAGTTAGAGAAAGAAATGGCAAACCATTCCAGTATCTTTGTCAAGGACACCCCAAAATAGAGCCACAAAGAGTTGGACATGACTGAAACAACTGAACAACAGTGAAAACAATTGCCAAAATATTAATAAGCAACCAAGTCCCCAGACCGCAGACTGAGAAGCCCTGGTTTGGGCAATCTGACATAGCCCTTCCAGCTCCCAGAACCTATGGTTCTATGTCAGACAGGAACTGCACATGACAGCTCAAGAGCTGAATGGAAAGGGTGGTGGGCTCCTAGATCTCGAGCCAGAATGGACTTCAGAGTTCATCTAGTTGAACCCTCTCCTTTTATAGATGGAAAAACAGAGGCCCAGAAAGGTGATATAGCTTGCCCAAGGTTGCACAAGTAATAAATGGCAGAACTGGTGTTTGAACTCATTGTCCTGAATACCATCTTAATGCCCTTTTGAGTGAAGGCAGATCTGGCTTATGATCAAGTTGGATCACAAATGTTAAACTATGCAGCCTTTGCAGTGATTCCCAAGCTGTGTCCTTCCACCTAAGCCCCCTACTGCCCCACCCTGGCATCTCTCTTCTCTGGTATCTCCCCTTTAGTTTTGAGATTGTATCACATGGAATCACAGAACCATGAGATCTTAGTACTGGGAGGCACCTCAGAGGCCTTCTAGTCCAACTCTCTCTAGTGATTGTCCAGTCTGTCATTGAAATGCTTCAAGGAAGAAGAGTCTACCATTACTTGAAGCAGCCCATTCCAGTTGGGGATAAATCTCACTATGAGGAAGCTCTCCCTGACAATTAGCCTCAGTTTGCCTCCTTGGTGCTTCCACCAGTTGTCCCCATCCTTCTCTTTGGCTCCAAGAAGAGTAGGTCTGGTTCCTCTTAACTGATAATATTCCTTCAAATGCTGTCATAGGCAGTGATCAGATTCCCACTGAGTCTTCCCTTCTTTAGACTAAATAACCTGACTTCTTTCAACTCATTCTCAGATGGCATGAACACCAAGACAGCCAGCATTTTGATTACTCTCCTTGAGATGCTCTCCAGATTATTATACATACGCTTTTCCTGTATGGTTCTAGTAGTTGACTGTAATACTCTGAATAGGATCTGGCTGGGTCACAATATAGCAATGCTATCCTCTCCCTAGTCCTGAATTTCTTTATGTTTTTCAATGTAGTCTAAGATGGGCAGCTAGGGAGTGCCATAGTGAATAGAGCACTAAACCTAGAATCAGGAAGACTCATCTTCCTGAGTTCAAATCTGGTCTCAGACACTTATTACCTGTGTGACCCTAGACAAGTCGCTTATCGCTCTTTGCCTCAGTTTCCTAGTCTGTAGAATGAGCTGGACAAGGAAATAGCAATTACTTCAGTATCTTTGCCAAGAAAGTCCTAAATGGGGTCATGAAGAGTCAGATACAACTGAAAAGCAACTGAACCAACCACAAATATTGGAGATGATCAACGTGGGGAAGGTACCAGCATTAAGGGGGGCAAGGAAAGACTTTTTGCAGGAGGTGGAATTTTAGTTGAGACTTGGAGTCAGGACTTCCTGATTCCAATTCCAATACTGTAACCACTATGTCATGCTGCTTAAGGTTTTCCATTTATCACTATTAAATTCCCTCTTATTAGATTTGGCCCAGTGTTCTTGCCTGTCAACATCTTTTTGGATCCTGACTCTGTCATCCAATGTGTTCACTATTCCTTTCCAGCTTTGTGTCATCTACAAATTTAATAAGCATGCCTTCTATGCCTTTATCCAAGTCATTGATAAAAAATGTTAAAGAACCCAAAGCCAAATACAATTTTGCATTTAATCATCTACTCCTCTCAAATTGTTTTCTATTGTTTCTGATTTTTTCAACAAGACTGACCTTTGGAGGACAGGATCCCGATCTCACAGAGACCCCATGTGTGGTCAAGGGTCTGGATCCCATGTAAGCAGCCCCTGTACTATAAATGGGAGACCCAAGTAGATTCCCTCTTCAGATCACAAATTCTCTGAGTTGGAAGGCATCGCAGCATCAGTCTTGCCCAACCTATACCTGAATATGACTCTCTTGGGCAATACACTTAACAGGTGGAAATCTAGCTTTCCCATAAAAAACTTTAATGAGTGGGGATCCAGAGCCTTTTGAAGGAGACCTTTCCCCTTTTAAATACCCTAATTGTTAGGAAGTTTGGGTTTTTTCTTCATTCAAATCTAAGAAGTTTTCTTAGTAGATGACAAATGATAAGAGGGGCTTCATTTTTTAGCTAAAGGGCTCTAAATTAAGACTTCAGTTACTATAAAGGATAAGCAATTCTTTACCTCAGGCCCCTAGGGAAAATAGGGCATGCTTTGACCTGGGGCAAGATCCTGGGGAAAAGGCAGGCTGGTTAAAACAAAGTGCAGGGCTCTGGGAGCAATATTTTGCTTAAATCTATTTTTTCAATTTACCTATAAATGTGGTATGATGGGCAAAGACCTGATTGGGCAGTAGGAGACCCAGGTGATTCTACCATTAACTAGTCTTTTGACCTTGGAGAAGTCACTTCCTATCTTCTTTGAAAAGAGGACTGAGATTAGATGGTCTCTAAGGTTCCTCCCAATGCTGATGCTCTGTTCCAAGGTCCTTCCCATCTCTGACATTCCCTGTTCTAAGGTCCCTCCCATCTCTGACATTCCCTGTTCTCAGGTCCCTTCCAGTTCTGCCATTCTCTGTCTCACTCCTTACCACACTCTAAGGACCTCTCCCAGGTCTGATATTCTCTGTTCTATGATTCTATGATCCTTTCCCTCTCTGGCATTCCATGAGTCTGCTCTCTTTACCCTGAGTGCCTTTTGGGCAGCTTTACTGTGCAGCTGTTTAACAGCTGCTGAGCTCTGCTGAAACCATGGATGCCCTTTCAAAAGAGGATTAGACCACAGTCTGGAATTCCTTTCCAGAGACCAGAATAGAGAGTATGGATGAAACAACTCTCTCTGAATCTCCCTTTGGAAGAAGTCCAGGGTCTACTTGTATGAGGGTAGTGGGACAGAAGAACCTCCTGGTAAGGGATAGTGATGTTTCTGGGCTACACATGTCTGTTTTGCACATAAGCCTTCTGAATCCCAAGAACCTAGTACGTAAAGTAACATGAAGGAGATAGAATTCTGTAAGAAGTCTATCCCTAGTAATAAGGTCAAATAGGAAAGAGATCTGGCTAATTGTGTTATGGTTGGGAGATAGAAGGGGGGAGCAATATGAAATCCACTGACATGGCAAGCCTCCCCTCTCCTCTCCCTTTCCCACCCATAACAAGGAAGAAGAGGGATGGATAAATGTCTTTTAAAGGAGAAAACAGAGGGCTACAAGGGATTGCCCTGGGTATGCAGATGTAATGGAAGACAGTCAGAATTAATAAGCATTTATTAAGCACCTGCTATGAGATAGACACCATGCTCATGACTGGGGATACTGGTCAACATAAAGCTGACCTTGGAGTCATAAAGACCTGGGTTCAGGTCCTGCCTCTAAGTGACCCTAGACTTGACTTCTCAGTGCCCCAATCAATGCTAAGACTGATTTACAGAGCAGTTACTGAAATGCATTGGTAGAGAAAGTTTTCTGGTTGCAAGTTCTCTATACTAATGGCATACCAGGTTAGGTATCTCCTAAAAAAGGATGAAGAAACAGGCAAGAGAAAGACCAGTCATGGCCTCTAATTCTGTAGCTCACAGGATTGTAATTTCTAGACAAGGACAGCTGAGAAGAACCCAGACGCCGACTGGAGACAACTCTGAAGTCAGAGGATGGCAGATCCCAAGAGACCATGATACTGGCTGCCCCTTGCTGCAGGGCCACCCTCAATCATAGCTTTCTAAACTCCTTGGCCCTTGAGCTCAGAACAAATGAGCAAAGACCTTTGGCAAGGCTTGGAGTTGAATTTGTTTTGTTTACAAGGGTCTTCCTCCTCCCCTCCTTTCCTTGACCACAAGTACCAGCACTAAGGGAAAAAAAAAGTTTCTGCTTTCTTGATTTCTTGGTGAATTTGTAGGGGATGACTTCTGAGAAAATCTAGAGGATGAAACACAGTCTGGGGTTAAAAAAAACCCCAGGCTGTTGATATTTCTTGGAAATGAAAATCTTAGACTTTTTATATCTTTTAATCGGAAAAAAACCCACTCACATTTGGGCTAAAGTGTTCAATTCAATTAAAAACAAGTATTTATTAGGCATTTATATACCAGCTCAAATTCTAAGCACTGAGAATAAAGGAAAAAACCCAGTTCTCCCCTTCCATTCTATTTGGGGGAACTACATAGCATCAGGTACACAGATAATTGAATAGAAAGTGTATATCCAGTTTAACTCAAGAAGCATTTATTCCACACCACATGAAAGACACCAGGCTAAACACTGAGCATGAAGACAAAAAATGGAATTTTCCTTGCCCTCAAGGAGTTTAAATTCTAATAGAAGAAACAATATATAGATAGAGAAAATATAAGTAGGATACAAAGTATCTGAGTACTAACATGGGGGAGGGGAAGGAGGAGATTAGGAAAAACCTAACATAGAAGGTAGCCCTTAAGCTGACCCTCGAAAGGAAACAGAAATTCTAAGACTCAGATGTGAGGAGGGAGAACGTTCCAAGCATGAGAGAGGATAGACTGTGGGCAAACACTTGGGGATGGGGAGTAGAATGTCCCTTATATGAAAGAATAGACAGGTCAGCTTGTTTGGAATGCAGAATATGAGAGGGAGAAATAAGAGCCAGCTGGCATTATTGCATTAGTAAAGGATGGCCTACTAACAATGATGTCATTTCCAACATCTACAAAGGGACCATCTTTTGGACCAGTGAATGAGGGTTGGGGTCAGGAAGCTGCAGGTTGTTGCAGGACATGAAAGGAGCTGGTTCTTTCCCCCACTTCCTCCATCATTGCTAGGCTGGGCTGGTATGTGTGACCCATATCCAGAAGGAGCTCGAAAGCTCTGGCCATAGTGGGAGAAATCACTGAGAAATCAAGAGCTAGGACCCATGATCTAGGGTAACAGTTCTCAACCTGTGGGCCACGACCCCCTTGGGGGTAGAACGGGGTGGCCTAATTAACAGCAGCGGAAAATACAGATTAGGGACCGAGACACTGCTCCTCTACCCATCTCCAGGCGGGTCTGCCCACATGCAGATACACCCACATACGAGTATTAAAGGGTTGCAGCATTAGGAAGGTTGAGAACCACTGACTAGGGCTTTCCTTGGCTTTGAATATCATCTCTTCCCTACTAGAAAGCCCAGGATGCAGAGAGAGCCTGTGAAATCCTTGTAAGTCATATGCTTTAGGCATTTAGAAAGCACCCTCATTGGTTCATTTCCAATGTGGTAATTCAATTCTTGGCCCAATATTGTTTAATATTTTAAAAACAATTTTTTAAATGGGACTTGAGTAAATACATAGGGAAACCAGAATGGTAAGAGCATACAACTTGGAATTAGGAAGACCTGAGTTCAGATCTGCCTTCAAATGCCTACTATCTGTGTAATCTTGAGCAAGTCACTTAACATCTCTCAGCCTCACTTTTCTCATCTATAAAATGGGCATAATAATAGTCCCTTCCTCCCTAAGTTATTATGAAGATCAAATGAAATTTTTAAATATAAATTTATGTATTTTATATAGCATATGCATAGTACTTTATAAAACAAAGTGCTGTATAAAAATGATGATGATGATGACAGCGACACAAATCTGGGAGAGACTATTAAAATGGTAGATAAGAGAATCCAGATCCGGATCCCAAATAGTTATGACAGACTAGAACACTAGACTGAATTGGATAGGGATAAATGCAGAGCTTTATACTTGTGAACAAAAATTATTTATAATTATAATTAATTATAAGGACAAGATCAGGGAGATGTAACTAGATCCTCTGATAAAGATTTGGGGGTTTCTGTGGGCCAGAGCTCAACATATATGAATATCACACTTCGACTCAGTTGAGCTCCCAGCTCACAGAAACCACCAAATCTGTGTGTGTATACATACATACACACATATGTATGTATATATGCACACATATAGATACATGTGTACATAGACATCTATCTGTGTATACATGTATGTGTTGTATATATATACATATGTATATATTATAGATGTATATATACACATATGTATATATGTAAATATGTATGCACACACACAGAATCAGTATGCTAACAACATCTTTGTTTGCATTAAAAGTGTTTGGCAAAAAAAAAACAAAACAAAGGAGTGGCTAGGTGGTGCAGTGAATAAAGCACTGGTCCTGGAGTCAGGAGGACCTGAGTTCAAATCTGGCTGCAGACACTTAACACTAGCCGTGTGACCTTGGGCAAGTCACTTAACCCCAATTGCCTTGCCTTCCCCTCTCCAAAAAGCAAAAAAAAATTTTTTTTAAGTGTTTGGCACTAGGGACATTATAGTCCTGCTTTTCTCTGCACTGGGCAGGCTATATGTGGAATACCTTCTTCCCTTTTGAGGACCAACCACGTTGTAGGAATGACATTGATAAGCTGGAAAATATCGGGAGAGGGGCATGGAGACTAATGGAGGGCCTTTGGAGTGGTTGAGAATTGGTTGAAGGAACTGGAGATGTTTAGCTTAGAGAAGAAAAGAATTAAGCAGGGATATCACGGCTCCCTCCAGTCAGTACACCACCAAAGAATTAGCATTCTTCTGCTTGACTCCAGAAGGCAGGACAAACAGTGATGGGTAGCAGTTACAGATAAGTAGCTCTAGAATTTATTGTTCAAGCAAACACACAACCATGAACAAGTAAGCCGGCCCCAAAGTAGAATGAGTTCCTTCAGCATATGGTAAAGGCTCTTCATTGCAGGGTCTTAAAGGAAAACCTTTATGAACACTGATTGGACAAACTGTTCTGAAGATTCTTGTTAAGGAATGGATTGACTAGGTGGCCACTTAAGTCCTTTCCAACGCTGTGATTATGCAAATCCATATTCACAAAGGAACATAGTCACTTCACAGTGTCTCCATAGCTGTTGGGTCCCAGAGCTGAACTTAGAATTGTGATTTCTTGATTTACAATTCCAATTTCCACAGAATACATACAACACCACCTCCACATTCACAGTGGCTCCAAAGAAATGCCCACCGGATTGAGTTAGAAGGGGTCATTTAGGCAGCTGGGATGGGGGACAAGGTGGGAACTCTCCATCTGGCCTGCTTAGCTCAATCTCTGCCTATAGAGCATGGGGTGAGGTGGAGGAAGATGGCTTGTCTGGGTATCAGCGATACCCCATGGGGGAATACTCCCACTCAGCAAGTTCAGCTACCAGATTGGGTGGGGGAGGAGGGGCACTCGGCTGTCTGGCTAAGTGCATTTTAATATCTGACCATCTGTTGGTAGAAGCCTTACCCAAGTGGGGGCTCTGATCCAGCCCATGAGAGAGCGCCTTAGACAACAGCTCCTTCATTGGTTCCCTGTTAACACTGGAAGGCTGGGTTGCTAAGAATAGCATGTTACACACATACATTGCTCCCAGGGTAGCAAGGAGATCTTGTGGGCACTGAGATAATCAGCAACAGTGTCTATCACATTTCACCGCTCCTTTTGTCAGATCTGTGCTCCATTCTCCTTTCCCCTCATTAGAGACTTTGGTATTAAATGAGCTGTGATGTTTTTTTTTCCCTTCACTGCTAACCACACATCAGATTTCAGAGGAGGAATAGGCAGAGATCTTTGAAAATGATTCAGTGATACCCACGAACTGGATTGTTTCCTGATGTGGCTCAGTGGAAAAAACACAGGCTCTGGAAGCAGAGTGCCTGGATTCAAATCCCACCTCTGATCCTTAATACCTATTTAACCTTGGGCATATCACTTAAATTCCCCAGGGTCTCCATTTCCTCATCTGTAAAATGAAGGGCTTGTTATAATGGCCTCTGAGGTCCCTTCCACCTCTAATTCTACAATTTGACCATTTTCACATGTCTAACACCTGTGCTAGGTATTGGAGATACAAAGGCAAAAAAAAAAAAAAACCTAAAACCCAAAATCCAGTCCCTCTCCTCCCCCTCACACAATCTAGTTTCCACTTAAAATCATTTTTCAACCAATGAGCATTGACTAAATTATTATTTAGTGCCAGGCATAATGTTAAGTACTGGAGGTAGAGAAAGGAGGATACACTGTCTCCTACCTCAAGAAGCTTGTAAGGGTCTCCTTGTCCCCCATCTCTGGTCTCCATGCCTTTGTACAGCATGTTCCCCATGTCTGGAATGTTCTCCCCCCTTACTTGTGCCTTTTGGAAATTCCTGTCTCACTTTAAGGCTCAGCTCAAGATTCATCTCCTTCAACAGGCAATTCTTGAAATCCTTGAGATCCCCCAGTTGGTAGTGCCCCTCTGTTATCCTCTGGTCTAGCTGTCTCTGTTTCTATCTCTCCTCCTCCTCTGTCTCCTCCCCCCTCCTGTCTTCTCTTCTTTTCTCTCTATTTCTTCTTTCTCTCTCCCCTTCCTCTCCAGTTCTATCCCCTTTCTTCTTCTTCATCTTCTCCTTCTTCTCCTTCTTCTTCTTCTCTGTCCTCTCTTCCTCCTTCATTATCACCATCATCTTCTCCTCTTTCCTTCCTTCTCTTTCTCACTCTCTCTCTCCTTCCCTGTCCTTCCCCCTTTTATTATTCTTGGTTTCTTTTATTTTGTCTCTCTTACTCTCTATTCCATCTGAATTGGGAAGGCAATGTGGCAACGCTTTTGGCTTTGGAATTAGAGATCCTTGATTTACTTCTTGGCTTTATAATACAGAGTAGAGAATAGGGTATTGGGTTTGCAGTCAAGAAGAACTAATTTTAAATCTTCCCTCAGATATCCACTAACCCACCATATAATCTCTCTGTGCTTTAGTTTCTTTATCGACAAAATGGGTAAGTTTGGCTCAATGACTTTTAAGGTCCCTTCTACCTCTCAATCTATAATCCTATGAATTTATGTGACCTTAAGAAATCATTTAACTTCTGTGGGCCTTAGTTTCCTTACTGGGATGTAAATTCCTTGGCATCTGACCAAATTCCTGGTCAAGTAAGCCTAGAATATTATCACAGAAAGGAAGAACCGATAATGGGGTGTTAAGCTAACTGGAAATGTGCATCTATATCTTGTATCCTTTTACTAAGTGTGAGTTTTGTAGACTGAATAGGCTAGGAAATGATTGGTCATACCTCTGATGGTCCCTTAAAAGACTGAGACAACTATCTCTGTAGCAGAGATAGGACCTAGAAATCAAAGAAGAGCCCAGTCCCTGGAAGGGATCATTCTTCACCTCTGGCAGGAGAAAGGATTTCTCCCTTCTCTTCCCATTATTTGCTGCAATTCTTTATTGCAGAGTCACTTGCCCAATAGGAGACAACCCATCTTGCAAGTTGAGAGTTCATCAGTTTGAGAGATTTTGAGCTACAGTTGGAGGAACAGAGGCATATACTTCTCATTCAGATATGGTGATTCCAGAGAGGATATGGTTTCAATAATCAATACACATTTATTAAGTGTTTACTATGTGCCAGGCACTGTTCTAAGCCATGCGGATACAAAAATTAAAAAAAAAAAACAGTCCCCATCCTCAAGGAACTTATAATCTAATGAAGGAAAAGAAAACACAAAGCTGAAAAGGAGTGGGATTGAGCATGAACCTGGCAGTAGAGAAGAGAGCTAACTGTGGATTTAAGGAAAAACTAGCTATGATAATCAAGAGTCTAGCTATGGATAAAGTAGGCTCAAGGAGCCATTTTGAGCAATCCTCTCAGTAGAGATGTTGCACCTTGAGGGGAGCTACGTGAGTACTTTGACAAGAAAAAAAAGACATCAAGGTCTTGCATCACTGAAGGTGCAAATTATCTTGTTCATGTCTATGCTTCATTACTATTGTACTCTAAGTTTGTGCATGCTTTTTACATAGATGCTTTTTATATTTGTGGGAGAGTGTGTTTCAGGTTTATGAAGGGAGTATTTTGTATTATTCTTTTTATGATGACATCCTTGTAAATGTCGTTGCTTTGGGATAATTATGTCTACAGACTGTCTTTTAGGTGAAACTTGCCAGTGCGGGGCTCATGAGCTATAGTTTTAAGAATATGGAGCTAAGTAATACCCTAGAATGTGAGAGTGATCACTAACTCTCCCTCCTACCCCCAACTAAACATATAAACCTCTGAGTAATGAGCTAAGAATAGCCCAAAGGAGATTCTCTACCCTTCTAAACGATGAATGAATAACAAGCATTTTATTAAGCACTTAGTATATTATGGACACTGGAGTTAGATACAAAAGTGAGACAGTCCCTGCCCTTAAAAGAGTTTGTATCTGCATAGTTACAAATCTTTGGTCCTAAGAGCTATAATGTCTTGTCTGGTTTAAAAGCCTTACCTTCCAACTACAAATTATTTTTGCTAGCATCCATATCTCAGCCTACTTTTTATATTCCCCATCCAGTGGGAAAGGTCTTTCATGAGGTGGGGTATTGAGGGTGGGTTGTTACATCCTTTCCTTGTTCCTTTCACCCCAATGAAAACCCTTGCCAGGGTTTCTGGGAAGCAAGCTTTTCTGTCTCTGACTAAATTCTTGTCTCCAGTCTTCACTCCCGACTGGGCTGCCCTGGCTACAGCTGTCCAGTAGCTCTTCAAATTTCTGACGTGATTGAAAAGGACAGGTCTTTGCAGACGAAGAGATTTGTACTCCCATTGGTCAGGAACATTCAGTCTGATCAAAGAAAGGAAATCACATTACCAAATTATGGTTTGTTTTCAAGGTTCCCCTGGAAAGGCTGCAAAAACACTGGCTTCCTGACCCAATCAACCAGAGACTGAACTTGACAATTTCAGGGCACTGTCCTCATTGCCTTTGGGGTTGGTTTAGCCACTAGATTGATGAACCCCAAAGCTGAACTTTTTGATTTAGGCTGGAAGAGATGCCAAGAATGAAAATTTTAAAGGTTGCATATAATTTGAATCACTATCACACAGAATTACAGACTCATACATAGTCTCAGAGTTGGAAGGAACTTTGATAGGCAACTAGTCCAACCCAGTCTTGATGAAGAATCCTCTCTGCAACATCCATGACAAATGGCTATCTCACTTTTTCCTGAAGTCCTGTCATGAACTCCCGAGGCTGCCCAATCCAATTGGGAGAGGTCTCATCATCAAGAAATGCCAGGGATGCAGGTTTAGACATGGTTAGATTAATAGAATCATAGATACAGAGATGGAAGGGACCTCAGAGGCCATCTAGTCTAACTCCTTCTTT
The DNA here is from genome assembly GCA_028646515.1 of Pseudochirops corinnae. Taxonomy (NCBI): domain Eukaryota; kingdom Metazoa; phylum Chordata; class Mammalia; order Diprotodontia; family Pseudocheiridae; genus Pseudochirops; species Pseudochirops corinnae. The sequence goes on from CM053587.1 coordinate 335,297,564, forward strand.
TTACAGATGAGAAAACTGAGGCCCAGAGATGTTCAATGGCTTCCCAAGGTTACAAGGTAATAACTATCAGCAGAAAATCCAGATTTGAACTCAGATTCTCTGACTCCAAATCCCCGAAGGTTTCCATTATACCCATTGAATACCAACAATGTCTGAGGTCATGTCTGAGGATGGACTGTGGAGGATAAGACAATGAATCAGCCTTGCTCTCTGAGGGTTCATGAGAAGATAGCACTTACAGGCAGATAAATGTAATGTGAGAAAGTGTTAAATGCCCTAAGAAAGAGAAAATGATTGGGAGCACAGAGTAAGAACACTGGGTCTGGTGGATGAGGAGAGGCTTTTGAAGCAAGTCTTGAAGGATAGATGTTATCCTCAAAGACAGAAGGAGTACAGAAAAGGCACTTCAGGTGGAGAGAATGATTTGAGCTAAGGTTTAGAGACTGTTGTTATTGTTCAGATGTTTCGGTCATGTCTGACTCTTTGTGACCCCATTTGAGGTTTTCTTAGCAATGATACTGGAGTGGTTTGCTATTCCTTCTCCAGCTCATTTTGCAGATGAGAAAACTTAAGCAAATAGGATTAAGTGACTTGCCCAGGGTTCCACAACTTGTAAGGATCTGAGGTTGGATTTGAACTCAAGTCTTTCTGACTCCATGTGTGGAACTCTATCCACTGCACCACCTAGCTACCTTCCAGCTTTAGAGATAGGGAGGAATAAAGTAATTTAGAAGCTAAACCCATCTATTCTTTTGCCTCCTAAGACTATAGAATCATAGACCCAGCGCTAGAAGGGGCCTCAGAGGCTTTCTGTCCAACCCCTTTCATTTTCCAGATGAGGAAGCTGAGGTTCAGGGAAGTCCCATTCATAGACTGGATGTGTCAGCCTGGTGCCAGCTCAATCTCCAGTGCTCTTTGTACCTCCCACTCTATCCCACCAGCTGCGATCATGGCTCCCAGCTTCCTTGAGAACACATTTTCTGTGTCTGAAGTGGGAATTAGGCAGGTGTTGGGGGATCCATCAAACCAAATGCAGTCATAAGAGAGGTACAATGACTGGAGAAACTGCATCTAGTGAATGGTGAGTCAAGAGCAGCACCTTCATATGCAAAGGACTAGCAATAATTATTAGTTTGGATGGATGATGCCTGATGACTTTATACAGCCAAAATGATTCCAATAACAGGGAAGCATTCACTCGTGTCTGACTCATGCAAATGAGAGCAGACATGTCAAAACACTTGGCAAAGTTAAGAGCTCTATAGAAATACGAGGAGGTATCATTATGAGATGATGGGATTGGATGTGTATTTTTACCTCCATCACTGTGTAATCTGATTGTTCTCAGGGATGTGGAGGTCAATCTGAATGCTTTCAGGCAGCAGTGTGTAATGGATGGAGTGGGCTGGACCCAGAGCCATGGGATCAGAGGACTAACCCCGCCGCCCTTATTTTACAAACAATGAAACTGGGGCTCAAGGAGTTTAGGTGACTGGGCCAGGGTCATATAGCTAATACATATCTGAGGCAGGATTCAAACCCAGGCTGTCCTTACTGAAAGTCCAACACTGTATCTACTAACTATCCTATAGTTTGGCTTCTCAAGCCAAGGGTCTTGGGTTTGGATATCATCCTTGAGCATTAACTAGCTGGGTGACCATGGAAAGCTCCCTTGACCTCTTACATTTTCGGGTTTTTTCATCTATGAAATGGAATCATAGTTTCCTAGATTTAAAGTTGGAAGGCACTTACAATCCATTGAATGCCATCTTCTTCTTTTACAGATAAAGGAAAAAGGCACAGAGAGATAGTGAGGGGCTTAAGATCTCAAAGGTAGATTGACCAAGTCAGGATTCAAACACACGGCCTCTGACTCCAAATCAAACTCTTTCCACCATATCATGGGATGTGCGGATGGTGATACTCTCACAATTCATCTCAGAGGGATGCTGAGGGCTTTGCATTTCTCTTCTGCTAGACTAGAGAGATGGGCATCAGTCGTAATATTGACCCTTCCAAGATCAGCACTGGTTCCTGTCAGGCTGGAGTAAATTGTAGCTGATACCATGGAATCAACTATACCAGAGGTGTCAAACACAGCCTGTGAACTGCATCCCTCCTGAGTACATCAGAGTCAGATCAAAATGTATTTGGGAAATATTTAACAAAATAAATATACATAAATACTATAAAATATAAATATATATAAATAGTTTATATACAAATATAAAATACAGATAATGTAAATATGGAGTTTTCTAAGTCAAAATGGGTCCCACAGGGATCTTCAATGTAAGGCTGTGTCTATTTGAGATTGAAACTATTCCTCTAGATTGAATACTAGGGATTCCTAATGGCTTTTGAAATTAGTGCCAGGTGGGTAATTGAAGGGGTAGAAAATTTCACAATTCTGCTTCTGAGGGTTTATCAGAAAATTTAGGATTGGCTTGGAGGAAAAACTAGGCCCTGGAAGAATTCTATAAGAGAAGTCCTCTACCTATGGGAGAGGTTCTCAGACTTTGCCAGCCTTATTCCTAGGGAGCTTAAAGGGACCAATAGCTTCCACTGTTCCAGTGGCCAACTTATGGAATAATTTTTGCGGCCTTTGTACTAAGTTCCTTGCCTCTTCATTGATGCCTTTGAGGGTAAAACAGGCTCAGGTATCATCTTATCTGTTGTCTGGGGGATAGACAAAGTGACTGTCACAGCAGCTCTTTTGCGTGACCCCTTTTCTTGACTTGTGCAGTCTCTGTCCCATTGCAAATGGCTCCTAATTGGTCTATCTGACTCTAGTCTTTCACCCCATTCTAATCCATCTTCCCTATCCCTGCCAATTCAAGATTCCCCCTATGAAGATCTGACCATGTCACTCACCTCCTCAAAAATCTTGAGTGTCTCCCTGTCACTTCTGGCCTAAAACATAAAACCCCTAGTTACGCATTTAAGGCACAATGAAATATACCTCCTATCTACTTTTCTAGTCTTATTTTATGTTACTCCACTATGTGTTATTTGCATTGTAAAGACCTAGACTTTGCCTTCTGTCTTGAAGTTACACCCTTTGATATGAGCTTTTTCCCCCTACTAGAATGCAAGCTCTTTGAAGGCAGGAACTGTCTTGCTTTTGTATTTATAACTAGTGTTTAGCACAAGGCTTGGCATGGAATAAATAATAAGTGCTAATAGTTACAACTAATTAATAATTGGTTTATTAAAAAATTGTAGACTCTGTTCCAGTCACACTGGTCTGCAAACTGTCCCCTGTACACGGCATTCCATCTTCTTCCCCCTTGCCTTTACATAGGTGGCTCCTCTGTATCTGCAATGAACTCCTTCTTACAATCTCTTTTTTTCTTCAAAGTAGTTACCATTTCGCTGGCTCATAGGATGGTAGATAGAGAACTGTAAAAAACCTCAGAGATGGTCTAGTCCAAATTCCTTACTTCACCGAAGAGAGAACTGAAACCAAGAGAAACCAAGTAACTTGCCTGAGGTAAATTGGGCAACAACTGACAGAGGTAGGATTCGAACTAGGCACCTCTGATTCTATGATTGCCTTCTAACCTACTTGAAGCCTTTCCTGGATCCCAGCCCTTTCCTTGTTGATATGCTTGTCCTCTTGAAATTACTTTGTATATTTAAGAATGGAAGCCCTTTGAGAAACTGTTTTGTCTCTGTACCCCTGTATGTCCCTAGTTGCCATATAGAGCCTGGTTTATAGTAGGTGCTTAAGAATTGAATAGAATTGGATTGAACTTCACAAACTCCTTTACAATCCCAGGATTCTTTAATGCGTTCTCGTTTTTGATTTGGGCATAATCTAGAACTATGGTTGCTTAGCCTGGAGAAAAGAATATGTGGGAGGATTTGAGTCTGGGGGGGTATGAAAGCTGTCTTTGATGGGTGGTCCTGAAGAAGAATTAGACTGATTTTGTTTGGTGCCAGAGTGAAGAGCCAGCAGCAATGTGTCACAACAGTAGAGATGTCAATGGAAGCTGGATGACAGGCAATACTTCCTAGCAATGGGATCTGGACCAAAATGAGATGGGCTTTCTCAGGAGATCTCCCACTAGTGTCCTCCTTCCCAATGTGACTGTGTATTATTAATTTTATATATCAATAATGAACTATATAATGGACTAACATATACAAAATGCTTTGCAAATGTTAAAAACAGTATGTAAGAAAAGAAGGAAACAAGTATTTATTAAGTGCCTACTGTGTTCGGGCACTGTGCTAAGTGCTTTACAGTAATTATCTCATCTGATCCTCACAACAATCCTAGGAAGTAAGTGCTGAGAAGGAAATAGAGGCAAAAACTCTATATAACCATTGACCCAACAATATCACTATTAAGTCTGTTTCTCAAGGTGAACGGAGAAAAAGGAAAAGAACCTCTACTTTCTAAAAGATTTATAGGAATTCTTTTTGTGGTGGCCAAGAATTGAAAATTGAGGGGATGCCCATCCTTTGGGGAATGGTTGAACAAGTTGTAGTATATGAATTTAATGGAATACTACTATACTGTGAGAAATGATGAGCAGCTTGATTTTAGAAAAACATGGAAAGACTCATATGGGATAATGAAAAGTGAAATGATCAGAACCAAGAGAATGTTGTATACAGTAACAGCAATGTTGTTTGAAGAACAACTGTGAACAACCAATTTATTCTGAGTATTATAAAGACTCAAATCAGTTATAAAGGACCTATGAAGGAAGATGTTATCCACCTTCAGAGAAAGAACTGATAAATAGAAGTATGCATAGTACAGTTTTACATATATTTATAAATTTTTGTCAAAAGGTAGCCTTCTCTAGTGCAGGGTGGGAATGGAGGGAAGGAGACAATTCAGAACTTAACATGTGACCAAAAAAAATTAACTTAAAAAAAGTTCAACAACAATTTAAAAAAAGAAATGAAGTCAGAGGTTAAATGACTTGCATGGGGTCACACAGCTAGTAAATGTCTGGGCTGGATTTGAACTCAGGTCGACTCCTGGCTCAATGCTCTATCGATATCTCCCTAGCTACTGTTGTTATGATTATTATTTTATGCTTATAGACATACAAATTATCTTTTGTCTTAGAAGTTAAGCTCTTGAGGGAAAGGGCTATTCTATACTAGTCTTTGTTGGCCCAGCACTTAGAACCCATAGTAGGTGCTTAACAAATACCTTTGCTTGATTGATTTGCTGTGGATTCTCTCTCACTGGAGGTCTTAAGGTCTCACTGGACATTTGTCCTTGAGGGGGACTCTTCCCTAAGAGTCTTGGATACTGAGACCCAGAAGTTTTGGGGCCCATATTGCTTAAAGGATGAAATATCACTGCTGTAAGCTGTACTTCCCAGCAAAATTTTATTTGTTCAGAAGGTTTATGACTGCTGTGACCTAATCCCATTGTGTCTGTTCCTGTTCCCCTGTAATTTATAGCTGGGTCTCACATTAATTGATGGATTGCAGAGGCCATGAACTGGGCTAATTGTTTAAAAATGGTGAAATGCAAGCTTTCTTAGTAGATTATAGGAGTATTAGAATGGGAAGTGGTTAAGGGGGAAGGCACTGTAATAAGCTCCTCCAGGGAGGTCATCTGCTAGGACAGGTCAGGAAATTGGAGGATTGTCACTGAAGTCAGTGAGCAGCCTCAGATTGTCCCTGGTTGTACCAAGTATCACAGGGAGTCATCCTATCTGGTGTCATGTCTGGGGCCCTGGGAAAACCCCAATGCCCACTCCTCCCATCAAACTTCTTAAATTCTCTTCTGGCCAAGGCTGTGACTTCTACCACCAGAGCTTCATTTTCTCAATTCCTGGTTCTTATTCAGAGAAAAGAAGCAAATACCTCTGGGAAGTAATTTCAGATACTTTAAGGTCATTGATGCTTCCGATGCCACTATTTAGGAATGGAAAAAATACTGTTTGCAGTTAGATGACTTAGTTTTCAAATTCTAATTCTTCCATTTACACTTGGGTGACCTTGGATAAGTCACATCTTCTTTGTGTCTATATTTCTTCATCTGAAAATTGAGAGGGTTGGACCAGATGACCCCGAGGTCCCCTTCCAGCCCTCACATTCCATATTCTAAGGACCTTCCTTCCCAGTGCTTACATTCTATTCTAATGTTCCTCCCTGCTCTAACATTCTCTGCTGTAAGGTCCCTCCCAGCCCTGACATTCTCTGTTCCAAATTCTTTTCCAGCTCTCACATCCCCTGTTCTAAGGCCCCTTTCAGCTCTGACATTCTCTGTTCTAAGGCTCCTTCTAGTCTTGACATTCCATGTTCTAAGGCCTCTCCCAGCCCTGATATTCTATGATCCATATTTTTAAGGTCCCCTTTAAATACCCACTGCCTTACCACATTTTGGATTCTTTAGCTTTTCCACTAGATTGTAAACTCCTTGAGGGCAATGGACATATGTATAACATGTCCCCAAAACCTTAGTGTGTTTTAGGCTTTAATAACTTCAGAAGAATAAATGTTACAAAGTTATTTTGAAAAAAAATGAAAGGTTAATTATTTAAAATTTTAAAACATTGATATATTTTGCACTAAAATTCACCATAACCACTGGTTTCTGTGGCACATTGCTCTGGCTGATTTTTGAACTTTGTAAAAACTTTCATCAGTTGCTACTCATTAACTTAAGGATTGCAGTTCCAATACTACCCTACAGATTATCCAAAGAAGGAGTCTTTGCTGTATATACAACAATTCAGATGTGACTGCAGAAGAAAAAGTCTATGGAGACAGGTTATTGCTTGTCCTTTATTCTCAAAGAGGACTGTGACATCAGGGAGGTGATGCCATGACTTGTGAGTGAATTGGATGTAAGTGAGGCAGGGCTATGCAAAGTCACCAGCCTCACTTTCTCCTCTGGAGCCATCTGGATCCAGTGGTCAGATATAGATCAGGATGACATGAAGACTGATCTGGAGACTGAGGTGACCAAGGAAGAAGGCCTCTTATACTGATCTACCAGTCTGTCATCCAGAAGCCGTGACAGACTGTACATAATGACAGGATGCCTCTTCTTGTTAAAATACAATTAAAAAATTATCATTCAAAAGTCCTAAATTACGTAAGTGTAAAATAAATTTCAATAATTAAAATTTTAAAAAAATTTGGCTAACTTTGTAGAACCTCTTCTTCTGAAATTAACAAAACTTAAAACTGTATTAAGACTTTTAGGTTGAGGCAGCTAGGTTGCACAGTGAATAGGGTACTGACCCTGGAGTCAGGAGGACCTGAGTTCAAATCAGCCCTCAGATACTTGACATTTAACCAGCTGTGTGACCTCGGGCAAGTCACTTAACTCCAATTGCCTTGCCTTTCCCCCTCCAAAAATTTTTTTTAAAAAGATTTTTAAGATACCCTATACATGTGTTGCTTCTTGTCCATTTCTCCAAAATTACTAAGGAAGAAGAAAATGACTTCAGCATCATTTTAAGGGGGTGCTCTTGAGTCCTCTTTAGAAAAAAAATTACCACTTTTCCAAGAAAGCTGGATCTAGACATGTTGCAAGGGTGGGAAAAGTCCAGAGGACAGTGCCTACAACTGGAAAGAAACAGGAGACTGTCCTGCTTGAGGAAGAAATGAAATGAACTGAAGGATGAGGGGAATATGACAACTATTTTAAAGTATTCAAATGCCATCTTATGGAAGAGGGATTAGATTTGTTCTACATGGTCTCAGATGGTAGAACTCCAAGCAGAGTCCTTGAATGATAGATGAGAGGCAGATTTAGGTTCAACGTAAGGAAAGACTTTCTAACAAATTAGGGTTGTTCAAGGATTGAGTTGTTCCTTAGTTGTTTAGGCATTTATGCTCAACTCTCTGTTTGGAGTTTTATTGGCAAAGATACTGAGTGGTTTGGCATTGCCCTTTCCAGCTCTTTTTACAGATGAGGAAATTGAGGCAAGTAAGGTTCAGTAACTTGCCCAGGGTCACACCTGGGGAGTAAGTATCTGGGGCCAGATTTGAACTCAGGAAGATGAGTCTTTCTGACCCCAAGCCCAGTATCCGATCCACTGTGCTATCTAGCTGCTCTTTCAAGGTTAGAGTGGCCTACCCCATAAAGTCATTAGTCTATCAGTAAGTATTTACCCATCCTTCCTGGGGGTTATTTGCCACCAATGTGATAGAGGCTATTCCCATTCTGATGGGGTTTAGACTATACAGCCTCTGAGGTTCCTTCTGGTTCTGACGCTGATCCTCTGATTCCATGACCTTCCTGGTCCATTATTACTAGGATAAACTCACTTAAATGAATCAATCCAGGCTGTACTTGCCTGGGTCCCAACTTTTCCAGGCAACTCTCCTCCCTCCTAGTTTTTCAGAAATCCTTCAACAGATTCTCTTAGGGCATCCACTCATCCTCTTAATCCTCATGAATGCCTATCATTTAGACCCACTCAGTCTCTTAACATCCACATTCTTCCAGGATTCTTCTACCTGATTTTTTTTTTGGGGGGGGGGAGGAGTGGGTGTGGGGGTGGTTGCTGGTGGTATCTATTTTTCAGGCTTTTCATTACTGCCTAATTGTCCTGATTTCAGCTCTTTCTTTTTCTTGTCAAACATCAATTTGAAAAGTGAATCATTAACTTCACGCCACTTCTCATTTATAATCAGGCCTATTTTCTTGGGGAGAAGCTCTTTTTCCTCTTGGAAGAAGTGGGGTGGGGGAGGGCAGCAGCATCTTTGCTTTTTCTTTCATTCCTCCTTCTAGAATGCACTCTCTTGGCTGTTTGGTTGCCCTTATCAGCTTTCTGCAAAGCCTAAATGATCCCCACATTTTCTCCTTTAGTCTCCATTCCCTTTTCTGCCTAGTTTTAATAGTGTCTAATGAGGGACTGGAGCCAAAGAAGAGTTATGGGCTAATACGTAAAAGTCAGATGGGGAGTGACTTCATATCTCTTGGGCTCCTGCTTCTGAGACTCTGTCATTCTCTCCCTCTCCCCCGCTTCCCTGAACAGCCCCTTGGTCTCCTGCATTCTCAAAGAAATACAGCCGTAGGGACCAGAAAACTGGCCAGGTTCAAGCTAGCATAAATCAAGCTAGCTGCTGGTCTCACCCAAGTCCAGAGCTGACCTCACTCACTGGTCCCTTACAAGCAGGATGCTGGAAAGCTTCAGTGCTGTAATTCCAGGCAGAATGAGTCTCTTCTTTGACAGGAAGCATTGCCAAGATAGTGATTTGCTTGGAAAAAGATCTGGTGGTTTTAGTCTACCAGAACTCAATGAATCAAGAGTGTAATGCAGCAGAGAAAGAATCTAGTTGTAATCTTAGGATGTGCTTTTCCGAGAGTAATGAGGTGGTAGCTCCACTCTGCCCTGCCATGGTCAGGCCACAACTGGAGGATTAGTCTAGCTCTGGATGATTCAGCTGAAGAAGTTGAGCTGGAAAATGTCATGATGGGAATAGCCAGATTGGTGAAGGGTGTTGAGTTCAAGGATGGGTTGAAAGAAGAAGAAAGAGATTTAGGGTGACCTGTCTTCAAGTATTTGAAGGGGTGTCCCATGGAAGAAGAATAAGGCATTTCTGCTTAGCCCCAGAAGGGTGGTACTAGAAGTAATGGGGGAAGTGGTAAAGAGACAAATTTAGGTTTGATGTAAAGAACTTCTGAACTATTGGAGAAATCAATCAGGCATTTATTATGCACCTACTAGATGCTAGGCATTATCTTGTTTCCGGGGACACAAAGACAAAAAAGAAATGGTCCCTGACCTCCAGGCTAGCCCATGGAGACAATGTTTACATGTGTAATTATGTGCAAATTATATACAAAACAGATAGGAGGTTTTTTTTTGAGGGTGAAGGCATGGGGGTGTTTAGAAACTTGAGGGGATCAAGGTTGTAATTTAGTTGTACCTTGATGGAAACTAGAGATGCTAGGAGAGGAGGTAAAGAGCAAGTATATCCCAGGCATGGAGGACAGTCAGGGCGAAGGGACAGAGGTCAGAGCTAGAGTTCTATGGATGAGGAACAGTAAGTTGGATCGTAGTGAAGGGGAGTAATGTGCAATAAGGTTGGAAAGGTAGGAAAGGGTCTGGTTATGTGGGGTTTTAAATGCCCAACAGAGAAGTTCATATTTGCTCCTAAAGGTAGTAAGGAACCATTGGAACTTATTGAGCAGAGTAGTGACATAGTCAGAACTGTGCTTTAGTACAATCATTTTGACAGCTGAGTAGAAGATGAAACCAAAAGGGCATGAACTTTCTCAGGAAGTAGAGGGTTCCCTTCCCCCTTTTGGAGGAATTCAAACAAAGGCTTGATGACCACTGCTCAGGTCAGTGTTGGGTGGATTCTTTTTTTTTATTTTCATTTTTTTCTTTTCTTTTTTTTGGGTGGATTCTTTTTCAAGTGTGATTTGAACTAAATAGTCCCTCTGATCTCAAACAGAAATCCTGTGATTATTTTTCACTAATACCTGTGATTACTAGATAAAGCATTAGACCTCGCTATAGAGGGTCTGGGTTCCAACCCTATCTCTGACACTGTGTGATCTGAATGAAGTCATTCAGCTCTTTGGAGTCCCAGTTTCCTCATCTCTACGATGAACTAGCTGCCCTCTAAAGATCACAGAATCTAGAGCTGGAAGGAGCCTATCATTCAAAAGGCATCTTGCAAAGTTGAAAAGCTAGGCTGTTGGCCTTTGGAACAGCCCTACCCCTGTTAGTATCTCCTCCAGTCTTTGGCCATGGCTTCCAGCCTCCCTCTCTCACTCCTGTTCACACCCCTCTTGGCTTCTTCAGGGTCATCCACTGAGCAGCTCACCTGGCCTGGGCAGGACCTTAGGAGAATTTCTTTATCTTGCTCTGCTTGGTCACAGAGGGTGGAGCTGGAAGGATTGGGTGGATATTACAGAGTCAGATTTAGGCTTATAGTAAGGAAAACTTGCCAAGAATTCCAAAAATGGGATGGGATCACCATAGGTGGTAGTGGGTTCCTTATCACCAAAGCTCTTCATTTGGCTTCTGGATGATCACTTGGCATTTAATAAAAAGGGTTTATGTTTCAGGTAGGGGTGGGATCACATGCCCTCAGAGGTCCCTTTTAATTCTGAGATTCTTAGGTTCTGGGATATAGAAATGAAAGCATTGATCCTGAAGTCAGAGAGACTGGATTCAAATTTAACCTCTGACAATTATTCCTTGTATGACCTTAGTAAGCCACTTCCTTGTGCCTCAGTTTCCTCATCTGTAAAATGGGGTTGGACTAGATGGCTCCTGAGAACTCTTCCAGCTCTTTATCTAGGATCCTGTGGTCTTCTCCCATTCCAGTGAAAGCTTAAGATCCCACAGCCCATTCCTCAAGTTTCATAAAAACCAAATAAACTATTCATTTTGTTGTTGTTGTTCGCTCTTTTTGGGTGTCAAACTCTTCCTAATCCTATTTGGGATTTTCTTGGCAAATATACTAGAGTGGTCTGCCATTTCCTTCTCCAGCTCATTTTACAAGGGGGAAACTGAGGCAAACAGGGTTAAGTGACTTGCCCAGGGTCACATAGCTAGTAAATGTCTGAGGTCAGATTTGAACTCAGGAAATATATCGTATGTATCTTATTTCTCTATTTGTATATGAGCTCTTTGAGGGAAGGAGCTGTTTGGGGATCTTTTTTCCTATATCTAGGCTTAGTACAGTCCCTAGAATATAACAGGTATAATAGGTGCATAATAAATGCTTGTTGATTGACTTTCACCGAGGAACTCCTTGTTCTACTCTCTAGGGCCAATTAGAACAGGTCAAGTCCTTCTTTTACATGACAACTCCCCAAATATTTGAGGACAACTCTTAGATCTTTATTCAGTCTTTTCCTAGGTCTCTCAACAGATCCTTGTATAGTAAAGTCCCTCACCATCCTACTGGCCCTCCTCTGGGTAGTAACCAACTTGTCCATTTTATTCCTAAGATCTGACAGCCTGGGGTATGTCTCCAAACTAGTGACAAGAGAGAGAAGTGGGCACAGATCACCTCACCTGTAAGGGAGGGAGGAAGAGAGAATCTCCAGGCAGACAGAGAAGATGAGGAGCCCACATCCTGGAATACATATCATTCCATAATATCTACTTCTACTAATGATATTTCTGACAATGAATATTTCTTCCTCATTAATAAAGATTTTCTGAAATAAGTGACAGGTCATTCCTTCTGTGCATGAAGCACTGGGCTATGGGATAAACTGAGTATTAAGATGAGATAAATATTCCAAAAGGCAGCAGAGGGTGGTATTCAAAGACATTGCATCTGAGAACTGGAAAGTAACTCAGAGGCCATATAGAAAAATCCATATCTGAACACAAAACTCTTCTGTAACAAACCCAATATGTGATTATCTAATCTCTGCTTGTAGACCTAGAGTAGAGGCAGCTCAGTCCACCTTTTGGCCCCTCTAATTGGATCATAGATTTAAATCTGGAAGGAACTCTAGAGACTCTCGGATCTGGGGGTTCTGGACCTGGAATCGCTATTTTTAATAAATTGATAGTAATTTCAATGTAATTGTTTCCTTTTTATTTTATTTTATGTATTTAAAATATTCTTCTGAGAAGGAGTGCTCTAAAGGCTTCACCTAACTGTCCAAGGGATCCATGACTCCCCAAAGGTTAAGAATCCCCGAGTGAACACTTCATTTTACATGTCCAGAAAGGTTTAATTACTTGCCTGAGGTCACACAGGTAGGTGAAATAGGAAGAATTTGAACTCAGGTCCTTTGTCTCCAAATTCGGTGCTCTCCACATTGTAAGGATTTGCTAGGAAGTCTTTTCTAGCCTTTGACTTGTGTCTCAGTTTTCTTATCTGCAGAATGGGGATAATGACAGCTGGTACTAGCTGTGTAATCTTTAGTGGATCACTTAAATTCTGTCTACCTCGGTATCTTCATTTGTAAGAAGAGAATAATACCTATCTGATGGGGTTATTGTAGGAATCAAATGAGTTAACTTAAGTAAGATGCATTGCGTTAACATACTATATAGATGATCTTGCCCTTCTTAGTCATACTTAAATTTGTCTCACTGTAACTTAGCATGATATTTTCATATCTTTAGAACTGGGATGGAATTTAGAGGCCACCTAATGTAACTTCACCATTTGACAAATGAAGAATGAAGTGGCTCACTCAAACTCACAATAATCCGAGGAGGAATCAGGATTCGAACCCGGTGTTCCGACCCCAGCACTGGCACTTACTGTATTTCTACTACACCCAAACTGCCTCCTGTTTTGCTCTGTAGAGCCAAGTGGAATTAGTCTAGTATGTCTCCTGGATACAACCCTGTTTGCCTCAATTTCCCCATCTGTAAAACGAGTTGAGTAAGGAAATGCCAAACCACTCCAGTATCTTTGCAACAAAAACCCCAAATGGGCAGTGAGACAGGACTGAAACCGCTGCACAACAAAACCTGTTTCCACTTGACAGCCCTTTAATTGGTTAAAAACAATAACCCTGTATCCCCTCATTCCCCCCTCTTCTCTAGGCTAAACATCCTCACTTCTTTCAAAGGGAGGGATTGTCAGAGAAAGATAATGTCACTGACCGGACCAGCCCCAGTTCTTGCCACTTAAGAAACAAATGTTGGCGGTAGTTCAGAGTCATTTGAAATCAAATTTCCTTCCTGTCCAGATTCAGTTTTTGTATGTGTTGCCTTTTCCCCTTAAACAAAAGTACAGTCAGGATTTATGGCCAGAGTCTCAAATGTGCCCCAGGGGATGGGCAAACTACAGAGTCCTGTTGGCAGAGGAAAGGATTAAAGAAACTCAGAACCCTGGCATAACAAGGCTTCTGGGACACCCAGCAGCTCCCCTGGGACTGTATTTTGGTCCCAGTGAGCATAAGTGATCAGGAATTATAGCGGTAACATTCTCCTTAAATGGTTGCACATTTGAGAGAGAAGAGGGGAAATGCTTCAGCCTGTGTCTGGCTGAATATCCCTGCATAGCACCAACTAGCCCTAGCAATTAGGACTTTTTGTTGTCATTGCTCAGTCATTTCAGTCATGTCTGACTCTTTGTGACCACATTTTTTGAATTTTCTTGGCAGAGGTACTAGAATGGTTTGCCATTTTCTTCTCCAGCTCATTTAACAGATGAGGAAACTGAGGCAAACAGGGTTAAGTGACTCACCCGGGGTCACACAGCTAGTAAGTATCTGAGACTGCCTGCTATACCTCCTAGCTTTCTGGAGAGGAAAATAGAGCAGAGAGGGCAAAGGGTTTGGAGTTAAGAGACCTGATTTAAAAACCTGTTACTTTCTGCCTTTGCAACACTGGAGAGGTGAGTTAATCTCTCTGGGTTTCAGGTGCATCATCTATAAAATGAAAGGGTTGTGCCTGATGACCTCTGAGATCTCTTCCTTCCTTTCATGGGAGTGAGTAGGTATTTACTATATCAGAAGTAGCCCTGAACTTAGAGTTAGGAGAGGTTTGGGTTTGAATTTCATCTCTTGATACTTACCAGCTGTGTGAGTCTAGGAAAATAATGACATTTCTCTAAACCTCAGTTTCCTCATCTACGAAATGGAAATAACAATACTATGGGGTATTTGTGAAGGTTTCATGAGATAAAGTATAGACGATACCTTGAAAATCATAAATCATCTCTGTAAATGTCAGGTAATTAGAAGCTGATGATTTCTTAGGGCTCCGCTAACACTATCACTCCAAGATACTATGGCTATAAGCACCCTTGCCTCATATAGAAGTTAGTAGGCCCTTAATATATACTTGTTGAAACCTAGATACGCACTTATTGGAGAATGATTCAACAAGTTAAGGTCTGTGAATATAACAGAATGTTGCTGAAATGTAAGAGACAATGACTGAAAAACTCAGAGAAACACAAGAAGACTTATGCAAACTGATGCAGAGGGAAGTGATCAGAAATCAGGAAAACAACATAAAAATGCCAAGAATGTAAAGAGAAAGAACAACAACAAATTCAAACCCAATTCTGTGTAATTCTGATGAGATAAGAATGAGTCTTCTCTTTGAAAAGATAGAGCACAATAGGTATAGAATATTATATATATTGTCCCACCTGGATAATATGTTGGTTAGTTTTGTTGAATTGGCTTTTTTTTTATCTCTGTTTCTGTCTTTTATTCTTTGTGATAAGGAATAGCTCTCTGGGTAGAGGAGGAGAGAGGAACATTTTAGTATATGAAAGTGAGGTTTAAAAAAAAAGATATCAATGAAATTAGCTAAAAATAAGTCATTGTTGTTGGATTGAATTGAATTCAAAGATAATAGATTTAGAGTTGGAAGAGCCTTTACAGGGTATTAGGTCAAACCTTTCATTTTACAGAAAAAGACATTGAGGCTCAGACAGGGGAATTGAATTGCTAAAGGTCATACAGATAAGTATCTGAGGTTAGTGTTGACCCCCAGTCTTCCCGATCTCAAATCCAGTGCTCTATCCACTTTGCCACTCAGAGCAAAACTCACATGGATCCTAAGTAGGCTGGCCAGGACTGTTTTCTATGTAAGGAAGGGAAGAAATACAGAATTACTAGGCAGCTTCTGTATGGGTTTCTTGTTTATTAGAGCTTAGAGGCTTTGGGGAAAATGAATGGATGCTACTAGGTGGCACCTACTGGGTCAGCAATTGTCTAGTAGAAGAGACAAGATAAATATCTTTTCCTATACTCCCAAAGCCAGGATGGGTTAGACTCTTCATCTTGCTTTCAGAATGTATGCCAAACCCAGGTGCATAATCTCCTATAATTAACAGCATTAATTCCATGATGATGAGAAATAGAGAGGACATTATTGCAGCAGAGAGCTTAGGTTTGGGGCTCGATCATAGATGGATGAATCCATTTTCCCAAGGCCAGAGAAATTATTTGCCAATACTCCTGCTCTTGACCTTCCCCTGGTCCCATCATCTAATTGAACTTCCATGGAATCCTTTGCCAGGAAAATGGGCCTTTGACCATGATCAAGCATCTGAAATATGTTCAGTTATTTGTGTAATTTAGATTTAATAAGCAAGCTCCTGTGTTTTACAATAGAACACAAGGAAAATATTAACTCAGGTGGAGCCTAATCACCATTTAATTAGATGCCAGCATTATGAGGCTATTAAAAAAATCCAGGGAAGAGAAAACATTTGTAACAATCAGGTGCTATTTAAACATTTATAATTTTCTAATTAACATTATATGTATCATTGGTGTTACAAAGAGGATGAGAATTGGGAGGGTTACATTCAAAGACTCACATTCCCTCTTTGTTTTCAGAAAAAAAAAATCCCTGACAATCCTCCTAATGGCCTCAAGTTCCACCAGCCCTTGAGATTTATGGATCCTTCCTGTCTGATTTATCTTCGATCAATCACTGAGAGCTTTGCTGCTTACTATACTGAGGTCACATAGATAAGTAAGCATTGGAATTGATGTTTGAACTCAGGTCCTCCGCCTCTATTCAGAGCTCTTTCTGCAGTATCATAAAGTGTCCATGAAAGATAGTTTCTAGTTCTGTTGAGAGTATTGCCACTGTTACAAGTAAATCAGGTTTACAACTAGAGTTTTCCTCATTTCTTTTCTCTCCATAATCTGCCCTACCTCCCTCCTTATTCCATTAGAGATCTCCTCCTTTCTACCTTCACAACCTCTCTTGGTTCAGTCATAGTTCTTAGTTCAGTCCCTTTATATCCACTTGCCTAGGTTACTCCAATAGTCTCCTTATTGTTTTATTTGTCTCTGGTCTCTCTCCTCTCTAGACCATCCTCCACACAGCTACCCAAGAGATAGTCACACTTTTCCCTCTCACATACTCTATATTATAGTCAAACTGGATAGCTTGGTGTTCCATCTCCTTCTGACATGTCTTTGTACTGGCTATGCTCTTGTGCCTGGAATGCCTTCCCCCCTTCACCTCTACCTCTTGAAACCCTACCTGCAGCCAGGGCTCAGGTACCACTTCCTGTATGAAGCCTTGCCCATGTCTTTCTGTTGTTTGAGATTCTATGCCTATGGAATTGCTTTCAATCCCTCTTCCCCTCCCCTTCCTTAACTCTCTCCTTCCCTCCCCTTTCTCCTCCTCCTCCTCCTTCTCTCTCCTCTCCTCTCTCTTTATATATAATATTTATTTATCCATGCTCATTTTGTCTTCCCCCAGTAGAATATAAGCTCTATGAGGGCGACAGTGTTTCATTTCCCTCCCTTGTATCCCTAGGCCCTAGAATAGTATCATCACAGAGTGATTAATAAATGTTTGGTGAATGAATGCACAAATGGATAAGGAATATATGATCAGAAAAAGAGATGAAAAAGTGACACAATGGACAGAGTGTTGGACCTGGAGTCATACAGATTTGGGTCTGAATCCAGCCTCAGGCACTTCTTAGCTGTGTGACCCTGGTTAAGTCACTTAATCTCTGTCTGCCTTAGTTTCCTCAACTGTAACATGGGGTAACAACTGCACCTACCTCACAAGGCTGTTGTGAGGATCAGATTAGATATCTGTAAAGTGTTACACAAATCTTAAATAAAGGCTTATATAAATCTTAAATAAAGGCTAGCTATCAATATCATGTGGCAAGAGAAAGATCATGAACAGAGAAGAAGAGTGTTCCTCAGATATCTGGGAAATACTCAAAGATCCAGAGGAAGCATATTAGGTGCTTCAGTTAATTAATTAAGTCAGTTAATTCGAGAATTCTTGAGGTCTCTAGATGATGCAGGGGATAGAGCACAGGAGCTGGAAGCAGGAAGACCCAAGTTTGAATCCTGACTCAGACCCTCTTACTGTGTGACCTTGGCCAAGTTGCTTGGGCTTTCTGTGTCTCCATTTTCTTGTCTGTAAAATGGGGATAATAATAGCACCTACTATTACCAGCTGTGTAACTCTCAACAAGTCACTTAAGCTCTGTTTGTCTCAGTTTTCTCATTTGTAAGACAGGGATGATAAAAGCACCTATCTGGCAGAGTTGTAGGAATCCAATGAGTTAGCCCAATAAAGTGCATTGCAAACCTTAAAGTATCATTTAAATTATAGTTGTTACTATTATTGTTAGTCTCACACAACTAGTACATGTTGGAGATTCTTTGGGAACTTAGATCCATCCTGATTCCAAGCCTAGGGCTCTTTCCAAGGTCACAAATCAATTAAGTGTCTGAGAAAGGTCTAGAACTCAGTTCTCTAGACTCTAACCAAGTCCACTTGGACTTAGACCTCACTGCTCCTCCATCATCATGTCCAGTTTATTTCCTACTCATAGTGATTCAATGATCATAAAGGACAGCTCATAATAGTAGACATACAAATTTGGGGGGTGGGGATGGAAGGGATGGAACTTATGAAAGGACGTGAGAGAGGTGACTGGAAAAGAGGTGGAAGGAAGAAGGATGGACTCTACCTCTTTTCACGTCCCAGCAAGTTTATAAGTATATTAGGGGATGAAAGAGATCAGGATATATGAGAAATTGAGAATGGGAATTGGCAGGTGGAGCAGGCAGTGTCTTACACAATATATTCCATCTCTAGACTCCAAGCATTTTCACTGGCTGTCTTCCATGCTTGGAATGTTCTCCTTCCTCATCTCTGCTTCCTGAATTCCTTCATTCCCCAGCTAAAATCTCATCTTCTACAGCAGTGGTTCTCAACCTTCCTAATGCTGCGACTCTTTAATACTCGTATGTGGGCGTATTTGCATATGGGCGGACCCGCCTGGAGACAGATAGAAGAGAGGTGTCTCAGTTCCTAAGACGATCAGAAATATGTGTTTTCCCATGGTCTTAGGCGACCCCTGTGACCCCTGTGAAAGGGTCATTTGACCCTCAAAGGGGTCACAACCCACAGGTTGAAAACCACCGTTCTACAGGAAGCTATTCCCAATCTCCCTTAATGCTAGTGCCTTCCTTCTGCAGATTAAAATGAAGGCTTAACAGCAACAACAACAACCCCCAATATATTCTGCATATAGTTTGTTTGTAAATATTGCCTGTTGTTTCCCACATTAAACTGTGAGCTCCTTGAGGGCAGGCACTGTCTTTGTTCTGTCAGTGCTTGGCACAATGTCTGTCTTAATAGTAGATGCTTAATAAATATTTATCAGTTAACTTGTTTACTAATTGCCCCCTTTTGCTCAGATGCTTACCTATATGACCTTGGTTAAGTCACTTTCCCTGTTGGTGGAGGAGTGTCTTATTCCCCCCTCCCATAAAATGAAGTGGTTGGATTAAGATGCAACACATCTCAATCATCTGGCAATATATAGCAATTTGGGTGTTCAGAGAAAACAGTATGAAATTCACCTGGGTTCCCGTTGTCAAGACTTCTCTATATCTAGCCTGACCAAGACCTATCACATTGCCCTCTGACCATCTTAATGACTTCTCAGACCAAAATGCCTCTCTCTGTCTACCATTCTGCAATATATGTTGACTTCCTTTATTAGAATGTAAGCTCCTTGAGGGCAGAGAATGACTTACTTTTTGTTTTTGTTTTTTCTAATCTAGTATGTAGCAGAGTGGCTTCCAACATAGTAAGCACTTTATAAGTGACTTCTCACTCAGTCACTCATTCTCATTCATACAATCAACACAAGAAGCAATTAAAGTTAACTCAATTGACTATGATGGGGAAATTAGAGAGGCTGCACGGAAATAGTCCTCAATTTAGAGTGAGAGGACCTGGATTCAAATCTTGATTCTCTTACTATGTGACCAAGAGCGAGTCATTTAACCTCTCACTGTGAGTTTTCTCATCTGTAAAATGGGGAGGGGGGAGCTAGATAATTTCTAAGATCACCTATAACTTTAAATCTATTAATCTATTATTCTAGTTGCTATCACACTTTCTGCTGCAGCAGCACATGACTGGCATCCCCCCCAAAAAATTTCAGCACTCTGGATAGAGCCTCAGTGCCCCACCCTAGTTAGAGCTCTGGCTCCAATGCCATGTCAGTGAAGACCACTGAACTGACAATGAGATTCACTGGGACTGTTGGACTCTGTTGGCTTTCTGAACAGCAGCCTGGTGTATGCAATTTAATGAGAATAAATGAACAGAGCCCTTCTAGTCTCTGAGTAAGGAGAGGAGTAAATTGAAGGCATTGGCCAAATTCTGATGCTCTATTCTGGCAGGTGTTATGCGCCAACAGGGTGACAAATTGGTGAGGCGGAGATAAGTGGATTTCAGTAGGAGTAGAAGGACGACATTGGAGATGGAAAAATATGTGACCTTGCTGCTAATGAAACACCAGTCATCAAGTCCTGACAGAGCTGGGGATTTTGCAGCCAGGAAGAGAGGACATTTCTCTAGGGGGTCTCTTGTGAGGATAAAGAAGAGGCAGGAACTGTTGCTTTGCCTTGGAGGTACATCTTCACTTGGGGAATTGAATTCTCTAGTCAACT
This sequence comes from Pseudochirops corinnae, assembly GCA_028646515.1. Taxonomy (NCBI): domain Eukaryota; kingdom Metazoa; phylum Chordata; class Mammalia; order Diprotodontia; family Pseudocheiridae; genus Pseudochirops; species Pseudochirops corinnae. Next base: position 335,317,917 of record CM053587.1, read on the forward strand.
CTTGACAATGAGAGGCAATGGGGTGTAATAGAGAGAGCACTGGATTTGGAAGCTTCTAATTCTAACCGTTAAACTCAGTAGCCATGTGACAATGGCAAGTTACTTTACTGGTCTGAGCCTCAGTTGCTCTCTGTCAAATGAGGGTAGCTATATATTTGTAGTCCCTATCTGTTGGGGTTGATGAGGGGCTTCAATGAAATGATGTGTATGAAGTGCTTTAGTTGAGTCATATGAACCTGTTTTCCCATCTGCAAAATGGGACTAACAGTGTTACCGTCACTACTTTCCTAGTTCTTGAGAATGTCAAAGCAAATAGTGCCTGTAAAACACTTCGCAAGCATTAAAGTGCTATAGAAATGTGTAATTTTCTTATTTCCAGGATCATAGACAGATCCGGAAGAGAACTTAAAAGGCCATTTAGTCCAATTCTTTCATTTTACAGTTAAGAAAATTGAGATGAAGTGATTTTGCTAAGGTAACACAAGAAAATAGGGACAGAAATTCAAAACAAGGTCATTTGACTCCAAAACTAGTGCCCTTTCTGTACAATGATTTTAATTAGTTAATTCCTAAAGCAACAGAAACCTCACTGGGACAGACATTAAGAGACCTGCTGAATGTTTCTCCCAAAAATTGTTGTGGAAAGCTCTATTTGGCCTGCAGCCTCCCTGTTTTGGGGTGGTCCATTATTAGCCCTGTCCTAAGGTCAGTAGTTGGACCTGTACAGATTTCTTAGAATTATTCTATGCTTTCCTCCTTCTCTCCCTTCTCTAACTATAGAGTATTGTTGGGTTGGCATGAATAGCACTAATTCTCTATTTTGCAGGTCACATTTCTAGTGCTCTTTGTGGGTGATGGTGGGGAGCAGGGAAGACTGTCTCTCTGTATTTGGTAATAAGAGTAGTTTTCAAAGAAAAAAGTCGACAGGGGAGTAACAACAGCAGTGTGTTGGAAAATCTTCAGGACAAGACTTGTTTCAGTTTCTTTAGTCTATGGGACAGAACATGTGTTTGTTTCCTTTCCGAAGATGGGGTCGGGGAGCTCTTGGAGAAAGTTATGACTCACTGAGAATAGGTGTCTCTTAAGGCCCACCCACTCCCTCCCTTGTAGGGCACTGGCAGAAACTGGCATCCCTGATGTGTGTTTATGCAGATGGCAGAGAAGTACCACTCCCCGGCATACTTCACTTGCATATAGAAGGGAAAAATAATGCATTTGCTATTGAAATAAAGCCCAGTTCACAATTTTTTCTCTCTTGTTACACTGTGCTGGCAAAGCTGAAACTGACAAACTGAAAGAGACAAGCTGAAACTGACTAGCGTCTCAGAGTGGGGAAGGCTGGGGAGCCCTGGGCTTGATGCCTTCCCCCTCTATGAGTTTCTGGCAATGCTTGGAATGATTTGAGGAATAAATTCCACAAATACTAACCAGGGCTATGTTGTTGGGGTTCATTCTCACCAAGGGGAATCAAGACTCCAGTTGATAATTGGCAGTTCTCCAAAAAGCAATTTGCTGTTCAGCTCTCACCCAGGGCAGAAGTCTGGGACCCTTCAGGCACTCGGGAGCCTGGACAATAGGGGAAGCCGAAATTCAGGGGTAGAATTGGAAGGTATCATTCCCCTAATGCCTGACTGGGAGCTACAGCAGATCCAAGGAGCTCATAGGATCATACATCTAGAACTAGAATTCAATCAATATACTTTTTTTAGTGCTTACTATGGGCTAGGCACGAGGACACCGAGACATTGTGCTAAGCACTGGGAAAACAAAAAAGAGTCAAAACAATGCTCCTGATCTCAAAGAGCTCCCATCCTAATGGGGGAGACGTGTAAATAACTATGAACCTAAACTACATAACTACATATATATGTATGTATATCCATCTATATCTATATATCAAATTTATCTATATAGCTATCTATATATCAATCTATAGATGTGTATATATATATATGTATATACACATCTATAGATAGATTGTTTTGTTGTTGTTTAGTCATTTTTCAGTCATGTCCAACTCTTCACGACTCCATTTGGGGTTTTCTTGGTCAAGATACTGGAGTGGTTTGCTATTTCCCTCTACAGCTCATTTTATAGTTGAAGAAACTGAGGGTTAAGTGACTTTCCCAGGGCCACACAGCTAGTAAGTATCTGAGACCAGATTTGAACTCAGGAAGATGAATCTTCTTGCCTTCAGGTGCAGGAAGCTATTAGCACTATTCATGCTAGTCCAACAAAACTCCTTCCTACTATCGATTGATCAATCGATCTATCCTATCTGTCTGTCTGTCTATCTATCTGTCTATCTATCTGTCTGTCTATCCATCCATCCATCTATCTATATATCTATCTATCCATCTGTCTGTCTATGTGTCTATCTATCTATCATCTGTATATCTATCTATCTATGTATCTATGTCTGGATGTATGTATGTATGTATCTATCTGTATATCTATCTATTCTGTCTGCCTATCTGTATATCTATGTATGTATGTATGTATGTATCTATCCGTATAGCTATGTATCTATTCTGTCTATCTGTCTATCTGTCTATCTATTTATCTATGTACCTACCTACCTGTCATTTGTCTATATCCTCAGTTATGAAATGAAGGAAGCTAGACTCAATGTCCTCTAAAAGTTCCTGTACTTCTTTAAGCCTCACCTCAAATCCCATTTTTATTGGAAGCCCTTACCATTCTTCCCAGTTACTAGAACCTTATCTAAGGTTTCCTTTGAATTATAAGCCAATGACTTTGTAGCTGGGAGGTCTGATAAAGGCCTCCTGTAAAACGGTGGGATTGGAGCTCAGTTTTAAAGTAAGCCCGGGACTTTAGAGGTCACTGAGTCTTAAGCCTCTTTCTTCACTTACAGCTGAGCATACTGAGTCCCAAACAAGCTGAGCACCTTGCAGATGGTCACAGAGCTAGCGAGAGGAATGAACTTTGTTCTTTCTGCCTCCAACTCCAGCACTCTATTTACCACAATGCTATGGAGGCAAGAAAAGAGTGATTTTAAGTAATGTGAGCAGTAAACGTGGGGAAATAGCTCCAAACACAATATTTACATCTACCTTCTCAGAGAGTTATTGTCTTCAGACAGCATTTACAGTGCTAAGAGAGGTGGATTTGGACTTTGAAGACAGTGGTTCAGATGCTGGCCCATCCTCCCTCCCTTCCTAAATTCAATCCTATCTTTTAATTTCCTGTTTCTCAGTTTCTCTTGCTCTTGTCACCATCTCCATTTCATCGCCATCTCCACAACCACGTTACTTCAGCCCCACATAACCCCTGTCCTAGACTATTGAAATAGGTTCCTAATTGATCATTTTGCTTCCAGTTTCCTGATTCCTTGCCCACATATCCGTTTACCCTCCATTCACCTGCCAAAGTGATTTTCCAAAATCAGTGGTAAGTCTGACCTTGTCAACTCCAGCACTACCTCCTCCAAGAAGCCTCTCTGATGTCCACAGTAGATAGTGACTCCCCCTCTCCCACCCCATGACCTTGTATATGCCTAGATATGTGAAGATTTTCTGTCCCAGTAGAATGGAAGCTCCTTAGGGCAGGGACTATTTGATTCTAGTCTTTGTATCTCAAGTACCTAGCAAAGTGACTGGGAGCATAGGGCTCTGATTTTACCGGTGCAGGGAATTCTCAGGAGAGGGCATTCTTTCTACCAATGCAGATAGGTGCCTTCTCTGCAACATATCATCTTAAAAGAGTTGCTAGAGGCACTGAGAAGTTGTAATACTAATATGGGGCAGTCAGGAGTTGAACCCAATTCTCCCTTGTTCATAGGCCAGCTCTTATCCACCGCAACACTAATCTTTTTTTTAATTGACACATAATAAATACTGAATAAATGATTATTGATTGATTAGTGTCTATCTCCTGCTCAAAAATCTTCATTGGCTCCCTATTGTCTCTCAGTTTGTCATTTAAAATCCTTCATGACCTGATTGTAGATGATCTTTTCAGACTTGTTACTTGTCAGTCTCCATCACACATTTGATATTCCTGACAAGATCGCTTGCTTGCTGTTCCTCTTACACCTCATCTTATCATGATTGTGTCTTTGAATTAGCTGTCTCCTAGAATCCACATGTACTGAAACATTTATAACAACTCTGTGGTGGCAAAGAACTGGAATCAAAGAAGGTTCCCATGCATTGGGGAATGGCTGAACAAATTATGGTAGACGAATGGGATGGAATACCATTGTGCCAAAAAATGGATGGGAAGGATGGGAAGACTTGTGTGGACTAATGCAGAGTGAAGTGAGTAGAACCAGGGGAATAATTTATACAATAACAGCAAGATAATAAAGATAATCCACTCTGATATAAGGCATCAAGCATCTGTGATTTTATTGAAGACATATTGATGAAGGTCAAAACTTGACTCATCCCTTCTCTCCCCAGTGATTTTGTACATATTCTACAGATACTAAATAATGTGTAGGTTGTCTCTCTAGTAGAATGTAAGCTATAAGTGAGTAGCAATTCTTTTATTTGCATGCCTAGTACCTATCTAGCCCAATGCCTGGCACGAGGTAGGTTCTTAAATAAATTCTTGTTGAGAGACAATCTTAGAGAGTCACCCAAGTCATGGAGAAATTAAGTAACTTGAAGATGGTCTCAAAGTTAATAAGTGTCAGAGATAAGACTTAAACCCTGGTCTCCCTGACTCTAAGTATAGCGTTCTATTCACTATTCTAGTCTATTCACCTTTACGAATGGTGGTAACTTTGATTATCGCCATCATGAGTTGAGATCTACTTTGCACTAAGAAAATGTTCTTCTAAAAGTGAGTTAGTAACTCTGATTTCCTATGTGACCCTAGGCAAGTTCTTTCTGTATGCATGCAAAGAGTGCTAAATTTGGAGTCATGGGACCTGGGATTGAGTCCTATCTCAACCCCTCCTCCCCCAAATCCTTACTACCTGGGTAATCTTTGGCAAATCAGTCTATCTGCGCTCACTGTAAAATGATGGGGTTGGCCTAGCCCTCTGAGGTTCCATCCAGTTCTAGATATATGATTTTATAATCCAAAATTCTTTAATTTTAGGTGCAACCCAAGTCAACTTTCTAGGGGGAGGAAAGTTTGGAGATGCAGCCCCAGAACTCCCCAGGAGAGGGCATTAGCACACCTAGGGACAAGTTAGCAGCCCCAGAGCCAAGGGCAGCTGGGAATAATCATGGAGAAGGCAAGGCTGCTTTTCACCTCCTCCTTCCCATTTCTAGTAGAGAGATATAGGACTAGCTTGGTCTTCTGAGCCCAGTCCTCAGAGATGGAACTCTGGGCCAAGGGATAAAAGTGATAAATTAGGAAATCAACAGGATCCCCGGGAATTTTGCAGGCCAATCTACAGTCCTGGGAATCCAGATTACTTGTTATTATCAACAGAAGACTCCAATATGCCATCCCTTGCATAACTGAAGCTTCTAAGATGAAGTAGTAGAGTATGTATAATGGAAAGAACACTGACCCCAGAGTCAGAGATCTGGGTTCAAATCTTGTGGTTGATGCTTGCTACATGTGGGACTTTGAACAAGTCTCTTCATGTCCAAGAGCCTCAGTCTACTTATCTGGCTATGGACCAACATGGCCTCGAAGGTCCCTCCAACACTAAGTCTAGGATGGGGACACAAAGAAAGGCAAAAGACTGCCCCTGCCCTCAAGTAACTCATCACCTAGTGGAGGAGACAACATTCAAGTTGTCTAAAAGCTAAGTACAGATATGTTGGGCCTAATGTAACGATACTAGGATTTGAAGATCTTCCACGCCCCTTGAGCTTGCTGATGTAGCAGGAAGGGGTGGAGCAAGAGAACGCCGGAGCCAAGCTAGTCTCTGTGCGGTGCGGACTGGAAGCGGCGTCAGAGGCAGTGGCTGCAGCTGCGAACTCCTTTTGCTTTGAGCGGGCCAGAACCTCTGCTAAGGACTCCTGCTG
>CM053587.1:335324370-335349647 GCA_028646515.1 Pseudochirops corinnae
GGTATTTAAATGAATGCACTATCTATATTTCTTATGTAGAGAGCCTGTTCCATTTTGTGATTAATAACTATATCAGCATATTTGTAGTTACTGTAGGCATTGTGAATACTGCATTGCTGATACACCTAACCAACAGAGGGAAGCCCTAGGATTAAGAAGGGTGGGGAAAGGTTTCTTGTGGAAAGTAGGACTTCAGTGGGACTTGAAGGAAGCCAGGGAAGAGGGGAGGCAGAGATGAAGAGGGAGAGCATTCAGGTACGGGGGATGTGCCTGGGATGCTACTGAAAGTCTCCCTTCCTTGGTCATGTCTTTCTTAGTTTCTGAATGGGTGTTGACACTGTCACTCAAGGTCTTGAAGCCCTTCCAGAAGTCCCTCCCTTACTTTTACCTTTCTCCTCCCAGGTATCTGGAGCTCTTTTCTTCTATCTTTAAGGATGCCCCACCCTGAAACTCATAAGGAACCAGGAGACTTTAAATGAAAAGATTCAGCAATCTGTGTTTTCTTTAGATTGTGCATTTGTGTGCATATGTATGTGTGCACACAGTGTGTATAAGGGGTGTGTATGTGTGGTTTGTTAAAGAGATCCTTTAGTAATCTAATTTTATAGATAGAGAAGTTATTATCCACCTCAGATCCTTTCCTCTCCTATGACTGGACTGGCCAGAAGGTCAGACCACTGCCCCCCTCCCTCCAGGGCTATATCTCAGAGAGAGGAAAATTCTTTGACACCATCACTGCCTTTTGACCTTTGGAAACAACTGTACTTGCCAGGTACATTCAGGTAAGAGACACTTAGGGCATCAAGGAAAAGCTGGCCCAGAATCCAATTTAGATGATAGATTTTGGTGGTGGTGGGGACCTCAGAGGTCATCTAATACAATCTGCCCATTTTATAGATGAGGAAACTGAGGTCCAGAGAAAGGGACTGTCTTCCACAGTATTACAGTATGTATTTAGAAATATCTATGATTTGAATTTAAAACCTCAGATCTTGACCTAAATGCCCTTTCCACTATATCATGGCTCATCAGTGGGAAGGAAACTCCCACCCCTCACCCCATCAATACTTCATACTTTTAAGGAAGGTAGGATGGCACAATGGAAACCACATTAAATGTTAAATCAGCAGATTGGGGGGGGTGATCTCTAGCTCTGCCAATGTCTCTGTGATATTGGGTCAGTCACTTCTCCCCTCCAGGTCTGTTTCCTCATTTATAAAAGGCGTGAATTAGACTACATGATTTTGGAATCAGAGAAACTGGGTGGATTGAAATCCTGGCTTTATCACAGCCATCATCAGATTGTTGAAGCTGACAAAAAAGAATGATAAATGTTGGAAGGGTTATGGGAAAACAGAACATTTTGCCCTGTTAGCGGGGCTGTGAATACTGGGTCCTGCTTCTCTGGACATTAGAAAAATGCCCCTAACACTATTAAACTGTGCATGTCCTTTGACCCAGTTTTACTGCTACAAGACCTATACCTCAAAGATATCAAAGAAAGAGGAAAAGGGCCAAATATGTACAGAAACTGGAAAGTAAGGAGGTGCCCATCTATTGGGAATGGCTGAATGTATGGTATATAGCTGTAATAGAATCCTATTGTACTATAAAAAATGACAAAGAGTATGGTTTCAGAGAAACCTGGAAAGAATTATATGAACTGATGCAGATTGAAGTGAACAGAACCAAGAGAAGAACCAGGAGAATAACAGCAATACTGCAAAGACAAAAAACTTTGCTAGACTGAGGAACTCAAATCAATACAAAGACGAATCATGATTTCAGAGAACTCATGACAGACAAAGCTTACTACGCACTACCTGACAGAGAGGTAACAGACTGAAGATGCAGAAGTAGGTGTGTACTTGTGGATGTGACTAATATGGAAATTTGTTTTTCTTGACTGCATACATTTTTTTAACAAGTTTTTTCCCCCCATTTTTCTTTTCCTTTCTTCTTTTCTAGTGGAGGTGGGAGGGAAAGAAAACAAATTCTTCTCAAATAAAAAAAAAACAATTAATTTAAAAATTTAAATTAATTAAATTTAAATTATTTAAATTAAATTAAAATTTTTAAACATTCTGTTTTTGCTACAACTATGCTATGCTCAGTTTCTTCATCTGTAAAATGAGGGGCTAGGATTAGATAACCTCTGAAGTTTCTTCTGGCTCTAAATCTATGATTCTGTCATCCCAAGATAGTCCCTAAAGTCCTCTTCAGCTCTAAATCCAATCATCTTACCATCTCTAGGAATGCCTCTGGGATCTAGTAATGACAGCCAATTATTTGACTGGGAACTCAAAAACAGAATCAGTGCTCCTTTCCCAGACCAGTGAGCAAAGACCCTGAGCTGGACTCAAGCTGCAGAATTCACTACTCAACTTCTCATCTAAGACTTGTCAGCTCATCGCCTAAGGGTTCTCCACCAGGTTACTTGGCAGCTTGAATTTTATCTGTCCAAGTAGGAAGAATGACCCTTAAATGTTTAGCTTTGCAGCAACAATTAAGAAGACAGGGTATCTCTCTCTCCCACTTCTATCTCTCTCTCTCTCTCTCTCTCTCACACACACACACACACACACACACACACACACACACACACACACAATAACAACAGGCTTCACCCATAGGGACCTCATTAAGTATCATTGCTCTCCAGTGGGTTAGGCTGAATATCAGGGCTGATATTTCCCCTAGGGAAGATTGGCAGGAAAGTAAAATTTTCTTTTTAGAGCCTGTTGAGAATTCATTCAAGTCAGGAAAATTCCCAAGCCTTAGAGCTAGTGGTATGCTGGTAAATGTTTAACAACCAGTCCTCTGAGGGTAAGGGTGGGGATGGGGGAAATGTAGGCAAAGCACTTTTAAGTTAACTTATGTTATTAATACTTTCTCCCTCCCTTTCTTAAATTTAGACACTCAACAAAATAATAAATCAAGCCCCGATCTGTAGCATTTTTTGCTTTCTGAGGTATAAACATTCACACTGAAAGTTTAACAATTTGATCTAGTTTGAGCTGGCAGCAGCACAAACCAGTAAGTTAGAACCTTACTGTCTGGACAGGGGAGGGGAGATGGATATATTTGAAAGTCAAGGTGATAGATAAACAAAGGATGCAGCATGGTGTACTGGGTAGAAAGCAGGTCACAAAATGAGGAAAACCTGGGTTCAGTTTCTGCCTCTAGCTTTGAGAAGCTCCAAACCCCCCCCACTGCATTGATAGAAAGTCCCATCCTCCAATCCTGATCTGGTGAACTTCCTCTTTCCCTTGGTGGGAAGAAATGCCACCCCAGTAATCTTTAAGATGGGTGTCACATGTTAAAGTCTTAGAAAGAAACTGGAATTTAGTAAGAGAATGACATGGTCAAACCTACCTGTTAGGGAAATCACTTTTGTGGGTAAATGGAGAATGGATTGGACTGAGGGGGAGATTTAAGGCAGGGGAATGATTTAGAAAGTTATCATAATAGTTCAAGGTGAAAAGAATATGAATTGAGGGGTGCCTGTGGAAAAGTAGAGAAGGGAACAGATGGGATGGATGATGGAGAGAGACAGAAAGGGCAATCTATATGGTGTTAAGGGACAAGAATTCCACTGGGTGCCCTAGAGGATGGTGGAGCCCTTGACAGTAACAGGGAAATTCAAAATAGGGGTGAGTTTGGTTTTTTTTGGGAAAGATAATGGATTCAGTTTAAAATACCTTTGGGATATCCAGATGGAAGTAATGTAAATGTCCAATAGACAGTTGGTGATAAGGGACTGAAGTGTAGGAGTATGTATATGTATATATGTATATGTGTTTATAGGTCTATATTTATATATACCTATATATGTATAGATATATTATGTATACACACATTTGGGAGTTATGCGAATGAAGATTATAATTAAATCTACATGAGCTGGGGAAGTTACTAGGAGAGTGTAGATAGAGAAGTAGATCCAGGACAAAATCTTGGGGTACATCAAGACATTTAGACTCAATGTCAGGAAAAACTTTCTACAAAATAAAGCAATTCTAAAGTGGAATTTGGTTACCTGGCTTTTCCTTCACAAAAGTTCTTTGAACAAAAGCAGGATGACCACTTGTCAGGTTCTCTATGTTATAAAAGGGATTCTTTTGGGGGCCGGGTAGGGTGCACCAGATAACCCCTGAGATCCCTGCCAATTTTGAAATTCAGTATTACTCTGTCAGGTCAACTCTAGCTAGGGGATTTGGGTGGGATTGAGACTTCTTCTATTTATGGAATGTCCTCTGAATATCTCCCAGGTATTGCCTGCTTTTCATTTCTTGGGTTTTAGAAATGGTTTGCTTTTTCAGGATAGTTTATTGTATGTATTTTATAGGCAGGCTATAGTTTTCCTAAAATTGTCTACAATAATTTGGAATCAAGAAAGTACAGAGATCAACAGTTGATAGACTACTCAGAAACCTCAAACATATATTTTTTTCTACAGAAAGAGAGTTGGAATGGAGTAGATGAAGGGAGAATTGAAGGAACTCCCCCAAATGTAAATCGACTATCACTTAACAAACAGGAAACAACTAGTTATTGATGAGGGAGTCATGTGTGAGTCAGCTGTCTGTGTTCAAGGCCATTGACTACTTAGTACAAAGGTCAAACCTGACATGAAATTACAAGACAGGCTAAGCATGAGAAGATGACCTGAATGCAATTAAAACCAAGCTGGTCTGACCTATTTAAAACCAAGTATTTGTTAAGTGCTTTGTGCCAGGCACTATTCTAGGTAAGACAAAGATAAAAGTGAATCAGGGAGAAAACATGTGCCCATATAGGCATATTCATCATTTATATAAAATACATAGAAAGTGATGTGCTAGGGGTTTGATACTGAGGGAATCCAGAAAGGCTTCATGAAGAAGGCTGTTCTTGATTTTAAAACTTGGGAAATTTATTATGGTAAAGACATTGACTACATTTTATTCAGTGCAAAGCAGTTACTACAATGAAGGTGACATGAAAATTTGGAACCACCTCAGTTAGTATACATGTGCATCTGAGAGTAACAGCTCTTTTAGACCACAATGACATTTATAAAACACCCACTATGTGTCAGGTGTTGTGCTAAATTATCTCGTTTGATCCTATAAGAAGATTTCTCTTAGAAGCTCTGGTTTTCTTCAAGGCTCAAATACCATCTTCTCCAGGATCTTTCCCAACCCTCCTGTCTTCTCATCTAAGCTTACCCTCCACTTACTCTATGTAATGGGGGTCTGGTGCCTGTCCAGAGTGTCTCAAATGGAAACTGTCCATGTGGAGTCACTGGGGACCCTGCTTCTTGCCTCTAGGAGAATTGATGTGATGTGGAGAGACTTGTATTGAAAAGATTATAGATTATGTATGGACATTCTTGGATTGACTCCCATTGGTTGACCATATGATGAAGAAAAGAAACTCTTAGATTGGCTGTGGAGGTAATTCCTTTCTGGTTTAACCACTTCCTCTTAGCCTTAACCAATGAAGGAGCAACCTACAATCTGGGATGTTCAAAAGGTGGGGGTGGGGACACTGGCTTTCCAGAGTCTATGTCCAGTGTGGGCTGATGCCTTGGGGAGCAAGGAATTACCTTTGGGACTCTAGTCCAGTGATAGTTGGGACAAAGACTCAGTTGGCAGTGATGCTACCTTTGCATGTGAACTTGATAGGATCAGTGTAGGAACTGGACTGACTTGAATTTGTTCTTTCCAGAGATCAAGATATTATAGGGAATAGGGGAGAATATGTCCTGGAGGAATTAGGAGAAATGCTTGTATGGTTATCCTTCCACATTGCAACTTTCCCCATCATGGTTTCGATATATTGCATTAGAAATTTTGGCATAAGACATTAAACAGGAATTTTTAGGGAGTTTTACAGGAGCCACAGACAACACGAAGGCCAGCAGATGACACAGAATTTGTGATCAAATACTTAACTCAAATTTTACAATAAGGTACTGTAAACACCCCATAAAAGAAAAAGGAAAAATTCAGACTTATTTTCTGGTACAAAGGGGAAACCAAAAAGTTTTCTGCAGATTTTCCAGATTGCGGGGGCAGGGGTGGGGGCACTGTGCCTCTAACACTTGCAATGTGCAAAGCGTAACTTTTGTTTTTGTTCCATCCTTGAATATATCTGTGTGTGTATATGCATATATGTATATCGTGTATATGTATATACATGCAAAGACGCACAGACACACACACACCTTTGAATAGCCCTTTATAAAAGCTAATCAGTGGTAAGTGGTTAAATAGAATTGGAGAGCTAGGTCCTACTGCTTAATTGTTAGGGAACTAGATGGTAGTATGGAAAAAATACACTGTAAATTCCTAAGGGTACCCTAGAACTCTGACAGATAAATGTAGCAGCCCAGCTCTGAGAGAGAGGACCAGATTCTAAATGCTACATCTTATATGTATCTAGCTATTTCCCCCATTAGAAAGTAAGCTTTTTGAGGTCAGGGACAATTTTTGCCTCTCTTTGTATCTCCAGTACTTGGCATGGTGCCTAAAACATAGTAAATGCTCGATATATTTTTGTTAATTGATTAATGATATCAAGCAATGGAATACGAATATGAATCACAGTGATTCGTTAAAAAAAAACATTCTTTGGGAGAAAAGTCTGTAAGAAAACTCAGGGAGACCCAACTAAGCCAGACATTCCATATTCATGGATAAAACTGGAAGGCAGGACAACAACCAGATGGAAATGGAACAGATTGCCAGTGTTTCTTTAATGGTTTATTTTTATCATCATTGACCATGGAACCACCACATTTGGAATCTAACCTCTAGGTCCTGGAAATAAAATGTATATTAAAGGATATGGAGCTGAGAAGGGGTGATTGATCAGATCAAGTAGTCATAAAAGAAATCTGCTAGAGGCAAAACAATTTTGAAAGCATCGAGGTATCCATTTTAAAAGATATTTCCAGTTGAGGAGCATACGTAATGAAAAAGAGCAGGTGGTATTATTACAAAAGGTACTCATTTAGTAGGGAAACACAAAACATTTTCTCCCATAAGTAAGCCCTATGGAGGCAATTCCATCTTAGGTGATCTGAAACATGTGCCAAAGCCCCGTTACAGAAAAAAGGAAACCCAAAAAGATATTAGCAACTACCAAGTCATATGTCAAGAGAGACAGATTGAGAGAGAAGGTGCAAACTTTTGAATAATTTCATAGGAGTTCTTGGAACTGAAGGCAAGTGGGGGAGCCAACTCCTCAACATGTCCCTTGATTCCCATTACCTATAGCCCCAGAGACTGCAAAGGGCAAACTTCTCTGGTGAGATCATTTCTTCCTTTGTTGAATGTTTTGTTGAGTTTTAATCTCCCATGATGAAGATCATACTTCCTCTTGTGCATGCTGTTATCTTCCAGAATCTGTATTATCTTTCTCAATTTCTGTCTTATGACTTACTTAAATAAATGTATCTGTTCAGTATATATGTTTGGCTTTTGTGCATTGAGTGTATGTGGTGGGGATGAGGAGGAAGGAATAGATTTGCTCTGGAATAAATGTAAAAGGTTGACTCAGTGCTTGATTCAGGAGACAGCCCCTCGGGAGAAGGAGGTATAGACGATGGCCAGTTTGGCTGTAGCATCCATGTTTTAAGCCAGCAAAGGTGATGAATGGGAGAGTAAATAAAGACCAGAGAATATTATGTTTGAACCCATAATCACCCCTGGATGCACACGAGTCCAGCTTTATAAACCCAATGTCAAAAACAAAAGAGGCAGCCAAGGGAGGGATTGTGCAGTCTGCCTTGGCCCTAGGTCTCTCTGTCTCTTGCACTTGAATTTCATCTGCTACACTGAATCCATTAAGCCTTCAGTCCCTCACTTGTCCTCCCTTCAACTACTCTCTTTTTTAGAACCTTACATTCTAACAGTAGCTACAACATGCATATAACTACCCACTTTTCCATATCTTAACCTTCATTTTACAGATAGGAAGACTAAGGCCCAGAGTGATTAAGTCACTCGCCCAAGATCACCTAAATGGCAGCCACTTCAGATTCAAAACTAGGTCCTCTCCCTCTTTGCCAAAAATGTGGTGCCTGTCCATTGATTGAGGAATGGCTAAACAAATTGTGGCAACTAAATGTAAAGAAATATTCCCATGCCTAAAGAAATTTTGAATGTGCAATATTCACAGAAGTATAGGAGAACCTATGACAAAAATAGTGAATATTTACATAGACTTTTAAGGTCTGGAAAGTGGTTTACATATAATATCTCATTAGATCCTCATGACAACCCTAAACTGAACCAGAAGGAAGCAAGTAGAAGCAGGAAAATGATATATAGAATGATGACAATCACTCAAATGGAAAGAGTTAAAAATACAAAATGCAATGGAACCCTGTGTAACTATAATGACCAAGCTTGTCCCCAGAGAAGAGCTGAAAGCAATACATTGCCCTCTCTTCTTTGCAGAGGTGGGGGACCGTGAGTGTGTAACATTGCATATACTTTCAGACTTGATTGATATGTTGGTTGGTTTTGCTACATTGCTCTCCCACCCCCACCTTTCTTTTATACTTTGTTATAATTTATGTCATAGTAATTTGGAGATGGGAAGGAAAGATGTATCTGGAAATGAAGGTGATATAAAAACAAACAAAAATTAGCAAGAACCTGTGAGGGCAGAGAGGCAGGACATGTTTCTCTCCCTTGCTTCCTGGCCCTGAATCTGCATTCGCAGAGGGGCCGGCTTCCATTTTGGGACCATGTTGGGGGGGGGGGGGGCAGGCTGATGCACAGGGAGTAAGTGAACAGCTGCAGGTTTGCATTCTTGAATGATTCCCTAAATGAGCAGTCTTTGTGTGGAGGGGGCTGTGAAGGTAGGAGAGGGAGGCCTTCTGGAGGGCACCGAGTCCTGTTTTATTCATAGCCACAGATGGGTGCCTGCCTGGAAAGCCAACTACTTACTACAAGCCTTACTCCTAACTTTCTCTCAGCCAACTCACCCAAAGTATCTTACTTTGGGGAGGTTTCCAAGTCATGAGTGAGTCACTCAAAACCAGAGCCAGAAAAGGTCCAAGGTCACACAAGAAGCCAGGGGCAGAGAATCAAGGTAGCAGTAAATAAGTTACTGATTGGTCAGTTCTACTCATAATCTTATAATCAGGCTGCCTTTCAAACATGCCTTCTAACCCTATCCAGTTCTAATCCCACATGTCTCCAGGAGAGGACAGAGGGATTGTCACAGATATTCCTTGGGGTTCTTTCTTTTCAGAGTCAACTCACAGACCTAGAGTTGAAAGGAAACTTCACAGAGGCAAAGTGACTTGCCAATGGTTACATGGGCAGTAAACATCACCCAGAGCCACTGTATTGTGTGACTCCTGTATTATGACATAGGGGACATGGAGAATTATAAGAGAACTTTTTGAGCATCACATCAATAAATGGGACCTTCTGGCCTCAGGAACTGCTGAGGCTATCTAATACAAGTCCTATCTGAACAAGGATTCCAGCTGCATTATTCCCTAAAAGTGGACATCTGGCCACTATTTGAAGACCTCTAGGGAGCAGGAACCCACTCCCTCCTGGAATGGACCTTTCTACTTTAGGACAGAGCTAAATGTTAATGCTTTCCTGATATCAAACTGAGTTCTATCTCATGGCTTCTTCTACCCAATGCACTTACTTTTAGCCTGAGGTCAAGAAGAAACAAACTTGACCCCACATTTATTGAGCAGTCCCTCAAATATAGACATTTATTGTTTCTCCTTTTAAGTCTTCTCTTCTCTAGGCTATATATCCCCAGTTCTTTCACCATCTTGGTCGCCCTCCTCTGTTTGCATCCTAGACTGTCAATGTCCTTCCTTAAATGGGGACCCCCCAAACAAATACTACTCTCCAGATGTGATCTGTCCAGGACAGAGTAAAGCAGGACTATCACCCCACCTAGTCCTCAACACTCTTAACATAGCCCATGATTGCATTCACTTCATTGGCTACGATGTCATAGTATTATCTCCTATTGAATTTGTAGCCCATAAAGACTCCCAGATCTTCTTCAAATAAATGCCTGTGTCTCCAATCTTATATTTGTGATGTTTGTATATAAACTATTAAGGATTTATAGTTTTGTTAGAGAGAAATTCCATTCATGTGTAAAGTCTATACAATGTAAGAGATATCTTAAATGTTTAGCTTGAATGGTACAGAAAGGGTTCTAGGAAGCCAGAAGAACAAGTGAACATTGGATATAGCAGTAGTCAGGAAAAGTTTCTGAGCCTTGAAAAATCATGAAGCTTGAGCTTCCTTGACCCAATGGTTGACCAATAATGATGGTTTGATGTCCATGAGTCAGATGGGTGCCAAGAGAGCAGTATACAAGGACAGAATGATTCCTTCAAAGATTCACCTTGACATTGGAACCATGACGGATAATAGCTCAGGACTGTAGGGACAGGATCAGATGAGCTCCTAGGAAAAGGAGCCTAGGACAAGTGCTAGAATCTCCGAGTTAGAAGAGATCTCAGTGACTGTCTGGCAACTGAGAGATCAAAGGTCTCTGGAGATGGACAGCTCTCTACCTCAGAGGCTGCTCATCACACTTTTGGATGGTTCTCACTGCTAGAAGTTGTTGCTCTTCACCTAATGTTTTGCCCAGAAATCTGAGGTCAAAAAGAATAAATCAAATTCCCCCACTGGGACAGGGATCTGCCCACTGGGCCAGGGATCCCTCCACAGGGCCAGGGATCTCTCCACTGGGCAAAAACCCATCAAATGCCTGATGACAATTACCATGCATCATTGTGTAGTCCAGTGGTATCAAACTCCAATAGAAATGGGACCCACTAAAGCGTACACAAAGGTGTCTTTGGCCCAGATATTTCACTTGGCAATGTTTTAAAATATAATATTATCTACGCTTTATTGTATTTTTATTTACTTTGTTAACTATTTCCCAATTACATTTTAAGCCACTTTGGGCCAAGACAGTGTATGTTCTGTATGTTTGACACTTTTGGGGTAGTAGATAGAATAGTGGGTTTAGTCAGAAGTCCTGGGTTAAAATCCCACCTTAGACATTATTTGGGTGATCCTTGACAAGCTATTCAACCTCCTCTCTTCTCCTCTTCATTCCTCTCCTCATTCCTTTCCTCTCCCTTTTTCTTTCTTCCTCCACCTCTCTCTCTTTTGCCCTCCCTCTCTCCCCTCTTTTCTCTCTCTCTCTCTTTCTTATCTCTCTCAGTCCATGTCTCTGTATCAATTAGCTTCTTTGTGTCTTTCTTCCTTCCCCACCTCCTCTTTCTTTCTCTTTCTCTCTCCTCCTTCACTTCTCCCTTTTCTGCCAATCAGCCAGCATTTAAATTCAGAAGCTTTGGGGACTGAAGTTCCAGACCTGCCTACTTCTTTCTATCTGTGTGACCCAGGGCTAGTCGCTTAATCTCGCTGGCCCTCAGTTCCATTCTCTCTATAACATGGGGATGCTTTAAGAGGCAGCAGAGTACCATGGAAGCACCAGAGATTTGGATTCTGAGGATCCCTAGGCTTGAATCCCACTATCTGCTTCTTAACTTTTGTGTGACCTTGGGCTAGTCACAACCTTTCTCTTTACAATGACGAACTTGGAGTAGATAAACTATAAGATGTCCCTTGTATCTCTTAATCCAATAACTAGATGTACTGTAAAGGTCCTCCTAGCTTTTAATTTTATACACTAAAGTTCTTTCCAGTTTTGGTTTGCCTAATTGTAGGACCATATGAGATCAACCAGCCATCACTCCAAGGAACCTTAAGTGTTGTTTTTCATTAGAATTATAAAATTAGCCATCTCCAATCATCCTCATCTATATCTTGCCACTGGGAGGAGAGAGTGAGGCTGGTGACCTTGCACAGTCCTGCCTCACTTAAATGCAATTCACTTGCAAGTCATAGCATCACCTTCCTGATGTCATGCTCCTCTTCAAGAACGAAGGCCAAACAACAAGAAAATTAGTACGTGAAAGGTGCTCTTAGATGATGTCCCCATATGTGAGACTGTGTGATAGAGAGGAAAGAGTACTGTATTTGGAGTCAGAGGACCTGGGTTCAAGTCTGGCCTCTGTTCCTTTATACTCGTGTGACCTTGGGCAAGTCATATCTCTGGGTCTCAGTTTCCTCATCTGCAAAAAGGAAGGAGTTGTACCAGATGACCTTGAAGGTCTTTTTCATCTCTAAACCTATGGTTCTATGAAACAAACAAAAATTAAAAACAGCAACAGCCAAACAATGTAGCCCTGATTTGTTATACACAGAAAAGAATTGATGAAGACACCACTGGGGGCTTGTCAGCCACTGGCTGGTAACAAATTAAAGTGGATTGGATTCAGGGGAGATTTCTAATGTGTCAGCTGGGACGATCAGGGTTAGTTGCCTTCCCCAAGAACAAGGGATTCAATCTAAAGGAGACCATCAAGGAAAGTAGCTGCTGAGTCTCCAGGTGGTAGGGGAGGTTTGACAACTTGCTGATAACCTTACCATTCTCCTTGGAAGGAAAGAAGGAAGAAAGGGAGGGAGGGAGGGAAGAAAGAAAGAAGGAAGGAAGGAAGGGAGGGAGGGAGGGAGGAAGGGAGGGAGAGAGGAGAGGAGGAGGAGGAGAGAAGGAAGGAAGGAAGGAGGGAGGGAAGGGAGGAAGGGAGGAAGGGAGGGAGGGAAGAAAGAGGGAAGGAAATAAGTACTTGTTAAGTACCTGCTGTGCACCAGGCACTGTGCTAAGTGCTTTACAAATATTATCTCACTTGAACCTCACAACGACCCTAGTTGCTATTATTATTATTCTCATTTTACAGATAAGGAAACTGAGGCAAACAGGGTGAAATGACTTGCCCAGGGTCACACAGCTAGTAAGTGTCTGAGGTCAGATTCTAACTCAGGTCTTCCTGACCCCAGGCCCAATGCTCTACTGCACTACCAGTTATCATGTCTCCCATGAGTTTTCTTTTCTTCAGGCTGTCATTGAGTCATTTTCGTCATGTCTGACTCTTCATGACCCCATGTGAGTTGGTTTTTTTTTTTACACAAAGATACTGAAGTGGTTTTGCCATTTCCTTATCCAGATCATTTTTTTCAAAAGAGTGAACTGAGGCAAACAGGGTGAAGTGACTAGTAAGTGTCTGAGGCCAGGTTAAAACTCAGGAAGACAACTCTTCCTGACACCCCCGCACCACCTAGCTGGTTCATCTATCGATCTACATATGCCATGGACCCAAGGTCCTTCACCTTTCTGGTAACTGACCTCTGGACACTCCAGCTTAGCAATGTCCTTAAATCAGGGTGTTCAGGACCAAGGACAGTACCTGAGATGTAGATAGACTAGTGCAGAATACAAAGGATCCCCACATTTCCAGAAGCTAAGTCAGACAATACAGTTCAAGTTTCCATTAGCGCATTTAGCTACCACATCCCCCTGCTGATTTGCAGTGAGTATTTTAACTAAATTTGACCCAATCTCAGAGGTAGGGAGGGACTTCCTGAGAAAGCCTCTCAGAATATAAACTCACCTTTCCAGCTTATTTCAAAGAAATCATCTGACCCTACCTAGCAAGGCAACTATGTACAACTCACCTTCCCTGTGTGAGTAATTTATAAACCTCTCTACTCAAGGGCTAAGAGAAAGAATCTTAGCTTTTGCCACAGGGTATCTGAGCTATGGGCAGCTAGGCTGCACAATGGTTAGAACACTGGGCTTGGAATCAGGAAGACTCATCTTTCTGAGTTCAGATCCTGCCTTAGACTAGCTGTGTGATCATGGACAAGTCACTTAACCCTGTTTGCCTCAGTTTCTTCAACTGTAAAATGAGCTACAGAAGGAAATGGCAAACTACTGCAGTATCTTTGCCAAGAAAACCCCAAATGGGATCACGAAGAGTTGAATACCACTGAAATGACCAACCAGAGGAATAGGACTATATTTACTGTTGGTTAATACTCTCAGTGTTCTCCATAACAGCCTTCTTCCTGTTTGGGTTTTCTCTTTTCTAAAAAGGGGGTGGAGACTTGATGACCACCAAGGTCCTTTCCAGCTCTGGATCTATGAGGCTGTAATCCTGGGAAGGCGGGGAGGGGAGGAAGGCAGAAGAGAAGGAGAGAAGAAGGAGTCGCCTTGTATGGTGCCATTTTTCTGTGACTGATTACCTTAGCGGCCTGGAGCATGATGTGAAGGAGGGCACAGCGGAAGCACAATTCCCTGGGGGCTAGTTAATGTTGCTGCATTGCATCACCAGCCGGTGCCCCTCGCCCCTCCAGCTGTCTGACCAATACATATGAGATCCTACTTTTTGCCTCATTTGATGCCACTTAATAAGCATCTGTAGAGAAATTTTCTATGGCCTTTCTCTCCTCATTTGACATATTCCCTTGTGGATGTTGGGCACAGTTGGGCAGACAAATTGTGCAGGGGAAAGAGGGTTGAATTTGGAGAGAGAATTAAATCTCACCTCTGCTTCTCAGGGGTTAGCTAGGTGACTCAGTTATATTGGAGTACTGGGCTTGGAATCAGGAAGACTCATCTTCCTGAGTTCAAATCTGACCTCAGACACTTACTAGCTGTGTGACCCTGGACAAGTTACTTAACCCAGTTTGCCTTGGTTTCCTCATCTCTAAAATGAGCTAGAGAAGAAAGTGGCAAGCCTTTCCTATATACTCACCAAGAAAATTCCATAATGGGGTCATGAAGAGTTGAACACAACTGAACTAAAGTTGTTAAACTTTAAACAGCACTAAAGCCAACCTCTATTTATCTAGGAAATGCCTTGCCCATAAAAAGTGTTCAGGGGAATGTTACCTTTTCTGTCTTGTATAACATCACTTCCCCTCATTCTCTCTATATTCCAGTCAAAATGATCCACTTGCCCTTCTGTGACCTTACCATATTCCATCTCTTGCCTTCACACATTTGCCCAGGCTGTCCCTCATGCTGGGAACACTTCTGAAATGACTCCAGAGCATTAGCCAACTACTCAGCATTTCTGTCAGTCTTATAGTCTTCATCTGTAGAATTGGGATACTATAGCTACTCACAGGGTTGTTGTGAGGAACGTATCTTGAAAACCTTAAAATATTAGGAATATACCATTTATAAATGCTCATTTGCTCCATGTTACATTTCTGCTTCAAGTCTGACCATGCCACTCTTCTGGCCAATAAACCCCATGGCTCCTTATAAAATACAAACACCTCTGCTGGGCATTTAAGGACCTTCACAACCTGTCCTCAATCTACCATTGCAGTCTAATTGGACATTCCTCCCCTTCATGCACTCTACAATCTAGCCCAGGGGTGGGGAAACCTGCAGCTTTGAGGCCACATGAATCCAAACTTCACAGAATAAATCCTCCTTAATAAAAGTTTGGATTCCGTCAAAGGACCACACTTGAGGACATAGAAGGTCACATGTGGCTTCAAGGCCACAGGTTTCCCACTCCTAGTCTAGTCAGACTGACCCACATACTACTCCCTCCATCTGGTATTTCATCTTTCATCTCGCTACCTTTCCACAGTCTGTTCTGCAGATCTACAATGTTCTCTCTCCCCAGTGTAACCTTTTGGAATTCCTTCAAAGCTCAGGTCAAACACTGTCTCCTAAAGAAGTTTTTTTTCTTTCTGATGTTCTTCAGCTGCTGGCAACATGGCTAGACTATTGTAATAGCTGCTGATTGGTCTCTTCGCCACAAACCTCTTCCCACTCTGGTGCATTCTGCACTCAGCTGTCAAATTGATCTTCCTCAAGCACAGATTTGACCATATCACTACTCATTAAAGTGCAGTGGCTCCCTATCACCTCCAGGATCACATATAAAACCCTCTGTTTGATGTTCAAAGCTCTTCCCAACCTGGCCCCTTCCTGCACTGCTGTCTTCTTATGTCTTACTTCCCTCCATATGCAATCCAATTCAGTGACCTGGACCTCCTGGCTGTCTCAAACAGGAGACTCTATGGCTTGAGTTGAGGCATTTTTCCCCATGTCTAGAATGCTCTCTTTCCCAGCTTCCTTCAAGTCCCAGCTGAAATCCCACCTTCTATAGCAGTGGGTCTCAACCTTCCTAATGCCACGACCCTTTAATACTCGTATTTGGGAGTGTCTGCATGTGGGCGGACACACCTGGAGATGGATAGAGGAGTGTGGTGTCAAGTGTGGAAATATGTGTTTTCCGATGGCCTTAGGTGACCCCTGTGACCCCTATGAAAAGGTAGTTCGACCCCCAAAGGGGTCGCGACCCACAGGTTGAGAACCACTGTTCTACAGGAAGTCTTTCCCAGTCCATTTTAATTTGATCACCTCTCCTCTGTTGATTATCTCCAATTTATGCTGTCTAGAAATTATTTGTACATAATTATGCCTATGTTGTATCCTTTGTCAGTCTGAGATCCTTGGGGTCAGGGAAGGTCCTTTGCCTTTTTTTTGCATCCCCAGGGCTTAGCACAGTGTCTGGCATGTAGTAGGTGCTTAAAAAATGCTTACTGGTTGACCTAGGATATAGGGTCTCTCAGGATATAGGCTATATATTGTGATTCATGATAGAGATTTTTTTTCCCTAATGATGCAAAGCATTTCTGGAAACTGAATTGTAAGACAGAACACATACTTGTATACATACAGATTATCTTTCTCTATGGAAGGATCTCTCTTTTTCTGTCCCCCCCCACCATGTACACACATACATGCATACACAGATTATCTCTTTCTTTCCCCACACAGATACATAAATGCACACATATATGTATGCACACACATTATATGTATATGCATATATGTATATATGTGTATGTATATATGCATGTATGTATGTATATATGTGTGCATATATGTGTGCGTGTGTACATGTATAAGTATGTGTATATGTCTACGTATGTGTATGTGTACGTGTATGTCTATGTCTATGTATATATTGGACAGACCGTGCAAAGGAGGAATAATGTAGGTCCAGATTAAGAGTGGAGGAAGAGACCAGACTGAATTGCCTTTGGGAATTTCTATAGTCCTTTCAATGACTTCCTACCTTCTCCCTAAATCAAGATCCCTCCTATTTTAACACTAGGATTCTTTTGGTGGTTCTGCAGGACTGGGAATCCCAGAGTGTCACGATATCTGAAGAATTCACAGAGAAGACCATGGAGAGCAGCATGGTGGGCATGAGCAGGCTGCCTCACATTGCCAACCAGGAAATGCACAAGAGACTGGCATAAATAACGTCATCTGAGAGGCCAGAGGTTTGCACTGCAGCTCTGGGCTGGAAAGAACCTCAAAGGCCATTGGAGGCAACTCCCTCATTTTGTTGAAGAGGAAACTGAGACCCAGGGAAGTTAACAGGATCTGTCCAGGATGACATAAGTTGTGTTAGAAGTAGGATTGCAATCCAAATCTGCTGACTCCAGACCCAGGGCTCTTCCTACTGAAACACACTACCTCTGAAATGTGTGCCTAGAAAAGATAGAGGGCCAGTGATGTGTCAGGCTTGAGGAATGCCCAATGGACAGATGGAGTGCCACCATAATAAGAGATAGGGGGTGTTCCCCAATGCATTGAGTTGATCTCATCTGAAGGGTTTAGAGGGAGACATGGAAAGTTACACAGGATGGGTGGGCATGGAAGGGTTACAATCAGCACCATAGGATGGGGCACCCTCAGTGTGGAGATAAATAACACACTGAAATACCCTCAGTCAAGGGTATTTCAAGTGGAACCAGGAGAAGGGACCAATGCCTCAGAGTACGTATCGCTGTCACTGAGGAAAAACACAAGACATTTCATGATGCTGGCACCTCCTAACAACAGCTGTCATTTATATAAGTGGTTTTTTTTTTTTTGCTTTTTGGAGGGCAATTGGGGTTAAGTGACTTGCCCAAGGTCACACAGCTAGTAAGTGTATCAAGTGTCTGAGGCTGAATTTGAACTCAGGTCCTCCTGACTCCAGGGCCGGTGCTCTATTCACAGTGTCACCTAGTTTCCCTCATTTATATAAGTTTTGCAAAACATCTTACAAGTGTTATTTCACTTGATCCTCACAACCCTGAGAGGTGGGTGCTATTATTATCATCCCCATTTTTCAGTTGAGGAAACTGAGGCAGACAGCAATTAAGGGTTTCACAGCTAGTGTTTGAGGCTGGATTTGAACTCATGTCTTCCTGACTGCAGGTACTGTGGTACCATCTAGCTGTCCAGTAGAATCTAAGTTCCTTCAGGGTAGGGACAATCTTACTTTTGTGTGTTTCTCCCTAGTACAGTGAATTGGGTTTAAGTGAGGCAGGACTGTGCAAAGTCACCAGCCTCACTTTCTCCTCTGGAGCCAACTGGGTCTAGTGGCCAGATATAGATCAGGATGATTTGAGATGGCCCAGGATGCAGTGTGGGATCTTGGCCTTTTCAAGGTAAGATCTTTAACAGGTATTTTGACTGAGGCAACACCGATTCAGTGATTAAGGCTTAATAAGAAATGAGGCAAAGAACGATTTCTGGCCAAAACAGAAACAAACATGGTGTATAAAAAACCATCCTCCAATCCAGGAAGACCTGGATTCAAGTCTCATCTCTGATACATATTGGTCATGCAACCCAAGTCCCTTGACCTCTTTGGGCTCTAGCCAACCCACTAAGATGATAAATTTCAGAGAAGGTGCAGATGTGTGCAGTTGGAGGCAGTTGTGTGAAATCATAGATCTAGTGTCTATCCCTCACACCTAGCATGGAGTCACATAAAAGACATTTAATAAAGACTTATTGTTGATTATGTCAGTTGCAGTGTCTTTGAGAGACGATGGGGTGTCCTGGAAGGAACCTGGGATCTAGAATCAAAGGCTTTGAGTTTAGATCCTAGCTGTGTACAAATGAAGGCAAATGACTTCATGCCTTTGGACCTCAGTTTTCTGATCCATTAAATGGGCATCTTTATCCTTGCACAGCCTTCATCACTGAGGAAAAGTTTGTAAACTCTAAGGCATAATTTTAAAATGAGTTATTAGTAGTATTAATAATCATCATAATGATTATTACAACCATTATAATATAACATCTATGACAAATGTCACAAATAATATAAATATTTTTGTGTCTTATTATAATGTAATGATTGTGATGTGTTACAAATAATACAAATATTTTCATCTCCTCTTCATAATATAACGGCTATTATAGATGTTAAACATAATATAAATATTTTTTGTGTGCTTACCCACCCTCAATACGAGGCAGTGTAATAGACAGAAAACTGACCTCTAAGCCAGGAACACCTGGGTTTGAGTCTCACCTCTGCCACACACTGGCTGTGTCATCCTGAGTAAGTCCCTTCATCTCTAAATACTCTAAGTAATTTTCTAAGACTCTAAGTGGCAGGGCAGGTATTGACCTACCTTTGTGGTGAAAGTTTCTTTACTTGGGAGTTTCCTATAACAATATAATCACTGGCATAATCCCCATCCTTGTTATTCGTCTACAGAGAAGAGTTGATTCAAATTTTTCCAGCTAAAGTTCACATTCCTCCCTTTGCAGTGGGGAGTCCAGGCAGCTGGCACCCCTTCATTTCCCCCGTGCCATGGGCACTGTGAGGGCACCAAGCTGTTGTTAACCCCTGTAGTTCCCTCAGAAGCTCTCACCTGTGGATATTTCAACACAAGGACGCATTAATTAGTTCCTGAGAGCTCCCAGTTCTTTTCCCTGTTAAGTGATCTGAAGCTTCAAGGAGAGATTGAGGGATTCCTCTCTGAGAGGTGATGGTTGGAGGCCTTCCAAGGGCCAGGCAAACACGCAAACAGCCCTCACATACAAGGGCCTCTTGTCCAGACTGGGCAACTCCCTGGCTCTCTGTCTTTTCTTATCCACTCTCCCCTCCCTACCAAATGGAATCCTATCTATTCTTCAATGCCTGGTTCAAATTTCACCTCCTCTATATAGGGCAGTTAGGTGGTACAGTGGATAGAGCACTACTCCTGGAGTCAGGAAGTCTAGAATTCAAATTTGGTCTTAGACACTTACTAGCTGTGTGACCCTGGGAGAGTCACTCAACCCTGTTTGCCTCAATTTCCTTATCTGTAAAATGAGCTGGAGAAGAAAATGGCAAACCACTTTAGTAGTATCTTTGCTCAGAAAACCCCAGTGGGGTCACAAAGAGTTGGACACAACTGAAAATGACTAAGCAAGAGTAACAAGAATAAGTTCCCTATAAGTATTATCTCCCTCCATTAATACACTCTTTGAAGTCTGGAACAACCTAGTGTGCTTATATTTGCATCCTCAGCACTTGTATTACCATAGTATAGTATCTGTTATTAGGAGTCATTTAATACATGCTTACTCTATCCATCCATTCACCCATCCACCCACCTACACATCTGTCCATCTGTCCACCCGTCCACCCACCCATTCATCCATCCATCCACTCATATCTAAGTATCTATCCAGCTTTTCACCAACAAAGTCTCTTGAAGCTGAAGTTCCATTTACCTGGCAGTAACAGAACTAACCCTCTGTTTTCTGTGGGCCAGGGAGGATAAGTAGATTCCTGCCAACTGGGTCCTTTTTTTGTGTGGCAGTGACATTGTTGTTGGCATATAGCTGCATGCACTCTGTCTCCTGCATTAAACTGTACTTTGAGGTCCTTGAGAGCAAGGCCCATCTATTGTCTTTCTTTGTATCTCCAGCACTCAACAAGTGCTTGGCACACAACAGGAGCTTCATAAATGCTTCTTGACTTGCCTTAGAATCAGAACGAGCAGTCTGTCCTGAGCTTCAGGCCCCACAGAGAGGCCTAGGCATAGCTGCAGGAGATTAGAGGAGTGGGAGCAGTGTTCAATGGGGTGGTCCATGGTAGGGCCATGTTGTAGCAGAATGAACACTGAATTTGGAGCTGAGAGGACTTGGGTTTGAATACTGGATCTACCACTATCTACGTGAAGTTGAGCAAGTCACTTCTCCAAAGTTGGATCTGTCCACCATCACACAGCTAGTAAATATCTGGCTTTAGCTTCCCCCTTTATGAAACGAGAGGGTTAGCCTAGATCAAGGCTTCCCAACCTTTTTCAGTGGCACTATCTCTTATCTTTTCAGTCTATTCTGTGTCCTCTATTGCACATGAAAGGAAATATATTCTAGAATTTGCGGATGGACGGATGGGTGGTAATTCTAATTTAATTTAATAAGACATAAAATAGATTGATTCTATAGGATAATAGTTATTTTATCAAACATTTTTCATTCCTTTATGAAAAAGTTTCTCATGTCTGAGAATCACTAATTGCTAAGACCCCTCCCAGTTCTGACATTCCCTGTTCTGAGGCTCCTCCCAGCCCTGGAACTCCCTGTTGTCCTAAGGCCCCTCCCAGCTCTGGAATTTCAGGTTAAGATATAAAATGTCTCTGACATTCTACTGTTCTTACCTTCCTTAGGTGCCTAGCCCAATGTGAGAACCCCGCTGGATACCCAAGCGAGACCTGAATTAAAGTGAAGTAAGGCTTTAAGGCCTGCTGCAAAGGCCCCTTTCCTATCTCCTTCCCTCCTCCCCAAGAAAAACAGAAAATTTAACTCCTCTCCTCCCTAGGGTAGGCCTTCCTCTCCCTTCTTTTCTTACCTTCCTGGCCTTGATGTTTCTCATAGATACTTTTCCATGGGTTCAAAGGAACTCCATTCTCTCTGCCCACTTGCCTGGACATGGGGAGCAGGTGAGATTGAAACCGTCCTTGATCATCAGCACAGCTCCTCCCTTAGGACCTTCCCTGGCCACATGGACAGGAGCTACACCTGCCTGTGTGTGGTTGAGTGCGTAGGGGGCAGGGTTGGAACTGCTGTGGGAAAACTCTCAGATGGCCCACACAACACTCCTAGTTAAGTTGTGCTGACTCTAGGCTACCAGCTGAAACCCATTCCTCTAACCAGTGCCCCTGGCTGGTATTCATTAAACACCTGCTACTATGTACTAATGTCCCTAGGGGCTCTCCCAGCAAAGAAAAAGAGGAGTCACTGAGTCACCCTCTCGTCCGTTTCTTTACCCTGCAAAGTCTCTAGGCTCATAGAATTAGGAACAGACCAGTCTCATCAGGGTACATGAAGAAGAAGAGATTCAGTCAATCACAGATGATGATAGAAAGAACCTCAAAGGCCATTCAGTCCAATCCCCTCATTTTACAGAGTAAGAAACTGAGGCCCAGAGAAGAGGGACCAAACTTGTTCAAAGCATTATTACACTGTCATTTTACAAATAAAGAAGCTCTAGGTGAGAGAGGTGGTCACTTGTCCAGAGACAGCATTATTAGTGAATATCAGAGGCAGGGTCTAACCTTCATTTCCCCTAACTCTCCTGCTTCCCAGTATCTAAGGGATTGCCAGGAGCCCCAGGGCTAAGGGGTCAGCACTCTGATAAGCAGGCAGGAGCTCAGAGACATGCCCATGATGGTGATCTGCAGAGAGCTGGGCCCAAGGTACCTGAAGATGAGAAGACTGTTCTCTGTTTCCTCCTGGGACCAAAGCCCAGGCAAAGGGCCTTCAATCAATCAAGTATTTATTAAGCACTATGCTAGGAAGTGGTAATAGCCAACCCACTCTGAGAAGATGGGATTCATCCTTCAAAGGACTAATCACACTCCTCCCCCTCCCTCCTCTCTATGATTTCCCAGTTATTCCAGTTACCAGTCATTCTGGGGTTCTGGGCAGAATTTGCTCAGAGCTCTTGTCTCAGGCAAGATTACAGGGTTTTGCAGGTCAATAGGGTGGTGGTAGCCTATGGTGTCACTTCCAAGGTGGGATTCTTGCACCAGACTCACAGACCTTCAGAGTTGAGAGACCTTAATGGTCATCTACAGTTTCCCCCACACCTGAAGGGGCAATAGATCTCAGATTCAGTGCTGGAAGGGACCTGAGAGATCATCAAATCCAACTGCCTCATTTTACACATGAGGAAACCAAAGCCACACAGATGGCTGGCCATTCAAAGCCAATTCTGGCACTCTTTAACCACTTTTTTTTGAAGGCCTACTACCTTATGAGCCAGTCCATTCTACTTCTGTATAACTCACTTGTTAACTAGCAAGACCATAGAATCTTGAGGTTGAGACAGACCTTAGAGGCTGTCTAAGGCAACAAAGTGGTAGAATGAATAGGGGGCTAGCCCCAGAGTCAGGAGAGCCTGACATTAAATCCACCCTTAAATATTTACTAGCTGTGTGACCTTGGGCAAGTCACTTAACTTCTGTCTGCCTCATTTGCTTCATCTGTAAGTAGGAATAATAATAGCAATTATTTCTTGGAGTTTGTTGTAAGGCTCAAATAAGATAATATTTGTAAAGCGCTTCAAAAACCTTGAAGCAGTATGTAAATGCTAACCATCATTATTGTTGTTGTTACTATTAACATTGTTGTTGCTATCATAGCCAGAGCAGCTAGGTGGTGCCATAATGGATAGAACACTGGGCCTGGAGTCAGGAAGACTAATCTTCATGAATTCAAATCCAGTCTCAGACTCTTACTAGCTGTGTGACCCTGGGCAAGTCACTTAACTCTGTTGGCCTCAGTTTCCTCAGCTGTAAAGGAGTTAGAGAAGGAAATGGCAAACCATTCCAGTATCTTTGCCAAGAAAATCCCAAAATGGGGTCATAAAGCATCGGAAATGGCTGAAACAACAGACCAACCAATCTGAACATACCCAAACAACAAGCTGTTAGCTGACCTCTTGGTGAAGACCTACAATGAGGGGAAACTCCATGGGCAGAATTTGTATTTACATCAAATTTAACTTTGTCTGTGTTCCCATACCCTTCACCCTCTGCAGTGGTATTTTTCATTTAAGCCCTTTCTGAGAAGGGCTATGGGCCAGGCAATGGCTTTTCCCTTTTTCCGGTATCCAAAGACATTTCCCTTATTTATCCCCTGTCCCTATGGAAGTCACACTACACACTTGCAGCTACCTCATGACTGGGCTATTTAAATCCTCTGCTCCAGCTCCTTCCCCTCCTCCCACATCATTCCAAGCATGGACATGCATACACACCCACACATCCACACACCCACACATCATGACTTTTCTGTCACTCTAGGCTTATAAATCACTACTAGCCTTGATCATGTTACACCTCTCTAGCTATCATTAGCCTGACAGACTCTGAGAGGTCCCAGGAAACTAGAAAGATTACATTCATACATTGCACATTTCTTCCTTTCTAAATCAAATTACCATATCCATTAACTCACTTGATCCCTGACAAAATGCTGTGAGGATGAACAAACTGGAATTATTCTCTCCTGGTTTATTGATGGGGACACTGAGGTCCTAGAGATAAGCAATCACCTGGTCAAGTTCACACAGACAGTGGAGGAGCCAGAACTAGAAAGTAGATGTCCTGAAACTTGAGTTAATGATGAGCTCTTTCTAATTAGTGACAATAACTGCCACACAGGGCCTACCTAAGCAGGAGGAAAAGACATGTTAATTGGTCAAACAACCAAGACTAGACTTACAATGGCCATGTCTATTCTCCAATAAGAGTTTAGGTATGGCTCATGTCTAGGTTTCCTCAAATTTGGGTAATATAGGCTCCAAGTCCTATACAAGCATTAAGGTAGTTAATATCTGTGTGTATAGGACAATCTTTATTTCATCCCATTGAAGATGAAAAAGATAAAAGTGATTATAGGGGCACATAAACAGATATGGAAATAATATAAAAGACTCAGTACTCAAAGGAGCTCATACCACACAAATTTAGATCAGACATAAATAAAAGCTGCCTAACAATTAGAATTATCTAAAAGTGGAATGTTCTTTCTTAGGAGATATGGTGGGTTTCTCCTCTTTGGAGGTCTTTTGGAGGTCTGTTATGCTATATAAAAATATTTAAAGTACTCACAGTTGATCCCAAAAGGAATTAAATTTGAATTTGCCATTCCATCCTTACTAATTGTGTAATCAAGTCACTTAACCTGTATGTCTCAGTTTCCCTAAATTGTAAAATTGGAATGATAATAATAGCACCTACCTCTTAGGGTTCTGATGAAGATCAAATGAGATAACATTGTAAAGAGCTCAGTACAGTGCCTGGCACATAATAGGTGCGTCATAAATGCTTGTTCTCTTCCTCCTTTTCTTTTTTCCTTCTTCTTCTTCCTCTCCTTCTTCTTCTCCTCCTCCTTCTCCTTCTCCATCTCCTTCTTCTTCTTCTTCTTCTTCTTCTTCTTCTTCTTCTTCTTCTTCTTCTTCTTCTTCTTCTTCTTCTTCTCCTCCTCCTCCTCCTCCTCCTCCTCCTCCTTCTTCTTCTTCTTCTTCTTCTTCTTCTCTCCCTCTCTTT
>CM053587.1:335350147-335400817 GCA_028646515.1 Pseudochirops corinnae
CCAGACTCACATCTTTCTTATAATTCTACTCTATGATTGAACTGCACCCAGAACATATTTTGAGCCTGCTAAACAAGCCATCCCTCTCCCATCAGACCTAC
The DNA here is from genome assembly GCA_028646515.1 of Pseudochirops corinnae. Lineage (NCBI taxonomy): Eukaryota > Metazoa > Chordata > Mammalia > Diprotodontia > Pseudocheiridae > Pseudochirops > Pseudochirops corinnae. The sequence goes on from CM053587.1 coordinate 335,350,249, forward strand.
ACTGTCTGAATATCTCATTATAACAATAAAGAGTGGACTCAATGAACTCTAAACTCCCTTTCAGGTCTAAATCCTATTACCTATGAAATGATTGTGCTTGGTTAGTTACATTTGGCATGCTATTCCCCTAACACCAGCTACTGGATCAAGTGAACCCCTTAAGCCCTCACATGGATCACCACTTCATAAACATGACCTGGAGTTGGGCATGTGAAAGGTGTATGTGATTGGTTTCAGGCCAACCCATTCCTACTTATGGGAAGTCTACCCAAAGCCCCCAGTTAGTTGAATTGGTATCTCCAAAATGTGATTAGTATATGAATGGGGCCCTTTGGTCTTTCCTGCAACACAGAATCACAGAATTTTAGAATTGGAAGGGTCCTCACTGGCCATGTGAAGTCTAACCAATATATTCTGTAACACACACACACGTACACGCACACGCACACAAATCTCCACTGCAACATACCCTAACAAAAAGTTACCCAGTCACTTGTTGAAGACCCTTTCCCCCCCACCATGAATAGAAAGCCACTGCTTCCAAGGCAGCCTATTCCACTTTGGGGACAATTCTCATTGTTAGGAAGTTTTTCCTGGAATCAAGTTTAAATTCATCTTTTTATTATCCCTAGTCATTGCTTATAGTCCTGACTTCTGACCACATAAAATCTCAGCATTTCAGAGTTGGAAGAAACATTGGTGGTGGTCTACCAGTGCTTCTTAGACTGTGGGGTGGCAAAAAAAATTGACAACAGTAGAAGGCTTCTGAATGTGTAATGAACAAAAATGAATTAAAAATCGAAGGGAAATGAATCCGAGGTGTTTCTAGCAGTGCCTGCCCATGTTGCATTGCACAACTCCACAGCAGCCTTGGTTCTGAACACAAAGCATGTGTGTTCTGCACTGGCATGCCGTCATGACATGCAATGCCAATGAATGCTGCTGAAACATGAAAAGGGATAGAGAGTGGAAAAAGTTTAAGCCTTGTTCTAATACAACTCAGACCCCACAAATAATCTCCAATTAACATACCTGAAAAGTGGCCATCCAGACTCTGCATGAAGATCTCCAACAAGAGGGAATCCCTTCTCCCCCCACTCCAAGGCAGCTCATTCTAATTGGTATATTTCTAACAGCTTTTTTAAAATTTTCTGACCAAGCCTAGATGTGCTTCTTTGCAACTCCTGGTTATGCATTATTTCTTTCCACCAATCACTGCCTTGGTACCCAGTGACAAAGACCTGTTGCCAGAGGAGTTTCTGCCCGGGCGCCTATGATTCCTTTCTGCGGCTCTGGCTCCATAAAAGCATCATTCAGTCTTTCCTTCCAGCCCAGCCTGAGGTTCCCTGGCTCCTCATTGTTGAGGCTTGTTGGAGCAGAGAAAAGCCCATTTCTCATTGTGTTGGCATTTGGAACTGCTCCAAGAAAGCTGCCTCAATCTGCTAAAATGGAATGGGAAAATGGGGCACAGCTGACCCCCAGGGGCTACTATCCCACCCACAGAGATGATCTGCCAGGACCAGGGAGGTCTTAGGGCCACACTGGCCTAAAAGTGGACTCCTTATCATCCTTCAGCAAGGGTAGGACTAGTGCTGAGTATCTGAATAACAGATTTAAAATAGGTTAAAGGAAGGTCATGGTCTCTTTTGAGGAAAACCTCCAAAACTAATGCATATGGTAGCTTAGCCAGATGGGTCAAAGATGCTTTGCTTAATTCAATAAATAAAACAGCTGGCATTTCGATTGCATTTTAAGGTTTGCATAAGAGATAGTATCATATTATTGGGTAAAGAGCTGGTCTCAACACTAGGAGAATCTGGGTTCAAATCCTTCCTCTAACACAATCACTTCATTTCTCAATACTCTAGGCTGGTAGAGATAAACATAGAAGGGAAAACAAGTAGATAAGGATCCCTGAAGCCACATATGGACTTAGAAAACCACATACTAACACTATTTTCTATTGTATTTTTATTTATTTTGTTAAATTGTTCCCAATTATGTTTTAATCTGGGCCCCCATCTCCAAATTGTAGAGAAGGAGCGGCTCTGTATTAGTAGAGGGATTTTCTTCACCTGGGAGCTCATTATACCGATGAAATCACAGCGGCGGTTCTCATCCCTTTAAAGTTTGCAAAATGCTTTCCATGTATTCTCTCATTTGAATCTCATAACAGGCCTGTGTGGGAGGTGCTACTCATATTCATGTTATAATCTCTGTTTTACTGAAGAGGAAAATGAGATTCTGAGATTAAGTGACTTATTCATAGTCACCCAGCTAATAAGTGTGTGAGGCAGGATTCAAACCTCTTCACTCCTGACTTCAGGTTACGTATTTTTCAGTCCGATGCTACCTGTTGTTTTAAGTAACAAATAGTTACAATTATACAGCTAGAACAGGAAGGATCCACAGGGTTTATCTAGTGCAAACCCTTCATTTTGCAGATGATGAAACAGGCCCAGGAGAGTTATGTAACTTGACCAAGGTCACACTGTGAAGAGTCAGGATTTGAGCTCAGGTTCAGGTAGCACAGTTTAGAATCAGGCTCATCTTCTTATGAGTTCAAATCTGGCCTCAGACATTTACTAGCTGGGTGACCCTGGGTAAGTCACTTAACCCTGTTTGCCTCAGTTTCTATATCTGTAAAATGAGCTGGAGAAGGAAATGACAAACCAGTCCAGTATCTCTGCCAAGAAAACCCCAAATGGGGTCACAAAGAGTCAGATCCAACTGAGATGACTGAACAAGAACAAAATGATGTAGCAAGCATCAACAATCACATGGGGATATATGGGCAATTTCCTTTAGAACACAGAAATGTTTCCATACCCAGTGTTCTTCTGTGTCCTGTTGCTGAGTTAGCTCTGTTTCTCAACATGGCTAGCCCATGGCAGGCTCATGGAGCAGGGATATAATCACAGCCATAGACTCTTTCTGCTCTCCTTGCCTTCTGAATTTTCTTCAATCTTATGTTCCTGACACTGGAACAGAAAATGGCAAACCACTCCAGCATCTTTGCCAAAAACCCCCATGGACAGCATTGGCATCATATGGTTTATGTAACATGAAGAGTCGAACACAACATAACTGAATGCCTCAATGACAACAAATGTCCTTGGTCTTGTGTACGGTATCTCCTCTTTGGCTACTGCATCTGCCATTGAGTTGTTCTAAGATTAGTTCCAATTTATGCTATATATAGCTTATCACATTGTTGTTTACAAGTCATCTCCCACATTGGACTGGGAGCTCCTTGTAAACGAGGGTATCTGCAATGTGTATCTGGAAACTGAATTGTGAGACAGATTACACACATTCACACACACACACACACACACACACATACATACACACACCCTACACGCTACCTGGGCATATGAATATTCAGGGAGGATCTGTATCTCTGGTGTGAGGGCTTGCCAAAGCCCTTTTCCAGGTTGCTTATTCACCTTTGGTATCCATCTTCATTCAACTCTTATCTGTGGCTTCAAGAAGACATAGCATGTCCAGTGGCCACACCCCAGGAAAACCATCTTAGCAGATGGGTTAAACCAGGTTGAGGGTAACTGATGAACTTTAAACCCATCAATGCATGCCGTGGAGCACTTAGCTTGGTCAGACGTGGAAGATGCCCAGGTTATCCACTGCATCCGGGATCATCAACAGTCCCCTTGACTTTTGTCTTGCCACTGGACTTTCATAATTTTGGAAGAGAGTGAGGCTGATGCCTTTACAACTCTACCTCACTTAAATCCCATTCACTTTCAAGTCAAGACATCACCCCATGATGTCATTGGTCCTAACTGAAAACAAAGGACAGACAACAACATTCTCCACATGATGAGTAGGTCTTGAGTCCTGGATCCATTCATTCATCTATTGTTTGGAAATAGCAAACAGGTCAATTTGTCTGGACTGTCTGGTGAAAAGGGGCATGAATGTATCTCTTTGTGCTACTGGCCTCTGTTATCATTTTGAAATTATAAGGTCCCTGAGGGCAGAGGCCAGGCCTGGGTAACTCTCTTCATATAGTATGCTGTGGAAGCCAGAATTTGTAATGGGCTTTCATGCAACAATAATTGTGCATTGTAGAAATAGTGATGGCAAATCTTAAAAGAGAGTCCCCTTGAAATTATTGGGAGTCCTCTCTTCCTTGGAGTGTTCTGGGTCAGGTTACTATAAAAAAGGATTCTTGGAATGTTAACCTCCATTAACCAGGACTTCCTATACTAAATTCATCCCAATCAGGGAGTAAGAGAAAGATTTCTTTCCTTTCCTGAAGCAATAGGAAAGTCAGTCATGCTGCCAAATTTAACATCCTGCTCTCCCAAACATGGACAATTCATGGTCCCAGAGTGGAGCAACATCCTGTCCCAAGCCCTCTCTAGGCTCTAATCCAGGTCTCTGGAAAGGAAGTCAGGCTTCCATGGCTTATAGGACCCTGAGACTGAAATCTAGAGGGCTGGTCCTACTTTTGTCCAAAACAGGGTTAACTGCCAGCATCAGAGAAGTATGGTGTAGAATGTAAACTTCTTGAGGGCAGGCACTGATTCACTTTTGATTTTGCAGTCCCAGAGCCTTGTATAGGTACCTGGAATACAGTAGGTGCTTAATAAATGCATATTAATTGATTGTAAGTTGATAAGATATAATAGGATACAATAAGTCCATTGAGGACAGGAGCTATCTCATATTTTGACTTTGAAGCCCCAATGTCTACCACAAGGTCTAGCACCCAGTAGGCACTTAATGAAGTTTTACTGATTCACGAGATTCATAAGAATATAGGCACCCTGAGGGCAGAAACAATCTCTTTTTCCTTTGTAGCTGTGGTGTCCAGCACAACATCTGGCACCCAGTAGGTGGCTAATAAGTGCTTGCTGATGGATGATTGACCTTGGAGACACATCACCAGCTCTGAAGTGGGGCACACTGAGTAGTTTTGCCTCTTCTACTCACTTGCCAATAATCTCCAGAAAGTGCTAAGCAGCTTCCTGAGCTCTAGTGAAAAGACAGTGTAGAGGGAAGAACACTAGATGTGGAGTCAGAGGGCTTGGCATCTGCTACTTCTTACCAGTGTGACTAAGAAGGTGTTGTCTTCACCCATATTCCAACTTTAAATATGAGGAAACCAAGGCAGAGAAAGGTGAAATGATGCCTGGAGTCACACAGATGGTAAGGCACAGGGCTGGGTCCTTTGACTCCCAGTTCAGTGGTCTCTTCACTGTACTGCTCGGCCAGCTGAACAAGGCTTCCTTCAGAGGGTAAACTTGGTCTTCCCTAGGGGATGGAGGTAAAAAGTGACCAGCAGAGTGTCTGTGTCAATTCCTTCGAATTTCCTGGCAATGAGTCAAAGGGCTGAATGCCAGTGAAAGCTCCCATTGGAAAATTTTGAGAAAAATGCTCCTCAGGCTCCAAAAGGAAAATGAAAGAAATTGCTTTTCATTGCCTAATGATAAAGGAATCTTCTGTATTATTTGCAATTAGAATTATAGGACAGATTTAGAGTTGAAACAGACCTTAGAAGTCATGGAGTCCCAAACCTTCATTTTCTAGCTGAGGAAACTGAGGCCAAGAGAGATGAGGGGAACTGCCCAAGGTGCACAACAGCAGCAGAGCTGGGCTTCAGCCCAGGTCCCCTGACTGGAGTCTCAAATGCTCTTTTGTAGGCTTGATGATGAAACTATCTTTCATTGATAGGGTGGTAGACACTTTTCTTCTTTTCCTCCTCTATCTCCTCCTTCTCCATCTCCCTCTTTCTACTTTTCTTCCTCCTCTTTTTCCATCTCCATCTCCTCCTTTTCCCCAATCTCCTCCTCCTCCATCTCTTCCTCCTTCTTTTTCTTCATCTCCTCTTCCTCCATTTCCTCCTCCTCTCCATCTCCTTTGCCTCTTTCTTCATCTCCTCCTCCTTCTAGCTGCCACTGCCATTTCAAAGAATCCTAGATTTAGAGCTGGAAAGGACCATAGAAGTCATTGTGTACAACACCTTTATTTTACAGATGAGGAAACTGAGGCATAGAGAGACCTAGTGCCCCACAGCTGGCTAAGTGACCGAGGTAGGCTTCCACCTCAAGCCTTCTTAAGTCCAGGTCTCTATCTGCTGTATCACCTCAGTGCCTCTCCATTTTAGACAGGGATCTCTTGTATATATCCCATTCTGTCCTTTGACACTGTTCCCAACACAGTACGGACCTTTATCATTTCACTCCTGCACTTTGGCAATAGCGGCTGGTGGGTCTGCCTGCTTCAGGTCTCTCCCCACTCCAATCCATCCTCCATTCAGTCACTCAAGTGATTTTTCTAAAATTCATGTCCAATCATGGCACTTCCTCTACTCAATAAACTCTGGTAGCTCCCTATTACCTCTAGTGCCAAATACAGAATGTTCTATTTGGCATTTAAAGCCCTTCATGACCTCCCCCCTCCTATACCGCCATCCATACCTTTCTAGTTTTTTATACTTTACCCCCTGCCACATCCTCTATGATCCAGTGACACTGATCTCCTGGCTGTTCCACAAACAAGACATTCTATCTCTCAGCTCTGGGCATGCTCACTGGCTGTCCCTCATGCTTAGACTGCTCTGCTCCAACTACTGACCTCCCTGGCATCTTTTAAGTCCCAACTAAAATCCCACCTCCTATAGGAAGCCTTCTTCAACCCTTTTTAATTCCAGTGCCTTCCTTCTGTTAATCATTTCCTATTTATCCTATATATTTGTTTGTATGTTGTTGTCCCCATTAGATTACAAGTTCCTTGAGGACAGGGACAGTCTTTTGCATTTTTTGTGTCCTCAGTGATTAGCATAGTGCCTTGGCAAATAGTAGGCAGTTAACAACTGTTTATTGATTGATCCCCTTTCTGTCCCCTAGGACTCAGAATTCATATTGGGGAATCACAAATTTATTCTCTGATGGGGGGGAGGAAGATTCAGTTTGCAGGTGTTATCCCTGTAATAATTATCCTCAGAGATTCTCAACCCTGCAATTCCTCTTCCCCTAAGGTCTAGATGTCTTTAAGTACCCCAAGGAGAGGCCCAGGGACAGGCTGGAAGTGGCCCTGGGGTAGAGAATAAAACACTACCAGGCCCCTCACCCTGTCACTTCTCCATACATCAAAGTGATAGAAAAAACCTCTCCTTTCTCCTCCCCTCACTAAATTTTTTCAGGAGCCAGATCGATGGAGCCAGATGTTCCTGAGGCTGGCTTCTCCAGCCTGCTGGCTTCTCCTATTATTAGAGGAACTCATGAGGCTCTGACTACTCCTAATTAGCACCAATTACAGCTTGGCAAAGTGCCACCATTAACTCCTTTTACCTCTTCTTCATTATAGGAAAAATTACCTGCTTAAATCTGCTTCCTGCAGGGCCCATCCCTAGAAGACCCAAGGCCTGGAATACAGTAAGTGCTTAATGAATGCATATTGACTGACTGATTGAGTACACGGGAGAGAAGTGTATGGAGCCCATTGGCCCAGGTCCTACAATGAAGGAACAACAGGACTGTGAAAGAAACTTCAGATGGAACATGGGTAGCCAGTGATGATGACCTAGTAATCAAGAAACATTGCAAAACATTTGCTATATGCCAGGCACTATGATAAGCCCTGCGGGATAGGAAGCCCCAAATGAAAGCAGTTCCTGCCCTCAAGGAGCTTATATTTGACTGGGGGTGGAGGTGGGACCTGCACAACTAAATACTTACACAAACACACATAACTTATATATAATACAATTATAAAGTTATACCTGCACATACGTTATATCATTATGTAAGGTGTCCTTAAAATCTTAAGATAATAACACTCAAAACTACATTAAGACCTTGGGTATTGTATATTATTAAGTATATTAGACATATCATATATAAAATATGGGGTATCTTAAAGTTTAAAATGGCACTAAGACTTCTGGGACACCAAGAATTATCAAGTATCCTATGCCCATTATTATATATAAAATACAGAGTATCCTAAAGCTGTATTGAGACCTTTGGAATTCCTTATATATTCAAAATAAATACAAAGTGATTTTGAGGCTCCCAAATAACTTAAGGAATCAGGAAATAATTCCTTTTTTAAAAAAAATTAATTTTTTCCCAATTGCATGTAAAAAGTTTTAATATTAGTTTTTCAAATTTTGAGCTCCAAATTCTTTACCTGCTTTCTTCTCCTTGAGACAGTATGCAATTTGATATATGTTACATATGTGCCGTCATACAAGACATAGGAAATAACTCTTGAAGGAGATAAAATTTGAGCTGAGCTTTGATGGGACCAGGAGGTTCCAGCCATGGAGGTTCCAGGTAGTGCAAAAGCTTGTAAGTGGGAAATTAAACATCAGGTACAGGGGAACAGCAAGCAGGTGAGTGTGGAATGTAGTGTGTGGGGAAGAAATGTGTAATTAGCCTGAGAAGGTAGATTAGAAGCAGATTGTAGAGAGTTTTAGTAAAACTTGAGGCAATAGGGAGCCAAGATAGCTTCTTAAGGTAGAATGACATGTCAGGACTACACTTAAGGTAGATCAATTCGGCAGCTGGGTGAAAGATAAATTTTATTTTATTTTATTTCATTTTAGCACTTATTTAATGTTTTAATGTTTACAGATAACTTTACAAATATAATTTCATTGGATCCTTGCAATAACCCTATGAGGTAAAGTGTTATTATTATTATCCCCATTTGACAGATGAGGAAACAGACAAATAAGATTGTATGTGACTTCCTGAGGATCACACAGCTAGGAAGTATTTAAGACCACATCTGAGCTCAGGTAGAAGAAAAGAGATTTTTAGAGGGGAGAGGTTAGATACAGGGAGACCAATGAGGAGTCCGGGCTAGAGGTGATAAGAGCCTGAATTAGAGGTGATTCCATTGTGAGTGGACAGAAGGGAATGGATGAGGGTGATGGGGAGGAAGACTCAACACCATTTGTCATCTCATTGGATATGAAGGTGGGAGTAATAGAGAATAAAAAGTTGAGGGTGAGCCCTACAGCCTGAACTTGGACAATTGAGAGAATGGCCACAGTTGTAACAGAGATATAATTAGGAGAAGTGGATAGATTTAGGAAGAAGGATAATAAATGCTATTTTGGACATCTAGGTGAAGATGTATGTACCACAGGCAAGTATAGATGTGGGACAGGGGATCAGGAGAAGAGAATGGAAGAACTGAGGGATGATGATTGTCTGCACAAAGACTCCAGAGGAGCTGATGGAATGGTCTAGACTAAGGGATTCTTAAAATGGGCTGATTTCAGAGGGTCTGTGGATTTGGTTGGTTGGGGAACAGGCAATAATGTCTTTATTTTTGCTAACTGAAATTTAGTGTTTTATTTAATAAGGAATGTAAATGACAAACCCTTATTCTGAAAAGGGGTCCATAGATGTCACCAGACTTGACACGCAAAGGATCTCTTGACATTATGTCTAGAAAGAAGAAAAAAGGATCCAGGACAGAATCTATCCATCCACAGATGAGATGTGGTCTAGTCCTGGCTCTACCACAGAGCCATGTGACCATGGGTCAGTGGCTTAACTCCCTGAGCCTCAGTTTCCCTTTCTGTAAAATGGAGGTAATAGTAGCACCTACTAAACAGGGTTGCTATAAGAATCAAATAGGAGACTAGAAAATTGTCCTCAAACCCAGGAAGTACTGGGTTCAAATATTGCTTTAGATACATATTGGCTGTATGACACAACCTCTCTTGCTCTGGGAAACTCTCTAAGATTATATATTGTACATAAGGGACCCCTGTAGCAGGTAAACATGAGGCATTCATATCGCAAGGGATGGTATTGTCCAAAAATATAAGTAGAAATAAGAAGTCAGGTATTCTCCAGTAAAAATAACTTGGAACTTGGAGTCTGAAGACTTACATCATCATCATCTTCAGGATTTGCTGATCACTAGCCATGTGATGTTGGGCCAGTAATGTCCTCTTACTGGTGTCAGTTTCCTTTATTCTAAATGAGGAAGTCAGAGTAGGTGATTTCTAAGTCACATCTAGCATGGACATTTTGTGATTTGTAACAGAAATAGCTCTAGAATGTGTGACAAGAACCAGGGTCTGCCCCTCATTTGCTGCATAATCTTGGGCCAGTCCATTTCCTATTTAAGCCTCAGTTTGCTTGATAAAATATTAAGACTGGACTGGATGGTATGTCAGAGCCCTTCCAGCTCTACTATCTTATGGATATATATAAAGGAAACTTGACATCATAGTTTCAGAGCTGGAATTGGAGCCAGGAAGTCCTAGGTCCATGTTGTACCTCTGGCACTTGCTAGCTATGTGCCCACGGATCAGAAATTTCCCCTCACTGAGCCTCAGGTTTCCTTATCTGTAAAATGGCAATAAGACTAATGCTATCTCCCTCACAGGATTGTTGGATGGCTCAAGGGGGATAATAGATCTAAGATTCTTTGCCAAATTTAAAGCTATATAAATGTGATTATCAAAATTATTAGGTTTACCAACAGAACTGCAGAAGATAACTCTAAGTTGTAGAGAAGGTGCTGACCTATATTAATAGGAGGAATTTCTCCAGCTAGGAGTTTTCTTATACCAAGGAAATCACAGGTCTAGTCTCTAATCTTATTGATGGAAAAAACAATACTTATAAGATAAAAACCTAGTGAATGAATGTCAGAGAAGTCCAATCTTTAATTCCCTGCTGCACACCATGCTCCAGCAGTGGGGCTGCATCAGGCTTACAGAAGAATGCAACTTTATCTACCTTCCCTCCTCCTAGTGTCTTGGAAAGCCAAAAGACAGAAGCCTGTCCTGGCTGAGATAGCAGCATGGTAATGCTCTGTGCTGGACCATAGTTCAGTCAGAGAGCTGAGAAACAGAGGAAATTGGGACAGGACACATGTTTGTATGTATTTGACATTCCACTAAGCCTGAGGAAAAGAGCCTGGCATGTAGCAGGAGCCAGTTTTGTTCACCCGGAAGCCACTTAGGGACAGAGATTAAGGTCTGATAAATCATGAATTGCCATGTATGGGAGGGTATTAAGATAGCTTTGAAGTTCAGCCCCCAGGAATGTCATCAAAAGAGGAGTCAGAAAGTGACCAATAGGGGAATATAAGGAAAAAAGACTGGAATTACTAAAGCTCTCAGGAGGGAGAAAACCTAGCTAAAGACTTTGAGCATAAAAAGATAGACCAACAAGGAAGATATTAATAGCAAAAGGGAATGTGGTCTCTAGACCAGCTAAAAGAGTCCAGACATCTATGAATAAATATTGCAAGACAAAAGAACATGAATCAACACCTATTTAGAGAGATAGCCCTGGGTGTGGATTCCCAAGTAAGCATGGAAACACAGCAAGGTGTTCCTGAATGATTTAATAGAGAAGAACAGTGAAAGCAGAATTTATGATCTATACAGCAGAAATCATTGGAAGAATAAAAAAACTTAAATCCTTGATGTCATGTCTCACCAAAGAAACAAGAGAGACAGTAACTAATTGAGAAGGCAAATACACAGAAATGGAGGATAGTCAAGAAGAAAAGAAGCAAAAAGCAATACTGTTAAAAGAAAACATAATCTCCATACAAGCAAACCATATTAATCTCAAAGACAGGATGTGTAAAGACAATTTAGGGACTGTAGGTCTTCCAGAAGAGCACAGTAAGTCAAAAAACCTAAATAGCACAACGTAAGAAATAATACAAGAAAACTGTCCAGAACTTAACCATAGAAAACAAAGTATTAATTTAAAGAGTCCTTAGACCTAATTAAAAAAAATTTTATGCTGCAAACTTAAAGACACATAGTGGTGAAATTGAACAATTTTAATGATAAACAATGGATCTTCCAACGGACGAGAAGGATCTAAAAATATAAAGGAAAGGATATTTGAATTACACAAGACTATTATGCACCTATTAGAAACTGTAGGAGGGAATGAAATAATGTGGTACAATACAAACTTACTCTGCAAACTTGAGCCCGTCAATGAAAAAAAGATGGATACTTAAGAAAAAGAGAGAGGTGTTCAAAGTACCATTGGAAAGACAACCCAGATTGATCAATTTATTTGTTTCGTGAATAGCCCAGGAGCACAAGAAATGTCGAAGTAGTTTCCTCACTGAGGGTCCCCTACATCAATGAAATCATAGGTATGTTCCTCCCCTAAAACCCTAAAAAGAGTGGATTGGGCTGCCTCCAGAAGTGGTAGGCTCCTCTTCACTGGAGGACTTCAAGCAAAGGCTGTATGGCTTCTTGGCAAGAATGTTTGAGAGGAAATGCTCACTTAGGTATGGGTTGCGCTGGCTGGCCTCTGAGCCTCCTTCCAGCTTTGAGATTCTGTTGCTTCTTCCTGGTTTGGATGATTCCAGTGCAGCAGTTGAGGTATCTTCCTCCCTTCCCTGCCTCAGCCCCTCCCCCTTTCCCATGCCTGCCTTGCCAGCAGATGAGCACTCAGTAGGGAGGCTGGAGGGGCCAGACTGTAGCCCTGTGGGGAGGCAGGGAGAGGCGGGGGAAGAGGAGGAAGGGAGACATGCCAGTGCTTGTCTGAATCGTCCCAGAAAACTCCAACCCCCACCTGTACGTAGTAAGGACAGGAATAGCACTGATCACTCAGCATCCCCTGAGCTGAGGTGGGTACATGTCCGGAATTCTCATCTCAGTTTTTCACCCATTCTTATAATCATTCCCTCCCCTACACTCCCACCCATCACTGACTATTCTCCTTCTGCCTCCCTTTTCTTAATGGACCCCTGTGAATGACCCCCTGGTTGTGTAATGATGATGCTAAACAAGCTCTGCTATATTGATCAAAATCACGGAATTTTGAAGCTGGAATCAATCAATAACCATTTATTAATCATCTATGTGCCTGGTACTGTGTTAAACTCTAGGAACACAAAGACAAAAATGAATAATTCATGCCTCAAAGAACTTAACATCCCATCAAGGATGATGACAGGCATACACACATACATGCATGTATATATATGTACACAAATGTATACACCCATACATATATGCATACATGCTTATACACATATACATGAATGTATATACACATACATACACACATATATATCTCAACCCATGAGTGAAAAAGATACTTTCCACAATGGAACAAGAGGTCATATAGGTTTGCCTCGATGACCCTCAGTAAGGGGAAATACACTACTTCCTGAGGCAGCCCAGCCTTCTTTGGAACAGTTCTCATTATTAGGATGTTTTTTTTCCCTGACATTAAGATTTATAGAGAAAGGATTATCTCTTTGCTATAATTTAAATAGTTATACTAAAGAATTAATAATTAATAAAGAATTAATAATTTAGAAAATTGAAAGGAATTGGTTTGGTTCTTTGGGTAACTCAAAGAAATAAAGAAGTTGTAAGGGGAAGTTGGGAGTGTCACCATGAACTGTTTCTGAATATAAGCCAACTAAAAATAAGGGAACCTTGTTCGAAATGAAGTTTAGTTGTTGTCACTAGTCATCAGAAATCAAAATAGATTGTGCTGAAAATGTTGTAATAGTAGGAAATTAGAGAATCTGATTAGTCCTTGTATACACAAAGGGAATAATAAATATTTATACCTATCTCCCAGGATTGTTGGGAGAAACACATAGTTGTGAAGTGCTTGTGTAAAGATGGGAACTATAGTGTTCAGACCTTGTAATAATACAATTCAACAAAATGCTGTCCCATTTATAGGTACTTTATCTAATTATCATCAGATGTTAACAAATTTGGGGAATTATAGGTTTTAAAGTATTACTAAAAACAGGCTTAAGCAACTTTCAAACATAGAAAAAGCCTGGCACATGGTAGGCTCTGCATAGCCTAATATGATTAACATGGAAATGTCAGGGGTAATAAGATAAATGACTTTCTATGAACTGATAAGTTTGAAAGGTATTAACTAAATTATCATCCCCTGATTGGTGATGTTTTAAGTATAGGAAAGCTAAGAGAAGCTGTCAAAGCAAATTTCTTCCTCTTTTCAATCTGAATACTGTCATATTATAAATATATCTATTATATGGTTACTAGAGGACATTTTTTAAAATCAGAAAATAATAAAAACAGTAAATGACTTACTATTGGGAGAAAAACATGGTAAGATCCTCTTAGGAGATCTTTGTCTGTGAGGTTTCTTGGGATGAGCCCTGCTGATGGAATGTTGTGAAACTCTGCAGCACTGTCATTTGAGAAACTAGGACTTCTCCCACCCAAAGTGGAGGAATAAATTTTTGAATAATAAGTGGGTGTCATTTGGGACAATTTGGAAATTCATGTAACTGTATCTTTTGATGCTATGATTTTGAACCAACTATTCACTATGTATGAACTTGTGAAGTGGAAAAAGTAATCCCAGGCTAAACACGTCTCTGCTCTGGGTGACTGAGGAAGGTAAGCCACTCCTTCCCAGGATTGTATCACCAAGAATAATTTTTAGTTCATAAAAGGGATCAGTGTGGCACACAAGGGATAATAGATTTAATTAAGCAGGAGTACTCCAGACACCACCCCAGCGGCAACTTGCATGGCAGTCACCTGTCCAATTTGTGTAGCTTTTATTCAGCTTGCCTTTCAAGTCAAACCCACTGGTGGCCATGTCCTAGCTTTGCACCTCTCTTTGAGCACTTAAAGGAAAAAACATTATTGTGCCCAAATCAGTCCTTGAAATTGTGGCCAAGTATGACCCACTTGCCTACAGGGACTCTGCTGGGGAAATCTCATCTCATTCTCATTCCATCATGTTCTAGAAACGGTCTGATGTTCTCTCTTTGGCTTTAGATAAAATTTGTGAATAGTTTAAATGTTCTAGATGAAATTTTGAGGCTCATTTACGTGAAAAATAACAATTATCTAGCCCTATAAGTTGTAATTATTGAAATTTTTGCTGTTTGAGGAGAAATCTCTTGGGACTTTAACTTGCTGCTATTCTAAGTCCTGAATTCAGGTATGTGTCTGGTTTCTCATGAGGCAGCTGGTTCATCATTCAAGGGAAATGCCATGTACCCCTGCAGTCTGAGGATTGCCACAGATGGATGTGTGTCCCTGGGAAAGTTGAGAGAATGACCTTGTGAAGGTGGAGGTAGGATTCACTTGACTTCTCTGCATCTTGGCAAAAAAGACATTTTCCCACCTGGTTAATTCGGAACCTGGCGATGACATCCAGTCATACAACTGGCTGCCTACAACTCATACCTCAGATCTAATAGAACTAATGCTGCTATCTACCTGCCTTTCTCCCCACATAGCCAATTCCATTGATAAAAGGCAAGTGTAAAAGAAGGTGAATCTTATTGGTAATTTTTGGTTAAGTAACATATGTTAGTGAGGGATCATTTTGAATTGTCATTTGAATCAGTTAATAGAGACCATTGTTTATAAGAAACTACCCTATAACATTCTTTCATTATGATAATATGATTAGTAGGAGATGTCACAGTGAAAAATGTGACACAATTTTCAAACTGGATTAAGAATTTTACATGTAAAAATTGTCTGAAACATCTATTTAATAATATGAAGGGAGGCAAAGACTCATTTTCCACTTCAGGCCCTCATGATGCAACAATGGAAATTCTCTGAAGTTTCAGGTAAATGGTATATTTTTAACATACTAATTCTTATACCTCTAATTTTATATTGAGTTTGAAGGAGTAGAAGGAAGAAGAAGAAGCCCCTTCAAAGTTAACCTGAGAACATGGCTTACTTTAGAAACATAAAATTAAGTATCTTGAACTTTTTTCATTTACAGCAAAAGTATGTGATACTTAATAATTTGATCCACCTAAATATATGAAGCTATGATTATTGGAACTTGTTGTTAGACCTCATGGAACTGTAATTGATATTACTCTGATTCCAGGTATGATAATCAAGGAATTCCATTAGGCCAGTGACCCTATGAGGTTAACATCCATGAATTACAGGTGTTCTAATGAGGAAGACTGGGAGAATAACTCTTGTCATGGACTGAGGGAGGCTTATCCTGACTTGATTTACCCAGTATGACATTTCCTCTCAAATGTATAATATCCCACCTTTTAAGCTTGGCTCAATAAAATTGACTATCTATATGATTCTAGCCTGGAATTGACATGAAATTAGGGAAGAATTTTTCCCTTAATGTTCCTATTTTCTTTCTATGGTAAATTTCTATAATCATTGCAGGTTATCAGTATAAATACAACATTGAATCCTTATTTTATAGATTAATACTGGAGATAAGAAATTTCAAAGGAAAGCATAGGACAGAAGAGGTATTAGACTGACTACCAAACTGGAGGTATACAAAGCCACTGTGCTGACCTCATTGTTGTATGCCTATCAAACTTGGACAGTCTACCAGCACCATGCCAGGAAATGAAATCACTTCCATTTGAATTGTCTTAGGAAGACTCTAAAGATCATCTGGCAGGATAAGATACCAGACACTGAGATCCTTTCTCAAACTAAACTCCAAGCATTCAAACTCTACTTCACAGAGTGCAACTCCTATGAGCTGGTCATGTTGTTCAAATGCAGAATGTATGCCTGCCAAAAACACTATTTTATGGAGAACTCACACAGGGCAAGCATTCCCGTGGTGGTCAGAAGAATTGATACAAGGGCACTCTCAAGGTCTCTCTTAAGAACTTTGAGATTGATTATGTGACATGGGAGACACTGGCACAGGACCACCCAGCATGGCATGCCTACATCAGAGAAGGTGCTGTGCTCTATGAGCAAAGCAGAATTGGAGTAGCTCAAAAGAAAGGTGAGATACATAAATTTAGAGAATCCACCCCAATGTTCACATGGACTATTTGTGCCCAACCTGTGGTAGAGCATTCCAAGCTCCTATTGATCTGATCAGTCACAGTCAGACTTGACTCTAGCATAGTAATATCATTTTGGTCCTTTTTGAGAATGAAGGACAACAACCAAGCAATCAACCAACCAAGATTTGAACTATTTAGCCTAAAATTTTCGTCTTTCCTACAATTAATGTGAGGGTAATTGGGTATTGCTGGAACTGTCTATAGGGCTGACCTGTTTTTCTACTAATTACTAGACCTAAAATATAAATATCTTCACTTTTGGTTTAAAAAAAAATAGAATGATAGAATATCTTGTGTTACCTAAATGGGAGAAGCCAATTTTTTTGTGTTTATTATTACCACTTGAATGTTGAGCGTGTCTTGAAAGGCAAACATGTTTTATTATAAACAACTTATTTGATCTGCAGTCTTGAAATTGACTATTCAATGTATTTATATGTCTCATCCTAGAACTTTTTATGATCGATGCAACCATTTTGGCAATTTTTAAATTAATTCAGTTGTATGTCAGGGGTCATCATCATAAAAAAAGTGTGTTGTTAATAATATCCTATCAAAATGTTATCCTCCTAGGAGAGGGGTGAGAAGTTAAAAGAAAACAGCTAGAAAAGAAAATAGAGGGATATTTTTCACTTGGTTTTAATAAATAGTTCTAAACAAGGTTAAGTAATCATTTATGCCAAATAAAAAATTTGGGTTCAGAATTTTTTTAAAATTTTTCAGTTCTTATTTGAATTTGTTTACCTAAAAATGTAAATGATGTGGTCTAGTGATGTTCATATTAGTGCTATTAAGGTTTGAGCTAGGTCTCATTACCTGACTGGGTTATTGTCATAGCAAACTAGAATTGTATTAAGATTTGTTGTCAGAGATTTTTTTTTAACAGAGAAGGGGATTTCTGCAAGTAACTTGAACTGGGGAAATACATCCACTAGAAGCTGTTCTGAAGTCCCACTCATTCCAGTATTCTAAGAGGAGAGATCTCCAGAAGACCATGGGACTGTATCAGAGGATATTTCAGAGATTGGATAACTGTATGAGACAGAACAAATAAGCGTGATACTTTTATCATCAGCATCCCTTCCACAAATGATTACTAATCCACCTCTTCCTAAACCAGAACCTCAAATTCTCCTTTTAGGTCTCCTACTCCAACTTTTACTCAATCACTGACATCAACAACTTATAACTCCTTTCTTCATGGAAGTCAACAAATTTCTTATTTTCTTCAATTCCTTACACTATGGCCATCTAGATCTGTTTGTGTTGTCTGCAGGGACTTTGCCTCTGGTTATCATAATGGGATGGCTGTTTGTCAGAATTGCTTGACTTGCTTTCATATACTCAAAAGATTTCCAGAACCTGGAATGCTTGCATTGCTGCACTTGAACAAATTTTCAATGGTCCCCAAATTTACATATCCTGTAGGGCATGTTTTACTAGGAGGTATCTGTCCCTTGTGGTTCTTGGTCAGTGGGAGAGTCACCTCAGGCACTTATTGTATATTTAGTATATTATGAGTTAACGTTTAATCAAATGGAACATAATCAGTATGTTGTAAGTTGTACCCATTTCTCTCTTCTCTAATGTCACTTTTGCATCTCAGTAATGAAACTTTCCCCTTCTGGTTTTGTGTCATCCATGGAGGATTCCCCTTCATGCATTTAGATTGTAATGATGCAAAGAAAGATTGGGGTCTGTTTGTGGATTGAAAGAGGAGAATGTGAGAAATAATTCATTTGGACCCCTACTCTATTCCAATCAGCATTTTTTACATAAATCATGTAAGGATAGATAGGTTCTTATGGTGGACCTCAAACTTGAATGTAATGTTCATTACCTGTTTACCAAGCAACAAGGCTCACTTGCCCAAGCACAAGAATGCTGACAAAGATATCTCCATCCTGCATTATTCAGATTCCAAGTCCAAACCCAGCATGAGTGGGATGCCTTGATGCTTTGGAAAGTCTCCCAATTTATTTTTGCACCTCTGGACCATGCTGTCTTGTCCCACATGAGCAGGTAACCACTTAGACAGGGGAGATGCCTCATGCTTCACCCAACCTGTGACCATACTGCTAACATGTAATTTTTTGGTCCTCAAGAGCAAAATCTATCAGCCAATGGGATTCTGTATTTTGCCATGCCTCTTTTATATATTTGGTTACCAAACCCTGTAAAAACAAAGTACTGGAATAAGGGGGCATCTCAGATAATGAGGAAGATCTGAGGGCCACTTCATTAGAGGGGACCATGGAGCTTTTAATAAAGTGCCATTGGCTCAGAGTTTTGCCTCAGTCTTTTATTGTAGGTTAGACAATTTTAATTGCCACGCCCCCTTCTCTCCTTTAACGCTATCTCCTCTCTGGCGCAGGCTCTCATCACCTCTCCCCTAGACTACTGCAATAGCTGCTAGGGGCAGGGGGCTGTCTGCCTGCCTCAGGTCTCTCCCCACTCCAGTCCTTCCTCTATTCAGCCAATAAAAAGATTTTCCTAAAATGGATGACTGACCATGCCACCTTTCCCTCACGCTCCCCACCCCCCACACTCAATAAACCCTAGTGACTCAATTTTAAAACCCTTTTTGTGCCTCTGATAAATGATCAAGAGTTGGGACTCTGCTGCCTTTCCTGGCTCTCTATAAACAATGTATAAACAACTGCTTTGCTTATATGCTGTTCTTAACCCACCCCCACCTCCACTTTCCAATTCTAGCTCCCTGTTGTGTGTTGCCTTCCCCCATTAGAATGTAAGCTCTGTGAAGGCAGGGACTATTTTGCTTTCCTATATTTTTATCCCCAGTGATTAGCACAATACCTCCCATATAGTAAGTACTTAATACTGTTTGATTAATTCATTGATTCACCAACTGATTGATTCATTCAGTCAGGTTGGTGGGACTGCAATGGGTATGAAGAGGAGTTACATGTAATAATAACAAGAAAGGTAGGTTGAGGTCAGATTGTTGTTGTCGTTTAGTTGACCCCATTTTGGGGTTTTCTTGGCAAAGATACTATAGCGGTTTGCCATTTCCTTCTTCAGCTCATTTTATAGATGAGGAAACTGGGGCAAACAGGGTTAAGTGACTTGCCCAGGGTCATACGGCTAGTGAGTATCTGATGCAGATTTGAACTCAGGAAGATGAGTCTTCCCAACTCCAGGTCTGGTGCTCTAACCACCTGCTGGGAAGCTGCTAAAACAGACAAACAAACTAACCAAAAATCTAAACAGTGGGGTTTCTATTTGAACCTAAAGATAATAAGGAACCAGTGGAGCTTATTGAATAGGGGAGAGACATGGTCAGACTTGAGCTTTAGGAAAACACTAAATGTTTTCTGGACTGAACTGAATTGACTCTGTGATTTAATGGTTGGACACTTAAAGACTCCATGTAAAAGCCTTTGATGAACCTAAAGCTGGGTCCACCAAGTGGTAATCACATAATGAAATCATTCAAACAGTCGTGTGGGCGCTGAAAAAGCTCTGATTGTGTGTGTTAGAATGCCCATTGTAAATTCAGAGATTAGGAGTCAACACAGTGTGGGGAAGAATGGATTGTAGTCTGCTAGCCTCTATATATCACCAGCAAACACAGGTGGGAGTATCACCATTATGCCTTTGGCCTTGCTTTGGGATTTGAAGGGAAGGAGGGGAGACAGGCACCAGATGGAAGGTGTGAAGAAGTCACATTTTTAAGAAACTATTCCAAAGTAGAATGGGCTACCCCAGGAGGTAGTGAGTTCCTCCTCCAAAAACCCTCCCCCTTTGAATGAATTACAGAGAATTAATACAAGCTCTGCTTTTAAGACTTGAGGTTAGAATACCCAGCCTAAGAGAAGTAAAAGCTTAACACAGTTTATTTTTAAAGAAATATAATGGACTTGGCTATGTCCATATGTCCACTAGTTGCCAGTCTATTTGATCTCATGGCACAGAAAGAACTAACCAATTTATGGGAGATTTAAGAGAGATTATCCTCTTTTAGCAAAAAGTCAGCAGTGTAACTGGGCTGGTGCCAGACCTTTTGGCACCCAGGAGAAGGCCATACCCAGTAACTACAAATCTTGTTTTTGAGCAAGTTCTTATTTTCACCTCGTTCTCAATCCTTTGTCCCCATATGACCAAGGGAAATCCAGAAAGTTTTCTTTCAGGTTCTGTATTGCTTAACAGAGCAGGCGAATTCTAACTATGTTGGCCTCTTTACTCTAGCTGAAACATGTCAATAAGAAAGCCCTAGCATGAGACCACTCAGCCTAGTTTGGTGTTAGTGCTGGTAACAAAACAGGTGCAGGGAAATAAAGCCAGAATTTTTTAAAAAGCTCATTATTGGATCAAAGGAGGAGGCATTCGGATACATTTTTCAAATCCCTTGAAAAGAATAAATATGTTTGCTTATCAGATGAATTCAGACCAGAGGTAGCCAAAGGAAAAAGTCCCATGCCCAAGATTTAGGGAGCAGATATTAAAGAACTCCAGAGAAAACTCTGACCCCTCCCATGTGACCCTCAGCTGGCACAGGGGAAAATGCTTAAATTCAACCACTGCCCATCATGCTCCTTTCCCATCCAAACTGTAGGCACCCACCCTGCCAATGGCATACACAGATGGGAGTCCTAAGTTATGCCTAGCTTGTCAGTCTCCCAATAATACATGCTTTCTCTCTAGCATACATGCCAATGGCATACAATAGGAAACTGAATTGCTACCATTTGAATTGTCTTAGGAAGATTCTGAAGATCCCCTGGAAGGATAAGGTACCAGACACTGAGGTCCTTACTTGAACTAAACTGCCAAGCATTCAAACTCTGCTTCAGAGAGTGCAACTCCGATGGGCTGGCCACATTGTTTGAATGCAAAATGTACACTTGCCAAAAAAGACTATTTTATGTAGATTCACACAGGGCAAGCATTCACATAGTGGTCAGAAGAAGAAATACAAGGACACTCTCAAGATCTCTCTCAAGAACTTTGGAATTGATTATGTGACATGGGAGACACTGGTACAGGACCACTTAGCATGGTGTGCCCACATCAGAGAAGGTGCTGTGCTCTATGAGTAAAGCAGAATTGAGACAGCTCAAAGGAAACACATGATGCACAAATTTAGAGTATCCATTCCAAATGTTCACGTGGACTATGTGCCTGACTTGTGGTAGAGCATTCCGAGTTCGTGTTGGTCTGATCAGGCACAGTTCGACTCATTGAAACTTATCTCTAACACAGTGATGTCATTTTGATCATCTTCAAAAAAGAAGGACAACAACCAACCAACCAACCAACCAAATAACATGACAGTGACCAAATGTCTTCTGGGTGCCCATGTTGGTCAATTCAGGCTGTACAACTTAAACATAATTAAATTTATTTTTTCTTACTTTTAAAAAATTATTTTTTATTTCAATCTTAACAAACAAACATTTCAGTGGAAAAAGGGTAGGAAAGAGGATTATATTTATATATTTTAATATTTAATATATAGTTTAAGAGCTATATAGTTTAAGATGTATATATGTGTACGTAGACATATGTAGATGCGTGTATATATATATATGCATGTATATGTACACAATATATCCATTAAAATACCTTAAACAAACATATATTGTACATATATAGCTACATATATGTGTATGTAATTTAATATGATACTAGAAAAACTGCCATAATTGCTTATACCAGTTTCTATACTTTTTTCTTCTGCATATTTAAAAAATGTTTTATTACCATTTCATTTGATTTTTCTGCATTCGTATCTATCACTACCAACTTCTGGCAGAGATGATGGCCTGGAGTTACAGAATTAGCTATGTATACAGTTCCATTTAACACACATTTATTGTGTGTGTGTGTCTCTCTCTATATATACATACATACATACATATATATGTATATATATATATATATGGTCTTATGCTAGGTGTTAGAGAGATGAATGAATGAATGAATGAAAAGAAGCATTAAGTAGTAGGATGGATGGGTAGATAAAGGGATGAATGAAAAAACATTTTTTTAAGATGGTGTTATGCTCCAGGCATGTTGCTAAGCACTGGGTTTAGTGAGATAGTATCTGCCTTCAGGAAGCTTATATTCTAATAATACATATATGGAAAACATTTATAGGTGGATGATGGCCAGAGAAGGAGGACTCTGGGGAATCACAAGGATTCTGATTGCCATTTCAATAGTGATAGCAACATGTAAAGATGAAAATGCAATTGACCCTGCTTTCAAGGAATTTATGGTCAACAAGAGATGCTTATATACGTTTCAATATATGATATAGCCTGGTTAGACGGGGTCCCTTCCCCCCAGAGAGATGAAGTGGGAATATGTGGACAGCTACAGCTAGACTGAATGATGAGTCCAAGAGGACAGCCCCTGTACTCAACGAAAGGAAGTTTAGCAAGCCTGGTGTTTATTCTTCTCTGGCCTGGTCACTATTGCTGTGCTCAAAGGTGGTGAAGAGCTACGTGTCCCATATGGGGGTATTTGTAAAGGGTGCCTACACCCTTCACTTATCTCTAGATCAAATCCCAGAGATCGCCAAAAAGAAAATTAAACCAATATACAGCAGAAAATGAATCCCAACAGGGCAATTTTGTTATGATCTTCCTAAATTTAATACATAGCTCAACGAAAAAACACTCTAAACAAACATAAACTCATGTTTTCATACATGATTCTCTCTCTTTCCCTGTCTCTCCCATCTCTCTCTCTCTCTCTCTCTCTCTCTCTCTCTCTCTCTCTCTCCTTTTCTCTCTCTCCCTCCCCCTCTCTTTCTCTCTCTCTCTCCCATCTCTCTTTTCCTCCCTCTCTCTCTCCTCCCTCCCTCCTTCCCTCCCTCCTTCTCTCTCTCTCTCTCTCTCTCTCTCTCTCTCTCTCTTTCTCTCTCTCTCCTAAAATTCAGGACTGATCTAGAGGAGTCATTTTTACTTAACACATCCCAGGCACAAAGTATTTTTGGATTGCACATCCAAATTCCAAGAATGCATAGGATCAAAGATGGAAAACCATGGAAAGCTACTCCCTTGCTCAGGCCCCCCAATAATCAATCAGTTGATCAGTCAATAAGGATTTATTAAGAAACTAATGTGCACAAGGCAGTGCGCTAAGTGCCAAAGGTAGGCAAAAACACAGCCCCTGCCCTCAAGGAGCCCACATTCTAATGGGAAAACCATGCCGATAACTATGGAAGCAGGCTTTCAGCCTCCGTTCCAAGACCTCCAGAGAGGATGAAGCCACCCCTCCAGAAGCAGCCCACTCTACTCTGGGGTCACTCTCCTTGTTAGGGACTTTTTCTTAGTATCCCTGCCTAAATCTCCCTCTTTGCCACTTGCCCCTGCTGCCCCAGGTTCTACCCTATGGGGCCAAGCAGGACAA
Source organism: Pseudochirops corinnae (assembly GCA_028646515.1). Classification (NCBI taxonomy): domain Eukaryota; kingdom Metazoa; phylum Chordata; class Mammalia; order Diprotodontia; family Pseudocheiridae; genus Pseudochirops; species Pseudochirops corinnae. Next base: position 335,374,435 of record CM053587.1, read on the forward strand.
GTCCAATCCCTCTTACAAACAAGGGACACTCAGCTTGTGAGTGTCAGGAACCGAGGTCTTTTAAGCCAAGGGACATCAGCCCAGGTGTATGCACCCTGGGGAATTTTTTTTTAAGGCAATCGTATATTAAATCCTCAACCACAAAGGACATTCTTAGTCAGAGGACAAACTAAATAATCTCAAGTAACCAATTTTAAGAAGTTCAATGCTCCATACTTGAGGGCCAAAAGAGCATCTCCTGCCATTAATTAGAACATGAAGCCACTTTGGGGGGGAGAAATTAGTGTGTGTGTGTGTGTGTGTGTGTGTGTGTGTGTGTGTGTGTGTGTGTGTGTAAGCGCTCACAGCACACCCTGTTCACATACCAAGGCCAGTAGGACCAGAGAGAAAGTTGTGCTGGGATTTCAGGCTTCAGGAAGTGATTCCTTAGAAACACTGTCTTTTCTGCCCAGCTCCCAATCCAGTACAGTCCATTTAGGGTCGTACTTCAGTTCCCCTGATGACCAGCAGGGCTCCCCTTGGCATTGGCCCCTGAAGCAAGACTTACGGTCCAAGTTCATGGCGCTGGGGCCCAATAGAGCTGGGGGAATCCTTGGCAGCCCTGGGCTCCCCCCACCAGAACCCCAGGCCCTTGGTACTCACTGATTCCTGGTCCCTCCGCATGCCAGCCTCACTGTCTGCCGGCCCCCACCTTTTCACAGCTTTTCCGTTTTGGAGCTCCAGAGCTGCAATTAATCAGCCAGGAACCTGATTCAGACTCACCACCAGTGTGACTCGGAATGAATTAGGATTAATTGACAGGGGTTGGCCCCTCCCCACCCCTAGCCAGGGGAAAGGCTGGGGAGGGCTCCTGGACTCTGGAGGCAGAGCCCCAGGGGAAGGGCAGGGCAGGGCAGGGAAGGGAAAAGAAGGGACACTCACCCAGCTCTGGTTGGGGCTCCCCCTGGATAGTCAGGGGAGGCAGAGATTTCCCTGCTGCTGACACCTCCCACTCAGCTGCATCCCCTAAGTGCTGGGGGCCCTTCCTCCAGGCTGACCTTTCTTCCATTTCAGAACCCTTGCTGAGAGCTTGTGGCTCAGGTTTCCTCTGGGGGACCTAGCTTGGCTGTTGGAGGACACACGTTGGAGTTGTCATCCTGGCCTTGAATTCCTTGCCCGAGCCAAGCTGTGTTGTGTCTGCCAGTGGCAGTGCCAAGAGACTTCAGGCTTCTGTGGGAGGGGGGCCTGAGCAGCCCAGCCCCACCAGGGGCCAGTCCCACGTGCTGCAGGCTGATGCTGGGAGACCCTGGGGAGCCAGGGCTGGGCAAGGAAAAGAAAGCAAGCTGAAATGCTAACCTAGCTCATCCTAGCCCCACCTTCATATTGAATCGGTACCCAAAACACCCCAAAGGCTGCCTTTCAGGATGCAATAGTGGGAAAATCTACTAGATCTGAAGTCAGAGGACTTGCAGTCAAATTCTGACTTTGGTGCTTACCAGCTATGATATATATTATAATTATATATTATTCTACTACTAGTTGGATAGAGTGCTGGCTGTAGAGTCAGGAAGATCTGAGTTCAAATACTACCTCGGACATCTACCAGCTGCAGTGACCCTGGGCAGTGTCACTTAACCCTGTTTGCCTCAGTTTCCCCATCTATAAAATGAGCTGGAAAAGGAAACGGCAAACCACTCCAGTATCTCTGCCAAGAAAAGTCCAAATGCGGCCATGAAGAGTCAGATGTGACCAAAATGACTGAATGACCACAAAGGCTCTAAACAAGTCAGCCTCAGTCTGCCCCCCTTACCTCATCTGTAAAATGGGTGTAAAAAACATCACCTACCTCCCAGGGTTATTGTGAGGATCAAAGGAGATAATATTTGTAAGGTCACTGTCCTGTCCAGTTCCACCCTCCTCTAGAAAGTCTCCTGCAGACACTGGGCATCTCCCCCTTGTGCTCCTGATCTTTCTGGCTTCAGTACCTTCTGCTGCCCCCTTTCCTCATACAGGACTCCCCCATCCCTACTCAAGACTTCCCTACTTTGTTATCCTAAAGTGTTGCTGTCCTGCATCTCATCCCTACATGTGAGCTAGCTCTGTGATGTGCTAATGGGAGAGGCAGCAATTAGCCTCATTCATTTTTTCCCCTACTCTAGCTAAATGGGACAATAATTACCTACAGAAAGGTTAATTTGCTACCTAGCTGTGTAGAGTGATTTGGGACCAGATCTTCCAAAGGCCAGGAGAAAGGATGAGACTGCTGGTTTGGAATATGAGACTTTTGAAAAGGATCACATTTAGGTCTATCCCTTCCCCAATATCCCTTCCAGAACCCCTTCCCGGACTAATTTGAAGGAAGGAAGTTCTCCTTGGCCTCTGCTGGCTTTGTCTAAGTCTGTAATTCCCCTATTTCTTTGCCACCACTATATAGACACTGACCTCTTCTCACATTTAATTTAGACACATGCTCAGTGATCTATGGATCGAGCAATGGTTTGGAGTTGGTCTAGACCTGGGTTCAAAACCCACTCTGACCTTTACTTGTTATGCCCCCTGGGGAAGCCTCTAAAATCTATTCTGTAATGTAAAATGTGGATTAACAAGCAGTCAGATAGAAGAAGATAACTTTAGAAATAGAAAGGACCCTGGAAGTCATCCACGTCCAACCCCCTACTCATTCTACAGATGAGGACACCAAGCCCGTAGAGGTTAGATGCTTCCCTCTGGCTCATGCAGCTAGTAAGTATCTCTGTCAGATTAGAACTCAGGGATAAAGAAAGAGTGGTTTATTTGGAATCAGAGGATCTGAGTTGACTTTGAGTAAGTTAATCCCCTCTCTGGGCTTTGGTTTCCTCAACTTTAAAATGAAGGGATGAATTAGATTACCTTGAAGGTCCCTTCTATTTCTGAATCTATAATCATATAAGTAGCAGTACCCACGGCTGATTTGAGTCTCAAGTGAAATGAGACAGGTAAAGGGTTTTGCCAAATTTAAAGTACTTCATAAACGCTAATTGTCAACTCCTGTTCAGGTGCTTTCTTTCTTTCTTCCTTCCTTCCTTCCTTTCTTCCTTCCTCCTTCCCTTCCTCCCTCTATTTCTCTCTCTCCCCAGGTCTTCCTATCTATTCTAGGATTCCAATACTGTTCAGCACAGAACCTTTAACCTACTCTGGTCTTTTTTCTGACCTGGGCAGGTTTATTCTTCTTTAAGCAGTCTGGTGGTTCCTTGCTCCCTGGGGAGATACTTGATGTGTTTTGACTCCGAGTTCAGAAGTTGGGGACTCCAACAATCCACCAGCCTCAGCCTCCCCTGAAGTGGGACTTGTACCACCCACTTGACACAGGTGCATTTTCCTCTGGGCCTTCTGGAAACAATGCCCCCGTCTTTGTTGTCCAACCTATCACTGACTCTAAATGGTGGAATTTTGGGTTGATGTGGCAGCAGGCCAAAATCACTGAGCTGAACACTGAGGACAAATTAATGGGCAACAGATTGTTTTTACATTGCATTGATGCATTTTTTGACCTCACAGTTATTTCCAGGTACACTGTCCCCACCTCTACCCCCACAAGTGAGAATTCTCTTGTAATAAAGAAAAGGTTAAATGAAACCACCCTACATGGTGACTTCCTCTGGAAGTATATGCACCATTGCACCCTCACAGTCCTCTAGCTCTCCAATGAAAGCAGGCAGAGACCTTTCCTCATTTCTACTCTAGGACCAAATGCCACAGGAACTTTTAAAGACCATCAGCTAAGTCACTGATAAAGTCACAGATCCTTGGAAAATTGACAGGAAGAAGGGGCAGGATAACAGGGAAGAGATTTATAGGCAGACACTTCACACGCTGCGGGGTAGGTGACTACATACATTGTCTATAACCAGACCAACACGGGTACGTTGACATCATTAAAAAGGCACATTGCTTGGGGGCTTCCAGAACTCTCCCAGGAGTTTCTCTGCCTTAGTAGGTCGCGTCCTCTTTCTGGGGCTGGCATTTGGGCAGTCTCCCTGTCTCTTGGTCAATAGCCCTGACACTGGCCTGGATGCCACATGGGTCAGTGGGAAGCTGAGCCCGTGACTCAGCTGGCCCGGCTCATCAGCCCCTGTGATGGGAAGATAGCAGCAGGGTAGTTATGACAGCTGTCCGGTCTGTCAGGCCCGGGTGTCCCTGAGCCAGGACAGGTGCCTGGGTTGGGAAGAGAAGGGAGGAAAGGACATGTGGGAGTCAGGGTATGGAGGGATGCCAAGGAAGTCACATGGGGCTGCAGTCTCCCATCCCCCCAAACCTACACACACACACACACACACACACACACACACACACACACACACACACACACACACCACCACCACCACCACCACCACGACCACCACCCCTCCTTGGGTTTATTCTCAAAGAGAACTGTTCACTAATGATATAATACAGCTATTTCTTAATTAAGGCAAAGAAGACAATCAGTTAATTAATCCACAACAAAGAATCGGGTGCCTGTTATGAGCAGGACACTGTGCTAAGTTCTGGGGATGTAAAGACAGTTCCTGCCCTCAAGGAGCTTCCATTCTATCCATGCTGGAAACAAAACATGTACATTAAAGTATATAGAGCTTGGATTTGGAAAGACCTGGGTTTGAATCCCGCTGCTGGCACTCATTACTTGTTTGACCATAGACAAATCTCTTCTAAGAGAATAAAGTTTCATCTTCTATGAAATCAGGATAATATTCCACCTTTTCATATTTGCCTTGTGTGTCTCTTAGGAGGCTGAGATGACTGTCCACTCCAGAAATCCCATAGAAGTGCAAAGCACAATGGTGATGTCAATAGAACTGGCCTCCAAGTAAGAAAGAATTGGTTTCACATCCAGCCTCTGACATACACTCGCTGGGTGGCCTGGGCCCTTACTACCCTCCTGCCCCAAACACTCTAGCATCACAGACAAGGAGGGTTGGCTCAGGGGGCAGGAGACCTGGCTTGGCTTCCTAGTTCTACCACTTACTAGCTGTGTGACCTTAGGCAGGTCACTTAAATTCTCCTGGGATTCAATTTCCTCATCTGTGAATGGAGAGGGTTGGATTAAACGACCTCAAAGCTCCCATCTAACTCCAAATTTTTGCTGTTGCACAGAAGGGAAGGATCTGCATTGGTAGCAGTTTGTTTCATCAATGATATCACAGGGCCGGTCCTTCGTAAGTAAATAAATTTGGGCTATGATTTAGGATGATTCCACAGTGATATTAACCAAAGTCAGGAACTGATTTATTTTCTTCAGATTTCCTATAGGGCCTGGAAAAGTGTCTTATAGTTGGTACTTGGGCACATGTGTGGTTTAAAAAATATTTTTATAACATTATACACTTATATCATAATCAGAACTATAACATTCTATAACAACCATTGTACAATAATATATAATTATTTACATATTTTATTCTACATAGATCATTATGTAATATTAATTATTATTAATAAAATTAACAATTAATGGGTATATTATATAATATATTAATAATGACTGTGTTATATATTATATAATATAGTATATTATTTATCATATGTTAATGAGTGACTAAAAAGATCTTGCTATGAACAAGAGATGTTAAAAAATAAATTGAACTGCTCTTACTGGCTTATCTACCTCTTGCTGTCTTTCCCTGGCATTTAAGACTTCTCTCGGGGCAGCGAGGTAGTGCAGTGAATAGAGCACTGGCCCTGAAGTCAGGAGGACCTGAGTTCACATCCAGCCTCCCACACTTAACACTAGCCATGTGACCTTGGGCAAGTCACTTAACTCTAATTGCCCTGCTTTCCCCCCTCCAAAAAAGCAAAACAAACAAACAAACCCCAAACCCAAAACAAAACAAAAAGACTTCTCCCTGGGTGAATTTCCAGAGGAAAATAATTTAGAAGTGTCTCGATGATGAAGTAGGTAGAGTGTTGGGCCTGGACTCAGGAAGACCTGAGTTCGAATCGCATCAGCCCCTTACTAGCTGTGCGATCCCAGACAAGTCATGTAACCTCTATTTGCCTCAGTTCCATCGACTCTAATATGGGTATAATAATGGTACCAACTTCCCAGGGCTGTTTTGGGGATCAAATGAGATAATGTGCAGAGTGCCCCTCTTGGTGGGAGGTCTAGACAATCCCTGCCGTATTTGCAAAGTGCTTAGCATGGTGCCTGAAAATGTGTATGAGCATTTGAGGTTATAGCTAAGGGCCACCGGACCTTCCCATCTGATTTGCAGTCGAAACCTACACACGTTTGTTCCCCTGTTTGCTCCTTGAGAGCAGGGACTCCCTTGACTTTCTTTTTGTATTCCCAGGTCTTAGTACAGAACTTGGCACGTAGTAGGCACTTTAATACTCACTCATTCATTCATTCACTCATGTATCCATCACTTTCAGGAACAAGGAGCTGAGAGTTTGGTTGTACTCTTCACTGGTTATCCCATTTGTGGTTTTCTTGGCAGAGATACTGGAGTGGTTTGCCATGTCTTTCTCCAGCTCTTCTTACAGATGAGGAAACTGAGGCAAACAGGGTGAAGAGACTTGCCGAGGGTCACACAGCTAGGAAGCATCTGAGGTCAAATTTGAACTCAGGTCCTTCTGACTCCAGCTGGCGCTCTATGCCCAGCTGTCCCAGATGTTCCCTAGAGTATTGTGTTCAGTTCTGGGACACCGATAAGCTGGAGACTTAATTATTACTCCTCTCCAGAGCAGAATGACCAGGATACTGAAGGCTCTCGGGGTCATACCTTATGAGGATCAGGTAAAGGAAGTGAGCATGTTTCATCAGGGAAAGAGAAGATGACAAGGGATGCTGGGACAGGATCCAAGTATGTGAATGACTCACAAAGAGAAGAGAGAGGAGACTTGTTCTTCTTAGCCCCAGAGGGCAGAATGAAGAGCAATGGAATGAGATGAATTTTTGCTTGATGTATGGGGAAAAAGCTTCCTAACAGTATTTTTTCTCCAAAAGTAAAATTTAAGTTTAAAAGTTTAGGAAATAGTAGGTTTCTACCTTACTAGATGTCATCAAATTTTTCATTCTTTTTACACACTATTTCCTTCCCTGAATCCTACTTTCCAGCCAGATTGGTCTATTTGCTATTCCTTACATATAACATTTCCTTCCTCCACATCTTTGTACTGGTTGTCATCCTCCAAGCTTGGTATATTCCCCCTTCTCAGCTTTTTGGAATTCTCACCTTCCTTCGAGATAGCTCAGATTCCTACCTTCTGCAGGAGGTCTTTCCTCAGTTTCCCCAGTTGTTAGTGTATCATTTCAGTCATGTCCAATTCTCTGTGAACCCATTTGAGGTTTTCTTTGTAAAGATACTGGAGTGGTTTGCCATTTCCTTCTCCAGCTCATTTTAGAGATGAAGAAACAGAGGTAAACAGGGTGAAGTGACTTGTCCAGGGTCACACAGCTTAGAAGAGTCTGAGGCTGGATTTGAACTCAGCTCTTCCTGACTCTGGGGCTGGAGTCCACTATACCACCTGTCTATCTATGTAGCTGCTCCAGTTCTTAATGCCTTCCTCTTAAAGCTTACCTTCTGTCTATAACCAGGTGCTGATCAATGCAAATAATTATGTACTTGAGTTTGAAGTTTATAATTAAGGAAAATATGGAAATGAGTGGTGTGGATTTGAATAGAGTGACCAGTTCACTGGATTTGTTCATCAGGACCTGGCTATATCTCTATATACTTACTTTCGTACTTGTTGCCTCCCCCATTAGGATGTAAACTTCTTTGAGGCAGGGGCTGTCCTTGTTTTTGGTCTGTGACCTCAGGGCTTGTAGTAAATGCTTAATAGATAATGTATGGAAGGTGCTTTGCAAACCTTAAAATGCTGTGTAAATACTGGCTACGACTACTTTTATCATTAACAATAAATTGAATTGCATACATGATCTCTAAGTTTCTTTCCAGCTCTTAGAGTGCTAGATTTGGAGTTAGAAAGACCTGAGAGAAAATCTTGCTTCTGCCACTCAGCTACCTGTATGAATCTGAGAATGTGGCTGCCCCTCTCTGGGCTGCATTTACTCATGGGTATAATGAAAGGGTTGGAATAGGTGGCATCTACAATCTCTTCCAGCTTTAGATCAATGATCCTAAGTCAATTCATCTCTCTGGGCCTCAGTTTCCTTAAATGTAAAAGGAGATTAAATTATAAACCCCCCTCTCTAAATCACTCATCTTAAAACCCTAGGATTCCTGGATGCTGCCCTTTCTCACTAGCAGGGTCCCCTGGAGAGTTTGCTTCCCATAGAGCCCCTTTGAATGGAGGGAGTAAGGATACCAACCCTATCAGAGCAGGAATCAAACACAATGGCTCCCCTCAAGCTGCCAGTCATTCCCCCATCTGCCGATGAGCAAGGCCTCTTTGTAGGAGAGGGTTGAGGTGAGAGCTGGCAGTATAAAAATAGCCATGGGAGAAACCAGATCTTCTGTGCTCTGGCAGGCAAGCTCTGGGAAGAACTGCCTGAAAAGACCTCACTGCTGGGGGCACCGCCAAGCCCGCGGCTTATGCTGTTAATGCTGGGCCCAGAACTGGGAGAGTGGCATTGAGGTGGGAGAAGGGGAGGCAGAGTGGCATTGAGGTGGGAGGAGAGGAGGCAGAGATTTCTCTCCTGCCATCCCCCCCCCATGCCCAGTCTACCAAGAAACGTTCCCTGAAGCCCATAAAAACTGAGTTCATAATTAAGCTGTTTGTTTTGGTGCCTGCCAGAGCCTTCCATCCCCACGCCCCATAACTGGCTGCTGGGATGAGCCCTCCTCCCTTCTCTAGCCCCCCACCCCCATAGGGGCCAATGAGATTGGTTGGGAAGGAAACTGTCAATCAGGCATTGTTAAGTTTTTGCTTCTTCTAGATGCTGCTATATAAGGATGCTAAAATAATAAATTTAAGGTAGAAAGGACCTCAGAGGCCTCCTCATTTGACAAATGAGAAAACAGAGGCCCAGGGAGGTCCTAAGATTATAGATCAACAGCTGGAAGGAATCTCAGTCTCTTTATTTTACAGATGAAGAAATGGAGTTCTAGACTTGCCCAATGTCACACCACGAGTAAGTGATACCATTAGTAATAGAACCTAGGTCCTCAGATTACAATGAAGGAGTGTATGGGCTAGAAAGGAAAATTCCCCACTTAATTCTAAATCATTCTGTTGGTTCCAATGAAGCCCCCTTTGTAATATTTTCATTTATCCTCCAAAGCCCTCAGCTCTCAGACCCGGCTGTCCAATGAGCAAGGAGACTTTTTAAGAACAACCGACAGCAATGTAGTGTAGTAGAATTAGTCACAGAATTTGGGAGCTGGATGGGACTTCAGTCACCATCTCCTTTAGCCTTTATATGGAAGGATTTCCCGCTAAAGCATCTGGGGAGAGGTCACTCAGAATCTGCTCAAAGACCTCCAAGGAGGCAGAACCTGTTCCACTTTTGGACAGCTCTCATTTCCTAACATTAAACCTACATTTGCGTATTTGTACCTTCTACCCATTACTCTTGGTTCTGATTTCAGCAAGAAATGAAATTAGATTTGAACTTTAATTTATTTAGTTTTTGTTTATTTTACATACATCATCATTATTATTTTATATTCATTTTATTATTATATTAATTAATAATTTATTTATTTTATATTGATTTTTATATTAATTATATTATTAAATTTATTTATTATGATAAAATTAAATTTATTTAAAATTAAATTAAAATGTAAGGACCTGGATTCAAGTCCTGACTCTGCCATTAGCTACCTGTGTGACTTTGGGCATATTTCTGGACCTTACTTTCTTCAACTATTAAAATGAGGTGGTTGGACTAAGTGACCTTGTATGTTCCTCCTATGTCAAAATCAACAAATTTCAGTTGAACAAGTAACACCTGAGTCAGTCATGATGTGGTAGGGAGTGGAGGCAAAGGATGAATTTAGGATCCAGAAAATGCTGAAAGAAGGCATGTGGGTGGGACAGTAGATAAGAGTGCCAGGTCTGGAGTCAAGAAGACTCTTCTTCCTGAATTCAAATCTGGCCTCAGATACTATTTTTGTGACCTGGGCAAGTCACTTAACCCTGTTTGCTTAAGTTTCCTCATCTGTAAAATGACCTGGAGAAGGAAATGGCAAGCCACTCTAGTATCTCTGCCAAGAAAATCCAATGGTGTCACAAAGAGTTGGGCATGATTGAAATGACTGAACAACAAATTATTATTCCAATCTGTATGTACCTGACCAAGAAGTGGGGCCATGAGAGTCTGAAATGACTGAATAACAACAAGAAGAAGACAATGAGGATGTTGGGTACAAGGGTGCCCAAGTAAAGGTCATAGGACTGACTATTCCTCTTGGCATCTTTTCATGTGGTCTTTAAATCAAGAGTCAATAAGAAAAAAAGTCATCACGAATTGTCATTTATCAAGTTGGTATTTAAAAGTATGATCTTAGGCTCTAGAATTGAGAGGGATAACAGTGACCATCCCAAACCTCAAGTCCCTCACGTCAGCACTCCATCACACACCATAGCCAGTTCACGTGCTGCTGACTCCCAAACTCCAGCTTCCTCTTCTGCTTTGTATGACTTTGCTGAGCATAGGTGACTGAACAATAATAGTGAGATGGATGTTTCCAGGCTTGGAGGCAACCTTGGAGTCTGAAAGATCAGGAGTTCCTGGGCTCTTCGATTGGAACTGACTGAGGTTAGAAGGAGTTTCTATATTGGAGAGGAGGAGGAATGATGGAAAGAGGAGCAGAATCCTTGGTCTGGCTGGCCAGAAGACACAGACCTTGAGGGACAGACTATAGACCTGAGCAGAAGGTGGATTGCTAATGTGACTATCTCATAAAACACCTAATGTTTTGACATTTTAATATCACCCTTCTGGGAGAGTGCCCCAGACAAGGTCACACACTAAGAAGCAGAGATGAGGTTTGTTGTCACCTCTTCATGTTTAAGCTTTTTGTTGTTTTTGCTGCTGCTGTTGCTAATATATGCTCATGAGAGTCTTATTTGTTTGTTTTTAGCCTTTCCTTTTCTATGGAAGAAATAAAGTTATCCTGTAACTGGTTGTTGTTGTACAGTGAGTACCTTTCTTCTTTTTGCCAAAATCAGCTTTAAGTGAATTTTTCCTAGAGCTCTGAGTGATGACATAAAAAGCCACAGAATACAAGAAGGAGAACCTGACCTCTCTCTTTAGAATCCAGGCTCCTCCTGGTCTGAACCTAGTTTGCACAGGTTCAGAGGTAGGAGGCTTTCAGTGGCAGCTAGGTGACACAGTGGACCTGGGGTCAAAACGACCTGAGTTCAAATCTGGCTTCAGACACCTACCAGCTGTGTGACCCTGGACAAGTCACTTTATTCATTTGCTTCAGTTTCCTCAGTGGTAAAATGGAAGTCATAATAACACCTGCCTCCCAGGATTGTTGTGAAGATCAAAGGAAATATTTGCAAAGTGCTTAGCAGAGTAACTGACCAGTTGTGAGTACTTAATATGTTTGTTGGACTGAATTATTGGATCGGATTCTTTAATAAATGCTTCTTTCCTTTCTTTGTAGGAGAAAGTTTTCTGGAGGCACTGATGGATTAACTAACTAGTCCAGGAGTACACAGCCAGTACATGTCAGAGGTGGGATTTGAACCCAGTCCTTTCTTGTCTCTGAGGCCAATTGTCTATACACTAGCCAGGATACCTCTTATCATGCAATAAAGAAACGGACACATAACACACATATAATAAGTATTTATTGATTAATTAAGTTAAATTAACTATAGCCCTTTGTCAATGAGTCATAACTTGGAAAGACCAATGGGACTCTTCTCCAGGGTCCCCAGATCTAAATATGAGAGAACTTACTCCATTTACAGAGACTCAATAGCAAAGAAACAACTGAGTTGAACATCCACTTGGCAAGAAAAATTAAGTTCCGGAGGAAGCTGTGATGGCTATCCCTCAGGAGGTCTTGTCTTTGGCTGCTCTCCCCATCTTGCTACTATGGTAACCCCCCAGTTCCATTTGAGGACACATCTTATGCACTTACTAGCTGTGTGACCCTGGGCAAGTCCCAATGTCTGTTTGCCTCAGTTTCCTCAACTGTAAAATAGAAATAATAATAGTATCTATATCACATGGCTATTGTGAGGATTAAATGAGATAATATTTATAAAAATGTTTAGCACAGGGTCTGGCACATAGTAGGTGCTCTATATATGCTTATTCCATTTCCTGCTCCCCCCTTGTACCCACTTCAGGGTGTCTTATACTATTTCCCTGGGAGCAAAAATGACTGGTTCCTATTCTCCTGTCAATCATCCTGGAAGTTTCCTGCTCCAAACAGGTAACAAGGTATACCAGAATCACAGGGCTCATATTCAAACCTGACTCTGACATTTATGACCTGGGTGACACTAAGCAACTCATTTCATCTCTCCTGATTTCCTTTTCTCATTGGTAAAATGAGAAGGCTGGGCTAGCTCAAGATGGCCTCTGGAGTTCCTCCAATTCCTTGGTCCCAATGGCCTAAGTGACCAGCCCAGAGCACTTCTTGCTCATTTGCACATCTCACTTGTGCCAGGTGATGGAACTGTTCTTTGTACCTGCTTCCTTCTGCTAAAGGAGAGTCCTTCCTGGAACATAGGTACTAATGGTATCTCTATTTGACAATTGAGGAAACTGAGGCAAACAGAGGTTCAGTGACTTGCTCAGGGTCACCAGCTCCTTTATCCTGGATATAAGTATCATTTTCTTTCTTTGAGATCTCTCAAAACCTGTTTACTATTCAGCATTAGGTTTTTCTTTTTAAAAAATGGGGAAAAAATCTCCTAGAAATATCTCCTCAGAATTTGAAATAGCTACACACAACAAAGACTCAGAATGGAGCTAAACTAAGCATCAGACAATGGGGAAACCTTCTCTACCCTTACCTTCTCAACCTCTGGAAAGTAACAGACTGCCTTAAAGAGAGACGTTGAATAAATCTAAATCTCTAGAGCTTTTGCTGGGGGTGTTCAATCCCCTCCTCCTCTCTGTGTCTATGCATGTACCTCTAGCGATAAGCTGGGCTGGGCCACCACTCAAGTCTCTGCCCTTTGTGAATAATATCCAGGCAGGGTGGGTACTCAGGGGTTTCTGAAATCTGTGCTCTGAGCTCCCTACCAGACCAGCAGAAAGCTGTGGGCTGCCTAGGGGAATGAATGTGATCCCCTGATTGTGATTCTTGGAAGGGGCTACTGTTCCCAGCATAAAGGTAAAAGCTTAGACTGAGCCCTTGGTTGTACTGAGCCCTTGGTTTTACTTAGCTGTTGGGGAGCATACCTTGGTGGCTTCTGAGTGGCCTGTGGGGGCTTAGAACACAATGCAGATGAAGCTCTTGCTAATAAGCAATCATGTCCCCTCCCAACACCCTCCCCCACCTCCCACCCCAACCTGCATTGTTGGTCAGATTTCAGATATGAGAGATTGCCTAGAAAAATTTTCAGAGTTCCAAATGGGGGTAGAAAACAATACATTGTATTGTAAAATGCTGTGCTAATGGCAGCCTATTTTCAGGGCAGTGGATTAAGTTATACTATTAGGAAAATTTGGCTCAAACAGTACCTTGAACATAGGAGACTCCCCCAGGCCTGTAAATACACCACCCATGCCTTTGGAGAACAATCCAGAATTGTTTCAAAAGAAACAGTTACTCTTGTGGAATGTTTGGAAACACAATTTTTAAAAAATGAAACTGTTAAGGGTGGTTGCCTTAGAATGAAGGCTCTTCAAGGCTGGGGCCCATAGAGTAGACATGAAGTGTGAAGACCTAGGAAAAGGCAAGACCAGGTGGTATTATGGAAAGAGGTCTGGATTTAGATCCTGAGATGTAATTTAGATTGAGAGGGTTATGCAGATGAGGAAATGAGACAGAGAGAAGTTAAGTGACTTGCTCAGAATCATTATCTGAGGCTAGATTTGAACTCAGGTCCTTTTGACTCCAGGCTTGGCACTCTACCCACTAAGCCACCTTGCTGCCCCAAGATAGTTGCTACTTACAGGTGAGATGGGATGACATGTACTAGATAGGTCTCTGAGAGATTGGAACAGCAACAACATATGGATATTCTGTAGCTGGTTCTGATCTTCTAAAAACATTGTTAGGGGAAGCCAGAAGTGGAAAGATCTTCCAAAGGCACCAGAGACAAGAGCTTTGTTTCTTTTTGCCTGTTCTCTCTTGATTTCACTTCTTTGCTGATGGCACTCAGTGAGTGACAATATTGTAAAGAGAGAGGGATGGGGTCCTCCTTGCCAAGGTCTATGCAACAGGTCTCTGTCCTTGGTCTTTGAGTTTGTCCTCTTCTGTTCTAAGGGAAGGGATTAGACTCTGTACTTTGTGAGATTTGAAAGTTCAGGTGAGTGAGCCTCTGTGCATCATTTCATTAGAATTTTGTAGCCAGCTTAGCTTTGGTGCCCTAAAAGTGACTTTTGGAACCCAGCTCAATGGTGGCTTAGAGGAGCACTCATTTGTCAGTCATATGGCAAATGGATATGAATTTGGTGGGACCAATGTGGTTTTTTTTCTATCATATTTTATTTTTTATTTATTTGTTTTTTTCTCCCAACATTGGGACCAATGTTATTTAGAAACTGTGCTAAGAATAAACCCACACTCTTCAGAAAGTGATGTGGGTTAGAGAAGAGGGGGTCATCAAGGTGATGGTAGGTAGGAGGTTTGTCCTGATCTTGCTATATCTTCATAGTGTGTCAAACGTACTCTGACCTCACTCTTCCAGAGCCAAATAGATTATCACTGTCTCTCAGAGTTCTAGTAGATACCTGCAGAGGTTTTAGAGCGTCTAATTTTCTCCTTTAATTAGTTCAAGCCCCCATTGGTGTGTTTCCCTACTATTAAGAGCCAGCGTTCTAGTGCTATTTAACTACTTAACATTGATTAGCTTTTACAACTGGATAGGTATTTTATATGTATTGTAAAAACGAAAGTACAAATAGCCTTCCCTCATCATCTTTGGGGCACATCCCCTCCATCCCACCTCCATCTCTTGAGAGAAAGGGCTCACTCTTCGGGCAGTTTCTGAATAACATTGGGCCCATCGAGTTCACATTTCAATGTGGCATGACCACTGTGGTAGGAGCAATATTTCCTCCTCCCATGAAAGTAGGGCTGGTTTTTCCTTAAAAGGTACTGAGACATTCTTTGAGACTTGGTTGACTCAAGGGACTGAACACTTAGACTGTTACCCTCCGTCCTCGTCACCATATCTTGGTTTTCTTGAAGTCCTAACTAAGATCCCACCTTTTACAAGAAGCCTTTTCCACCCCCTTTTCTGCCTTCCATCTGGTGGTTTGTCTCCCATCATCCTTATTTTTAGTACATAGTTGTTTGCATGTTGTCTCCTGTCTTTTGCCTTTGTAACCCTAGCCTTTGGCATAGTTCCTGGTATATAGTAGGTGATTAATAAATGCTTGTTGACCGATTGAGGATAAAGTATCCAAGAGGAGCTCCAAGTTTGGCTGGTAGGTCAAGCAATACCTAGCCTTGTTGAGTTTCCTTCTCCTTCTATGGCTCAGCAAATCTATTTTTGTTAGCTGTTGAATGACTTATGAGGGTCTCATTTTGTCCTAATATCTAACCTAAACTACCGGGTGCCTGGCCTGAGTTAGGCCCAGTCCCAAACAACTGGCAGATGAGTACTCATCTCAAATGGGCTGGATTGGGTCCCAAAGGTCATTCCCTGCTACTTGGGGCACCAAAGCTAAGCCTGCTGCAAAACCCAGATGACAAAATGCCCAGAGGCTTGCTCTCCTAGCCTTTCAAAAACTTACAAGAGCAGAGTTTCAAATCCTTTCACTTAGAACAGAAAAGAAAAACTCAAAGGGCGAGGATAGAATTGTGTTTCATGGAGCCACATGTTAGCCTCAGTGGGGATGATCCAGTGCCTCCCCCTTACAATATTGTATCTCGCTAGACACCATCAACAAAGGGGCTAACTAAGAGAGAGTAACTGAAGAGGAAAGAAGCTTTGGTCACTGGTGGCTGTGGAAGTTACCCAGTGATTTGGCTATGTGGCCAGTTGAGAAGGCTTCTCCCAACGATGTTTGGGGAAGACTAGAATGAGTTACATGCTCCAATCTCTCTCAAACTCTTCTTCACACGTCATACAGATGACTTTGCTGGGAGCAGGGGCCTTGCTGATTTCATGTGGTGAGTGGCATCAGTCGTCCCTCTGAGCACAGACCAGATCCCTCTTACACTTCTATTTGGAGGAATAAAGCACTTTAAAGGTCATCTGAATCAACTCCCTCTTTTTATAGATGAGGAACCTGAAACCCAGAGAAGCTAGGAGATTTTCTCACAATTAAATAGTGAAATGGACAAATAAGCTGGGATTCAAAGACAGACTCATATTTCTTTCTGCTGTGCCATACCGATGAAAGGTCTGATTTTGAATCTTGGCGCTGCACGATCCTGAGAAAGTCACCAAAATAATTTGAGACTGGATGATTCCTGAGGTCCGATTTAGGGCAGTTAGAT
The DNA here is from genome assembly GCA_028646515.1 of Pseudochirops corinnae. Lineage (NCBI taxonomy): Eukaryota > Metazoa > Chordata > Mammalia > Diprotodontia > Pseudocheiridae > Pseudochirops > Pseudochirops corinnae. The sequence continues at coordinate 335,390,949 of CM053587.1, forward strand.
GTCTGAGTGGATAGAGTGCTGGGCCTAGAGTCAGGAAGACCCGTGTTCAAATTTGACCTCAAGCACTTATTAGCTGTCTGATCCTGGCTAAGTCACTTACCCCTTTTTGCCTCAGTTTCCTCATCTGTAAAATAAGCTGGAGAAGGAAATGGCAAACCACTCTGGTATCTGCCAGGAAAACCCCAAATGGGGTCATGGAGAGTTGGACACAACTGAAGGTCCAATTTAAAATGCTATGATCCCATGCCCATAGTGAATATGAATCTATAGGAAGCCTCTGCGTTCCCTGGCCTAGTCTCCATTCTACCCAGCGATGAGGACCCACCATTAGTAAGGGTCAAATACTACGTGTTCTTCATGGGCCTGGAAGAGAGTTGGACATGATGTCATGGAGATGGCTTGAATCCATCCTCTTGTACTGACTAGCTAGGTGACCAAGGGCAAAACCCTAAATCCCCTCAGCCTCAGTTTCCTAATCCAGTCATTGTGAAGATGCTTTGTAAACCTTAATGTGTGATGGAAATGTCATTAGTTATTTTCATCCCCCCTTTGGTGTGGCTAAGAAGAGGCTGTGGGCCAATGGACAGCCTTCCCAGGTGCCTTGGATGGTTTTGAGGGGGACTTTAAATCAGAGAAGGGACTCCCATTCACAGGGATTCTGGCTATACCTACATGTATTAGCAGTTTGATGATTTTAGATGAACTCGAACTAGGTCCTCGTTAATTACCAGGTCAAGCCCTGGCATTTGAGATCACGCCATAGTCTGATCTCAGTCTTCATATCCAATCTTACTTCACATCACTCCTTCAAATTCCCCAATCCCCAGCTCTCATTTATGTTTATTCATGTTACCCCTCCCAATACGGAAAGCTTCTTCCTCTCCTCCCCAAATGGGTACCCTATAGCAGGTCAGAAACAACAATGAAATAGAGGTTGGGGCTCGCTCTGCAACTGACTATATGACTTGGGGGAGTCACCTTCCCTTCCCAGGGCCTTGGTTTCCCTGTCTGTAAAAGGAGAGGTTTGGATTAGGGGAGTTTCCCAGCTGACATCCCCTGTTCTGAGGTTCCTCCTAGCCCTGAAGTTCCCTGTTCTAAGACCTCTCCCAGCTCTGACATTCTCTGTTCTAATGGCCCTCTTGGCTCTGATATTCCCTGTTCTAAGGTCCTTCCTAGCTTTGAAATTCTCTAAGAGTTCCCCACACCGAATCACACTCTTCCCCATACACACACACATATTCTAAGAGCCTATGAAGTCTTTACATAACTCTTCTTTTGCAAAAGCCATCCTTGACTATCCCAACCTACAGCAATCTCTCTCTTCTCTGAATTCCCATAGCATTTCTAGACAACACCAACCAGGCACTTTAGCATTGAATTACATGCTGCTTTTCCTTATTCTCTAATTGTTTTGTGTGGGTCAGAAAATCTAGCGTGTCTCTGTTCATGCCGGGGAAATTAAAAGGAGCAAGTGATTTTAAAGAGAAATAACACTTTCAGCACATAAGTGGAGGTAGAGACTCCTGACTAAATGGAACCCTGGGGACTATACAGACCAAATTTCTTTAAAAATTAAAAAAGAGGCAGAATGCACAGCAGGGCATCCTGTGAGCCTGGAAGATTTGAGTTCAGCTCTTGTCTCTGATGCCTACTGAGTGTATGATTCTGGACAGGTCACTTTGCCACTCTGTGCCCTGGCAATTCTTTATGGCTATGTTGTAGAGTAGGAGAGAAGGGAAGGAGAGAGGAAGGGAAGAGGGAGGAAGGATGATGGGAGAAAGGAAGGAGGGAGAAAGAAGGAAGGGAGGAAGAGAGGAAGGAAGGAAGGAAGAAAGGAGGGAAGAAATTAGTGACAGAACCTAGATTAAAACTCAGGTCTCATGCCTCCAAGTACAGTCCTTCAAACCGTGACCAAACTAAGCCCTGATGGTCAGAGGCGGGACAAATCACTTTGAATCTGAATCTCCTTTCCCTGATCTTTAACAAGAAGGTCTTTAGATTTGATGACTTTGAAAGTCTCTTGAATGTCTAAATATTTGATCAAATAGGCAGCATGAGAGTGGGAGTCTGGAAGAACTGAGTTCAAATCCAGCATCAAACATTTGCTATCTGTGTGACCCTGGGCAAGTCTCTTAACCTTTGTCTACTTCAGTTTCCTAATCTGTAAAATGATGATAATAAAAGTACCTACTTCCCACGATTGTTGTGAAGATCAATTGAGATAATTATTGTAAAGGGCTTAACACAGTGCCTGACATATAGTAAGCATTATAGAATTTTTTTATTAGTGGACACCTTCTGCAGGGCTCCCCCCCTACTTTTCAGCTCCCTTTTATGTACCGTCTCCTTACTCTGACACTTTCCAGGCCTTGGTTACTTCATCTGCAAAATGTTAAGGGTGAGAGAGCGAGGTGGAGGTCTGAAACCAGGAAAGAAATGCAAAGAGGCTACGAGACTATATGAGTAGTCTGGGAGGCTATGAGGGTAGAGGGCCAGATTAGGAGCCCGAAGACTCTGGGTTTGAATCCCACTTCTGACATTTACTAGCTGTGTGACCCCAAACAAGTTACTTAACTTGCCTCAGTTTCTTTATTTGAAAAATGACAAGTTTGAACTAAATGACCTTTCAAGTCTCTTCCAGTTCTAAATCTATGACCTTCTATTAAGCCATAGTGGAAATTCCCTATCCTGCCTGATGAAAGCACTAACTCCAATCAGGTCAAATGCTACAAAATTGGTGACAACAACAGAATTAGAGATTTCGAGCTGGAAAGGTCCTAGAAAGTCAGCCCCTCCTCATTTTACAGATGAGGAGCCCAAGGTCAGAGAAATGCAATGATCTGCTCAGGCTCACATGGTCTGGACTTGTTCTCTGCCTCTGGACTTGGAAGACTGGAGGAGAGAGTGAGGCTGATGATCTTGCACGGCTCTGCCTCACTTAAATCCAATTTACTTGCAAGTCAAGACATCAACTTCCCATGTCATTGATCCTCTTTGAGAAGGACGAATCACTACCACCACTACCAACAACCACAGGAACACATGGCTAGTATCACAGGCAGGACTTGAATCCAGGACTTTCTGGTTCCAAATCAAACACACTCCCTACTGGGCTACACTGCCTCCTTGTCTTTTCCTGGTTCCAAACCTCCAACTTGCATTGCTTTGCTTCTCCCTGAGTTGACCTTGAGCACAACTTTCCTCATTCTAAACCAGCCCGAACTCAATATTCCCAGTCCAGGACCTTTGCACCCCACTTCCCTGCCCATTGCCTCACATCTGTGATCCATTACTCTTCTTGGTTTCAAAGTTTATACACAAAAGGCATTGTGAGGATAGCTGGGAAAAGCCATTGCTTCGGAGCTCTGAGAAGCATCACTGGGAACACAGACGTCTGTGCAGCTGGGGGAAATTCAGGATGAAACCCAGGGGCTGTGCAGAATCCACCCCAGTTTGTACTGAATGCATAGAACATCGCAGATCTCCTTGTTCCAGGACAGTGGAGGAGCCTGCAGTCCCTCAAGGGATTTCCACAAACTTGGCTGTGCTAGGGAGGTTAATGAGCTGTTCAGTTTCCCCAGCCAGGGTATGGCTTGGAGCAAGGCATAGCATCTGCTCCCTGGAGACTGATGATGCCCCTGTGGGGCAGAGAAGATCTAGCCCCCCTGTGCTAGAGCCTGAGTTCAGCAGTGAGTCAGCCACCATCCCAGGTGGGAATGCCCCTCTCCTCCTTCAGTGGAAACAAGAACTAAGGAAGAGGCATCCACCGAGGCAGTAACACTTCTCACATGTCCCTCTGGGCTCTCACCTCTTCCTTCTCCCATCATGGCCCCACTTTGGGCTGTAGAATTTGACCTATAGTTGACAGTGTTGGACTTGGAATCATGTAGACTTGTGTTTGAATTCTATATCAGACACGTGTGACCCTGGGCAAGTCACTTAACCCCTGTCTGCCTCCATTTTCTCATTGGTAAAATGGGTAAAATAATAGCATTTACACACCCAGATTGTTTTAAGGATCAAATGAGATAATATTTATAAAGTGATTTGCAAACCTTAAAGTTATAAATGCTGGCTGTGATGATGAAGATAATGGATGGCAGCTGGGAAGTAAAAGGAGGAGTGGATTGAAGTCATCTAAGATATATTGGACCACATGAGGCTCTCACCAATTAGGACAGCAAGGACCCAAGGTAGGAACTCGGGGGCTGACAGGTTTCCATCCTCTAAGATATGGTCTCTCATCCAAGCACACGAGGAACCTGAGATCTGGTTAGGTTAAGTGACTTGGCCAAAGTCACACAAATAGTTAATAGCCAAGAGATTTAGTCAGCTTCAAGTCTGTTTTTCCAAGCAAGTCAATGAACTATGGCTTTCTTTCCTCTCTTTATTCTTCCTCTCCCCTCCCCTCCTCTCCCTCTCTCTTCTTCTTCCTCTTCCCCTCCTCCCCTCCTCTCTGCTCTCCTCATTCTTCTCTTCCTGCCTTCCCACAGTGATATATTTCTTCAGCACTTTATGGTTACAAAGCACTTTATACGCATTATTTCACTTGCAGTTTTGCAATGCAAACTCAGTAGCTCAGGGTCCATCATTTCCCTTTTGCAGAGGAGAATAATTGCAATGGGTACAATCATATGCCCAGGAGCATTTTCAGCCCATAGTAAACTAAGACAGTTAAGATGGTTAAATTACTTGTATCATTTGTCAGCTTGGTTTGGATTCCCTGCCTGATTTTAATCACATCCATTCCTCTGGGTAAGCACAAGCTGAAATAAGACTGGAGATTTCTAGCATTGTAGAACTCTTGGATATATATTCAATTTTGTTGAATATATCAATCCTGTTCTCTGCAAGACACCATTCCTAGTCCTGGGGATTCAAAGGCAAACATGGAAGAGTCTCTACCCTCAGGGAGCTTCTATTCTAATGAGGAAATGACAAGGCCACAGAAAAGAAAATGCTACACACATACCGACAGACCCACATACGAATACAGGCATACCTCATTTTGTGGCACTTTGCTTTATTGCGCTTCACAGATAATGTGTTTTTTATAAATTGAAGGTTTGTGGTGACCCTGCCTTGAGCATCTCTATCAGCCCCATCTTTCTAGCAGCTTGTGCTCATGTCACATTACATTTTGCTAATTCTCACAAGATTTCAAACTTTTTCATTATTATTACATCTGTTAGAGTGAGCTGTGATCAATGATCTTTGATATTACTATGGTCGTTGTTTTGGGGCATCAGGAACCATGCCCATATAAGATGCAAGCTTAATCAATAAATGTGTGTGCTCTGACTGCTCCACTAACCTGCCATTCTCTGTCTCTCTCCCTCTCCTTGGGCCTCCCTATTCCCTGAGACACAACAATATTGAAATTAGGTCAATTGGTAATCCTACAATGGCTTCTGAGTGTTCAAGTGAAGAATCCACCAATGTGGCAAACTTCATTGTTGTCTTATTATAAGAAATTGCCACAGACACCCAATCTTCAGTGACCATCATCATGATAAGCCAGCAGCCAGTAGCATCAAGGCAATATCCTTTACCACCCTCTACAACTCACTGAAGGTTCAGATGATGGGTAACATGTTTTTAGCAATAAAGTGTTTTAAATTAAGGTATATATTGTTTTTATTAAATCTAATACTATTGCATACTTAATAGACTACAGTATAGTGTAAACACAACTTTTATATGTACAGGGAATATATGTGTGTGTATGTATGTATGTATACATGTATATGTGTGTGTATACACACACATTGACATAAAGTAATACAAAGTATTATCTCCTTTCACTCAATCAATAGTCAATCATCTACAAGTATCTACTATGTTTCAGTCATTGTGCTAAGTGCTAAGGATACAAAGGAGGGCAAAAGACAGTCTTCGCTCACAGTCTAAGGTGGGGAAACACTATGTAAACAAATATATACAAAACAAGCCATATAGGATAAATATGAAATAATTAACAGAAGGTATGCATAGCATTAAAATAGCTTGGGAAGGGTTTCCTATAAAAGATGAAATTTTAGTTGGGACTTAAAAGAAGCCAGAGAAGTCAATAGACAGAAGAGAGGTGGAGAGCATTCCAGACATGGGGGACAGCCAGAGAGAATGCCCAGAGCTGAAAGATGGATGGTCTTGTTTGTGGACCAGCCAGGAAGCCCATGTCACTGTATTCAAGAGTATGTTAGAGGGAGTAAGATATAAGAAGACCGGGAAGGCAGAAGGGGGCTGAGCTACGAAAGGCTTTGCATGCCAAACAAAGCATTTTGTGTCTGATTCTGGAGGCAATAGGGAGCCACTGGAATTTATTGAGGAGGGGGTAGGGTGGGGTTGACACAATTGGACCTGCTCTTTAGGAGAATCACTTTAGTAGCTGAATAGAAGGTAGATTGGAGTCTTGAGAGACTTGAGGCAAGGCAGATCCATCTGCAGGTTATTGAAATAATCCAGATGTGAAGTGAGGATGGTCTGCACCAAGGTGGGGGCAGTATTACAGAAATACTGCGAAGGTGAAGTCCACAGGCTGTGGCACCATATTGGGTATGGAGGTTGAGAGATAGAGAGGAATCCAGGCTGACTCCTTAGGTTGGGAGCCTGGGGGACTGGGAGGATGATGATGTCCTCTACAGTCATAGGGAAGGTGATTATAGGGAGGAGAAGGCTCAGAGGGGAAGATAATCAGTTCTGTTTTAGACATAATGAGTTTAAGACATCTACTGGACATCCAGTTTGAGAAGTGTGAAAGGCATTTGGAGATAGAAAATTACAAATCAACATGGAGATTGGGGCAAGAAAGATAGATTTGAGAATCATTAGAACAGAGATTGTCATTAAATCCAAGGGAGCTGATGAGATCACCAAATGAAAAGAGAAGAGGTTCCAGGACAAAACCCTGAGGAACATATACTATTACAGCATGTGATCTGGAGGAGAACTCATCAAAGGAGACAGAGAAAGAACAGTTCTAAAGCCTAAACAATCTGGTTTCTGCCTCATTCCACTGAAATTGTGCTCTCCAAAGTTACCAGTGATGCCCCTAATTGCTTTATCTAATAATCTTTTATTAATATTCATTCCTTTGGACCTCTCTACACAATAAGAATCAGAGTCAATGACTAGTTAATATGTGCCCATTATCTTCCAGGCACTGTGCTAAGCCATGGGGATTCTGCCCCCAAGAAGCTTACAGTCTAATGGAGGAAGGTAATAATAAGAAGAAGCCTTCATCATCTGGATACTTTTTCCTCTTTAGTTTTTTATGCTGCTGCTCTCTTCTGGTTCTCCTCCAACCTGTCTGACCAGTCTTCCTGAGTTTCCTTTGGTGGATCTTCATCCAGGTCATACCCACTTCCTAAGGCTCTACCCTGGACCCTCTTCTCTGCTCATTCTATAGTACAGCACCCCTACAGTTTAGAAAATCCATGTAAAAATTTCTGGCCCTCCCTTCATACCAGAGAAGAAGTCTGAATTTTTTCTTTTTCTTTTATGAGACACTTATAGTGCCCTAAAAGGTAAAGTATGTTGATATAATCCCATGCTATACAGGGATTTTAAACATTCCAGAGTTTTTACACTTTTTCTGTGTTGTCTTCTAGCCTTCACATGTGGCTTCCACAAAACTTCCCCCAAAATTCCCATTTAATTTCTTATGCTGATCCTCAATATATCAGAACCATGATGGAAAAAGACGTGATATGGAAGGGCTAACTGTATTGTGCTTGGTGATCTCATCAGCTCCCATGGATATATTTATTCCCCTAATCACTCTCCTGAACTTCACTCTCCAATTACCAGCTGCCTATTGGACATCTTGAATGGGATGTCCTATAGATATTGCAAACTTAACATGTTCAAAGATTATCTTTCCTCCAAAACCTCCTCATCATCTATACTTCCCTCTTACTGTTGATGGTACTATCATCCTCCTGGTGAGCCAGGCTCAGTATTATCCCAATACTCAGCCCACATATCCAGCCTATTGCCAAGTCTTGTCATTTCTACCCATACAACATCTAACATACTCACTTACCCTTTTCCCCACTCCTATGGTTACCACCCAAGTACAGGTCTTCACCATCTCCTACCTAAACTACTGCCATAGTCTTTTGGTTGGTGTCCTCATCTCAAGTGTGTGCCTACTCCAATCAATCTTCCTCTCAACTGTCTATAATTTTCCTAAAACACTTGTCTGATCATGTCACTCCCCCCCATCTCCACCTCCTCCACTCAGTAAACTCTAGTGAAATCCAAATTCCTCTTTGATATTAAGTGCTCTTCACAAACCGGCCCCTTCCTCCCTTTCAGTTTCTTCCATTTTATACCCCTAGTTTAGCTCAACACTAGTTTAGAAAAAATTCAGCCCTCCCTCACTCAAATCAAAGTCAACTGCAAGTCATGTTGCCATGGTCCTGATGCCATGGTCCTCTTCAAAAATGAAGGACAACACAACAAGAGTTTAGAAACCAAACTAGACATTAGTTAGCCCTCTTAATGGTCCTTCTATACAACCTCCATCTCTGAATTCTCTACTCCCCTTGTCTTTGATACCCAAAATGCTCTCTCTCCCATCTCACCTCTGCCTCTTAGCTTCAATCCCACCTTCTGTAGGTTCCTTTTCCTGGTCCCCTCCACTCCCCCACATTACTTACCTTCCATCAACACCATATGCATAACTTGTATGTACATTTTAACACATTTTGTTTCCATCACTAGAATGTGAGTTCTTCGAGGGCAGGGACCATTTTTTGGTCTTTATTTGTATCCCCAGCACTTAGCCTAGAGCCCAACACATAGACACAAATAAATGCTTGTGAAAATCAGATATGTTTAATAACACTTATTTTGAAGGATCTGTGATCTCAGAGTACATGGTAGCCCCTTTATGCCCTTGTTTCCTGTATGATAATTACCCATATTTCCATAATTCCCTAATGAGTAAAAATAATAGTAATCCATTTTTGTCCAAGCAACTTCTCATCTTGACAAGTTTCTGAAGGCACCAATCAGTTAGATTACTAGCCGAGGATCATGTGGCAGCTAGCAATGTGTCAGAGGCAGGCCTTTAACCCACATCTTCCTGACACCCAACCTGGCTCTTTAGCCATTACCCCTTGTTGCCATAACCCTGGGGGGAGGTGGTCTGTGATGGTGATTCTCCAGAAACCATAGCACTCCATGATGTAAAGTCATGCAGCATTCCTGGGAAGACACTGATATAAAAAAGATGGGCTTCTGTGACACTGAGTAGATTGGAGGCCAGTGAAAATGTGATTTAATAAAAGCACGTGTAGAAAAAGTGGTATGCTCTATGAGTATGAGGTGGTCGGCTCCCAAGTTAGCTAGGAGATAACCCATAGAAGTCATGGCACAAATCCTTTCTGGATGATCCTCTGTTGACTTCTTTCCCCTTAATCTCACTGCCCAACTCTTAGCCCTTCAGGAGGGTGTTACTACTCAGAATATCACCATATTCATGAAATCATAGACTCTAAGATCTGAGAAGCTTCTCAAAGGCCACTATGTACAACTCAAATCTGATCAGGAGTCTTCTGCCTAACATCCTGACCAGAGACTGTGGTGAGATTGTGAGGCCCAGTGAAAGGGGTGCAGGTTTTGGAGTCAAAGGACCCTCACTGAAATCCTAACTTGGTCATTTCTACTTAGAGGTCATTTGGTCTTTCAAGTCATTGGTTTCTTCATCCGAAAATAAGGGTTCCATCAAGAACAGGTCATACCAGATTTGCCTCATTTCCCTTCTTTACAGCAATACTAGACTGGTAGAGTGGGATAATTTTGTAGATAAAATTTACAAATGACTTGGATAAATGCATAGGTAGAATACTTATCCAATTTGT
>CM053587.1:335401317-335424999 GCA_028646515.1 Pseudochirops corinnae
AGAGAGAGAGAGAGAGAGAGAGAGAGAGAGAGAGAGAGAGAGAGAAACTTTGTTTGAAATGATCAACTTTACAAAATGGGAAAGAATGTCCAGATAACAAATTGTGTTGAAAATGATCTGGAGACTTTAGTAGATCATAGGAGTCATTGGTGTGATGTGGTAGCTAAAAAAAGTTTAGGATGTATTATAATAGGCATATCACATAGAACTAATCATAGTCCGCTTTACACTTCCCTGCTCAGACCATATCTAGACTAATATATTCTGTTCATGTATTTGTCATATTTTATAAAAGATTGGAAAGCTGGAGTGATTCTGTAGGAAGATAACCGGGTTGGCTGAAGGCTTTGAGATTGTACTATATGATGATTTGTTGAAAGAATTGGGGCTCTTTATCCTGGAGAAGAATAGGAATATGATGGCTTTCTTAAGTCAACCATAGATTTAGAGATGAAAGTGATTCCTTTTGTCATCTAGTCCAAACCCTTCATTTTATAGTTGAGGAAACTAAAGTCACATGAGTACTAAGTAGAAGAGCCAGGATTTGAACTCAGGTCTTTTGATGCTAAATTGAATATACTGTGGAAGAAATATTTAGACTTGTTCTGCTTGGTTCCATAAGGGATAAATAGAAAGAAGGGTTTGAAGTGACAAAGGGGACCATTTAGGCTTCATGTAAGGATACATTTTCTAACAATGACTAGGCTGGCTCTAGAGGCAGTAAAAGGTCTTCAGTTGAAGGTGGGATGACCCTTTGTTGGGAAGTTGTAGAGAGGATTCCTATTCAGGTACAGGTTGGACTCAATGGTCCCTAAGGTCCCTCTTCTACTGAGAGATTAGGTGAGAGTAATCTAACTTGGTCACTAGAGGCTATAGAGTTCCCTGAGCAAGCTTATGTCTTTGGTGTTGGATTAGAAAGCCATATATTGTTGAAAGAAGACAGGATCATCACAAGAAGAATTAAGCTCAAAGGGAAAATCACTTGAGTCCTTTAGAGATGGAGGAATGGCTCACATTTCTACCATACTACATTGCTTACCACCAGATGGCCTGGAGGTACTAGGGCTGTGGGGATTTATACTGATATATAGAAAGCTTTCCCTCTTCATCTCTGCCTCATCAAATCCCTAGCTTTCTTCAAAGCACCGCCTTTCCTAATGTTCCTGCCTTTTTGAAATGCATTTGTATTACTCAGTGAATCCTTTGCATTGACTTACCTGTATTTATGTTGAATTAGTCTAGGAGAATGTAATCTTTTTCAAGGTGAGGACTGAATCATTTATGCTTTGTATCTCTAGTGCTTAGAAGAGTGCCTTACACAGGGTGGTAGGTGCTTAGTAAATGTTTGCTCATCCATTCAACATGCATTTATCAAACACCTACTATCAGTTGTTGGTTGAATTGGATAGTTCCTTGGGCAAGAGATCCAGGTCATGGCAGCAGTGGGATGCAATAGTTCTCCAGTTCTTTATTAGCATAAATAATTCAGACATTGGTACCTTACTAAACACGGCACTGAACACAAAGAAACAATTGGATAATCTGTTCAAAGAGGCTCACAACCCGCCAAACAGCCCAAATTAGAAATACTTTTTGAGAAGTGTAGAAAACGTTATAAATATTACTGTACAAATGTACAACGGGGACCATCGATCCACTTTGCCTCCTTTTTCTGGCTGGCATCTGATTTAGTTGTTTTTGTCTTTGTTTTCCCCCGACAACATTAGGAAAGGAAAAAGGGGCATGAAGAAAACAAAGGAAGGGAAGGAAGTGAGGGACCGGGGGAAGGGGAGAAGAAAATTGCCCATGAAAGGAAAACAGAACTCAAATTCTTATGACAACTCATTCTTCAACAGTCATCAAAAACCAACACCAAGAAAACAATGCAGCCACCAGTCTATGTCGAACTGTACAAGATTTAGTCTTTATATATTTATATTTATATATATTTTATGTATAGAAAAAGGTAACAGCATACTTTACACAGAGAGAAAGCCTTTTTTTTTGTTTTTGTTTTGTTTTGTTTTTTTGCAACTGACAAAGCTTCCCAAGGCCGACATCCACAAAAGTGATAAACCAAATAAAACATGCTACAAATACATGGGGCAGGAGTAGCGGCTAGGGCAATCGAGCAGCTCAAAGCGTGGAGGGGGTCAAAGGGGTGGGTAATAGACACAGGGGTTGTGGTTCTGTTCCCAGCTCCACTCTGCCCTCCATCCCAAGTGAGGGCACTTTTTAGCTGGGCTTGGGCATAGGGTGCCTGCCCAACGATGATCAATATTCTCCCCCAGGTGTCAATGTGGGCCATGGTGGTTGAAATGGGATTGGCCCCACTCTTCAAGGTCCCACTGTTGAGCTGAGTAAGGACTGCTGCCCTCTTGGAATCTCACTAATGATGATGATGTGAGAAGGAGGATGAATATGATGAAGGGGTTGATATGATGGTAATGATGGTGGTAGTGTGATTGTGCTAATGAGCCATCACTCATAGACCATTTTAAGGTTTGCAAAATGCTTTGCATTGTGAACTCATCTGAGATACGAGCCTATGAGTTCTCAGAGATTTCTCCCAAGACTAATTTATGTCAAGGTCATGGTCACAGTCACTTTTTCCTCTCTAAAGTTCCATTCTGGCTGTGAAACCAAGAGCAGGGAATCCATGCAGATCCTTCAATAAGTCAGGGTGAGGCTAAAATCAATGTGGCAGCAGGCCAGAAAGAAATCTTATCCCACACTCTGCCTTTCATTCTCTCTCAGTTATGTGTTCTTGGGAATCTGCTCCTTGGTAGACTGTGCAGTGTGGTGCAATGATGAATGCAGAATTGAGAGTTAGGGGATATAACTTTCAAGTCTTGGCTCTGCCATTTAATACTCATGTGACCCTGGGCAAGTCCTTTCCCTCTCTGGGCCTGTTTTCTCATCTGTAAAATGAGGGGGTAGGATGAGATAATCTCTAAGATCCCTTTTAGTTCTCAACCTAAGATCCTATGAAGGGGAATAATTTGGATTAGATGGTCGACATGGGCTTTTTCATTCTAAAATTTGGGGAGTTTTATCTGGGGTCTGTTGTCAATCTTTGGTGATTAGGAAACAGTTGGGAGGGAGGGAAGAAAAAAGATGTTGGGGTTGGGGTAAGTGATGCATATTCTGCAGATAATTTTGTGTTTTAATGGTTTTCATGTTCAAGGTTAGAATACACTAGGCAGGTGGTCATTGGGAAAGGGCTGAGGTGAATTAAATCAGATGAATGAGCTTTGCCCATCTTGTGACTTACATAATTGTTGTTGCATCTTCCTGCTCATGCCACCTTTTTCAAATTATAGTGCCACACTGCTGATGTTTGCTTAGCTTGTGGTCTACTATGACACCCAGGTCTTCCTCCTACCCCCTCCCCCAGCCATACCAAGATCAGTTATTCCCCAACCTGGTACCTTTAATGATTGTTTTCGGGGTGGTGGTTCTTGCACTTGTCTCTGTGGAAAACTCAAGGTCTTGAAGGTCCCTGACATTGTGACTTTTGTTGTTTACATCCTGAACCATACACACTCTCCTGGAAAGAGTCACTGGGTCAGATACTTGAGGGAGGATTTCCCATGAGGCATGGCAGAGGATGAGCCTTGAGGAGGAAGATGAAGCTTAAGAGCTCATTTCCTTCCAGTAGAATGTGAGTTTCTTGAAGGCAGGCATTGTTTCACTTTGTTCCTATTATCTACAGCCTCAAGCCCAGTGCCTGGCACATAAAATTGGTGCTTAGTAAATGTAGATTGAAATGAAAGGGTCTTCACCAGAAGAAATGTCAGCAAGAGCAAGCAAGAGGTGATAGGGAAGAGAGATAGGATTCCCAAAGTGAGAGGTGGTCTATTGAAGAGGCTGTGGCCCAAATGCCCAGAGAATGAATGGAAATCAAAATGGGCACCGTGATTCTTAAGGGACACACCGAAGGCAGCCTTAGCTTAGCAACATCTTTCAATCTCCCTGTTAGAAAAACACAACAGCAAAGTGTGTGTGTGTGAGGGCATATGTGTGTGCGTGCACATGTGTGTGTGTGCACGTGTGTGCATGCTTCAGGGATCCACAGTCACCAACTAACTCTTGCTGCGCTGCCTGTGTGACCCTAAGTAAGCTGACTCACTCTCAAATGTGTACCTATGATCCTACAAAGGTGCTTCTGTATTGGGTGGGAGGAGACAGAGATACAGACAGAGACAGAGATAGACAGAGAGGAGAGAGATAAACAGACAGACAACAGGCAGAGAAACAGAGACACCGAGAGAGACAGAGAGGGGGAGAAAGGGCAGCATCATCTCTAAGAAATTTAAGACTCTCCTGGAAATCTGCAGCCACTTACAGGGGGTAGTGTCCGGCAGACAGTTTTCCCAGGGTGAATTCTTCTACACGAGTGGGCAGCAGTTCCACCAGTGGGATATGAGGGGGCACAGAAGAGAGAAAATCAATCACCTTTATATCTGCACTGGGAGGGCCTCCTACATAGTCACTCTTCTACCAGATTCTGTATTCTTGCTCTAAAGAGCAGGGACTGTCCTTTGCTTCTTTGTGTCACCAGTGCTTAGCACATTGCCTGCCACATAACATGCTTGTTGACTGGCTGGGGTGGAGAAAGAAACAGTGGTAGAGTTGTACCTAGCACGGGGTGAATGGGACTTTACTCCAGGGGAAGATCCAGGGGGTTGCATCCTTCCCTTTGATGACCATCACTTCCAGGCCTCATTTAGAGACCTTTGCCTCCACTCTAGTGCAAAAATCTCTGTGCAGCTCTACCTTTGCTGGATCCTGGGGTTGGGAGTGAGGATGAGTCTGATGCTCTTTCATGGAGAGATTTTCCCTGTAGTCAGTCTGTCTTCCAAGCTGCCATTGCCACCCCCAAGTTTTTTGGCTTAAGTGAAGATATTCTTAATTATGACTCTGAATAGGTGAGGGTAGGAAAAGGCTGAGTGAGGGGAATCTTCTGTTGCTTTCAGGGTCCCCAAAGACTGAGCTGGTGTTTGGGAGAAGGCCCTTTCCTACTCCTCTCCAAGGAAGATTTAGCCTCAAAGACTCCTGGCTGAGAGCATAAGGAAAAATGAAATTCCTTCCTGAAAGCTGCTCTGCCTACCACTGTATAAAGAGCTAACCCCATTTTCATCCTTTCTGAAGCCAGAATGCACAGAAAGATAATGCCCATGGTTCTTCTGGGCAGAAAGTGGAACATGACTTAATTGGCAAATCAATTCAAGATGGATGAGACTGGCTGTCTGTAAGATGGTCTTGGTGAGAGATTCTTGAAGCGGGGGCTGGAGGGAGCTGGAGCAGGGAGTCAAATAATTATGAATGTAAACCCTATTCTCATCCCCTTTCTTGGAATAGTTAGGGAGACCTGCTTGCAACTAATGAAGTTCAAGAGATTGAGCAAAGGGGAATGGGGAAAGGGACCCTAGGGATGAGTGACACTGCTGAGGTTGCTAACAATGACAAGCTTGACCTTGGATTGCCAATACTGGCCCCTGCTAAGCTGGGTAAGGGAGCTTTGACTACCAGATAAAAGTACAAGAAGGAACAAGTTTTGGAATAAGAACAAGGGTTTCTTCAGAGTCCTTGACTGCTCAAGGAGAAACTTAACATACTATCCATGAGTTTATAACATGAGTTTATAAAAGGAGTGGGGTACAGGGTTTAGGATTCAGAAAGATGCTTATGGATGATGGAGGGAGAAATAGTCTTTTTTCAAGCTCAAGCAAGATCAAGGCATGGCCTTGCTTTAGGTTCCATTCTTTCAGGTCCTCAAAGATGAGTTGGTGGAAGATGGTAGCCATTGAGGCACTGGGCAGTATGAGACCTGAAAACAACGACCTAAGAAGTTAGGAGAAGGCACTGAGGACAGAGAGAAGAAAGCAACAATGACTAAGGATAATTTCAAGAAGTGGTTGGATCTGATGAGATTCGGTGATTGGCTCTCTGCCTGAATTGATACCATTTAGCACACCATCCTTTGGGGCCTTGAAGACTTTTGATATTTACTTCAAATTTACATCCTTCTGGTTGGGTGACATCTATTATAAGCCCATACACTTGGGGATCAGAACATTTCTGAAAACAAGACCTTATGGGAATGTGCTGTAGGGCAAGCATGGGTCTGAGGGAGGTACAGGATGGATGAGTTCCAGAAGGACCCAGAGGGGCCCTGAAATGGAGGTACCAAGGCACCAAAGATACATTTCATGGATTTCACAATTTACCAGGTCCAGCCTGGAGTGCAAGCCAACAGCACACAGCTGACCTTCCTGGATCAGGAACCCAGCCAATAGTCATACATTTCTTCTGAGGGATCACAGATAGCTGTGAGTGGGAAGCAGAGTAGGTGGAAAGGTGGCAGAAAAGTGCATTAAAGTACTCTAGTATCTACACTGTAGCTACATAGCAGTTACTGGAACTTACGTGAGTTCTTTTGTACCCATTTTTTTGGTAAAACATTAAAAAAAAAGAACATTGTGTGTGCCTTGAAGGACAAATGCATTGCATTAATTGTCCACAATGCACTCCAGCTGCCACTGTTGAGACCCCTACAGGCTGCCCTGTGCCTGACAGTGCAGAAGGGGATAGAGATTCTTTGGGGAGGGAAGGTCAGTCTACCAATGGGAGCCCCATCTGAATTAGCCTTCTTAACTACAGCCATATAGCTCCTAACATCAACTTTTAAGATGGCCTTCATTATATGACATAAAAAAAACATTTATTTTTACCTAGAGTTTAGTCATTTCAGTCATGTCTGACTCTCCATGACCCCATTTGGGGTTTTCTTGGCAAAGACACTGGAGTCATTTGCCATTTCTTTTTCCTGTTCCTTTTAGAGATGAAGAAACTGAAGCAAACAAGGTTAAGTGACTTATCCAGGGTCACACAGCTAGTAAGTGTCTGAGGGTGGATTTGAACTCAGCTCTTTCTGAGTCTAGGCCCAGTGATCTATCCACCACCTAGCTTCACCTGGTACTAAACTTCTATAAAATTGTGGACAATCAATTTAGGCATCCTGAATTCCAAGTCATGACCTTGGAATGAGACATCTTGGGAATGGATTCCTAGAACTCAGTGGGACTTCCAGATGAAATTCAATCTAATCCAGAGCCACTAAATTGAGCCAGTCAATGAGAGAATCATGAATTTATAGTGAGAAGGGGACTTGGAGGTCATCTAGTTCAACCCCCTCATTTCACAAGAAAAAGTCACTGAGACCCATCAAGGAGAAGTGAGTCTTCCAAGGATACACAAGTAGTAAGTGACGGAATTGGGTTTTGAACTCAGGTCTGACTTCAAATGTGGTGTTCTTTCCACTATGCTGAGGAAAATTCCAATCCATTTCACAAATATAGAAACTGAAGCACAGGTCAGCAACCCTTTCAGGATGAAGAGTGGATAACCTCTACTTAGTAATTAGCCAGTTAAAAATCATAAGGCTGAATTTTTTTCCTCCTGAAATTTAGGACATTACCATTATTAGATTAGGATTTGTGATTTCTTTAGTGCAAGGCATTCCTGGAATGGAAGTTCTCTTCTCTGATTTGGATGAGCAATTCAACTTTAATTTATAGGCTCACCAGTTTCCGTGGGACTCAGTCGAAGTGAGTTGGGCATAGTCACACAGTTAGTATGTGTCAGAGGGCAGATTTGAATCCAGTTCTTAACTGCAAAACTACTCCTTTACCCACCATGGCCTGTTGCCTTGAAAGTGATATCATGTCTAAAGTTATGCTCATTAGTCCTCTATGGAGAGGTAGAAGATCCTTGTTAGAGTTGTAGAATTAAAATTGGAAGGGATAGTAGAGGCCCCTGAGTTCAACCTCCTTATTGTAAAGATGAGGAGATTTAGGCATAAAGAAGGGGAAGGTACTTGCCTGGGGTCACATAGCCAATAAGTGTATGAACCAGTAGTTGGACCAAGGTCTCCTTTCCAAGTCCAGTGCTTTATATACCATGCCATGCCAATTACTGGGGCCATTTTTTCTTTATCTTAATTACTCAGGCATTTCCCTCCCCATTCCCCTTTCATGTGATTCTTAATGTCTAATTGTGAGAATGAAATTCAAAATTTTGACTGTGCATAATTTCTTCTTCTCCTGGTGGGTTATAGGAGGCACCCACAGAGATGTAAGAATTGTATAAAATTCTGCTCCACCGAAAGCATATAGATGAGTTAATCACCATTCACAGCTCTTTATCTGCTTCCCTAAAATCTTCAGAGGCTCTACTCTGGAGGGGATGGATGCTGCTGCTGTTGCTGCAGCTAGCCCCAGCAGCAGATCCAGGGGAAAATGACAGTTGGGGCTTCAGGCTGGCAGGTTCATAGAGCATCCTAGCTTAACTCCTATCTCTCCATGAATATGTGGGCAGATGAAAGTAGCAAAGAATACATGGTAATATGAGAACTCTAACTCTTTTGACCTCTCCCCATGGAGTCTTCCTTTCCATCTCTTAATGACTTCAGGAGCTTTTTTTTCCTGAAAATTTTCCAGGAGTTGACTGATCCTTTGACCTTATGGAAGCTTAGATTCCTTCTTGAATATGTCAACCTGGAGTGATGCAGCCTGGGAGAAGTCCTAAATCACCACTTTGGTGTCCCCAGCTCCCACAATGGAAAATGCACACTGAGCACCTGGCCATTCGAATGCTCTCTTCCCAGGCTCATCTGAGAATGTCCTTCACTTCTTTGCCTCGTCTTGGATAAGTGGGAATCCTTCAGAGTGACCTACCCTATGGCAGCATCCAAATCCTTATTAACACTGGGGTGAGAGTCCAACATGGGGTATCTACATGATGGAAGACTGTACCTGTTCCTTCCTTTCACCACCCCCATCCTCATCAACTTGCCTTTGGCAAAATTATGATGCCTTCCTGTTTCCTTTTCTGTGCCCTTGTACTCTTTCACTTAGACCTAGAGAGGACTTCAGAAGTCATCTATCCCATTATAAAGATGAGGAAACTGAAGCACTGAGAGGTTAAGTCTGTTGTCCTTTCCTTCAAATCTTTTAAGATGTTACCTCCTAAGGTTTAGCCTTCCCAAAGGGATTTGCATTTTAGCTGGTACATCTTTCACTAGAAAAATACGTTTGTCCTTTTGCCCTTCAAGATGTTGATGAAGGGAGAAATTGCATGCTTATCAAAGGATCACAGATTTAGAGCTGGGGGGAGCTTCAGAGGCCACCTAGGAGTGGATAAAGTTTCAGACTTAGTGTCTGTTCCAATCCCATATCTGACACTTAGTGGCTCTCTGGTTCTGGGCAAATCACTTACACCACTCTGTGCTTCAGCTTCCTTAGCTGTAAAATGAGGGGGCCAAACTAGGATCCTGGAAGGGTCCTTAAAGGTCATTGATTCCAACAGCCTTATTTTACATCATAGAAAACAATGGTGCTGAGAGATAGAATGATTTAGCTAAGGTCACACACATAGTAAATAGCAACATTGGGATCTGAATCCAAGCCCAGTGACTCCTCATCAAGTTCTCCTATCACTGTACCATACTACTCATTCCAAACTTAGATGGTAAAAAGTTGGAAGGGCTAGCTGTCAGGCAGAATCCAGAAAGATGTGGCCAGACTAGACTGTTGGACTTACTCTAAGGATGAAGTTTAATGGGAATAATTAAAGAGAAATATAAAGAATTTTTGGAATTTACATTCCAAGCTCCATAGAAGTCAACAGTATGATATAACCAATAGACCCAACATTAAAAGAGTACTGGATAGAAGTGATTGTCCAACTGTATACTGACCCAGCCATGCCCCATCTAGAGCATGATATTTAGATCTGGAAATTGTACAAGCAAACTGGACAGTGTTCAGGGGAGAGGGCCAGGATGGAGGAAAGACTGGAAATTGGCCAATAAAATGATCATATGAAGGAATTGGAGATATTTATCAGAGAGAAGACTTGGTGAGGAAGGATGTCTATCTTTGTAGAAGACAGAATTGGAAATACTGGGAGAGTTATTCTGCCTGGCCCCTGAAAGCATGGAAGGAAATTGCAAAGAGGCAGATTTATCTTCATCTTCATTATCATAATCATCATCACCATCATAATCATCATTATTAACACATATTTATTAAGCAGTAACCATGTGCTAGGTACTGTGCTAAATCCTGGGGGTATCAAGAAAGGTCAAAATTTCAGTTGAATATATGAATCATTTATCCTCTCTTGGTTTCAGTTCTTCCCCTCGTCTGTAAAATGAGAAGGCTGGATGAGATGTCCTTTAATGTCTCATTCAGCTCCTAAGTCTATGACCCTAAAGACATGTCTTCCACTAAGAACACCCCAAGTACAACCCAACTTTCTACCAATTAGAGCCATCCCAAAGCGCAATGGGCTTCTTTGGGAGATCTTAATTGACTCTTCACCGTAGGTCTTCAAGAAAAAGCTGGAAGATCTCTTATCCAAGAGGATGTAGAGAGCATTCTTGTGTGGGTACCAAGCTGGATTAGATGGCTTCAGCTCTGAAGTTCTGTGTATTTGTGACTTTAAATCTCCACAAGACCCACAGGAGTGGGCTTGCCATGGGAGAGGGCACAGTTGGGAACCTCCCACAAAATAGCAAAGATGATTTTCATTCTCTTTCTGAGTGTACAAGTCATTAGATTATAAGCTTCTTGAGGGTAGAGCCTTTTTTGCACTTTTTGTATCCCCCAGTGTTTAGCACAGTGCCTGGCACAGAGTAGGAGCTTAATAAATGTTTGTTAAATGATTCACCTGAAGACTCACAAGAAAGCTGGTGGACAGCTTTTTCCTCACAAGTTCCCCAAAATCTCCTTTCTGGCATCTAAGAGCTTCTTCTTCTGAAGTAGGGTTGGCAGACCATCCCTCCATATACCAAACTTTTTTTGAGCTTAAGAATCTCCAAGAATCTCTGAACTAACCTTGGCTGAAATGGATGAACTCTTATCTTTTATACCCAATGGTGCCATTGACATCTTCTCATGGAGTCTTTCTGTCATCTCTTACTTGGGTGCTAGAGACTGGGGATATTTTTAAATGAGCAAAATTAGCCAAGCTTGTATTTTTCCCCCCTTTCATGGTGGAAAAAAATGAGATTTGTTTTTAATAATTAGGCTTTCCAATGTGAGAAAGCATGATGCAAATGACACGTTGGCACAAACCATTGTAGCCAGCACTGAATGGAGAGATGAAACTTCTCTTCTGCACTAATTTTGGATGAATACTAGGCAGCTATTTTTCATCTTCACTATTGTGAAACTTCCTTCAAGGCTTCCAGTCTGGGTGAGATGTTATTGGAGGAGGGGGTTAGAAACCATCATGTAAGGGCTGGAAGGGATTAATTTTAGAAGTTTTCTTTTAGCTCTCTGAGGGGGTACTCAAAGCCTTTCCCAGATGTCAAGAGTTCAGGTGCCATGGACTCCCATGGCCAATACTAGGCTAGGGCCACATGTGTCTGATTGGCCCAACCTCACTCGCAGAGGAGAGGATGCAGTGGCCCAGAATCTAGAGAAGGACCCTCTGGGTTCTGGAATAAGCTGTCTTTTCTGTTCAGAGTCCTGGCTTCCAGTGAAGTCAAAAGGGAAATAGTATGATGCAGTGAAAAGTAGAGCCAGAGTAACTGGGTTCCAATCCCAGTTCTGTCATTTGGTACTTGTAGGACTCTTGGTAAATTATTTATCCTTTATTGGCCTGTTTCTCCCCTCATTTGTAAAATGACCAGGTTGGATTAGATGTCCTTTAATATCTCATTCAATTCCTAAATCTATGACCCCAAAGACATGTCTTAAGTGCCACATAATACTTAACCTTACTGTGCCTAAGTTTACTCATCTGTAAAAGAATGAGTTGTACCAAATAAATGCTCAGGACCTTTCCAGCTCTGAGGCACAGAGTATAAATATACTCAAGGTCTCTCAGTCTCAGTCTCCGCCTCTGTAAAATGGAGTAGATAACCTCTATGGCCCTTACAACTCTCAATCTATAGTCCTGTGAACACGGTTCTCTACATGCTGAAGTGCATTAGAGAATTTGGAGGGATGAAAAGCTAGAGTCAAGAGAAGAAAACACCCCAGATTACAGAGTCAGTCCTGCCTCATTCAAGCTAAAGGTCATACTGACTAGCCTGATTGCTAAGGAGCTAAGGGCAGCATTATGCCTGAGATAGGTCATTTCCCAGGAAATAAATGTCTTCTCAGGAAGTAGAACAACTATCAAATGGAGCAATTTTGAAGAACTTCAGGACACAATCCCCTTACATTGCTTAAATCTCCCAGGGGAACAACTTCTACTATTCTCATAAAACCAGTTTCCGTTGTGGTGGTGAGTAGAGGAGACGAAAAAGATGATAAAGGGAGAGGAGGAGAGAGGAGGGAAGAGGAAGGAGTAGTGAGAAGGGGAGGAGAGAAAAGAGAAGAAAGGAGGGGGGAGTGAAAAGAGCTTGCTCCAAAATTCGTAAAAATGAGATGATGCGAATTTGCCAGATATCTGCATCCTAGTCTAAGCTCTGGGGTGAGTTTGTTTTTGTTCACTCTGATTCCTTCTTTGTAAAATAATGGTGCTGATGTTTTTAAAACAAAGCTGCACTTGGGAGTCCACATTCAAACCCTGGTTCTGATACTTGCCACCTGTGTCACCTAAGGACAACTGGCCTCTCAGGATCTCAATTCTCTTGAGTACTCCACTGGATCTCTGAGTAACCTCATTGATTTGCATTTTCCCTCCAAAGATGCAGATAACAGCCCATCCCTGACTGCCTATCCTGTATGACTTTTGTGCATAACCTCTTATAAGTTCACCATAGGGGATCCACCCAATATCCTGGAGGCCTTCCTCCCTTTTCCTGATATCCCGAGGGTATTGGTGGGCCATTTTGGCTATATATCCGTACACCACATGACCAACCCATCTTCTCTCTTCCTCCCACACAATTCCTTGAGGACATTGGTCATATGTCATATGCCATAGCATGCTCACTCCCATCATGCATTACTCCCTAACTTTCTGTGTGACTCTCATTTTGCAGTTCTTTATAGACTATTGTATTTATGCTATATCACAAGACTAGTAGAATTTTGTTATTCAAAAAGATGAATCTTTGTTTCTTATAGGAACTTGGGGCCATTGAAGGAGCTCTGAAATCAGCAAAGTCTCAAATCATTGTCTGTAAAATGGGAGAGGACAAAGAAGGGAAGTTCAACTCAATGAATATCTAGGAGTATATTAGGTATCAGGTAGCAACTGGTCCATTTTAGTCCATGGGAGTACACAGCCAAGTATTAATCTCAGTCCTTCTGCCACTCCTGGATATCTCTGCCAACTGATGCTTTGCCTACCTCCACTCAATTCCCCCTTACAAAGCCTCATCAACTAGCAGTATATGTACATCTTCTTAATTGTGTCTTAGCACACCTCTGGACAGGGGAACCCACCCATGCAAATGAAAACGGGGGTTGGAGAATGCTGGTGATGAGAGTGGAGAGAGAAAATTATTAGTTGAAAAGGACATATCTGATTATGATAATAAAGTGAGGGAAGAGAGAAAAGAGAGGAAGGGGGGGCAGAGAAAATGGTAAGACAAGTATGTTTTGGGTCCAGGTTAGGCTCAATAACCACAGGAATCCCTCTTAACTCTGGAACTGGTGATTCCAAGATTCAGTGACTCACATTTAGAGACAGTACGGTTCAGTGGCTAGAATGCTAGATTTGAGCCAAGAAGACTTCTACATCACATACCAAATAGCTATCTCACACTATGTGGGACTCTTTGGATTCATTGCCTCATATGTAAAATGAGGAAATCAGACTCAATAACCTTTAATACCCCTTCCAGTTCTGTTCCTCAGATCCTATACCATGAGTGTTCTCAAAATCAATGTTCAAGATATTGCCACCTAAAGTCAGAGCCATAAGGAATTTTAATTTGGGAAGTGTGAGAATAGCCAAGTGTTGATGGTGATGGTCATTGGTGGGGCCAAGGAACAATGAGGTAAAATCAGCCTCTTATTCTATCTCCAGCATATGACAGTTTTCCCCATGTGAAAAAAGATCTCTTTGTCACTTTTTTGAACTATGAGTCAATAGTGCACTGTGAGAGTCAAGAAAAGGTGATGTAATCATGAGTGGCATTCAATGGGTATGTGTGTCCAGAGTAAGGGAGAAAACAGTGTTCTGGTCAAATGACAGCTGGAATATTGGGTTTGTCTTTGGGGGTCACATTTTTGCAAGAATATTGATTAAGGTTCAGAGGAGGCTAACCAGGATGGATTGAAATAAAGAGCTGGTAAAGAAAGTGGGGAGAAGGAGGAGGAAGAGGAAGAGAATTGTTCTTGAGAAGGGATTTATGCCACTAAGTTGCACCCCCAGTCTAGCCAAAGTCTAACTTGGTGCCTGATGTTGACTTATATTCCTGATGGGTCATAGATTTGAATCTGGAGGGAACCTTAGATCATAGAATGTCATAGCAAGCAAGAATCTTAGACAATTACAATGTTAGAACTAGAAGAAATGTTTTGGACTATAGAATATTAGAAGATAAAACATGGATTGTTAGAGCTGAAAGGTTCTTTAAAGGCCATCTGGTCCATTTGCTTAATTTTACAGAGGCCTGGATGAGTAGAATGCGTTGCCTGAGGTCACACTGGTAGTAAGTGGCAGAACTTGGATTTGAGTCATAGATTTTGGGATCCTAGTTCTAGAGCTGGAAGGGTTCTCAGATGCCTTCTAATCCAATCCTTTGGTTTTACAGTAAAGGAAACTGAGGGCCAGAGAAGTGAATTGACGTGTCTGAACCCACTCATCTCCTAGCTGAGAGGCAGGTGGCCAAACTGAATGAGATCTTCAGAACCTTTAGCCTTCATTTTGGAGTTCGTTGCTGGCTTTGGTAGCAAAGGACAGTTTGGTCTCCTTGTCCTGAGGCAATCTGCATAGTTTCTGTAACTCTGAGCACAAATACAGTCATTCCCCAGTGTGGTGTCATTCACCATTCTGGAGTCAGCCAAGTAAGAAGTACACCAGTTACCATAAACTGTTATGCATGATTGCTGTGCAAGGTAACCAAGCATGTGCTATCACTCATGTGCCAGGCTCAAAGAAGGGACTGGACTCTTGGGCAGACATTAACAATGGAAGTGCTTTCTAAGTGGCTTCCTGCTTGCTCATTATATGGGAAAGTCATTGATGGGCAGCAATGTATAGAGTAGTGGATAGAAAGCTAGTCTTGAAGCCAGGGAGATCTGAGTTCAAATTCTGCCTTAGACACTTACAAGTTATGTGACTGCACGAGCTACATAACATCTACATGTCTCAGTTTTCCTATATGTAGAAAGAGAGGGTTGGACCTGATGATCTCTAAGGCCCTTTCAGCTCGAGATCTATGGTCCCATGAAAGAGTGGTGAGGTCAGGAGATATTCAATCCTCGCTCATATGAAGAAAGTGGAAGAATGCAATGAAGACCTATCCTCAGTGTGTGCAACCATGTTCCTTGCTGATCTCCTGCCTCCTTTGCTCCTTTTCTTCCTCAAGCATCTGCCTGATTGACACAATACAGTGTAAGGGGAGGGAGGTGAGGATAGAGCCCTGGAGGTGGAATGGGAGGATATTCAATTGAGTCTCAGATTTAAGATTTATTCCTTGTGTGACTTAGGCAAGGTCTCTTAGGGCTTTGGTTTTCCGCTGCTTAAAATGAAGGAATTTGTCTATACACGGAGATGTTATGTGTGTGTGTGTGCGTGCGTGCGTGTGTGTGTGTGTATGTGTGTGTTAGACCCTTTTATCTGTCTGGGGAAGGAAGCAAAGGAGCCCAGTCTCAGAATATTTTAAATGCATGAATCAAAATACATAGGATTTCAAAAGAAACCAAAACTTAGTGAAAAGAAATATCTCTTTTTCCATCCACATTTAGAGATCCCTATCCATAGACAGCTTGGGAGTCCATCAGTTCCAAGTGGAGAAGCTTTGATCTACCTGATCTCTTCCAGCTCAGTCTTGGGCCCCCATGAGTGTCACTGCTCTGAGTCCTGGCAGGATTCCCTCTAAGCCAGTGGTTCTCAACCTTCCTAATGCCACGACCCTTTAATACTCATTTATGGGCGTATCTGCATGTGGGTGGACCTGCCGGGAGATGGATAGAGGAGCGGTGTCTCAGTTCCTAAGACCATCGGAAACATATGTTTTCCAATGGTCTTAGGTGACCCCTGTGACCCCCATGGAAGGGTTGTTTGATCCCCAAAGGGGTAGTGACTCACAGGTTGAGAACCACTGCTCTAAGCCGTTGTGGATAAATGGAATTAAAAAAGAGAGAGAAGGTAATCACATCATTTCTTTGGTCATCTAGTTCCAGGATCTATTAACACCCCCCCCAAACCCTGAGGGCATAGCCCATTTCCTCTTGCTCAGTGCTCACTGGAGACAAAGAATAGCTTCTCTCCATCCCCAAGATGTGCTGGAGTGGAAAAAAGCACCTGAGTCAGAGCCCCAAGGACCTAGAATAGAATCAGAACAGATAGGGATAGGTCTGAATGAGCTGGGAAGGTGCTGAATGCTAGGCTTACCCCTTACTACTTGTGTGACCTTCAGGAGGTCACCGTTTATTATCTCAGGGCTTGAGTTTCTTCTGTAAAATGAGACATTTCCTGTTCCAAGACCCCTCCCAGCCCTGACACCCCCTGTTCTAAGGCCCCTCCCAGCCCTGACATCCCCTGTTCTAAGGCCCCTCCCAGTCCTGACAATCTCAGACCTATCTCAGCCTTGCCCTTCTCTGTTCTAAAGTTCTCCTGTGCTACAGCCTCTGCCAATTCTGACGTTCTGTTGTTGCACCCCTTGCACCTACCACAGTACCTGACACATAGTAGGCACTTGATAAATGCTGATTGGATTGGACTGAATCATGGCCAAGAGTGGATAGTCATGGAGAGTTTGGGGGATTGGCCTGGGCAGAAAAATGCACTGTTTTCTTGGCATGTCTGGAAGCTGCAAGGCAGCCCCAGCAAATATTACTTAGCAGGCTCATGTAAGAGCTTTCACCAATTACCATCACATTCAAGTAAATTTCATTTAATCTTTCTAGAAACCCCATTAAGTATTCTTCCTCCTTCTCTTTCCTTACTTCTGATTATGGAGGAAATGATTTGTAAGTAAAGGCCAGCTCCAGAGATGGGAACACTCCAGTTGCCCTCTGGGTAAACATCCCTGTGGTTATTAAGGAAGTGTCTGTGGCTTCCAGGGAGGAGGCTGAGGGAACGACAGTGGAATGGAAAGTCTTCTTTCCAGAGAGTGCAAAGTAATGAAGAAAGACAGTTCAGTCAGAGAATATCAGCATCGGAATGGAATTCACACTCTAATCCAATCCCTACCTGAACAAAGATTGCCTCTACAACACATTCATGTGGCTATCTAAGCTTTGGTTCCAGACCTCCATGGAAGGGGAACCCGCTAATATTTGATAATACTCACCAATTCCATGGGGTTTAAAAGATTTGCAGATATTATGTCATTTGATTCTCATAAAAACTCTGTGAGGTCAGGATTATTGTCATTCCCATCTTATAGTTGAGGAAAGTAAAGGTGAGAGAGAGATTAAGTGCCCAGGGTCACACAAATAGCAAGTTTCTGATGAAGGATTCAAACCCAGATCTTCCCAACTCCAAGTCTAAATCTCTATTCAATACCCTGCCAATACCCCTTTGCATTAAGCCTAACTCTGCCTTTTTATAGTTTCCTCTGATTATTGCCAGTTCTTTCCTCTGGGACCAAGTAGAACAGCTACAATCCTTCCACATGACAGGTCCCAGTCAATCTTTTCTTCCCCAGCATAAACATCCATAGTTCCATTAACTCATGAATGCTCTCCCCTTCACCATCTTGGTTGCCCTACCTTGCACTCTTTCCCCATTAGCAATATCCTTTATGGTCTGATCGTACTTAGTGATAGAATAAAATGGGATGTTTTTCCAGTTGCCTGGTCTCAAAATTAAATACACTAAAACTCAAATGTGCAATGAAAAGTCAGTCAATGAGAGAAAGGCACAGTCTATTTCCATTGAAATGGAAAGAGCTAAGGTCAGCATTGCCAAGAAGAGACAAGAGAGACCATGTGGCTCTAGTTCATAAGACTTTCCATTCCAAGATCAAAGTCAAGAGAGCAGAAGCCGCTCTTGGCACAGAGGCCTTAGTGGTAAAATTTTCAATGAGTCCATGACTCCATGAAGGCTAGTCAACCTGAAGTTCCACTGTTTTCCATTTAAGGGATCATATTTACAAACAATAGTGACCAAATCCAGTCAATCTTTCCATAATGACTGATGCTTCCAGGGCTAGAGAGAACCAGCCTATGGTACTCTTGTTATTCAGTCTTTTTCAGCTGTGCACAGCTCTTGGTGACCCCTTTTGTGGTTTTCTTGGTAAACACATCAGAATAGTTTGTCATTTCCTTCTCCAACCCATTTTACAGATGAATAACTAAGGAAAACTGGGTTAAGTGACTTGGCTAGGGTCACAAAGCTAGTAAATATGTGAGGAAGGATTTGAACTCAGGAAGAGGAGTCTTCTGACTCCAGACCTGACACTCTATCCACTGAGCTACCTATCTGCCCCAATGCACATGGCACATTGAAAAGACAAATAGATTTGGGGTTCCAATCTTGCCTCTGATGATTACTACTTGTGTGACTTTGGGAAAATCACTTAATCACCCTCAGTTTCTGTTTTGTTATCTATAAAACTAGGGTGTTGGACTCAAAGATGCCTTTCAGCCCCATGTTTAGGCTCCTATGAATATGCTAATCCAGAACCTGTATCACCACTTTCATTGACAGTCTCAGCTGAATTTCATTTCAGTGATGAACCATTTAATGTTCCTGCCCTTCTCTGATCCTTATAGATGGCCCCATTGATATATAGTTGCAGATATGGTCAAGGGAAGCTGATCTGGGAAATATGACTCCCTCTGCCTGTGTTTTTCTCTTGCTAAGGACAACCTAAGTAGTTCAGGGCCATCCCAAGATTGTCTAACTGGCCTTCTGCCACCAGATTAAGTGTCTGGTTCCAAAAAGGAAATGCATGACAAACAAATAGATGAGCTCTTTGAAGCCAAGGATTCCATCTCACCCAAAGAAGAAAGTGGAGAATTGGAGCAGAAAAGCTATGAGCACGAGACCACCTGGGTAGCTTCTTATGATTGGACCATGGGCAAATGGCTAAATGTGAGGGAGGATCCAGGGAGCAGAGTACCTATGATCAGCTGAACATGGATCGAAGGCTATGTCATTATGGGCCTCAGGGTCTCCAGGCACAGAACATCAGCCACTGTGTCTCTTTCCCCTCTGAGTCTGGGCAAGTTCCCTTACATAAATTTTAGGTGTGGATAAGGTTGAGGATGGAGGACAGGGAACATGCCCATCAGCCGCTATGGACAAGCCTATTGTGACTAATTACACCAAAGGCCAAGTGGAAAAAGAAAATTCTCAAAAGCACAACACACCTACCATTTACATTCTTAGTCCTTTGAGTACAGGTAGAAAATTAAACCCCACACCACTAACCTCCTCAGGTTGAGCTGTGGAGAAAATGATTTTCATTTGGCTTTGTACATGCTATGAACATGGCCCCCCAACACATACATACATATACACATGTGCACACACACATACGCACAACCTAAATCCTGTAACAGAATGCAAAGAAGAAACTGGAGGGAGAGGGTAGGATTGGCAAATTCCAGATTTACATTTTTCCTGGAGAAACTCCAATCTTTCACCATGAATGTTTCCTTTTGGTTCCTTCAGCCCTTGACACATTTTGGGCCCAGTCAAGGCATTGGTGAAGACCCCTTAGAGAGACTCCAAGGATTAGTGCAACGTCGAGGGCACAGATTCCCCACCCTTAAGGCCTGGGGCTGGCAGATTGGGAATTGGACAGGGAGGTCTGGGTTTTGGGGTACAAGGTTTTAGGTGCTGTCTGTGACAACCATCTTTTTAGCAGGGAAGAATGGAAGGAAGTAGGGGTAAGGACCAGGGAGAGGGGGAGATTTTCCAGAGGGTCTCGGGGAACACAGAGAGATCTGGAAGTTGGGAAGGGAGTTAGCTAGCTTGCCATGCTGGTGGGTCTGAGGCACAGGAAAGTTTCAGGTGACTACAATAGGCCCCCTGGATACAATCCCCTAGTTTAAGGTTGTTTTGGGGACTAGCCTCTACAATGGGGCCTGGCTATTGAGAAAGAAAGAGTGAAATAGAGAGAAATACCATACCCACTAGCTAGCATGAAAATTTCTCTTTGACTTGCAAATGATGAATCAGAGAAACTTATAGTCCTGGGGTTACAAGAAGTGCCCAGAAACTATTCCATGCCAAGCTGAGGCCATCCTGATATTTCTCACTTTATGAGATAGTCATGATCCTAAGAAGATGGGTAGAAATTGGAATTTTGTCAATTGAGTTCAATTTTAAAGCCACATGAAATCTAAAGGAAACTTATAGTGTTTTCTTGCACAAAGCAAAGTATTCCTGGTAGGAAAGGGAAGGGGAATAATCACCACCATTAATCCATCTGGCAAGTTTTGGCTTTTGTAT
The DNA here is from genome assembly GCA_028646515.1 of Pseudochirops corinnae. NCBI lineage: Eukaryota > Metazoa > Chordata > Mammalia > Diprotodontia > Pseudocheiridae > Pseudochirops > Pseudochirops corinnae. The sequence continues at coordinate 335,421,865 of CM053587.1, forward strand.
ATCAGGTGTGATCTAAGCCTGCCCAGGTTTGCTCATGTGGAACCTCTTGGCACTATGCATGTGCCTGGGTATTCATGCTTAAATGCTGTCTATGGAGCAGATTTTTTTTTTCCTCAAAGAACTTCCTTTGTATCAAGAAAAACTTTTCTGGTGCCTATAGACAAATGACACATTTACAGCATGTAACCAATGGACCTAAGGAGAGAAAGTGGTCATCTGGATCTTTCTTGCTTTTAGCACTCCCAAGGGAAGCCTGTTTTCCACTGTAATTCTTGGTCTATGCCTAATAGAGAATGAGTTTGAATAATGGCTTTAAACACAACTCCCACAGGACTCAGTGTTAGGCACAGTGCTGATGGAATCATCAGCCAGGCAGAACTAAGAGAGCAGGATAGGGGAGAGGGTCAGGGAGCTTTCCCTAGAGATCCTCTACTTAAAAAAAACCAAAAACCCTGACTCCACTCCCTAGCTAGTATGAAGGCAGAACTTTAGGGGATAGCACCCAAAGACCTTTCCTGTTGTTGAAATTACTTGAGGCAAGTCACACTCAAAAGAGATGCCAATTGCCCCAGTCTACTCTATGGGTTGCATACTTTGCCAAATCTCTGCCTCTTCTCCTTACCCCCAAAGGGACATAAGGAGAATTGGAGTTGACAGGAAAGGGAAGGCCACCCAAGAAAGCTGGTACTGAGCTTGAGGGAAATGAGCAATTTAAGATTTCTTGGCATGTGGAAATACCAGGCGAAGGAATAACAAGGTCATTGTATTACTACCTATATGACCCTGGGCAATTCATCTCACTTCCTTGGGTCTCAGTTTCATCATCCTGACAAGTTATAAACTCAGAGTACAGTTGGGACTTTTTTTTTGGGGGGGAGGAACATGGACAATATAGGGATTTGTTTTGCTTGACATGAGTTTTGTTACCCCCTCCTTTTTTGCCTTTTTATCCAATGGCAGAGTGGTGGTAGGAGAGAAAAATCTTTTAATTGATTGAAACAAATTTAAAAATATAAAAAATGAGGTTGTTGAACACAATGCCTTTAAGTCCCCTTCCAGCTGAGAATCTGTGACCTAATGATTCCTTGGCCAATTTTTAGGAAACAGAACTGGCCTTGGCAGGATGGCCTAAATTTGCTCAATTGGCTCCAAACTCCCCAGGAAACCAGCTCCCCCAAAAGCTCACAACAGGGCTTATATACCTGCCTGTGGACCTGCAGGGCCAGACAGCAAAATCTTAAAACCCAAAGAAGTCTGATCCCAAATAATCCCATTTTGGACCTCTACAGAGGAATCAGGGAATCATAGATATGGAGCTAGAAGATTGTTTTGTGAGGAAACTGAGGGCCAGAGGTGCAGTCCCTCTCCCAATGTCCCCAAAATAGTGAAGGATAAAGCTTAGATTCAAAACTTTAAAATAAAGTGCTCTTCCCTGTCTCGAACTTGGACGAGAGAAGGAGATATGAGGGATCCATTTCTGTTTGGGTTCATGATTTCAGTCAAAACTGAGTCAGAACTTTTCTCCATTTCCTCCTCTGGTTCCCTGGAGGAGTGAGAAGGTTGAATAATGCAGAAGACAAAGCGAGAACAAGGCCCCAGACAGTTCTCTAGAGGTGCAAAGAGGCACTGGCTACAGAGCCTTGGGTACGTCTCACCCACTGCCCCATCATCTCGGTTATCATTTTATTCTATGACATGTTGTAAATAGATGACAGCCATTTTCTTTCTGTTACAGGTCAGGCAGGACAGTGGCCATGGCTAAAGTTTGACAGCATTACTATGGCAGGCATGTGACAGGAAGCTCCTGTGGGAACCCCCTCCCACCCTAACACTCCCTGAGGTCCCATCTCCCTGGGCCTTGGGAAGAAATTTCTTCTTTCAGGGCAGTTTCATTATGGAATTGTTCAATAGCCTCCAAATGTAAACTAGGAGATTCATAAGGAACAAGGACATTGAGTCTACCTGGTATTAAGCAAGCAGAGAATGAATTGATTTAATTCAAGAATTCAGTACTGGACAGCGGTGTCCTCATCTGGCACAGGAACTTGCATCCTCTCAGTAGATTAGGTCATGAACCTGACTTTGTCTAAAAAGAGGAAGTGAGGGAGGATTGGGGGCCGAAAATTTCTACTAACAGATTGCTGTGCATGCAGTATGAATTCATGAATACAGGAAGGATCTAGGATTTTGGCAGCAAAAGGAACTCCCACGACAAGGAGTCTCTCCACCAACACAGAATGCAACCCATCTGAGACTTAGCAATGAAGTCCTAAGGAGTTACATGAGGCACACAGAGGTTAAGCGATTTGTCCAGGGTCAGCTAGGGAGTATAAGTGGCAGGATTTTAATTCAGGTTTTTGAGCACACTATCCACTATGCAACACTGCTCCTACGTATGCAGTACATGCACATTTGCATTGATTGGATCCAGCATACCAGCCCAACCTTAACAGAGTAAACTCAGGTGAGAGGCAAAGGATGGGAGTAAATAATCTGAACCTTCTTAGGAACACAGTTTTCTGAAGTTAGGCTGCAGAACTCTATTATGGGGGATACTATGTTCTAATGGGCCTCTCATGGTATTCCCTGGCAGAGTAGCTATACCTTATTCTGAATTCTGCTAAATAGTGGGTAGTTTGAGCATATTAGGGGGAAAAAATGTAAAAATTCCAGGCTAAGTTTGTGAGAGGCATGTTGGAAAGAGACAGATATTTCTTTATACATGCCTTGAAACGGTAACCTCAGAGGCTGAAATTGAGAAGAACTCCAAACCCCCAAAAAGTTGGAACCAGAGGCCAAGATTTCCTGAAACACAACAGATCGACTCCTCTGAAAATGAGTCTCTGAGGGACCAGAGCTCAGCATATAGATTTGGGGGTAATGGGGGTGGCAGGAATGACCTAGACCCAGGCAACTGTCCCATAACTAGCACCACCTGGGGAGAAACCAGAAATGAAACAATTTAATAATTCACTTCCCCAGCCCCTGAACGTGCCTGAACACAGACTTGTTTGAAAGGAAAATAGCCAAATGGGCTAACTTAACTGAAGGAAGTGGGGTAGAGAAAAAGAGAAGGGGGCAAAGGAATGAAAAGCTCTCTCTTTCTCTCTCTCTCTCTCTCTCTCTCTCTCTCTC
>CM053587.1:335425499-335460143 GCA_028646515.1 Pseudochirops corinnae
AAAGAAAGAAGGAGAAATCTAGTGAAAAGGTGAAAAGACAAAGAGAAAGACAAAGGGAAAGAGAATATAAAGAGACAGAGAAAGAGAGAAGGAAATGAGAGAAAAAAAGAAAGAAAAAAGAGGAAAGAGGAGAGATGGAAGGAGAGGCAAAAGGATAGAGAAAGGGAGATAAAAAAGAAAAAAGGCAGATAAAAGGAAAAAAAGAAATGTGGGAAGAAAGAAGCAGAGAGATAAGAAAGGAAAAGGAAAGAAGAAAATCACAGAAGGAATAGAAAAGAAAGAAAAGGACAGATAACTAAAGGAAGAAAAAGAGAGAATAGGAAGGAAGAGATGAAAAAAGAAAGATGGGAAGAGAATTAGGAAGGTTGAAGAAGAAGGAACAAGTAAGAAAGAAATACATCCTGTATATTTAAATACCTTAAATACCTTACTGCTATGGTTGAACTCAGTGTTTCTATGCAGCTCTGTTTTCCTCACGAGGAATGCTTGGAAGTCCTAAGCCATCCATTTTTGCCTTATCTTTGAAAGGCATGAGTAAGGAGATGCTTTGGAATAGGGCTTAATTTTTAGGTGGATTCCTCTTTAGCTCATTTTCTTTATTTTTTTTCTTACTCCTTTACAAGTGGGAGGATTAGAATTCAGCAAGTTCTCTGCTTCTTCACAAAAAGCAAATATCCTAGCCTTCTTTAGTTGAACTCATAAAATCACTAAAACTTGGTACTAGAAGGGTCCTCAGAAGGAGTCTAGTTCAAGTCATATAAGAATTCCCTCTCTGATATCCCCAAGAAGTGGTCATTCAGCCTTTATCTGAAGACCTTTAATGAAAAGGACCCAACACCTCCAGAAGCAGCCTATTCCACTGTTTGGATCACTCCAATGGCTAAGATTTCCCTTCTTCAACTTCTATCTATCCTTCCTAATTCTACCCTCTAGGAACAAAAAGAAAAGTCTCACCCCTCTTCCATATGACAGCCTTGCCAGTATTTTAATACAGTCATCATAGAATCCCAGCCTGTTGAAGTTAAAAGAACCCTGAGGGCCCTATAGTCCAATTATAACTGAATAAGACTCCTCCCTTCTACAGAATCCCAAGAAGTAGACCTTCAATCTCTGCTGCCATACCTCTAGCAATGGGAAACCTACTACCTCCTAAGGGAGCACATTCCATTTGGGGGTAAATCATAGAACTGTCCAAAAGAACAAATCCCAGAGGAACCATTTACCTCCATTCAGCTCTGCTGAATCTCTGTAAGAGTCTACATTACATTCTACAGCAAGAGGGATGGAAGTTAAGCATAAAGAAGGACTTCCTTAGATTGATTAGAAGCCAGAAAGGCTAACTGAGGGACATTTCATAGAAATCGCTCCTCTTTAAGTCTTCTGAAGACCATTACATTATCATCTGTCTGGGATTGATAAAGTGTAGCACAGCAAGGAGATGGGGCACTGAGGTGACATTCAAAGTCCCTTCCAACCTTAATAATAACTGCTATTTATTCTCAAACACCTGCATCCTTGGTGATCTCATCAGAGTCATTATTACCTTCAATGAAGAATACCATGACCCAAACATACCTACCCATCCTCAAAGACTCTTATCCATGCCCTCCTCTACATCTACCACATGGGATCCACCCAGCCTTACTGTGGCCCTTCCTTACTTCCTCTTGGCTGGAGAGCACCTGGGACATCCTTTGTTTGCTCTGTTTCTCCTTCATAATTCCTTGTTTGTAACATCTTGGAACCTGTCCATTTCCATCACCCATTGGGAAATATTCAGCTTTATAAAGTTAGCAAGGATTTTCCATCTGTTGTCTTTTTTGAGACTCAAAGGCTCAGAATTTAAGTGCCTTGACCAGATTCATACAGTAGGTAAATATCACAGGCAAGATTCATACTCTTTCTAACTATAAATCCAATGTTCCATTCCTTATGTCATGCTGAAGCTTCTGTAAAGGTAAGGTGGTACAAGGAAAGAAGATGAACTTTTGGGGCAGAGACTTTGAGTTTAAATCCTGCCTGTATCAGGGACTATGTAGTGATGACCTTGGACAAATCACTTCCACCTCTCTGGGCCTCAGTTTCCTTATCTGTAAAATGAGAAGGTTAGACTGTTGATATCCAAAATCCCTTCTGGCTCTTAAAACATATCTCTATGACTTAGCAACACTGAAGAACTACTCACCTCTTGACTCCTCATCTCCTGAGTGATGCTGGATTCAACCATTAGCCTCTTGGCTCATAATCAAAAATGACCACTTTAACAAAAGAAAAATTTTTTCTCCTTTTCTAAGAAAAATAAAGATGGCTCCAGGGCATCTTTTGCTCTCATAAATCTTTTCCCAACTCACTGGTTTTCATTTTTCTCAAGAGCACTTTGGCTAACGACCAGATAGATTGTCTTCAGACAAGATCCCCCTCCCCACCAAATGTTCCCACCATGAGCTAATTGTTTATTTTTCAGCCATTTTCATCTAATGGACTGGAATATGATGCACCACTCTTGTTAGCCTTGGAAAGAAAAGGCCAGTCTACTACTCAGTCTTTGTTCCTTTACAGCAGAATTCATCATGACTATAGAAGGCTCATCAGGTCATTGAATTAGAGCTGGAATGGACCTCGAAGGCTATCTTCATTCTCCTCATGTTATAGAGAAGATTAAAGCTCAGATAAAGTAACGAGATTAAAGATCCTGAACTGGAAAGGAACATAAGGGTCATCTAGCCCATCCCCCTCTAGAGGAGCAGACTGAGGTTCAGAGATCACAATAGGATTGCAGATATAGAACCAGAAGGGACCTTAAGCGTCATCTAGCCCAACCCCCTCATCTTATAGAGGAAGGAACTGGGGTTCAAAGAGATTTAATGATTTGCCCAAGGTCACACAGACGGTAGCTTCAGGATTGTCATCCAGGTCCTCTGATTCCAAATTCAGTGTGCTTTCACTGTACTACGATAATCCTGACTCTACCATTAGTTAGTGGCATACATCTTCTTTTGAGGCTCAGTTTCCCCACTTGTAAAATGAGAGTGTTTTCCTAGCTGATTTCCAAGGTCCCCAGCTGCTCTAATGTTCTATAGAGATTGGGACAAGACTTAAGATTTCCTTGGTATGGGGAACTCCCAGGCAAGGCAACTCCCTCCACCAGAACTGAGTGGCACTTCTACAATTTATAGGCTTAAAGAGTTTTCTAGGGCACTGAGAAGGGAGATAACTTTCCCAGGATCACAGTGTAAGTATGTGTCAGAGGCCAGTCTTCCTGGATTCCCCTAACCACCAGAGCATGGTGGTTCTATAAGTTTATGAAATGTGTGGCCACGGATTTAATCAAAACTAAAAATATGTACACCATCACCCAAAATCCATGATTACATCCTCGAACCCTCCCACCAATCACACAATGCATTAATACCCCAGTGCTCCAACCACTGCAGATATATTTGGTATACTCAGTGTTAACATTTATAAGTTCCTGATTTTGAATCTCCCCCTGGCTCCCCTTCCTTCTCCTCCCCAAAACACACACACACACACACACACACACACACACACACACACACACACCCTTTGCTAATATTCTTCCCAGATTCCTCACCTTGTTTACAGTCTAATAGAATCAGTAAGATCCTAGGAAATGTCTTAAGGATTCTAATCAGAAATGAGAGGAAAGAGGGGGAAACTGGCATGTCAGTCATTGGAAAATTTTGACTGATCACCCTCCAGCTTACCAAAAATATGCTGGATGAAAGGAATGGGGGGAGGGAGGAATAGCACTGAGAATGGGGGAAGGGCTGCCCAGTGAATCCTTTGCTGTGTCATCATTTCATCTCTGACAGCAGTCACTCTGGGTGTAGAAATGGGCATGTGTGTCATGGACACAATAGAACTCATTTGTGAACACAGTGTAATCCTTCCCTCCACCCAGAGAAGGGTTTCCAGAGAAGGGTCCAAAGTTTAGGCTATTTTTTCAAAACCTCAGATACTGTCCCTCAAGGTTAGATGAGAGATCATAGAAGCAGGACAAGAGGAGAACTCAGAACTATCTAGGTTAACCTCTTCAAGTCAACAAGCATTTAGTAAGGGCTAACTGTGTGCCAGGCATGCTGCTAAACCTTTGGGATACAAAGAAAGAAAAAGAAGATAGTCCCTGCCTTCAAGAATCTTACAGTCTAAAGGGGTAGACAACTTGCAAGCAACTAATTCAATCCAATCAACATTTATTACATGCCTACTGTGTACTGGGGATACAATTAATAAAAAAGCCATCCTTGCCCTCAAGGAGGTAGACCACACACAAAAAGAGGCAGGAAAGAGGGCAGAGAGACCAGAGTGTACCTGGTGAAGGGACATCTTGTTCCATGGAGTGAAACCAGGCAGGGCTACAGGTGCCTGTTGGAGCGAGCTGAAAAGTCCAGTTTGTATGCTCTATAAAGGAAGGCATTGGAGGACATCTGTAGTCTGCCCTCCAGGCCTTCAATAAGAGAGGAGAGGAGAGGGGAGGTGGTGTCAGTCTAGGCTAGAGTTAGCAGCAAGGTGGTGAAATTAGAAGTGATGAGCTTAACCTGGGAAGACCATATTGTTTCTTGGAGTTGAAATCAGGCAAGACAGCAGATGCAGAAGAGAATGACGGAGAGACAAGATATTATTCAGAAAAGATGGACGATAGTCTGGGAGGGGAAGATAGGCACAGCTGGGAAATGGAGGAAGGAGGGTGGAAGGAACTGGGAAAGACCTACTCCATTTCCCAGATGAGAAAACAGAGGCCAAGGGAGCAAAGCGACTTGCTTATTATCACACAGATAAGACGTAGTAGAGCCAGGATTTGAACGTGGCCCTCTAATTGTGAATCTTCCATTTCCTTGCTTCCTCCAGGGCATGGGGTATCTCCACGCCAAAGGAATCTTGCATAAAGACCTCAAGTCCAAGAACGTCTTCTATGACAATGGTAAAGTGGTGATCACAGACTTCGGGCTCTTCAGCATATCAGGCGTGCTGCAGGCGGGCAGGTGAGGGTTCAGATGGGCCATTGTGTCTGAGCTGAGCAAGCTGAGGTCTCCCGAGGCCATGGTCCCTAGTCCTACCCCTGTGTGGGCCACTTAGTTTTGTTCTGTTCCACATTCACTGAGCTCCTGCTAAAGCATCCAGGCATCAATAAATGTATTGGCTCCAAGGGGAATAAGGCAAGAGAATAAGAACAATAAAAATCATAGTAACAATAATGATAATATAACAATAGCAAGCATTTGTGTAGCTCTTTAAAGTTTATAAAGTGCATTATCTGAATTGGCTCATTTGTATCTCACCACATGCTTGCAAGGTAGGTCTTAACATTATCCCCATTTTACAAATGAGGAAACTGAGCCTGAGAGTGGTTTAGCGACTCATCCAAGGCTATAAAGTAATAAGGGAAGGTTTGTTGATAATTTCAGTTGTAGTAGGAAATAAGGTCTGAATTTCACCATTGAGGGAACTCAGTGGGTTCAGAGGCGGGCTGGCTCCTCCCTGCTCATTTCATATCAAACACACATGTCACACACATCCTCTCACCCCCTACCAAGAGGATAGTGGCTGCCTGATCCAATCTGGTTGTTCAAACACTATCTTACAGACTCAGGAGACAGTGTGTCAGATCTAGCCACAGCTTCAGATGTGTGATCAATGGTAGGGGGGCCCCAGAAGTCACTGCTTTTATCCCTTTCTTTCAGACTCAAGAACAGTGGCTAGATGTCAGTATGCTGTGTGAGGTCAGTTGACCTCTTCCATTCAATGGGCAGGGGGACATGGTGATAGCTGTGCTGTTTAGAACAAAAGCTTGGCTTTTCACTGCCCCAATGGGCTGTGGGCACTCTTGTCTTCCCCTGTTTGTATAATCCCTTAGCTGCTCTGTCCTTCACACACCGAATACTGGAGCCAGGTCTCCACTAGCCTTCAGGCTGAGGAAGCAAAGAGGTGTCCTACTGTGCTCCGTGGCAGAGTCCACAATGCCTTGGGTCTTCCTACCCAGCTGCATCAGGGAAAACTCTACCATTGATATTGTCAACAAAGGCAAAGGCAGAGGCTGGGCTCATGACATAGGGACATGGTGCTGGATATTGAGTTTCCTAAGAGTCAGGAAAACATCTCAGAGATTTGAGAACCTTCTGATTCAGGTCCTTTTATTTAGCAGAGGGAAAAATGGTCCCAGAGAAGGAAAAAACCCTGTCTAAGGTCACACAGTTAGTTAGAGACAGTGGAAGAACTACTGACTTCTAGTTCAGGGCTCTTCTTCTATAGTCTGCTGTTAAAAGAGAGGAGGGGAAAGCATATGGGTAGCTTTGGGGCTAATTAGTAGCCTGGGTACTACCACCTATTACAAACATCAGCATGCTTAGCTTACACTGTTTCTGGTCCATTTGCCAGACACAGAGGGCAGGTGGGAAAGGGGAGGGGGCTTCATTAAAGAAAGAAAGAACTATTCCTCAGGGATTTCATGAGAACACAAAACATTTGTGAAGGGTCAGGATCTGTCTATGCTGCTCTTCCAAATCCCTGCTATTTGGAAGAAGTGGCTACTGAGTTGGCTTTCTGAGTAATATAGTTTCAGGGGGTGCCCTGCAAGCTTTGCTGACTTAACATTTTACCTCCTTGGGTCTGTGTTTTCTCCTATGTAAAATGATGGAGTTGGACAACCAAAGTTCCTTCCAGCTGTAACTCTGTGGTCTATGGGTCATTACGCTGCCGCTCAACCCACCCTCCCACCCTACATCCACCATGAAAGATGCATTAATTTGGGTCTGCGAGAGTTTTTGTTGTGCAAGTCACCTACAAAAATATACACACCATCCTGTGCATGGATATTCCCCACTTCAAGCCCTGTGAGCAATATACTGTAATTAGAAGCATAGCCTCTCAGAAATGGGACCAATAAGCAAGGATTGATGAGGGATTTACTATGGGCCAGACCTTCTTCTAAGCCCTGAGGATACTGTGTGAAACAGTCCCCACTCTCAGGAAGCCTCTGTTCTACTCAAGGCAACAAAATAAAGTAGGCAAGCATTCATTGGCCCCCTAAAATAGTGAGAGTTATGATGCATATGGCACTTTACAGATATGATCTCATTTCTTCCTCGCTACAACCCTGGGAGATGGGTGCTATTGTGATCCACATTTCACAGATGAGGAGGCTGAGGCAGACAAAGATTAAATTACTTGACCAGGGTCACACAGCTGGACAGAGGTTAGGGCTGGATTCGAACTTAGGTTTTCCTGATTCAAGGTCAAGAGCTCTAACCACCACGCTGTCCGGTTATCTCTTATGTGCTAAGTGTAGGGCTGAACAAAATCAGAGATCTCAAAGAATTTGCATCCTATTCAGGCAGATAAAATGCATGTATGCCTCTGTGTGTGTACACACATATATACAGATATTGTGTATGTGTGTATGTACATATACATACACACATGCACACACACATATATGTGTGTGTGTGTTTCTTTTTTGCCACATCTATAGTTTCATTGGGGTAGAATGCTCTCTGAAAGAAACCCCCTCTACTGATATAGATTGGCACCCATTCAAAAACTTAGTCTTAGAGAGTTGCCCAAGGCATTGACAGGTTAAGGGACTTGACCAAAGTTACACAGACAGTGAACCTAGGTGTCCTTGACCTCAAGACCAGTTCCATGTCCACAATACCATGCTGTCTCTCTAAATCGATAAGAGTCTGAGGCTGGATTTGCCCTTAGTTCTTCCTGACTCCAGACCTTCACTCTATCTACTGTGGCATCTGCTGGAGGTACAGGAATGGCCCAGGGGTAGTGAAAGGGAGGCATGAGAATGACAGATGAGCTTGGAGGATTTTTGTCATTGTACCCAGGGCCTGTCCTGGTCTCTGTGCTGTGGGGCACTATATAAGATCCTGGGCTGTAGCACATTGATTCATCCAGACGAAAAGGTTTTATAGTTCAGCTTGATGGTTTAGGAGAGCTTAATTTGCCAAATCACTGGCAACTGGCACCTTCCTTCCTCCTCTGGTCCCCATGTGCCCATCTCACAAAACTTAACGGGGCTCATTGACTTCCATGATTTGTGCCCATACCACTTCATCAGTTTCAGTGATTAGTATGGTTCCTTCAGAAATACCATGGCTCAGTGGGCAAAGTACTCCAGTTCCCAGCTCTGACGCCAACATACTGGCTGACCTTGGGTGCAGTCTGATTGATATGGCCCAGTGGCATTTGACTGCTGTCACAATTCTATTCCAGTCTCCAGCTTTGGGTTCAGGTCTATTTGAGACAGACAGTGCAGCACAGGGGCCAAATTGAGTACAGAGGGCCATTTTGTAGAGACTTTTGGTTTAAATTTGGAATGAATATAGATTCTTGGGCAGAACCAAAAGCCAAGATGCCAGTTGCCATCCGGCTCCTACCACCAACTCATCTCTGACATTCATATACTACGAACTTAAAAGGACCTTAGGGGCCTTTAGTCCCACCCTCTTATTTTCCAGGTGAGGAAACTGAGACCTAGAGACTTTCCTAAAAGCACACAGTTGCCAAATGATCATAGATTCAGTGCTGAAAGTAACCCAAGAGGTAGCCCAGTCCAACCCTCTCATTTTTACATATGAGGAAACTGAGGCCCCGAGACGTTAAGTGACTTATCCCAAGGCATACCTCTTTCAAGTCATAAAGCTGGGATTTGAATTCAGACCCTTGGACTCCAAATCCATTGCTTTTCCACCACATTGTATTTCTTTCCCAATTGTTATATAGGAAAGTTACTTGTCCACTCTCCCTCAGTTTAAAAATATAATACCTTCCTTCACCACCTCTGAGGATTACATCAAGAGCCATAGATTCATAGCTCAAAAGGACCCCCATGTCACCTAGTCTGTCTGCCTCATTTTATATTTAAAGAACTAAAGCCTTCCTGAACTTGCCTATTTAACAAACATTTTGCAAACCACTGAAATGTAGTCATTTCAGTAAGTGCAGAGTACAGTGGTAGAAACTTAGTTCAGAAATGTGCATTGGGAGAAGGGTGGTCTGGTGGAGAGAGTGGGAAGAAGGGTTGATCCAAGTAGACATGAAATTAATCAGGGAAAGCCACCTTGAGTTGGTGACTTTGGAAGGATTGTCACATCGTGGCCTGTTCATCTAGCCCTCAGCTCCTTATGGCCATTCACAGCCAGGGAGGTAAGAGCCCCAACGTACCTGTGGCTAGCAGCTGAGATTACTAGGCTATGAGGCACAGTAGGGGTATGGCAAAGAAAGTTCTAAGTGAGCTTAGTCCAACTTCGTCCAAACAAATCCCAGGGTAACCCCTGAGCCTGTGGTAGGGTGAGGGATGATGGGGAGAGGAAGGGGGTGGTGCTCCTTGTACGGCTGCTTTACCACTGCTCCAAAAAGTGCCGCTCAAGATGCCACCTCTTGCCTGCCTGTAGCCTGGCAGGGTGTTATTAATCATAATAATGATGATCTGAGTTTGTGGCTTGTCATCATCTGTCCCCTCACCTTGGGAACGTGGTGCTTGGAGGCTTAATGGGGGTATCTCCTTTAAGACCTCACTCCTGATCCCTGGGTAGCTACCCACAATTGCTCTATGATTGGCTATTATGAGGGCTCCCCTCCCCCAAACCACTAAGCTTAACCATCACCCTCATCTCAGGCTAGCTTCTTTATTCTTCTGATTCTCCTCCACTTTCCATACTTTGAAATTTAGTGATGGCTTCAGGGGCTTTAGGGACTCAGATAAAACCAGGAATAAGTTATTCTTTGTTCCTTGTAAGGTCTTTTTTTGTTTGGTTTGGTCTTTTCTTGCCCCAGGGGAATGGCAGCTCCCCAAAACTGAAAACTCCATCTTTTCTTCTATAGACCCACCAACATGGAGAGAGTGAGCAGCCCCAACTCCCACGCTCAGCCCTGAGCTCTAGTCTGAGTCTCATTCTCCAGTCCTATCTTTGGGGAGGAAGGGGGACTTCTTTTCATCTCCTTCCTTCTCTTTCTACCCACTCTCACAGGCCAGGGTTGAAAAGCTCTCTGGCTTCCTTAGATGAAATTGGGCTCAAAGCACAAGTGTCTTGCATCAAAGGACAACACAACCCACTTACCGCGGTGACAGTCACTGACGTCCTTCATCCTTTGGTCTTCCCTGGGCAGGGTTACAGAGAAGATTTTTCTGCCTTCTGAGACCATTGAACTATAGAGGAACTAAGATTCCCAGGTAGAAGATCAAAGCTCTAAAGCCAGAAAGTATCCGATTGGTCATATAGTCCAACCCCCTCATTTTACAGACAAGGAAACTGAGTCTTGAGATGTGCAGTGATCTGCACAGAGTTACCCCGATAGCAATGTTGATGTACAGAATAAATGACCTGGGTTTGATTCCTGTATCTGGTACTTAATGCCTGTATGATGTTTCTCATTCTTGGGGTCTCAGTTTACCCTTCAGGTCCTTTCCAACTTCACAGCTGTGATTTTGTAACCTAGGAGGGACTACAGCTCCCTATTTTATTTCTTTTCTGTCTCCTTCTCTGTACTTACATAGTTACCAATCCAGCTAAGGACCACCCCCACACACACACAATCGTCTCTTGCCTAGACTAGGGCTTATTAAACTTTTTCCACTGGTGACCCCTTCAGCGCTTCTTAAACTGTGGGTAACAACCCCATAGACTGGATTATGCTCCTGATACAAGCTTTTTGTTTGTTCTAGTAGTAGGTAACAGTTGGATGAACAGAATCAGGGAATTTGAAAGTTAGAAGGTGCCTCAATGTCTCTGTACAACCTGTACACAAACACTATAACCTACCCAATAAATGGTTGTCCAGACTGCTTGAAGACCTCCAGAGAGGTCAGCCATCACATTCTGCCCAAAGGATATCCATTATTATTTTAGACTGCTCTAATCCTCTATTATTCTTTCCTCTCTCTAATCCATCTTCCATCCAGCTGCCAAATTAATAATCCTAAAGCATGAAGCTGACTCCCTTGATCAAGAAACTTCAGGGGATCCCTGTATCTTCTGAGATAGATGTCTTTGTTTAGTTTTTAAAGCTCTCCACAATTGGGATCCATCCTGCTTTTCCAACCAATCAATCAACAATCATTTATTAAGTACCTACTATGCACCAAGTTAGATGGTAGGTACTAGAGACATAAAGACAAAGACTTAACCATCCCTGATGTCAAGGACCTTTCATTCTCTGTTGAGCTCCAGACTGATTTCACATTAAGTCCCAGGCACAGGCTCTATATTCCACTCAAACTATCCAAATTTGGCATTAGCTCTTGTGTATTAGAACCTTTGCATAAATTCTCCTAGACCCAGAATGCATTCCCCCCCACAGCTCCTAGAATCCCTAGCTCCATTCAAGAAACAGATCAAGGGCCCTTCCATGGAACATGAAGCTTCTCCAGGTTCCTTTAATTGGAAACAGTTCTCTCCAATTACTTCGTATTTGTTTTAAATTTGTTACATTTACATACCCACGTACTATATTATCTATTCCTCCCAGTAGAATGTGCCTCCCTGAGGACAAGATCGATTTTTGTATGCTTAACCTTTATATCTTCAGTTCCAGCAGTGGGCCCGGCACATACTGGCGTTTGGTAAATTTTTGTCGAATTGAAATTGTTTGTTAGCTTTGATTCCTACTTTCCAACAGAGCGTTTGTTATAATTGACCTTTTGTTTAGAGGGAACAGTTTCCAGGAAGGAACCTAGGGCAGGTCCTCTTACGGGGTCTGTTGTTTGGTAGCTCATTATTTTGGTGATGACTACAACCCCAGAGGCAGGGTGTCCTACTCAAGAGAAAGCTACCTCCAAGGAAAAGAAGGTCAGGGTTCAAGTTCTGCCTCTGACACATACTGGCTACATGACCCTGGCCATTCTTTTAATTTCTCAATGCTTTTGGCATCTCTCCAATGCTATAAATTATGGAGATGGTGCTAAGCTCCTTTAGCTGGTTTTTTTTTTAATATTCATTAAAAAAATTTTTTTTGAGTTCTAAATTCTTCTCTCCTTCTCTTGCTCCTCCCCAACCCATTGAGAAAGCAAGCAGTATGATACTAATTATACATGTGAAGTCATGCAAAACAAAATTCCATATAGCCATGTTGCAAACATACATACACACACACACACACACGAAAAATAAAGGAAATTTTAAAAGTTCGCTCCAATCTGTATGCTGAGATCCTTTGGAAAAAGGTAGATTCTTCAGCTGGCATTTACCTGGAGCAGTGAAATTCCAGGACCAGTTCCTATCACTAAAATTCCATTCCTCATTATTAACAATAGTCACTCTCATTGACATACCCATTTGAGGTTTAGAAAGATAGCTGCATAAGGCATTTATTCAGTGTTTACTCTGTGCTAATTGCTGGACATACACATAGAAACAAGCAAGACAGTCCGTGCCTTCAGGGAGCTTACCTGCCAATGGGGGAGACAGGGTGTTTTCCTCATAAGATGTCCTTGAGGCTGGTAGGACACATTCTACTCCTTCTCCACTTTACAGATGAGGAGACAGGTTTAGAGAAGAGAAAGGCCTAAGGTCACACAGCTAGTATGAGGGGAGCTGGGAACAGGAGCCAGGTCTTCTGATTTTCAAGCCAGTGGCTCCTGTAGCCCAGCTTTTGGTGGTTGATGAATTTGGTGTCATAGAAAGAGTTGAAGAGAAAGGATGAGAAGGTAGGAGACCCAAGTTTGAGTCCTTACTCTGCAAATATTTAGCTAGTTAGCTGGGCAAACCATACTTTCTCTCTGGTTCTCAGTTTCCTCATTGGCAAAAAGACAGGACTGGACTGGATCGTCTCTGGGGTTCCACACAACTTTGACATTTTGTGATTTATCCGACTTTACAGACAAATAAGAAAGATGATGATGATGATGATCCTGATGATGATGATGGACATTTTGAGGCTTGGAAAGTGCTTTACAAATATTATTTCATTCAGTCCTCATGACAACCTTGGTATATGGATACAATTTTCCCTATTTTACAAATGAGGAAACTAAGGCAGAGGCAAAGAGACTTGCCCAAGTTCACACATCTAGGAAATATCTGATGTAGGAAAATAGAGTGATGTGTGTGGTAGGGGGAGATTAGGGAGAAGTGAGTAAGACATGGATGGATGAAAATGGAAAGTCATTTGGACATCCCATTTTTTTAAGCTTGAGAACATCCCAAAAAAGGCAACTAGCAGAGTGAAAGGTCTTGAGTTCACATCATATGAGATGGAATGGGGGATGCTAAGTCTAGAGAAGAGAAAATGCAGAGGAAGAGGTAAGGCATTTTGTTTGTCCCCAGAGGGCAGAACTAGGAATGATGGTTGGAAGTTACAAAGATTACAATTTAGACTTGAAATCAAGAAAAAACCTCTGGACAATTAGAGCAGTCCAAAAAGAGAATGTATATCCTTTGGGCAGAAGGTGATGGCTTCCCTCTCTGGAGGTCTTCAAGCAGAGTCTGAACAATCATTTATTGGGTAGGTTATAGTGTTTGTGTACAGGTTGGACTAGAGAGGCACTGAGGCACCTTCTGACTTTCAAATTCCCTGATTCTGTTCATCTAATTCTTATAAGATCAGGATTCCTGAAGGAAGGAGCTGTTTGGAGAGTACCTTCCATGACAGGTTAAGGGTTGCCTCCACTCCTTAGCATCCCCCATAATAACCCAAAGGTGAGTCAGGGATAAGCTGAAACCTCAGAGAATTACAGAATCTCAAAGTTTCAAAGGGTTTAGAGGCCGTTTAGGCTGATCCCTATGTGAATAAGAAACCTTTCTATAATATCCGTGACAAACAGGCAACCTTTGCTTGAAGACTCCTAAGGAAAGGGAATCCACTTTCTTCCCAACAGTGGATACCTGCCTCTGGATAGGAGTCATTTCCAGGATATGTTTTCTTTATATCAAACCAACATCTTGAGTCTCTGCAATTCAACCCTTTGCCCCTAGTTCTAATCTTTGAGGACCAACAACACACATGAAATTCCCCCTTCTTGGTGGTTGCCCTCTAAGTGCTTAAAGATATCTCTTGTGCCTCAACCCAGGTCTTCTCTTCTCCAGTCTGAACACCCCGTCCCCCCAGTTCATTCAGTTCTCTTATGGCATGGGCTCAGATCCTCTTACCATTCCAGACATTAGCATTCTCTGGACATGTTCTGTCTTCTTTATGTCTTTCCTGAAATGTGGTACCCAGAATTGAATATGATCTTTCAATTCTTTCAAGGCATTCTGGGTACTTTGACTCATTTTTTAATGCAGCCTTTTTGGCCACCATGTTGCTTTGTTGGCAGAATTGACAATCTGCTAAAGCCCTCCCATCATTTTTCACTGTTGGAGGCATATATCTCTCACCCTCAACTTGTGAAGTTAATTTTTTTTACAAGTGAAAAGTATAACTTGATACTTTTAAGTTTCTATAAAATTCATTTAATAGAATGAGGCCACTTAGTTTGGACCCCTGTTTGAGTAGGCAAGGCAAGGCGAGAAGTATTTGTGAAGCTCTTTCTGTGTTCTAGGCATAGTACCAAGCACTGAGGATACAAACACAAGCCAAGGGAAAGACAGTCCCTCAAGTACAAAGGGCTCATGAAGGAAAATGTTGTCCATATCCAGATAAAGAAGTGATGGATTGGGGCGGCTAGGTGGTGCAGTGAATAGAGCACTGGCCTTGGAGTCAGGAGGACCTGAGTTCAAATCCAGCCTCAGACACTTGACACACACTAGCCGTGTGACTTTGGGCAAGTCACTTAACCCCAGTTGCCCTCCAAAAAGCAAAAAAAAAAAAAAGAACTGATGGATTCTGAATGCAGATCAAAGCATAGTTTTTCACTTGCTTTATACTTTATTGTGTCTTTTCTTTTGATCTGTTTCTTCTTTCACAGCTGTGACTAATATGGAAATATTTTTACGTGATAGCACATGTATATAAACTACATCAAACTGCTTAACATTTCCAGAAAAGGGGAGGGAAGAAGGGAGGGAGAAAAATTTGGAACTAAAAATAGTGTAAAGATGAACGCTGAAAATGTTTTTGATGTATAACTGGGGGGAGCAGAGACAAAATGCTATTAAACTTTAAAAAATAAAGATGGCCCCTGCCCTCAAGGAACTTACAGTCTAATGAGGGAAGACAGCACATAAAAGGGAACTGAAAAGGATGAAGCTTGGTATTAAAGTCCAAAAGTCCGAAGCACATCCAGAAGGGGAATGAAGGTTGTCAAGCCTGTTGCCTTCCATAAAATGCAGCCCCTAGGAGTAACTCACTAGTGTGATAAAGGAAAGGAAAGGAGCCATCATGGTAGATAGATCTCATACATGGTGGTGTGAGGAGGCCCCAGGCCTTGAGAGGAATCTCAAGATGAGACGGCAACTCAGACTTGGTGGCAAGACCCTGAAAGTCAGAAGCAGAGCCTATCAAGATTGTTTTTAAATTGGACTCTGAAGCACAATGTGTTAGCCAACCTTCCCAGCCTTGTGCCATCTGTTTATTTGATGAACATGATATCAATGTGAATCATTCATACACATGGTGAATAGCACAGGACTAAAGACAGATCCCCAGGGGCCTCCTCTGTAGACTCCTCTCCAATTGGCAACACACTGAAGCAAAAATGCCAACTCTGTGGAACCTGGGCATTCAACCCATTTGAAACCCACCAGAACTGTACTAGTGTCTAGCCCACATCTCTCTCTGGGCCCTTTTGGATTTTAGTTCAAGGTTGAAAACTCAAAACTTACTCAAACCCTGTGCTAATGAGAGCAGGAAACTTTCCTCATTAAAAGGTTGGTTGGAGTTGAGATGTCACAGGAGAGAAAGTTCAGGCCTCTTTCTTTTCTGAGTTGTTTAAACTAATAGGACTGTTTTGTAGGCAGAGATCTGGATGAGGGGATGGGGATGCTCATTTAATGCCTTCCCATCAAAAGGAAAGTCTTGATTTTGGCTCCTGCAGTGTGGTGGGTTTTGAAGTTGTAATTCCCCTGCCTTCCAGCTCTATCAGACTGTGCAGCAGACCCTGGAGAATTCTCTCTGGGCTTGTCCACCAACCTGCTAATTGCACTGAAAGAAGATTGGGAACTAGAGAGCTTTTGGGGAAGGAGGAGGTGGGTGAGGAGGATGGAGGCTTGGGATCTTGTCCAGTCCCAACCCATAATGGACATCTGGAACTTCCAATGCACACAAAGGCACTTCCCCCAATAATTAGCAGAAGACATGTGGTCAGAGTAAGCAAAATGAAAAGGTCTGTCTGATTTTGTGCTCTGTGGACTGAGAAAGTTTGGGCCCCTCAGGCCTCATACCTCCTCACTGGCCCTCCTTCCCTAATCTCATCCACCCCCAAACTCCCTACTAAAGGGACCGAACATATGGCCAAACAGCAACTTCGGATATTGGAATAATTGGGCAAAAGGAGGAAGCATTTCTGTTTGGCTCTGGAAAATACTCGGTGATTTTTAAAAGACTGGATAGCTTCATCCGTGAATGCCTTGTGAGCCTATCACCTGATTTCAACAAATACTTTTTTTTCCCTAAATTAATTAATTTATTTTCTTGTCTACATCATTCATTTCCATGAGATTTTGAGTTACAAATTTTCTCCCCATCTTTCCCCCGCCTACCACCCGAAAACAGCCCTATCCCACTGTATAACCTCTCCCCCAATCTGCTCCCTCCTATGTCCTCCCCGTCACCCGTCTAACTTTCCAGTAGGGCAAGATGGATCTCCCTACCCCAATGCCTGTATATCTTAATTCCCAGTTGCATGTAGTTAATAATAATAATAATAATAATACATATACATATATTTTTTTTAACATTTGATTATAGAACTTTAAATTCTAGATTCTTTCCCTTCCTCCCTCATCACCCACCTCCACTGGAAAGAAAAGCAATTAAATACAGGCTGTACATATGTAGTTAACTACTAACTACTCAACAAATACTTACCAAATGACTATTAATGTGTTGAGTGCTGTGCTTGGTACCTGACCTCAAGTAGCTTACCTTCATATAGAATCATAGATTTAGAGCCAGAAGGGTCCATAGAGGTCATGGGTCTAGCCCAACTCTCTCATTTTATAAGTAAGAAAGCTAAGACCTAGGAGACACCTATGTATTCTCACCCCCTGATTTTGCAGGTGAGGAAACTGAGGCCCGGAGAAGTCATAGGATCATAACAATAGAGCTAGAAGAGACCATAAATGCTAGCTAATCTAACCTCAGCCCCATTTAACAAGAGAGGAAGCTGAGGCCCAGAAAGAGGACACAAGGTTCATTCAGTTATTCATTAAAAATGTATGAGGTGCCTACTGTGTATCACGCATGAAGTTAGGAGATACAAAGATGAGAAATAAATAGTCTCTAACTTCAACAAGCTTACATTTTACATGGGGGATGGAACTTTCAAATAGATGAATAAATACAAAATATGCTCAAACACACACACACGTGCACACACACGCACACACACGTGCACACACACGCGCACACATGCATGCACGCACACACACACATGCGCGCACACACACAGACACACACGCACACACACACACACACACAATTTCCAAAAGAGAGAAAGGGAGATTTATCACCCAAGGGATCAGAAAAGGGCAGTGTAGAGGAATTGACAACTGGGCTATGCATAGAAGGAAGCTACAGTAAAGGTGAAGAGGGGCAGTATTCCAGGGATTGGGAGAAATGGGAAGAGGAAGTCTGGACAAAGCTGTGGCATGATAGCATTTGTCAGAATCAACCAATACACTTTACATAAGACACACTGCTGGGTACTGGAAGGTAGGTTCCATAAGGGCAGAACCACCGACTGTCAGAGTCCGTTGCTCCATAGGATTGTAGCTCTGAAACTGGAAGGGATCTCCGAGGCCATCTAGTCTTCATTTTACAAATGATAGATCTGAGACCCAGGAAGACTGACCTGCTTGCCCAAGTCACACAAGTAGTAAGTGTCAGGGGTAGGTTCTGAAGTCAGGTTCACTGATTTCCAGTGTCAATGTTCCTTCACTTCCCCAGCACAAATTTCCTGTTTTGTTCTTCTATCACTCATCTCCCCACCTTCATTTCATTATGAGTTCCTCACATAGGGATAACTCAATTTGTTAGCCTGCCAGGAGGAGATGACGGTTCTACTTAAGCTTTTTACGACCTAGAGTACATTTCATACACATATTTCAGCACATGCTGTCCTAGTGATAACAGGGGATAGCAGACAGCCTTGATAAGCATGCTCTTAGTCACCACATTGTTGGTGAACAAATATTAACCACCAGCTATGGGTTTTTGTTTGGATTTTTTTCTTCTGATCTTCAGATCAAATTCAGTTCAATTGAGTGAGCATTGAATAAGTGCTTGCTGTATGCAAGGCAGTATCACATAATGGATATAATGCTGGTTTTGGAATCAGACAGACCTAAATTCCTAGACAAATCACTTCCTCCTCTTTGGACCCCAGTTATATGTAAAATGAGTGGGTTGAACAAGGTGACCTCTGAGTCCTACATCTGGACCTACGTCTCTGATCTTAGGACCTTAATATCACCTTTAACACTTACTAGCAGCACAACTTTAGGCAAATCACTTAATCAAGGAGCAAGTGACAAAAACTTCTGTCTAGCCACATATCCCCTGCCTTGTACTTCAATTTACATCAATTATATAAACATTTGTTATTATATGCCAGGTATTGATAGGCAACTATATGATATAGTGGTTAAAGTGCTGGACCTGGAGTCAGGAAGACCTGAGTTCAAATCCTGCCTCAGTCACTCACTAGCTATGTGACCCTGGGTAAGTAATTTAACTTCTACCTCAGTTTCCTCATCCATAAAATGGGGTAATAATAGCACCTACCTCCAGAGGTTTTTGTGAGGACAAAATGAGATAATATTTATAAGGTTCTTTTTAAATCTTAAGGTACTATGTAAATTCTAGCTACCAATATTAATGTTAAAGACAGAAGTGAAATAGTCCATGTCCTCAAGGCATTTACACTCTGCTGTAGGAGACAACATGCACACATGTAAGAATATTGAAAATGTACGTAAAAGAAAAAATTTGGAGGAAGAAAGATGCTGTCATATAAGGCAGTCAGGAAAAGTGTCATACAGGGAGTTTTTGAGCTAAATCTTAAAAGAAACTAAAGCATCTAAGAAGTAAAGGGGCAACTCTCTGGATTTATCTACTGTGTCCTGGATAGGCTGAAATCTGACTTGGTGGAAGGAGTGCCCACACTAGTTCCCTACAATGGTAACATCTCAGAACATTTGCAGATGTGTAATGCACTATTTATGGCCCAGAATAGTTATTTCATTATCACACAATAGTTATTTCATTAGACATTAATTTCATTAATGTGTGTCATGCTGCATAATGAAAAGCCTTATATAGAGACTCTAAGTTACAAATGGGTTGTCAACCTAAGTAATAAAGGGACTTTTCATTCCAGAAAATTCCATATGCCTGAGAAATCATAGGCACAAACTAAATATGCATTTGTTCATTTATGTGCACATAAGGTTCATTTTTGAAGGCTTCTCAATGAAACCTAGGGGAAAACTTAGGAACAACTGAATTTGGTTTATTTATAGCTCTCAACTAGTTGTCTTCATTTCCCCTGCAAGCATCAGGTTATTAAAAGCATTTAAAATAGAACAAGCTCATTAAAACATCATGTAAAGAATAGAAAACAGACCTAAGGATTGACCCCAGTTAGCAAGAAAATAGGTATCACCCACCTTCTGGTGAATACCATTGCCTTCGTCCTCCTTCGTGTTTAGTCTCAAGGACGGGAGACTCTCACAACAACTGACTAATGTCTCCTAAAATTTTAATCAGGTCACTTTGTTCTGACCTGAACTTAAATTTTAAGAGGTTCTGGTGTAAGAAGTGACAAGAGGGCTTTGGAAGGTATATGTTGGTGCTATGAAACTAGACAGCTTGAATCCCACCTTGTGTAGGAAGCCTACTCTACTCTACCTTCCCTATGAGCTTTCCTTCATCTATTCTGAACATGTTTTTGTGGATCTAGTTATCTGCGTGTAGCCTCCATCATTAGACTAGAAGCTCCTTGAGGGTAGCTACAATTTTTGGCTTTCTTCTTGTCCCTAGTGATTAGCACAGTGTCTGGAACATAAGCACTTGACAGATGTTTGTCAGCTTGGCTAGCATCAATGACCCCCACCCTATGTCTAGGGTCAAAGTGACAATGCCCTGGAGTTTACTTACCTCTGGCATTTGCTTTTTCAGGCGGGAGGACAAACTACGAATCCAGAATGGTTGGCTGTGCCACCTTGCTCCAGAGATCATCCGTCAGCTTTCCCCTGACACAGAGGAGGACAAGCTCCCCTTTTCTAAGCACTCAGACGTGTTTGCACTTGGGTAAGTGGTCCACATCCCAGGCTTTGGGGGGATACTTCGAGGATGGAAAACATTTCCCCATATCATCCTTTGGTGATTCTTTCTGCCTTTATTGGTCCTCCTTCACCTTAGTACCTTCTCTCTGAGATTACCTTCAAGCTCTCCTGTCTGTGTTTTGTTTGGATATTGTTTCCCCCTGCCACATCATCAGTTTGTGAGTTCCTCCAGGGAAGGGACAGATTTTACCTTTCTTCATATGCCCAATTGCTTAGCAAGGTACCTGATATGCAGTAGGTGCTTAATAGATGCTTGTTGACTTGACTGGATGGTACAGTTGGGAAGAGAAAACTAGAATGGGTAAACCATGTAGGCATTGCTGATGGCCTTCACTCATTCATTCTTAGACATGAGATTAAATCCATAGTACTAAGCATGGCCCACATTATGTAACAGAAAGAATCCTGGTCTAGTAGTCCAAATACCCAAATACCTATATACCAGATCTTCCACTGATTCACTGTATAACTTTAAATGAATCACATCACCTCTCACGGGCTTAGTTTTCTTAGCTCTAAAATGGGAATTATAATTCTTATCCTACTCATGTCATAGAGGGACTCTTATAATTTCTTGAGATAACTTTTCTCCAAATGCCACTTCATAGCATGGAAATGATCCTAGCTTCTTGAAGGTTATATTAATCAAACCGAAATTCAGTCAAGTTACATCATAATGAAAAGGCTAGAATATGAGCTCAGAAATGGATGTAGGCTTCTGGTCAATCCCACTAGGTACAGGGATATTTCTGAGCAATAGGTTGGCCATTCAGTGATGACTTTCTAAACTATGACAACTCATTAAATAATTAATCCAAAGTTGCGTCCATACAAAGAGAAGAGGGCGTTATCATTCTTATCACAAAGTTATTAGTTTGAAAATTACTTTTTTTTGAAAAATGCTTGTACTTTTGTACAACTTCTGGTGCAGACTCTCTTCTGTCTAATGGATCTTGGTTCTTATCAGCTGTCACGTTGGGCACCTTGAAGACTGTAGCATGTACTGATTAGTTTATACCAAAGTCTTTATCTGATTAGATATATCTATTTGAAAAATTGCAATAATTAAACCTGTATATTTTTAGGATAACTTTGGCAAAGAAGTAATTAAGAGACCTTATTAAATCAGGCCTCAAGCAAATGGTTTTCTCCTCAATTTTTAAGGTTTTTTTTTTCCGTTTAAGTGAGTTTCCCATTAAAGTGTATTTTAAAAGGATGTTTTAATGATCCTTCTTCCTCTGCACTGTTGAATGCTTAACAACTTGGAACTTTTCGTTCCCTCACCAATTAGGTGTGAGTTGTTTCTACAGAAGCTTAAATTCAACTTGTGGCTGTGTGTCTGTCCAAGACTGCCACATTGCCCATTGCCTTGACAAATGATGCTAGCTTCTACTGTGTCTTCTGTCACCTGGGGGACTCGTGGCCCCAGACCTTTCACCTTGGGGTATTCATTCAGCACTGACCCAATGTGCTAGCAGCTGGAGCAGCTGCCTCTGAGGAGAGTATGAGCTTCTTGGTAGGAGGCAGCTGGTGTTTGGCCTTCTTTCTAGACAGTGAATTGAGAACTTTAGGCTTTCGATAAAAAACTTCTCAGTATTAACATCTTAACACCAGAAGCCTGTTGGTGGAACACCATAGGAATGAGGGAGGGGAGAATTAGAAAAGAGGGAAAAAAACATTTTATAAGAGTATTCTAGAACTGCCTTTAATGCAATCACTGGATCCAGCAGCAACAGCATTTTATAGGATCACAGATTATAAGATCACGCATCTAGGACCAGACAAGACCTTAGAATCTAACCCCATCATGTTACAAATGATGGGATTAAGGCCCAGAATGGGGAAAATTATTTTTTTCAGGGTCACAAAGCTAGTATGGGCATAGTTTGAACTGAGAATTGCAGTGCACCCTCTTCTATATCAACCAGCTATCACTTTCATACTCTGTTTCATTGGGTTCCTCCTCTTTGCTTTGTTTTCAAGGTTTTGAATTAAATGTATTTTGTTGAATTCTTTTAACAGTCCTGAGGGTCAGTAGAGGAAGAATTTTTAGCATAGTAATTGTAGTAGAAATAATATCCCCCTCAAAACCCTACCTCTCATACATTTCTCAAGGTGGAGGCAGGCAATGATGCAGGGTATGTGTGGGGGACAGGGAGAGACAATAACAGCCGGGATGATGTACAGTGGGGAGTCTATGTGCTGTGAAGATAAATGTGAAAGTCTGCCAGGAACCCTGAAATATTATCAATTGAGCTCTGGTGATACCACTGATAGAGTCAGCACCATGGATAGTAAATTATAACTGTTCCTCTGAGTCTAACCCTACTTGGAACCACTGTGATAATCAGTTTGAGACAAAAGACGGTGGAGTGAATGTTGTTCCTTTATGTTCTGGTATCACAAGAAGGCAAGATAACACAGAACAGCCAATACCCCACTTATAGCAACTGCTTTGATGCAGATAGTGCTTCCCACTAGAGGGGGCAAACCACGAAAGGGAGTGGTGTGGTACAATGGAAAAGGCAGAGAACCTGGTTTCAAATTCAGATGGGAGGTGCCAGTACCTGGGGTGATTGAGAAAGGTTTCTGGATGCATGTCCAAATCCAATCTCCACCAGATAACACCTACCAATAACCGTTTTGCCTTTTCCCAATGTGATTCTAAACATATTTTCTCAAGAATAAGGATTGAGGAGAGCAATTTGTAACAATGCCCAAAGGGCTATAAAAATGTGCATATCAATTGGGGAATGGCTGAACAAGTTGTGTATGTGAATGCAATGGAATATCATTGTGCTATAAGAAATGATGAGCGGGCAGACCTTAGAAAAACCTGGGAAGACTCATATGAACTGATGCTGAGTGAAGTCAACAGATGCAGATGAACCTTGTACGCAGTAAGAGCCACATTGTGCCATGACTAACTTTGACAGACTTAGCTCTTCTTAGCAATGTAAGGATCTAATACAATGCCAAAAGGCTCATGACAGAGAATGCCATCCACGTCCAGAGGAGGAGCCTTGGAGTCTGATTGTAGAGTGAAGCTACTATTTGCTCTCTTTTGGGGGTTTTTGTTTCTTCTTTCACGTGGTTCTTCCCATTGGTTCTGATTCTCCTTTACAACATGACTAATGTTAAAATATGTTTAATATGAATATGTATGTATAACCTGTATCAGATTGCATGCTGTCTTGGGGAGTGGGAAGGGGGGGGAAGGGAAGAAAATTGAAAACTCAAAAGCTTATGGAAGTGAATGTTGAAAACCAGAAATAAATCAATTAACTTTTTAAAAAGGAATGTGATAGTGGTAGAAGATCAAGTAGCTGAGTTGTCCAAGGTGGCCTTGTGACTTTGAGCAAGTCACTTGACCTTCATGAGCCTGTTCAATACTACATGAAAGACTGAGAAAATGACATGATTAGAGTGAGAGCTTCTTAAGAACAGAGAAAGTCTTCTGCCTTTCTTTGTAACCTCACTGCTTAGTCCCACAGTACCTGGTGCACAGTAGGTACTTAACACATATTTATTGATCACCTTCTGTGGGTTAGATTTGATGGTCACCGAGGTCCTTTCCTTATAGCTCTAAGATTCTGAAATTCTTTGAAGGGAGGATGGGGCCGCTGGGAAGAAAGAGATTCCTGAAGCTTCAAAGCCCTTCCTTTGCCAATGGCCAGATACACAAGCCTCAGTCAATCAACCAATTCCCTTCACAGAATGGGGCCTGCCGACTTTGCCTTGACTGTCTCCCTTGTGACTGTCTTTGCAGTGGCTTTGTTTTTCCTACCTCTCCAGATTTGTATTTAGGGAGATGTGGGCAGTGTGGAGAGGGGTAGAGAGCCTCAGATGGGCTATGGGAATGTGTGTGGAATATAGCGACAGAAAGCTTGTGTGTGATGGTGAGAAGAGATCTACAGACAGATCTCGGATAGCGTCCTGGAATGCCAGGTCTTTGACAAGGAAGGAGGCAGTGGAAATCCATTGTGTAATCCGATTGAACAAACTTTCATTAAATATACCCTTCAGAGAAGGATTGTGGTTCAATGGCAGGAGGATGGAGTTTGGGGTCAGGGGACCTTTATTTGAATCATGGCTCTGCCATTTATGACTCATGTGAATTTAGTCAAGCTGCTTCCCCTCTTTGGGACTCAGTTTCCTCCTCTATAAAATGAGGGAGTTGGAATAGAAGATCCCCTAAAATGCTTTCTAGGGTAGCTTGGTGATACAGTGGATAGAGTGCAGGTCTGCAGTCAAGAAGATTTGGGTTCAAATCCAGTTTCAGACACTTACTAGCTGTGTGACCCTAGGCAAGTCACTTCACCCTATTTGCTTCAGTTTCCTCATCTGTCAAATGAGCTGGAGAAGGAAATGGCAAACCACTCCAGTACCTTTGCCAAGAAAACTCCAAATGGGGTCACAGAGAATCAGACACCACTGAAATGACTGAACAGCACCAGAGGACCCTTCTAACTCTAGTGCTAGGAGCCTATGATTTATACAGATAATAAAATGCCTGCCCTCAGGGAGTTAAATTCTAAAAGGGGTGGGGAACAACAGGAACATAGGTAAGTACAAACTATGCATTGAGTAAATAAAAGGCATAGGTAGGGAAGACAAAGAAACATGGCAGGGTCACACAACTGGTGGGGGAGGGCAGATAAAGAAAGGTCCCATGTTTGATTTCAACTTGGAAGGAAACTAAATATTTCAGGAAGCAGAGATGTAGAAGGAGAATGTTCCAGGCAGGGGATATAGTTGGTGTAAAATCAAAGGGATCTCACAAGGAATAAATTCTGCTTTTATAGTGTTTACACCATAGAAAATCGATGTTTCTGAAATTTACAAAATGCCTTATAGACAGACATGTTTGAGCCTACCAACAGCCCTGTAAACTGGATAATACTGGGATTGTTGTACCCATTTTCAGGTGAAGAAACTGAGACTTATAGAGGTTAAGTGATTATTCACATTCATTCAGCTGCAGAGTATTGCTGGTGAGATGTAGGTTTTCCTGACTCCAGGTTTAATGGTCTATCAGCTACATAATGCAAGTGGAAGTACTTTTAATGAGACTGTATTTTACTTGAGCAAATTGAGTATGAGCCCCTGTTCTCCATACATACCCCAAGTCCTCCCTGCCTTCTTATTCCATGGCATTTGAGGCCTCTAAGAATGGAGAATCATGCAGTAGATAGAGCACTGAGTCAGGAAGACTTAGATTTAACTCCCACCCTCAGATATTGACAAGCTGTGTGAAGCTGGGCAAAACCATCTATCTTCTATGAACCTCAGTTTGCTGATCTGTAAAATGACATGTTGACCTCTAAGGTCCCTTCCAGTTCTGTGACCTAGGGCTAAATATTCCTTCTAAATGGTTGCAGGGGAATTAGATATAACAAAAACAACCCAAAATAGAAATGACAACAGCTAACATTTGCCTAATGCCTATTATGTGCCGGCCACTGTGCTATGTACTTTACAAATATTATCCTGCTTGATCCTCACAATAACCCTGGGAGGGAAGTGTTATTATCATCCCCATTTTACAGATGAGGAAACAGATAAACAGAGGTTAAATGACTTGCCCAGGATCATACTGCTAATATCTGTGTGAGGTCATATTTGAACTCAGGTCTTTGTGACTCTAAGCCAGGTATTCTATCCACTCTAGCTGCCCGTACATGGATAGTTGCTCCCTGGATAAGGTTTGAGTATCATGGGGAAGATTCCCCCACTGACTCTCTGAAATTCTACTAAAGGCTCATTCTTGGGATAAAGACATGAACCTCTCAAGGCTCTTCCTTTAAAATGCAGATTTCCCTGGGAAGGAGAGAACATTAATTTGTAACACTCATGAAGACCTTGGAGTACATTCCTTTGTTAGACCCTGAGATCTGGCCACTCAAGGACTATGAGTTTGAGTAGAGGAGGAGAGCTGAGTAATTTTGGAGGTTGGGGATCCTTGAGGACAATTCTTTGGAGAGGACTTGTTAGATACCATAGGAGGATCATAGGATCTGAGATTTGAAGTTGGAAAACCATCTTATCTGACACCCTCAATTTACAAATGAGGAAACAAATCAGGGTGGTTAAGTAATTTACCTAAAGTCGTACAGTTAGGAACTGGCAGAGTCAGGATGTGAATCCGGGTCTTTTGACTCCAAAATCCAGTCCTCTGTCCACTGTACCACATTATCCCTGACACTGGGAGTATGAAGATGCCAGGCCAGTCCAGATTGGGGAAATGGCCAACTTTGAAGACCATTTATGGACTTTGCTGCAAAGGTCTGAAAGGATAATAACAGGGAAATGGCTGCTGGAAGGCTTGGGATCGAGGAATATGGGAAGTGATAGGGCTTTGACAACCACACTAACACTCCTTCAAAACCTGTGTGCCAACAGCACAATCTGGTACGAACTCCATGCCAGGGAGTGGCCTTACAAGACTCAACCGGCAGAGGCAATAATATGGCAGATGGGAAGAGGAATGAAACCCAACCTCAGCCAGATTGGACTGGGAAAAGAGATCTCGGTATGTGCCAGGCTGGGGGGCCCAGAAAGAGATTGTATTACAAGAAGAAGGAGACCCATATATGCCATCAACAGGAGTTGTGGGTTCTAATCTTGCTCTCATTTCCCTGCTTACAGAAATTATGAATGTTTCCCTAGAGGATAACCAAATGAGTATACTGAGTAACTTAATAGTTTGGGGTTTATAAAATCAGCTCTGTGGAAGCAAATCATTTCCTCCTGGCTGCTCTATGTGCAGTTCACTTTCTGAACCACCAATACCTGGCTTTGTTGGTATATCCTACATATCTAGGTTGTTTATTTCTAGGCACGGATATGAATCCAAAGCCTTTAACATGTTATAATACATGTTATATAATACATATTATACATATATAATGCATATGAACATATGTATGTGATATAGCCATATGTTCTTTGTAAAAATAACATAAATACTGACCAATTTCTAAATTTTAGCCTTTGTGCAAACAATATAAGGCAAAAGACATGTTGGGGGGGGAGAAGAAATATGACCACTTAGGTATAATTAAGTACAAGTGATGAGAAACTCTTTGGATAAATCAAAAATCAAGGTTTAAGGGAAAGACCAAGTAGAGAAGACTCTTAAGGTATCTCCAGCTCCTTCAAGCCTCTTTCAGATAAGAAGATACCTGTGAGTTTTCCTGTGGTCTTTAATGGTCTCCTTGGATTTGGGAAATAAACAGAAGCCCTAAAAGTTCCCTTCTGTCTCTACTATTTTGGAAAAAAAAAAATAAGCCCAAAAAAGTGTGAAATGATGGCTGGGGGAGCTCTATTTCTTGTTAATTGCCCATGTCTGGTTCTCTTTTAGGACATTCTTCTCTTCTGCTGGGCTTTTGAGCAGGAAGAGAGACCTACGTTCACCAAGCTTATGGAAATGCTGGAGAAACTGCCGAAGCGAAACCGTCGCCTTTCTCACCCTGGACATTTCTGGAAGTCTGCAGAGTAAGGGTCCCCCCTCAGTTCCCAGCTCCATCTCCGCTTCTCTCTACCTCCTGCCTCTGCCACTTTCAGTCTTATCTCACTGGCCATCTGTTCCCTCTCCAGTCCCACCTCTTCAGCCACCCCTCTCCTCTGCCTTCTCTTCTCTCCCCTTGCCTTCTAGTCTTCTAACTTTTTTTGTGCAGATTTAGAATAGCAGTGTACCAATAAGGGCTTCACAAAAGGAAGCAAAGTAATGTAATACTTAACAGCTAAAAGGAGATAGATACATTTTTCAGCACTCGTCACAGCATTACAAAATTTGGGAGTGGGAAGGGAACTCTAGGCAAACAGTGAAATCCCCATTATGATATCCTCAACAAGAGGCTGGCAGCCTCTACCTAAAGACCTCCAGGAAGGAAGACCCCACCACTTCCTGAGATGGCCCATCTTACTTTAAAATGGTTCTACTTATCAGTGTGCTTTTTTTCCTTATTCCAAGCTTAAATGTGTCTCTTGACCATGTCCATTCTGTCTTCTCAAGTTAAAGAGTGCAAAGTTAATCTTTCTTCAGCATGATAGCCCTTCATATACTTGAACACAACCATCATTCCTTGTCACTGCCCCCCTTGGCTACTGCCCCAAGTCTTCTCTTCTCTATGCTGTACATCCCCAGTTCCTTCAACTGATCCTTACATGCCGTGGATTCAATGCCTTTCACCACAGTGACAGCTTTCCAGCTTCTCTGTGTCCTTGCCAAGCTGTGGCATCCTGGATTGAACACAACATTTCAGATATGGTCAGACTGGGAAAGAATATGGCAGAACTAGCCATTCATTATTCATAGGGACTGTGCCTCTAGCAGCAACGTGGGGCAAAGGTTAGAATTCTGGGGCTGCAGTCAGGATGGCCTGAGTTCGAATGTGGCCTCAGACACTTAGTAGCTGCATGACCCTGGGCTAGTCACTTAGCCTTGGTCTGCCTCAGTTTCCCCATCTACAAAATAGGGATAACAATATGATGATAGTAATACTTTCCAAGGTTATTGTGAGGATAAAATAAGACATTTTAAAGCATTTCGCAAACCTTAAAGCACTATATAAGTAATAATTACCATCATCATCATTGTTGTTGTTGCTGCTGCTGCTGTTAGATAATTCAAGTAGCTTTTTTGGCTCCACATCAGACTCCTGGCCCACACTGAGCTTTCAATCCACTACAAACCCCAGATCATTTTTAAACAGATTTCTACCTAATAATATATTCCTCATGCCCACCACGTCTCTATCTCTCTTCTTTCTCCCTCTCTCCCTTCCCCTGACTGTGTCTGTCTCTGTGTCTCTGTCTCTCTGTCTCTGTCTCTCTCTCTGTCTCTCTGTCTCTGTCTCCCTCTCTCTCTCTCTCTGTCTCTATCTCTGTCTCTCTGTCTCTATCTCTGTCTCTCTGTCTCTCTCTCTCTGTCTCTGTCTCTGTCTCTCTCTGTCTCTTTCTCTCTCTCTCTCTGTCTCTCTCTGTCTCTCTGTCTCTCTCTGTCTCTGTCTCTGTCTCTGTCTCTCTGTCTCTTTCTCTCTCTCTCTCTGTCTCTCTGTCTCTCTCTCTCTCTGTCTCTGTCTCTCTGTCTCTGTCTTTCTCTCTCTCTCTCTCTCTCTCTCTCTCTCTCTGTCTTTCTCTGTCTCTCTCTTTCTCTCCCCCTTTGTGTGTGTTTATGTCTCTCTCTCACTCTCTCCCCAGCCTGCCAAGATGGTCCATGATACAAAAAAAGTTAAGAGCACCTGTTTTAGAGAAATACCAATCTGAAATGACTCTGACCATGTGACAAGATGATCCGCTAGCTAGACCAGTGTGAAATAGAACCTCTCTTAGTTTGATTAATTTACCCTGGGGTTGTGAAGCCTTGTGGCATTCCAATTCTGTCTCTTATCAGAAATCTCAGCTTAGACAATGAAAGGCTCTGGTTTCTGTGGTTTTCCTTTGTCATCTGAGACAAGAATTATGTCCACAAAGGTAAACTACCCAAATAAATCACTGCCTCAATACCAATCCCCTATTTGAGCTTCCATGAGGGTATAGAGGAGGGTTACAGCACATGAAAGGTGGACTGAGCCCTGGATTCTTTGTAGTCAGAGACAAAATCCAGGGTTTGACTGCTTTTGAGGGAGCTAGGATTTGTTGACTTTCCAATGTTTTATCCAGGGAAGCATGTGATTGAAGGATAACAATAATAATATTTATGTTGTTTTACTAGTTAATTGCAGTAGTTTGACACAGTTAGAAAACTTTTTGAAAAAGAACTGACTAGCCAATGATGCTAAAAGCACAAAGCCCTTATTGGAGGCATATTAGTCAAACAAAGGGGTTCAGGAGGCACAGAGAGGGAAGGAGAGATAACAGGGGAAGGATGCAGCCACAGAGGTTATGATGGTCTTGGCACCACTGTGAGAGGAAGATTAACAACCCTCCACCACAGTCCTTCATTTCAGTGCACACAGCTTTAGGTCTCTGGCTCCCAAGGCATTCTGTTTTTGGACAGTTCCCTTTATTAGGCAATGGGAGACAGTGTGACTATATGGAATAGTGGATAGAGAGCTGGCGTTGGAGCCAGGAAGTCTGCAGTGCAAATCCTGCCCTAGGCATGCATTAGCTGTGTGACCCTAGCCAAGTCACTTAATCTCTTGTTTGCTTCAATTTCCTCATCTGTAAAATGGAGATAATAATAGCATCTATTTCCCAGGGTTGTTGTGAGGATTAAAGGAAATAACGTATGTAAAGTGCTTTGCAATAAAAAGAAAAAGCCCCATATAAATGCTAGCTATTGTTATTTACACACAAACACATACATACACACATATACACACTCACACACACATACACACATGCACACACATACTCACACATACACATATACACACGCGCGCACACACACACACACACACACACATACTCACACATACACACATACACTCATATTTCTCTTCTCCAGGCTATATACAGACCCAATTTTTTCAAGTCATCCTACACCAAACTAGAAGTCAGTCTTAGAGACTAACTACATGATACAGTCAAAGAAGTAAAGAATTTGAAACAGGAGATATGAGTTTAAAGCCCAGCTTTGATCACACTTAGTGTGTGACCTTAGAGATATCACAAGGGAAATGATTGGCCATGTACAAGGTCAGAGACCATCTAATTCAACCTCCTCATTTGATAGACAAAGATGTTGAGGCCTCAGGAGATTGTGGCTTGCCAATGGTCACATAAATTGTGAGTAGCAGAGACAAGATTTGAAGCCACAAAGGTGCTCTTTCCACTACTGCCTCATTAATTAGGTGACTGCTGTGGTATCTTGTACCTCTAGCCTCACTCAATTACCATTTCTCAGATATTTCATGCAGTATATGTAATTTCATCTGCTGGTGAACTCCTGCTGTGAAATTTCCCTTCACTAAGTCTATGACTGTGTGGCCAAGTGCTAGGCAGTTGCCCAAGTCAAAGAGAAGTTAATAGACTTACCTATAAACATTCATTTTTTAAGCATCATAAACAGGATTTGAACCCAGGTCTTCCTAATTACAATACCCCACAGAATCTCTGATTTTAAGGATCACATTAATGTGTGTGGGTGGGTGTGTAAATATGTAGCAACAGGAATTCATGAAATATTTTGGTCCTCAGTAGACTGACTGAAGCTTTCTTTGAATGAGGGCTTGGTCAAGCAATAAATGAGAATTTATTAAGCCCCCACCATATGCTAGGCTTGGGGGAAACAAATACAAAGATTGAAATTTTCCCTATTCTTGAGGGACTTTCTCTTATATTAGTCACTATTGACATTTAACAGCTAGTTCATCTATGACCCAGACTAATGACATAACACACCTAAGCATAAGCTTACGGTTAGACATCTGGTTGGAAATGGCTAATAGGTAGTTGGTGATGGACTAAAAAAGGAGACTAATACTGGATATACAAAACTGGCAATCATCTGCATAGAGAGGAGAAGTTGACCCTGGGAGAACTTTCCCACAGTCTCATTACTAACCACCACTCCCCACCTCCCAGATCTCTCTGTCACAGCTCAAAAGGGACTAGAGGTCAGAGAATTTCCCTGGGCATGTCAGCCTGCCCCTAATCACTGTAATTCTGTTGCTTCCCAGTTTACCAGTTGCATGGAGACAAGGGGAAGATGAGGAGGTGGGAAGAGGAAATGAGAGCCTTTGCAATTTTCCTCTCACAAATGTCTCTCTGGCTTTCTCATCAAGGGGGTGCTTTGGCTTCCCCTCTCCATCTCTACCTGTCTTTGGGGTAATGATCCTGGCATTATGTGCTGGGAATGATTTGCTTTCAGTGGGCTTTACATTTCCTGGCCAGGAAATACTTACTGATCTCTCCAAGAGGCAGCAATAAAATGAGACTACTCCCCGGCTTCTGTCCCCTGTGGTTCTATCAACTGTAGGCTCTATTGGTTTAGGTATATTCAGAAGTTCCCTGAGCCCCTACTCTATTCTTACACCTGCCAATACTGAGACCTGAAGGTATTTTCATGCTAGGCAGGCAGTAGTCCCATGACAGTGGTACAAAATGGAATACAATTTGATTATCAAGGATTTACTCAGCACCTACTATGTGCTAAGCTCTGTGGATACAAAAGGCTAAAATGAAGCAATCACTGTACATGCAGAACTGATATTATAGTGGGAGGAGGGGGTACAGCACATACCAGATAAGTGAATACAACAGGTACAGAGAGTTAACACAGAATAATCATGAGTGGGGAGAACTAATGAATTGGGATGAGGAAAGATCTCCTATAGGAGGTGGCAATTGAGCTGAGCCTTGGACGGAATTGGTGATTTGAAGAGGGAGAGATGAGAGATGAGGACAATTTCTACATAGGAAACAACCTGAACAAAAGCACAGAGATAGAGATGAAATGTATTGTACAGCAGATGTGTCAAGCTTAGGGCTCACAAAACTCTAGAGTGCAGTTCGAACCAGATTAAAATAGAATTAGGAAAAATTTCAGAAAAAAATAAAATGCAATGTAGATAATGTTAATTTATAGTTTTCTAAGTCAATATATGATCACACTGGAATCCATTTCAATTTGAATTTGACACCACTGCTATACAGGATATAGTAAGGCCATTTTGGCTAGACCACAGAGTATACAGAGGGGAGTCTATGTGGGATGAGGCTGGACAGGTCAAATGGGGCCAGATGGGTGTATGTGTGTATATATATATATATATATATATATATACATATATATATATATATATATATATATAAAAACATTGGCGAGATAGAAAGAAGATTTAGCAACTGATTGGATGTGAGTGAGGTGATGCTGCTGCTCCTACAACTGTTAATAATAACGAGTATTCATATAGAACCTTGAGTTATCTCTTTTGATCCCCTCAACAACCCTGGGAGCTATGTGTTCTTATCCCCATTTTAGAGATGAGGGAATTGATATTGGGAGAAGTGAAGGTTTTTGTCCAGGGTTTCACAGTTAGCTCAGTTTCTGAAGCAGGATTCCCACTCAAGTTTTCCTGACTCCATGACCAATATTCTCCCCATTATGACACCTGACTGCTTAGAGTCAGCAAGAATGAGGAACTGAGGATGATGCTGATGTTGCAGACCTGAGTGGATGGTGGCATCCTCAACAGTAATTTAGAAGTCAGGAAGAGGTGATGTTTATAAGAGAAAGATAATTAATTTTATTGTCAATAGGTCATGCTTGATATGCCAGTTAGACATTCAGTTGGAAATGTCCAATAGGTAGCTGGCTTCAAAAAAGACACTAACAATGACTATACAAAATGAACAATGATCTGCATAGAGGAGATGATTAAGCCCCTAGGAGTTTATGAGGTTACCAAGTGAGAGAGTATAGAGAGATAAGAGGAGAAGGTCAGGACAGACCCCACAGTTAGCAAAAGCTACATATAATAATGATCCAGCAAAGGAGACTGAGTAGGAATGGTCAGACATGTAGGAGGAAAACCAGTGTCATAAAGACCTCAGGAGGAAATAGTGTCCAGGAGGAGAAGGCAGCCAGTCTTGTCAGATGTTGTGGAGATGTCAAGAAGGCTAATAAGGAAAAGAATTTATTAAGATGAGGATAAAAATACTTATACTACCTCTCTCACAGGGTCATTGTGATATGGAAAGTACCTTCTAAGATTTATAGTGTTCTAAAATGAGTTATAAGAGGGAAAAAAAAAATCTTTGTAAACCCAGAAGCCCTATAGGATGAACTAGAAGGGAATTAGAACTCATCCCTCTTATTTTATAGATGAGGAAGCTGGCCCCAGGAAGAGGAGGGAATATGCCCAAGTCACATACCTGGGAAGGGTCTGAGGCAGGATTTGAACCTAGATCTTTCTGACTCCTAATCCCATGTTGTATCTGCTCCAACATTGTGAAGGAATTCAACATGTTGAGCTTGGAGAAGGGAAGACTCAAAGGGAAATGAAAGCTGTCTTGCTGTAGTTGATAGGCTAGTATATCAAAGAAGGATTCATCTTATTTTGCTTGGCCCCAGAGAGTAGAACAAGAAGTAACTGGGTGAAAGTTTTATACAGGCATTTTGAGTTGAGGTGAGAAAAAATTCCTTAACAATGAGAACCATCCAAAAGTCATTTGGGCTGTCTTGGGAAGTAGTCATTTCCCCTTTTCCTTAATCCTACAAACAATGGTGGGATGAGCATTAGTCTAGTATTTTTATTCACATGTGAGTTGGATTAGCTGG
>CM053587.1:335460643-335475418 GCA_028646515.1 Pseudochirops corinnae
TCTCTTTCTCTATAGCTCTCTTTTCTTTCCTTCTCTTTTATTCCTTAATTCTTTCCTTTTCTTTTCCTTCCTTCCTTCTTTCTTTTCTTCCTTCCTTCCTTCCTTCATTCTCAGAGTTGGTGTACTTAAACCAATTTTCAACTCATTGGATTAGGATTTGTTTCTCCAGCCTCTATTTCTCATGAAGAGGTTGGGTTTGGTGGGGGTTGAAAAAAAGACTTGTGTCATAGGCTACTGTACCTTCACAATCTCTTGTGCAATCTGCCTTGTTTTGTTGACATCCAAGACAATTTTGGCATCTCTCACCACTGAGTACAGAGTCCGTCCTTTACACAGACTGGAAAACAAGAAAGGAAAGGGGAAAAGAGAAGAATGACATAAGTCACAGAGAGGCCACATCAGTGAAAAAAATATAGACACATAAGCAACACAATGAAAGTAACAAACATAATAAGTCTCCATCATAATATTAAGACTACAAACATGGGAATACATCTTAGGTGTTTTTTCCTGGGTGCTTCTGTAAGGAAGATGGCTCAGATACCGTTGGTATAAACACCTGAGTATCCAAGAATATGAATTAGAACGCTTTATCCAAAAGTTACTATGGTAGTGTTCAATACATTCCTCAGCATCTCACAGGTTAAAGGTAATGAATAAATCAGTGGTTCTCAAACTCAGATCCATAACAAGGGAATGTCAACAGGTTGTCTCAGGGTGCCAAAATGTGAAGGCACTGATAGTCCGTGTACACTGGTAGAAACAACTGAACTTAGCAAATAGTAAGCAAGGATGATGAAATAAAATAGGAAGTTACCAGATAGTGGGCACATAGAATCATAGACATAGAACTGGAATGGGATTTATTATGGGTCTAGCTACAGTTAATAAGAGGCAGAGGTGAGATTTAAGTCTTTGAGACTAAGTCCTTAGACTTCAAATCCATTAGTCTCTCCATTAGACCACAATGCCAATTTCTTTCTCCTTTAGTTGAACCCAGCTGAGCTCCTCTCTGGTGAAGCCCACTTGTCTCTTTCCCTAGTGTGTCCTTCCTAGGGGCCTCGGGGAACCCTGGTGTCTCTGTCACCACCCCACCTTGGGACAGTGTCCCAGCATCTCATACCACCCTTTCATTCCAAGGGCTATGATGTTTCTCATAGGGGTTGGTTTCCACTCTGCTCAATTAGAGTTATCTTAAAATTTTTATTTGAAACTTATTGCCAAACATTGTGGCTAAGGAGGAGGCAAATCGCTCAGCTCCCACATACCTACTCCAGTAAAACCTTGAAGTTCACAACACACTGAATGATGATAAAAAAAATCTAATGAGAAGCTATAGTAAGTAACTTCTTTCACTGCACAATGGGTCATCAGAATCTCATGGGCAATTGGAAAAAAGGTCCATCTAATAAAGTGAGCTTGAGTCCCGTATAGCTTTCCAGTATAACATATGTGCAGTCAGGCACATGTGAAGTCTGCAAGGCTTTGCGTATGGAGGAAACAAAAGTGAAGGGTTCACATGAGAAAGTCTCAGGGTGGCTAGAAAGCCACAGGTTAGGAACATTGGAAATATTGGATAATACAGGCAGGAACCAACTGGCTTTAAAACCAGAATGGCCCAAGCCCAAAGGTTCTGAGATTCCTAACCAAGATGGCCATGAAAGTCCAACCACAAATATCCAGTGGGTCCTGACCCAGAGAAGTGGACTTACAAGGGAAGCCAAGGTGAGATCAAGTGGAGATAACCATCTAGGGAGTAGAGTCTGGCTCTGGAACACAACTCCAGTTCGGGACTTCCCTTTGCTTTCCCATACAAAAATCTCACTGGAATTAGTGGAAAAGAATGTCAGTATTGATGAGACCCCAAAGAGGGGATACCTCAGTTGGGTCACAAGGAAATGAGCACAATCCCTCATCTGTTCTTTAGACGGGTACAAGTCTAATCCTCATCACTCCTCACCTGAACTTCTGCAATGGTCTCCTAGGTCTTCCTGTCTTGTTTCTCTCCACTCCAATCCAGCCCCCATTCTATTGTCAGAGTGATTTTTCTAAAGTGTAGTTCTACTCATGCCACTCCTGTCTTCAATATTTCTAGTGGCTCCTCACCTCCAAGATCAAATATAATCCCTTTTGTTTGGCATTCAAAGTCTTTCCTAACTTAGTCCTTTCCTATCTTTCTCATTTCCTTACACAATGGTTGCCTTCACACATCCTATAGTCAGTCCCTCCACACTGACCCACTTTCTTTTCTTCACACATGATGTTCCATTTTCCAACCTGATGCCTCTACGTTATCTGTCCCCTAAGGCTGGAAAACTCTCTCCTCTGGCATTTCCCTCTCAGAATCTTGGCCATTCTTTAAGACTCTGCTCCAGCTGGTAGCCTGTTGTCTCCTCTAAACCAACTTCTATCTACTCCATAGGAATCTTGTATTGCTGTGTCTGTGACCTAGCACCTGCTTCTGTAGGTGCTACAGGCCCACTTTCACAGCAGCCACAGCTACCGAAAACTTGGAAAAGAAAGCTCTCCCTACCTGGTTTTCAGAGGTTTGACAACAGAAATGAATATGGTTTTGTCAGTGGAAATAACATTAAAGAAGTGTTATTAGCTCTTTGGCCACTACAAAGTGGTATAGTGGACAGAGCTATGGCCCTGGAGTCAGGAAGACCCGAGTTCAAATCTAGCCTTATACACTTACTGTTTTGCATAATCCTGGGCAAATCACTTAACCTCCATTTTCCTTGATTTCCTCAATAGTAAAATAAGATCTAACACATTGGGTTGTTATGAGGATTATGGGTAGCAGAGAAAGCTACAGCAACTCTGTCTTGCCTGTAGTTTCTCTATCTTGCCCCTACCTGTCCCCAGATTTTGACCTTCCTTACTGCTAAAATACCATGGACAGTTCAATCTATTAGGGTGGTAGCTAATTGAAGAAGAGCCTTTCCTGTTCCTAGCCCCTTAACAACAGACCTGAAGTACCCCATACCCAATTCATCTCTCACCTAAATTGAAACCTACATAAGTTTTGTTTCTTTTTACCTTCAAAATGTCTCCACCCACATGAGTGGGGCTCCCTTGCTGATGAACTCAATAAACCATCTTTGGGTTTGGTTTGGGGGTTGGTTCTGGTTTGTCCCAGCACTGACAATTTTCCCCACAGGATCAAATGAGGTACATTGTGTAAAGCACTCAGGACAGTACTTGGAACATAGTAGGTACTTAATGTATTTTTGTTCTCTCCCCTCTGCCTTCCCCTATGGGCTACAGGACTTTGCACCTGACTTAACTTCCTACATATAATTCCCTCCCTCATTAGAACATGAGGTCCTTGAGAGTTGGGTCCATCTCTGTTTTTCTATTTGTACCTCTAGCACTTGGCATAGTGATACGCATATGCTAAGTGCTAAAGGACAGATTTTTCATTCACTCATTCATTTATGTTGTTTCCTCCATACACGTAAGCCCCTTGAAGGCAGGAGCTGCTTTTTCTTTTTCTTTGTATCCTCAGAATTTATCATAGCACATAGACCAGCCTTGATAAATGCTAACTGATTGCTACACTAGTCGGTAAGACCAAAACAAACCATTCAGTCACCCACATAGAGAAATTTCTTGTTGCTAGTATAAGACTAGGAGTTTTAACTCAAGTTAGACTTGCGCTTATTCTTGAATGGTGCCTTATAAAAGAACTTTGCTGTTCTGAGGACATCATCTCACTTGGTCCCTAACACACTAGTTAGTGAAAGGATGAGGTTACAATTTCAATTATAGGACAATCTTGAATATACCCAGGAGTTCATTTCTTGAGAAATTCTTAGAGTTTTTAATTCATCTAATTAACATTTATGGTGTACCTCCTTCGGGCAAAGAATTCTACATGACAACTTTTCCCATCCTCACCCAGCACCTGCCCCAGGTGAGGCATCTGAGTGATAAAACAGGGGGAAGGCAAACTGAGTTGAATTCCCACAGCACCTTTGTCCTAAGGCCACTGTATGAGTTGGGAATGTGATGAACCCAAACCAAGCCTGACCACCTCTAGTATGCATTAGCAGATTATACTGATGAAGGCAGCAACTATCAAAGGCAGAGGTGGGAAGAAAGTTGTATAACCAATTAAAATCTAATCAGCATTTAAATTTCTGAAATGGAGACCGTACATGGATGTCACCTCCAACCTCTCCCACCAAGTATTTCTTTCTTGAATAGCCACCTACACTCATTATAGGTTAGAGCTAAGGGGAGAAAAAATCGGTACAGTAAGCCTGAGAAAACAATTTAAACAGACTTCAATTTTCCAAGATGTTAATTTGATCTAGGCTAATGATATGACAGTATTCTCTTTCCCTCCCCCTCTGCCTTCATCCTCCCTTCTGATGGAAGCTGCTATATTTCATCTTAGTATTGAGAACAGCTGCAAAGAAAGCTAGGGCTGGAATACAACTGAATAAGCAATTGTTGGGTACCCATTGTGTGCTATCCTCTAGAGCTGTCAAATTGATCTTCCTAAAGCACAGGCCTGATCATGTTATCCCCTCTGTCCCCTCCACTCAGTAAACTCCAGTGGCTCCATATTACCCTGAGCATCAAATGTAAAATCCTCTGTTTGAGTTGAAACCCCTCCATGTCATGTCTACTCCCCCTCCCCCTTTCTTTTCTTCTTATTCTTAACCCCCCTCCATATACTCTATGACACTGGCCTCCAGAAACATTCCACCTTATGCCTCCAGGCATTTTCACTGTGGCTGTCCCTCATGTCTTTCTATTTCTCCTTCTCTTTGACTCCTGGCCTTCCTGGTTTCCTTCAAGTTCCAGCAAAATCCTACCTTCTGCAGAAAGCCTTTCCCGAGTGCCCCTAGCTAGTGTTTTCCCTTTGTTGATTATCTACAATTCATTCTATCTATAGTTTGCTTGTACACAGTGCTTTGCATGTTGTCTCTCCCATTAGACTCTGGAGTCCATGAAGGCAATGACTATTTTTTCCTTTCTTTGTACCCAATGCTTAGCACACAGCAGACACTTAATAAATGCTTGGTGACCTGAGTTGCTAGAGACTGGGCTTTAATCTGGAGACACAGAGACAAAATGAAAAATGGTGCCTATCCTCAAGAAGCTTACAAGCAAAAAAAAAAAAGCAAATAAATACAAAATGAATGCAAAATATGAGAGAATCAGAAAGTGTGAGAGAAGAGAAGAGAGGGGAGAGAGAGAGACAGAAAGACAGAGAGAAGAGAAAGAATCAGTAACTGGGGAAGGGGATGGTAGAAAATCAAGCAATAAATCTTTACTAAGCACTGTGTGTCAGGGATTGTCCAAGGAGCTGGCTATACAAAGACAAAATAAAAATATATATATATATATATTGCCTGCCCTCAAGGAGATTACATTCTCCCTGGAGAGTATAGCATATGAAAATAAGGTTCTATATACCAATTTCAGGGAGGGGGGAGCTCAAGGAGTCCCTCAGAAGTCACTTAATCATAAAGAAAT
Source organism: Pseudochirops corinnae (assembly GCA_028646515.1). Lineage (NCBI taxonomy): Eukaryota > Metazoa > Chordata > Mammalia > Diprotodontia > Pseudocheiridae > Pseudochirops > Pseudochirops corinnae. Next base: position 335,466,137 of record CM053587.1, read on the forward strand.
GACACAAACTCAGTGAATAAAAACTGCCAGTGAAGGGGAAAGTGCTGTACCTTGGACAGCTCTAAAGGTGCCCAAAGTATTTCCTTACAACAAGCTTAAAATCACCTCTTTATAGCTTCCATTCTCCTGGATCTGCCTTCAGGGACCTTGAATTTACCCAGAAACTCATTGCCTCTAGAAACTCCTAGCTCCTTCTGAAGCTCAGATTGAGCTCTGGCTTTCAGAGGGAGTCTTCTCTTTACATATGCATATATATATATATATATATGTGTGTGTGTGTGTAGTATACAATATACACATATAGATATATACATGTATGCACACATATGTATATACAAACATACATGTAAGTATATATGAGTATATGTATACGTGTATATATCTCTATCTTCATATATGTATGTATATACATGTTTATATATGTGCGTATATAATGTTATATTACGTAAAATATTATATTTTTATATACATACATATATACATACACACATATGACAGTGTGCCTTAAAGCCCTGTGCTAATTCCTGGGCATACAACGACAAAAAAACTCAGCTGCTTGCCTTCAGAGGATTTTCATTCTATTGGCCTAGTTATATTACAAAGAGAAGCTGGTAATTCAAGGAGAGAGAAGGTACTAAGGGCTAGAAGGGTCAGGAAAGGCAATGGGAAAGGGATGGTATCTGAGTTGTGCCTTCAAGGCAGCTAGGGATTCTAAGAATCACAGGGGAGGAGGAAGTACATTCCAGGCATGAGGGACAGCCTAGGCAAAGATGTGAAGGCAAGAGATGGAACGTGAAGTTCAAGATGTGGAATGGTAGAGTCAGAGAAGGGCAAGTGGGTCATTTTGGCTAGAATATAGAGAGAATGAAGGGAAGCGATATTAAATGAGACAGGAAAGGTAACATTTCATTGAGCACATTTTATGGGCAAGGCATTTATTGTCGGCTTTACTGTTGTTGAGTCATTTCAGTCAGGTCTGACTCTTCATGACACCATTTTTTTTTTTGGCAAAGATACTAGAGTGGTTTTCCCCTTTCCTTCTCCAGCTCATTTTACAGATGAGGAAACTGAGGCAAATAGCAGTTTAAGTGACTTGCCAGGGTCACACAGCTAGTAAGTGTCTGAGGCAGGATTTGGATTCATGAAGATAAGTCTTTCTGACTCCAGGCAGTCTATCCATTGAGCCACCTAGCTGCCCCTATAGGTTTTATTAAGCACTCACTACATGCTGAGAACTGAGTACTAGGAAGGAAGACAGTTTTTACTCTCAAGGGACTTAGTTCCAATGGGGGAAGAGGGAAGACAGAAGGGAGCTGACCTGGCATGGTGTCACTGTGCTGGCTTAGAGCTGGTAGGTGAGATGTCAGCTCCAGGCCAGATAAGGTCACTTATTAGAGTACAGGGGGGTTGAAGGAAATGGAGTCCAAGCCTTCAATGGGGAGGAAGTGGAGATGAAGGCTAGAATGGGAATGGCAAGGGGTAGAAATTTCATGAAAATGGGGGTCATATGTGAAGGAGGCTCTAAAGATGAGTAATACATGGTCCCTAGCTTCAGGAAGCTTATACTCAAATGTAGCTTCCAAGACAGGTACCAGCTGCCTCCCAACATATCCTCCATGTCTCCACAGGACAGATTACAAGCTCACCCCCTGGAAGTTTGGCAAACCATCCAGCCAACAGGGCCACAGAAGTATGTTGGGTATTTACTGTAAATTAGCCTGAAAGTAGTTTTACTGGAACTGAATGAACCCAGTTCCTAAAGCATGAAAATATTTCATCTTTCATGGCCTCTGTGGGGTGGGACCACATTGCTGAACAGATGGCCAGCAACAGAAATGATGATGGCACTCCAAGCCAGGCTGGTCCAAGTGCCAAAACCTCACAGAAAGCTCAGGGACCCAGGAGCTGGAGGGTTGATGACAGCAAAAACAACCACAAATGACCCTCCAATAGTGTTTTAAAGTTTGAAAAGGGTTGTTTATCTGCTTACTGAGGGAGAAGGGCACAATGGAAAGAGAGTCAGTTTGAGAGCTGAAAAGGAGCTTGTTCAAGTCTTATACACTGGCTGTGTGGCACTGACATTCTATACACAACTCTCTAAGATTATAATAAATTGCAGAGAATGGGCCAGCTTCCTTTGGGAGAGGGATTCTCCATATTTATGAAATTACATGTTCACTCCCTGTGCCTCTCTCAGATACTATGGGTAGTGACATCCTCACAATGAAGAAACTGAGGCTCAGAGAAGTTAAGTGACTTGTGTAGGATGATTAAATCTCATAGATCTCACAAGTGGGATGTGAATTCAGCTTTATTGATTCCTAGTGTCCCTCGCCTCCCCCCCCCCCCCAGAGACCTTGTGTTTATTATCTATCTTCGTATTTATGCATTCATTCATTTATTTATAGACCTACATGTTGTCTCCTCTCAATGGAATCTAAATTCCTTGAGGGTAGGGATTATTTCATTTTTTTTTTTTTTGTATTCCCAGCACCTACCACGATGGAGGGCATATAGTAAATGCCTAAGAAATGCCTCTTGACTGATGGAATTGATTGATTTTGTTGCTGTCATTCACTTATTTAAGCTGTGTTTGATTCTTCATGACCCCGTCTAGGGTCTTCTTGGTAAAGATTCTGGAGTAGTTTGCCATTTCCTTCTGCAGTTCATTTTACAGATGAGGAAACTGAGGCAAACAGGCTTGAGTGACTTGCCCAGGGTCACACAGCTAGTGAGTGTCTGAGGCCAGATTGGAACTCAGGTCTTTCTGACTCCAGCTCCAATGCTCTATGCACTGAGCCATGTGGCTGCCCCTATTGATTGATAGATGGACTGTACCTATTCTAAGTACATTACTTTATTCTATATGAGCCAAAATGTGTAGTGATTGAACTTGGTCCTAGAATTCCAAAAAAGACACAGAATATTCTTTTCTGTTCAAATGTACATCCTGAACAATGAGACTGGGGGAGAATTCTGGGGAAGGGCTGGTGCCCTTGAGTGAGGTTAAGCATGATTTTAAAGGCCAAATTGAAACAACCTGGCTCAAAGGCAGCTAGATGTTGTGGTGGTTGGAGTGATGGGCTAGAAGACAGGAAGACCTGAATTCAAATCCAGCTTTAGACACTTATTAGTTGTGTGTGTCACTTAATCTCTACCTCAGTTTCCCCATCTGTAACATGGGGATAAAAATAACATGTATCTCCCAGGCTTATTGTGAGGATCAAATGAGATCATATTAATAAAGTGTTTAGCACAATGCTTAGCATATAACATGGATGTTTCACAATACTGCTTACAGCCCCGGTGTTCTAGCATGGAGAATCTCATTTATTGACTGCTTTATAACCAAACGATCAGAACAATTCCACCATCAGACCTTAAGAATTTTCAACTGTTTTTTAGAGGTGGAAGACAAGAGGACCCAGGGCAGAGACCTGGGGGGTGTTCCTCCTTCCCAACAGAAACAGAAGGTTGAGACAAGAATAAAGACCCATCAATGGCAGCATCTTAGTAGGATGAAGAGAACCCTGGCTCTGGAGTCAGAAGATGAGTTCAGATCCCACTTCTGAAACTTACAACCCGTGTGACCTTGAACAAGTCCAGTTAGCGTGCAATTATTAAGTGCCTACTATTTGTCAGACACTGTGTTAAGCACTAGAAACCATTTTGTGCCTTGGTTTTTCATAAAAGGAAGGGGTTGGGCTAAATGGTCTTCCTTCCAACCCTAGATCTGATCTTATGTTGTTAGGCAAATTACTTAATATATCTGGGCCTCAGCTTCCCTTTCTGTAAAATGAGAACCTGGTAGATAGGTGGATAGAAGATAGAGTGGACAGAGTACTACTGGGCCTGGAGTTGGGAAGACTCAACTTCCTGAGTTCAAATCTGGCTTCAGACACTTACTAGCTGTGTGACCCTGGGCAAGTCACTTCACCCTGCTTGCCTCAGTATCCTCATCTACAAAATGAAGGATCACAGTATCATTTACAGGTGAGGAAAGCGAGACAAAGAGAGGTAACCAAGGTCACATAGTTCCCTGATGTCTGAACCAGAATTTGATCTTAGGTCTTGTCAACTCCAAATACATCCTTCTATACACACACACAGACACAGACACAGACACAGACACACACACAGACACACACACACACACACACACACCTTGCTGAGGCATTTGGATGAAATAGTCTTTGAGTTTTAGATTTATATGGATCGATAACAGTTTTAGAAGTAGGAAAACCAAGGCTCAGCAAAATAACTTCCCTTAGAAGGCACAAAGTCCTGAATCCCCATCTAGCAGTCCAACAATGGGACTCTGGCCCTATCTGTCACCCCAGGGGAAAATAAATGAACTGAGGGACAGCAGGCCAGGATTGGAGATGCTGGGGAGAATTCCTTCTGATCACAACTTTGAATGTAGGGCACTTCAAAGATAACTGTTATTTCCAAAATCTCCTCAACTGTCAGAAAGGATTACCAATCCATCTTTGAGAACAGATATCTCCCCCCCACCACCCCCCTTGCAGCCTTTTATACATTTTCCACAGCCCAGAAACAAAAAAAAAACACCTTAATTGTTCTCAATATTATTTCTTCCCCTCCTTTGCAAATAAATCTCATTGAAAGTGACAACTTATACAAGGCATTGAATTCCAGCCCCCTGGAGTGCTATCAATCATCTGAACAATGGTAGGAATGAATATTGAAGATATTAGCCCTGAAGCTCTTGGAGTTATGATTTTTAAAAATGCCAGCTTAATGGTATAAGGAATGGGAAAGACCAGGAAGGGCATGAGTAATATCAGATGCTTTTGCAGGTTTGGCATCTGAATGGCAAAAGGCATGCCAGGTAAATGAAGACACATGGGTAAAATGGCCATTGACATTAAATAAAAGAAGGAAAGAGAGAACCCAAAAAGGGGAAGCAACAAGAAAAATGACAATTACCCCAAGCGATCCAAATATGCAGAGCAGCAGATAGCAGATTCTGGGGGAGCCAGTAATCCCTGTCTTTTTCTTTTTTGTATTTTTATAAGAGAGGCTTTCATTACTCATCTGCTAGCCTTCAATGCGGCAGTCATGCTCAAGTAAATGCAGGAAAATAAACGATGCTATGAAATTTGATGAGTCTTTGGTCCCCAGTAGCCAATGGGCCAAAAGCTGGTTGAATAGGAAACTTGAACACTCCAGTGGGGATTTCCAGATCCCCATCTGCTCCTTCTGTTTTGTAGGGCTGCCCACCAGTGAAGCCAATGCGACTATGATAGTGATTCAGTGGAGTTGGCCATCTGGCCAAGGAGCTATGAGACCATGTAGTAGCCAGACCAACCTTCCTGTGAGCCAGCTGGTCCATGTGCAGGTGAGGTCAACACTTCCCTGTGGCCAGCAGCAGCCATCCACAAGGTTCCACTCAAACACCACCTTCTGCATGAGGTCTTTGATAATGTTTTCCCCTCTACCAGACTGGCTTTGTATTTCCTTTCTGTGTATTTGCACTTATTTCTATGCGCCTCTATAGTAGTGGTTCTCAACCTTCCTAATGCCCCGACCCTTTAATACTCTTATGTGGGTGTATCTGCATGTGGACGGACCCACCTGGAGACAGATAGAGGAGCAGTGTCTTGGTTCCTAAGACCATTGGAAATATGTGTTTTCTGATGGTCTTGGGTGACCCCTGTGACCCCTGTGAAAGGGTCATTTGACCCCCAAAGGAGTCGCAAGCCACAGGTTGAGAACCGCTGCTCTATAGAGAGGCTGTGTGGTGTAGTGGATAGAGAGTTGGCAACAGAGCCAGTAATACCTGGGTTCAAGTCCCACCTTTGACATATCCTGACCATGTAAGCAGTTTTGTCTCCTGCTAATGTCCAGGGATGTTCAGAATTAGAGAAGGAAGCCAGGCTAGAAAAATGACACTAAATAGCCTTCTAACAGCTAGATGGTGCAGTGGACAGAGCACCAGGCTTGGAATCAGGAAGAACTGAGTTTAAATCTTGCCCTCAGACACTTACTAGCTGTGTGACCCTGGACTAGTCACTTAGCCTAGTCACTTAGCCCTGTTTGCCTCAGTTTCCTCATCTGTAAAATGAACCAGAGAAGGAAATGACAAACCACTCCAGTATCTATGAACCCTCAAAGAGAGTCAGATATGACTGAAACAATTGAACACCATTCATTGAGCCTGTTGGGTTCTTTGCATTGGCCCCATTTGCCATCAGCATAAGGCATAGTTGAGCTATGAATCAGAGTCAGGAATACTTTACAGTATCTGAAGAGATTCACAGAACCTCCACACTAGGCAGCTATTAGATTGAGTGCTGGGCCTGGAGTTAGGAGGACCTGACTTTGAATCCAGATTCAGATACTTACTAGCTGTGTGAACATCACCAAATCACTTAATTTATTTGCTTCTGTTTCCTCAACTGTAAAGGGGGCATCATAATAACATTCACCTCCCAGGGTTGTGAGAATCGAATGAAATAATAATGTTGGTAAAGAGTCTAGCAAGAATCTAGCCTGGCGCATAGTAGATGCCATCTAAATTCTTATTCCCTTCCCTCTTCCTTCCTTTCTACTTCAAGCATGAGTTTATTTACTTTTCTTTTAGACACATGTCTAACGTGCCTGCTTTTCTGGCTCCCTTATACAGTATCAGTTGAAGAACAACAGCGTGTACAGTGGGAAGAGGCTGAATTTGGAGTCTGATGATCTGAATTTGGATCCAACTTTGGCCATTTGTGCTAACTGTGAGATGAGCAGGTTGCTTAAACTTCTCTGGACTTTAGTTTCCCCATCTGTTAAATGAGGGAATCAGACTAGTGACCAGTAGTCTCTTTCAGTTCTGAATCTATGATCCTATGAATGAATAAGAGGGAGAGGGAAAGGCTACTGTGGAAAGGCTCACTGAAAATAAGTAAGGTCATGGTACCCTCAGAAACGCTGAGTTTTCATGCCTTTCTTATTTTTAGTGAGCCTTTCCACAGCAACTCCCCCCTCCCCCTTGTAATTCATAGTTCTATGAGGTGATGACCACATTAACCTCCTTTCTCAATAAACTTCAATGGCTCCCTATTGCCCTTTATCTGGCATTCAGGGCTCTTCATAACCTAATGCTTTCTGATGTTTCTGGTCTTTTTACATTTCACTCTGTGATCTGCCACACTGGCTTCTTTGCTGATCCCTGAACATTCCATTTCCCATCTCCTGAATGCTTTTCTCCTTCCTTATCATCTAACTTCCTTGAATTCCTTCAACACGAAGTTCAAACTCTGCCCTCTGTGAGAGGTTTTTCCTAGTCCCTTCACATCCCACCCACAACCTGAGCTGATAGCAGCTCATCCTCAAAGCTTGTTTTCCATCTACTCTGCATGTATCTTGCAGTATGTACTTAAGTTGTCCCCCCTCCACTAGAATGTGAGTTCCATGAGTGCAGGGGCCCCATTATTGTCTTTCTTTGCATCTGTAATAAAAACCACAATGTCTAGACCATAGTAAGGGTTTAATAGAATAGATACTTATTGACTATGAGGGCCACATAGAGAATCCTAGAGTAGAATCCAAGAATAAAATTCTAGAAAACTATTCCAAGACGTCACCTGGTCTAGTCTTCTGACTTTAGGCGAGAAAACATCTAACTTATGTAGCTGTTTATTCTCTGGAATAACTCAAGGACTGGGGGTTCTTGGCTGCTGGTGTCTCCTACAGTCCCTGGAATTTGCTCTAGGGAGATACTGGGTTTTTATGCAAGGAGAGAAGTGATATAGTCCCAAATACAGCTTCTCTGGCTCCTCTGAGAAGCAGAAGCTTTTTTACCCTTCCTCTCCCAGGTGAGTACCACAATAATCCCCTGCCAACTTCCCAAATATTTACAGTGTCTAGCTTCAAGTTGTACCACAGAAGATACTCAAAAATACTTTCATTGCTAGCTTCTAAAATCCTGGGATTCGATGAAATCAGTTCCCACCCCTCTCCTCCATCTTGCAGCCCCTCTCAAACCCAGGGCTCTTTGTCCCCCAACTTTTGTGGCTGTGAAGACAGATGTGGTGTTACAGCTAGCCTCCATCTCAGGAGGTGCCCTTATACCCACAAACACTTGGGGCTACAGACTGGAGGGTCAGCCAGCAACTACTGCCTTCATTTGGTTTCTGAATGTTCCAGAAGACTGCCTCTCATATTTTTTCATTATTTTTTTTAATTTTCATTAATGTCAGACTCTTCATGACCCTATTTGGGTTTTTCTTGGCAAAATTACTGGACTTGTTGGCAATTTCCTTCTCCAGGTCATTTTACAAATGAGGAAACAGAGGCGAACAGGGTTAAGTGATTTACTCAGGGACACACAGGGCCTGAGGCCAGATCTGAACTCAGGAGGATGAGTCTTGCTGACTTCAGGTCTGACAGTAGACTGTACCACTTAGCTGCCCTTAATGTATACATATCACAACTCAAGTAAGACCTTTCCTTAACAAAAGTAATCTTAAACCAGTGTCCAGTGTTTCAAAGATGAATGAATGGCATGTAGGGTAGCATTTTAGTTAGGACTATTTGGAAAATGGATTTCATCATGCTCTTTTCCTGCTCAAACACCCTCAATGGCTCCCCATTTCCTCCAATCTATGTTTCTGGCTCTGTAGGATAAAAGACAGAGCTGGAGAGGGCCCAAGGCCATTTAGTCTAACCAGAACATTTACAAATGAGGAAACTGAGGCCCAGAAAGATTCTGGACTTGCCCAAATTCACACAAGGAGTAAATCAAAGAACTTGGACTTTGTCCCATGTCCTCTGATTTCAAACCTAGTGCTCCTTCCACCCTCCCGTGAAATGATATCATGATGATGACAGTGACAGCAACTCATATTTTCTTAACATTTGAAGGTTTGCCAAATACTTTTCTCATGATGATGCTCTGGGACAGTGTAAGAAATGGGTTGGAATCCAGTCTCATCTACTTGTCTGATCTTGGGCAAATCCCTGCCCCTCTCTCGGCCTCAGTTTACCTTTCTTTCTACAAAATGAGAGAGCTGGACCAAATGGACTTCTAGCTAGTCCTGAATCTATTACCCTATATGACAAAATGTCCTTTTATTTCCAAATCCTCTATTCTTAAAATAAGCATCATGAATAGCACAGTGCCTGGAGATTATGAGCACTTAATAATTGCTTATTGACTGACTAAGTGATAGCATCATTCCCATTTTACAGAGGAAGAAGCCAAGGCTCAGAGAAATTGTTACACAACCTTGGGAGTGTGGCAGGATTTGAATTCAGCTCCTGAATTTAAAT
>CM053587.1:335475518-335525636 GCA_028646515.1 Pseudochirops corinnae
GGGGAAGCACTGCCATGGATAGAATATTGACCTTCAAGTCAGGTTCATAGGATCCCTGGTCTGGAATTAGAAGGGACCTCTGGGGCCATCTAGTGCAATACCTTTACTTTATAATAAGGAAATTGATACCTGGAGATGAAATTATACTTGAGGTAATAAAGTAGCAGAAATAAGATTCAAATCCAGTATCTCTGACCTCAGTCCCTATGCCCTTTCCACTAAGTGATTGACTCTAGACCTTTCTCTGTTGTCAAGTACTTATGATAACTTGGATGATTCATGTCCTCTCTGTGTGCCTCAGTTTCCCTATCTGCACACTGAGGACCTTGGAGGAAATAAGCTCTAAGTTCCTTCCCAGCTCTGATATCTTGTCCTATGGTCCATCCCAGGGCTGAAACTCCACTTTCTAAGAGCTCTCCCACCTTTGAATTCTATATTCTAAGAGTCCTCCCAGGTCTGCTAACCTCTCTTCTAAGATCTAACATAACATTTTTCTATTATCCCTTCCAATTCAGACATTCTTTTGGTGCTAAGATCCCTTCCACCTCTGACATTCTAAAGTCCCTTCCACCTCTGGCATTCTAAATTCTAATATCTGGCAGTCACTTTCAGGACCCTCCCAGCTCAGGTATTCTATATTCTAAGGGTCCCAGCAGCTCTGGCTTCATTTGCTCCAAGAGCCTTCCCTGCTTGGGTAGTCTGTATTTTAAGGAACCTACCAGCTCCAGCCTTCTTTTCCCTAAGGTTTCTCCCTGCTCTCATCTTCTATCTTCTAAGGGCCCTGCCAGCTCTGACACTCTTTATTCTAAGTTTGTTGAAACAAGCTCCGGCCACAAAAAGCCATGGTGACACGTGGCACCTCAGAAAGGTGAAGACAAAGAAAATAATTGTCAAAGTCCATTCTGCTCCAGCTTGCCCGGGCTGTCACATAAAGCTCTCATTAGAGCTTTTCCTACTTTCAGGTAGGAAGCCTTTGTGAGATAGAATGAAATATGTGCCTGGGGTGTCAGATCCTGGAGAGTCCCCAATCAATTGAGAGGAGATGGGCTCTTTCAGGGAAAGGGGCCCTTCCTGGGGGGACTGCTTAAAGAATGAAGAGAGAAGCTTGCCCAGCAGGGCTCATCTCTCCTGAAGCCATCACAAGCCCCACAGGCAGAAGGCAAGCAGAGGACCCAGAGGCAGCTCTACTGAAACAGAAATGAGACTTGTTTTAAGGAGCTGTCCAGAGTTTGTGTAATGATCTTGATCACTTCAAGGGGAGATAGAGGCATAATGAACCTGGGATAAATAGGGTTTGGTCCCAGGGCACCTATACATGGGGGTGGGCATGAGCTCCCTCCCTGGAGTGACTACCATTCCTGAACTTCCCCTCTCTCCAGATACAACTGTCCTCCCTGCTGCATTGTCCCCTTCCTGACTAGTTTTGCCGCAAGAGAAGAGATTTCTGCACTGGTCCTGAGGGGAAAAAAGGTTCAGGTCAGTGATGTGCTAAGGAAACCAACTTGTGCCCAACATGCCCCAGTGGTTCCTTATTCCCTCTAGAATAACATACGAATGAATCTCTTTCTTTGGCATTTAAAACCCTTCGCAACCTGGGTCCTCCCTACCTCACCTGTCTTATTTGCTGTATGTTACTTCTTTCATTAGGTCAACATCCTAATTCAGGTCTTTATTGTCTCTCATCTGGATTATTGCCACAGTCTCTTTCCTGCTTTAAGTCTCCCCCCTCTCCAATCCACTTGTGATTTTCCTTAGGTGCAGACCTGACCATGTCACTCCCCTACTCAATAAACTCCAGTGACTCCCTATTAGTTATCTTATGAATAAAATAAAATGCCCTTATCAGACAATTAGAGCTCTTCATTTAAAGCTGAGTTCAACCTACTTGCAGGCTTATCACACATCATACCCCTGTACACCCTGTGTTCCAGTGAAGCTGGAGTAATTGGTGTTCTTTTTATGTGACATCCCATTTTCAACCTCTACAGCTTGCACAGGCAGCTCTCCTCCATGCCTGAAATGCACCTTTCCCCCCCCCCCCCCCCACTCAACTCCACCTGGCTAACTTCCTTCTGAGCTCAGCTCCAGATAATCTGCCCAGTTACTGGCACCCCTCCCCACCTAAACTGCCTTGTATTTAACATACATAGATATACACATACATATATAATGCAAATACATGTATGTGAGATATATGTAAATATGTATAGGGATATATTTTATTTATATGTATATACACATATGCATATACATACAAATATAGATATAGTTTCCAATGATTGTCTATAAGCTTGTAGAAGGCAAGGATCATTTTATTTCTGTATTTGTATCCCTAGCACCTAGATTAGTGCCTGGCACAGAGTAGAGAAATAAAGGAAGGAAGGAAGAAAGGAGGGAGGGAAGAAAGGAGAGAAGGAAGGAAGGAAGGAAGGAAGGAAGGAAGGAAGGAAGGAAGAAAGGAAGGAAGGAAGGAAGAAAGAAAGAAAAGAAGAAAGAGAGAAAAAGAAGTAAGGAAAAGAAGGAAGGAAAGGAAGAAAGAAAAAAGACAGAAAGAGAAAGAGAAAGAGAAAAAAAGACAGACAGACAGAAAGCATTTAAGTGCTTACTTTTTGCAGAGCACTGGGCTGAGTGCTGTGAATACAAAGACAAAAGCAAAAGCATTCTGTGCTCTCATTAGCTTACATTCTGGTGTTTGTTGAATGCTTATTGATACATGGATTTCCCCTGGCCACCCCAACTCCTTGTTGTCCATCCTGGACCTCATCCCAACCTCTTCTTCATTCATCTGGTCAGTATATCTTCAGTGTCCCAAACTATGTTCTAAGACACAGAGGGAACAGCTCCTCAGGGGCATAGGAGTCATTCTTCTCTGTTCCTGCCTATAAGGTGAATCCTCCCACACCTTTCCATAGTTTGCTAAAGAAACATGAAGAATTTTAAAAGGATCTAAAGTAAACTTTAATCAGATGGTAACCTGCCTCAGAAAATAACCTAGAGCTACTTGGAATACAAGCAATTATCTATAGTGGCATCAGTCCCTCTAATTTGAGAAGAAGCAGGATGAAGAGTAATTGAAGCATGCAAACTAGAGAGACTCAAGGAAGAATTGTGGATGAATAAAAACTACATCCTATAGCTTTTGATCTTTGCATCAAGGGCTGGTGAGTTGTTTCTTCCACCCTTACTTCTTTTTGTTCATTTGTTTAAATCTCTCTTCCCTACCTCACCCCTCCCATTCCCTACCAATGATTCCAGGCTTCCTACATCTTATCCAATCCTGAGTTCAAATGTGATCTCAGATAGTTACTAACTGGGTGACCCTGGACAAGTCACTTCACCCTGTTTGCCTCAGTTTCCTCATCTGTAAAATGAGCTGAGGAAGGAAATGGCAAATCATTCCAATACCTTTTCCAAGAAAATCCCAAACGAGGTCATGAAGAGTCAGACATGACTGAAGAAACAACAAAATCCCATGTACTCTTTGATCTAATGATATGGCCTCTTTCTTTGCTAGTCTTCCAACAAGACACTCCATTTCCCTACTGGGGAATTTTCTCTGCTTGTCCCCCATACCTGGAATGCTTTCCTACCCCATCTGTTTGCTGGCTTTCCTGACTTTCTTCAGGCTCCATCTTTTCTGAGGAGCCTTTTCTGATTCCCTTTATTTATAGTGCCTTCCCTCTGAAATTGGTTCCATTTTCTCCTCTCTGTATCTTGTCTGTACATAGCTCTTTGCATGTGATCTCCCCCACTATACTGTGAACTCCTTAAGGGCAGGTACTATGCTCTACGGGTGAAGGAGTCAGAGAATTTGGAACTGAAAATAAAAATGAATTTAAAAACATTTAATTTTAAAATTAAAATTTAATTGTTTATTTTTAAAAGTGAATTAAAAAAGAACAAGTGTTTTTGTTTATTTCTTTGTTTTTGCTTTCATTTGCCTTTCTTTGTATTCCCATTGCTTAGCAAAGTACCTGGTACATAGTAGGTGCTTTAAAATATTTGTCGACCAACTGACTCCATTTGGAAAAATAGCCCCAGTCTTTCCCCAGCATGATGAATGGCCTCCAGTTTGTGCTGTAGGAAGATCACTTGAAGGAATGAGAGATGCCTAGCCCAGAGAAGAGAAGACTCAGGGAAAGTATGGAACCTGTCCTTCAGTGTTTGAAGGACTATCATGGGGAAGAAGGGTTAGACTTGTTCCACTTGTTCCCTAAAGGCAGAACCTGGAACAAGGGGTGGGAGCTACCAAGGAAAAGCAGATTCTGGCTTGATGTAAGGGAAAACTTCTTAACCAATAGTAGCATGGCTGCCTGAGTGAGGTGGTGGATTTGCCCTCACTGGGGATTGTTAAGCAGAGGCTGGATGAATTAGGGATATTGCAGAGGGAATCATTGTTTAGTTGAAAACTGGACTAGATGGCCCTGAAGTCCTTTCCAACTCTGAGATTTCATGGTTCTTCTTATTTGCAAGTCTATCTTGTTGGATATTTTGCTCTTCTTCACCATTCTACTCTACGTGTTCTCTCCCCCATTAGAATGTAATCTCCCTGAGGGAAGGGACAATCTGTCCTTTTGCATTTGTAAAGCACTTGAAATGCCAAGATGCTGAAACAAGGTTCCTAGCCTTACCTCCCAGGTTGTGTTAGCTCTCCAGACAATTATTTTCCTAAAATCTTTAAGGGCAGAAAAACTGGACTTTAAACAAATTTCTGTGTATCCTTTCCAAAACTTCAAATGCATATACACCTAGCCAAACCTCTAAGAAATGCTTAAGATGAACCCATCCTCCAAATGATTGAATCTAGGTTCCTGTTTCAAACGTCACCCAGGCAGAAGATCACATAGCAAACAACTGCCGTGAGTTTGTGAATTACATCAGTGATCTTAGTACAGTCTAAAGGAGCCAGAAAGTGGTAACTTGAGTGGGGATGACCAGGATTAGGAAAATCAGGGAAGCTAAGTGACCTTTACTCAAGGGGTAGTCTTCCTCAGACCACCTTTCCTGTTTCCCTTCCCTTCACAAATCACCCTGTGTATACAGAATTGTGTGCTTAGAGTAATTCCTTGTTTTCTCCACTCCCTGCTCTGAATATAAATTATCTGATGCCAGTCACCATTTTTTTCATTTTATCCATGGACCTAGCAAAGTTCCTCATACATATTTTTAACTAGATCTGTGATTTGATCTGGTTAGGAACAATGAGTAAGGAGACCCACTCCACTGAAGTTGGTTGGTCCTTTCTTTGAGCATTGCTTGAAAAAGTAAAAATTAAATACTTGCTCAGGGTCTTGGATCTGGTCTTGCTGTCTCTGAGACCAGCTTCCTATCCACCACTCCATGGCTGTCCCTCAACTCACACACACTTAGTAAAAGATCATTGATAGATTGACTGTTGGATGGGATTGGACTAGCCTGCTCTCAATATACTGGTAAAACACTTTGGTGGGAAACATGGGGGTGTCATCCTGTTCATCTGTGAATCAGAGATTTTTCATAGGTCACTAATAAAGGCCAGGGTGGGTGTCGAGGCTGAACAAACACTGCCAGGAAGATTTCCATGCCTTAGTAAAAGGCATTATTTTATTTTTAAAAGCAATTCACGTGGCTCATATCCCAAGAGAACAAAACTAGAGATGAGGCAGGTATGGCAACCTCAGAGGTGGCTAAAGTCTGCCTACACATCATGGAGACCTCCAAGGTGTGGGAGTGTAAGACTGGACCCTGAGACAATCAACAGTGCTCTGACCAGATGATTCATTCTTTGGTGTCTTCTACTGGTAGCTGAGTAACTCCCCCAGGCCAATTAAGCCAGCCACTTGGGCTCCTCCAGGGAAAAGAGAAATTCACAGAGATAAAGGATGAAAGTGAGAAACAAGAGACAAGGAAAGTGTGGGAGAGAGAGACTGGAGGGAGAGGAGATGTCAACTATACACAGAACAATTTCTTTACCTTGGGTAAACAGTATCTTAGCTCTACTGAGTCTGCCTAGCAACATCTTTCAATATGTCTCCACAAGCTCTTTGGCTATTTTTGTTAGTTTGAAGTAAATAGCTCCCCTCTTAAAGTACACAAGGAAGGCTCCAATAATAGGACTAGAGAACACATCAGTGCTTTTCCAGGAGATATAAATCTACTTCCCTGGGGATGGCCTTTGGGGTAGAGGGTTGGATTCTACTTGGAATATGACCCCTTCCTCTATATACACACATATCTCCAAATACCTCCCCTTCCCTATGCCCTCTTAAGCTATGAAGATTTTTGGCCAGTCTACCTTTCCAGGTGAGAGAAATGATTATATCTCTCTCACATATTAATAGTCAATTATTGAAATTGTGGAGACTCTAGCTTTTCCCCCACCTGCCATGTTTTATTTCTTTGTCCAATCTCTCGAAGACAAGGCTGATGGAAGATAGGATTAACATTATCCTCATTTTGGGTATTGCTACTTCATCCAAGTATAGATCAGACTCCTAATCTAAGATGAAATTCCCTTCTGCTCAGGCTTGAATGGGAGATAAATTCTTGGAATAGATTGCCCAAGGCTGGGGGTAACTTGGAAGTAAATGATGTAATCCAAGTTCAAGTCTAGCCTCTCATTGTAATATTCATTCTCTCATTAATTGTTAACTAATCAGAGTTGATTGACCCCCTTGGGAACACCTTTTTTCCAATGGTAAAATGATCCATGGGCCTGCCATGATTGTCTTTGGTCTAGGAGAGAGATGGCCAAATGGTCATACTTCCATTAAAATTCTGGCATTATTAATAAAATGATTAAATCACTCAGAAATTCTGTCTCCTGAATCTTTTTAAATGCCACACAGGCTTATTTCACATACTTTACTCCTTTGGCTCATAAAACAATATATCCCTATAAGTAACTTCAGTGGCTTCCTCTTACCTTGAGAGTAAAACCCAAACTCCTCTGTTTGGCATTTCAAGCCCTTCTCACCCTGACTCCAATTTACTCTGTGTTCACATTACTGTTCCCTCCTATACTCTACCTTTTAATATGAATGCTTTTGCTGCTCTCTCCCCCATTCTATCTCCCATCTCTGTACCTTGGCACAGGCAGTCCCTCATGCTTGGAATGCATTCACTCCTCACCTCTGCCTCTTGTTATCTCCAGCTCCATTCAAGCAAGCATGATGCAGGAGATGAGGCACTGGAGTTGGAGTTAGGAAGACCTAGACTCAAATCCAACTTTAGGCACTTAAGAGTTGTGTGACCCTGGGCAAGTCACTTAACTGCTCTTAACTGCGCCTCAGTTCCCATAAACATAAAACAAGGAGTTTGGACTTCATGATCTTTAAGATCCATCCCAGCTCTAAATCTATGAATTCCATTTTCTTCTTCTGACTTGTGTGGCCTTGGACAACAGGCTTGACCTCACTGAGCCTCCTTTTTCACCTCTGTGAAATGAAAGGGTTAGATTTAATGGCCTTTACAATTCCTTCTGGCTCTGAATCCCTTGATTCTAAGACTCAGTTCAAATGCTGGCTCCTGCAGGAGGCCTTTCCTGATTTGGCTAGCAGCCTGCACACAGTAGGTGCTTAATAAATGATTATTGACTGACTGCCGTTTGTAAATATTCTCTCTGGCCATTTCTGAATTTAGGGTATCTATTTTTGCTACTGTGCATGCAGAGGCTATTCCACTTCTGGTTCTGTATCCTTAGTGATTAGCTCAGTACCTGGCACACAGCAGACACTTAATAAATGCTTGTTAAATTCACTTGAATTGAACTGAATTGTACTGGATTCAAATGCCTCAATAAGTGTGAGAGGAAACTTCAGCAACTTTAGATGGAGAAAAGAATCCAGGTACCCTCCTGCTTATAAAAGCCATCTCCCCACTTACATTACACACTTGGGTTGAGCCTCTTCACTCCTAAAGTATACAGTTAGAAGGTAATACTTCCCCTCCCCCATTCCTTTGATCAACACTCACATTTCCAATGCACCATCAAAATACCCCAAACAAGGGAGCCTGAGTTCCCAAACCAGCACCTAATTCCTACCCCCCCCCCCAAATCTACCAATTAGAACAATTTGATTCCCATTTCTCTTCAAGGAGTCCATTGATGACTGAAAGGAAATACCATTGAGAGTCAATAATTTAAGATAGCCCTTAGCTCTCCTTTGCTGAGTACCTTGCTTTGAGGATTTGAGTCTATTCATGAGAAAAACCAACGTCAGAAATGTTGAAATGTTTGTCAACCAGTCTATCCACATTTATCTCTATCGTATTTGTCTATCTCTCTAATCTATACATTAAAAAAATCTAAGATGGAGTGATAGTATTGCTGGATGACACAACACATTACCCAATTTTCTGTGCAAGCAAATTGTCCCACCTTACCTTTTTAATAGTCATATCTATTGGTCTTTTCTCAATTCTTGTCTTTCTTGACCTCTCTTCCAAACAGTTCCAAACTGATGACCACCTTCTTCTCCCAAATACTCTCTTCTCTATGTTTTTATGATATTGCTTCTATCCTGGTTCTTCCCCACCTGTCTGATCATTCCTTCTCAGTATCCTTTGCTGGATCTTCATGCGGGTCACTCCCACTCCCAAAGGTTCTGTCTTGCCCCTTCTCTCCTCCCTCTATATTATTTTCATTTGGTCATCTCATCAGCTCTCAAGGAGTCAATTATCACCTCTATGTAGATGGTTCTCAGACTCATATATCCAGCCCCAACCTCTCTCTTAAGCTCAAGTCATACATCACCAACTGCCTATCACTTTCAATTTGATGTCTCATTGACACCTCAAACTCAACATGTTCAAAGAAAAAGGAGTTACCCTCAAGTGGGGTGGGGAACATGGTGTTAATGAAGTCCCAAAAGTGAGAAGCAGAGGCAAGAGGGGAATGAAATTTATCTGATCTGGGGTCATCCCCCAAATGGAAGCCCCAAGAGGAACTCATCAGTGAGAGGATGGGGTCAGCATGATAGAGAGATGTTCTATGGGTAGACGGGCTAGAGAGATGCTCTAGGGTGAGGAGGTTTCAGGAGCTGAAGGAGATTCCATAACACTTAGAACAATGCCTAGTGAATAATAATCACTTAATAAATACATCTTGCTTCACCTTGCCTTGCCTGTGATGAAGTCATGGGAAGATACAGCCAAGAGATACACTGGTTAGACAGTCATGTGTGGATTGCTGCACCATTGAAGGGCATTACCAACTGGTGAAATGACAGATCCACTGGACTATTGGGTTTCAGTTTGCAAAGCAGTTTTCATGCAGAAAGAGCAAGGGAGAGAATGAATGGATAAAAAGTACTGATTAAGCTTTTATTATGTACAAAATTCAAGTGTTACAGAATGTGGTGGACAAATTCATTCCTCTCCTTCAGGACTTACATATTTTAATCATACAAGAAGGAAAAAAAGAAATGGGAAAATAAAAGAGGGAGAGAAAGAAGAGAGATAAAAATAAGAGAAAGAGAGAAAAGGGATCAAATTATGAGGACCAGTCTTGGGAGGCAGCAAGGGAATGGGAAAGAAAGAGCTGAGGTAAAAAATATGACTTTGTTGATACCATTCGGGGGGGAGGGGGGAGCAAGGAGGCCATAGTTAATCATAAGAACTGACATTTATTTAGTACTTTCAAGCTTACAAAGTCCTTTCCACTCCAGTGACTCCCTATTACCTCTAGGAGCAAATGCAAACTCTCTCTGCTTGGGATTGAAAGGTCTTTTACAATGTGACCCCCAGCTACCCTTCTATTCATATATAGCAGGATTTAAAGTCTGCTACTGCACATGTACACTATGTTGGTGTCAGTTTCACATGCCAGTCAACAGCTACACCAACCCTTCCCCAACCCCTACACACACACACACACACACACACACACACACACACAAATACAAACACCCCTAAGCTTATATACTTGACTCATTATCTTATTCATTCTCATCCCAGGTTCTAAGGCAATCAAAGTTTCAAGAGTTGCTCCTACAGAGATGATCAATAGTTAAGAATATCTTTAGAAGCTACCAAAGGTTATGTTATATACACATTATTCCTCTCCATGTGCAGCCATAGTCCATCATATTACTTTCTTTACTGTCCCTCACACACTATATTCAAGCTCCTATCTCCATGCCTTTGCCTTGGCTTTCCCCTCATGCCTGAAGTATATTCCCAACTTTTTGAATACCTGATCTTCCTTCAACCTCTGCTCAATCAATCTCTTCTGCAAGAGATTTTTTCTGACCTCCCCAGCTGCTAGTACCCTCCAACACTATTTTCATCCTTCCCCATCACAAGACTACCACGCACCTACTTGTATGTATCTTGTCTGTGCCTATATCTGTACTTGTTTCACTCACTAGAATGCAAGGTTAATTCGTATTTATTAAATACCTACTATGTGCTAAGTACCAGGGATACAAAGAAAGGCAAAAAACAGTCCTCACTCTCAAGGAGTTCCCAGTTTAATGGAGGAGACAACATGCAAACAACTACATACAAACAAAATATATAGAGGATGAATTGAGAGTTGCCCAAAGAGAAGACACTAACATTAAGGTGGATTGTGAAAGGCTTCTTGCAGATGATGGAACCTTGAAGTAAACCAAGGCAAGCCTTTACATTTCTAACATTTAATATAGCACTTGGCACACAGTAGGAGTTTAATGAATGTTTTGGTTGATAAATTAATTCCATACATTATTTCATTTAAGCCTCACTACTATCCTGTGATGTAGGTACTATATCTATGAGTATGGGGACATTGAGACTGAGAGAGGTGAGCTAACTTGACCATACGTATACAGTTGCCAAGGGTCAGAGGACAGAGTTGGGATTTAAGTGGGAGTTGGACTGGGGATGACTTGGATACTAGCCTTTAAGAAAAGGACCTGAGGGTGATGGGAAAAAAGGACTAAGAATGAGACACTTAATAACCTCAGTTTCTCTATTCCACATGATCTGACCAGGTGTCCACAAGCAGATAAGGAATTCCAAATGGATCTGTTGCAGGCACATGTCTTTTTTCTTAGCCTAGTAACATAGGGAGCAATAGAAGGATATAGGGGTAATGAGGACCAACATGAAGCAAGTAGATTGTCTTAAGATTTGGAAAGAATAGAATGTAAGGTCCTTGATGGCAAGTACTATTTAATTTTCTGATTTTATATGTCCAGTGTCTAACACAGTGCCAGACATATCAAGGGGTGCTTAATAAAAGCTTATTAGATTGAGCTGAATTAGAATTCATAATAGAGGTTTAGACCTAAAAAAGACTTCAGAGATTATTTAGTTTAAGCCTCCTCATCTTGCATTTGGGGATACTGAGGCCCAAAGCAACAGAGTGACTTGCCCAAGGGTCACTCAGGTAGTAAACAAGAGAGGCAGAGTTTGAACCCAGGTCCTTTGACAATCAGCATTAGTTTTACTTGAGAAGCTTCTCTGCCATGTTATTCAAGAGGATGGCGGTAACATGTCTGTCTTGATTCCAGACTCTGAGTCATGAAGGAGGTTTGCTTAAGGCCATATTGTATATGATTCATGAATATGTTAAAAACACACTTAGGCACAGTCTGAAAACACTGTGTGCCACTTATTAGGTTTCCACAGAACCTGCCATTCCCCCTTCCTGCTCCCTTGCCAAGCAAAGTCAAAGAATCTGCCAGTCAATTATGACCATCCCTGAGGCCCCAAATTAGCTGGAGGAATGTTCAATGAAGAGAGGGAAATCCCAAACTGCCTTATAGTATTTTATGTTCTCCCAGAACACACCAGTACTACTCAGGACAGATGCATCAAGTTTTGAGCACAGGAGCAATTAACAGGTGGGCCCTAAATCCATAGATCTTAATGAAGTCAGGGGGTGAACAGTCCATCTATTGGGGTGGAGGAAGTCATTATGGAAGGGCTGTCATCATAAGGGATAGAGTTTACACTTCCTGCTTGGCCCTAGAATGCAGAACAAGAAACAATGGGGGATGAAGGTCAGGGGAGCTATGGGGAAGGATGGAGATGGGAAAGGGAAAAAGGGATGGGGAAAAAAGGGGATGGAGAAGAGAAAAGGGAAAAGCAGGAAAGGAAGAGGAAGGGAAAGGGGAAAAAGAAGGAGAAGGTAAAAAAGAAAGGGAGGGATTAGGAGGGGTTTGAACCTAATTATTTACATTTTATTTCTCCCACTAGACTATAAGCTTCTTGAGGGCAGTAACTCCTTTTTTTGTATTCCCAATGCTTAACAAAATATCTTCTTAATAAATGCTTGTTAAATGACTTGCTCTCCCATCTTACAGATTAGAAAACTGACCAGGGAAGCTAATTGACTTACCAAGGATTACTTCTCTAAGGGGGTCATTCCTTGGCAAGGGTATTTCAGGGATGCAGCTAGCAGCGAGACCTGAAGGGCAGCAACTTCACTGCTTCCATTTCCTAGATAATAATTCTGCCCCAATTTCTGTCTTAATCCACCTTGACCACTTGCCTCCCTCTCCACTTGTACCCCTATAAGAAACCCCGTATATGCAGCCTACCCTAACCCTTTACTCAAATATGACTGCCCTGCATCACTATTGGCTGCTCTAATAACACTAGGCACCCAAGGCAGGTCCAAGATGTCACATCCGTCAGAGGTTCTGAGCTGGGAGGTCAGAGGCACCAGGGAGAATGAGAGGCAATCCCCTGCTCCAAATCACCAGGCCACACCAAATGTTGTATCCCATTGATAAAATGGTAGGTGTTTGAGAATGGGAAAGGATCTCTCTCTCTCAGAGTCAGACCCTAAGCCATCTGGAGATACTCAGATAGGAGATGTTAATGAAAGGCTATTCTTTGTCTTGAGTGACTCCTCCCAAAACCTCCAACCATCTTTTTCCAGAAGCCTCAGCAGAGAAGGTTCATCTTAGAGGAGGGCACAGGCACCAAGTGTCCTGTCAGCCCTCTGGTGAGTTTTCTCACGATTACTAGCAGCCTATTGTTTGTCTGCATGACAGCAAGGAACATCCTGATTTCCTAATAAAGATGAACTATTGTTTATTTGTACCAAGAAACATCAGGAAGACAGCAAGCCCAAGAAGTCTGGGAGGAAGTCTCCCTGATGAATCATTTTCTTTGGTGTCGACAGAACATGACTTTGAAAAGATGTATAGGGGGTGGGCTGTGGAGATAAGCTTATGGGGTTTGGAGTACCTCAAAATCAATGGCCAGTTGCCACAAGGCTATAGGGGACTGGAGGCAATCAGCGAGGTGATTAAAAAAATATGTCCTCACCCCTTTTGAGCTCTCATAGACAAATAGGGAAGGTGAACACTGAGTGACAAAGTCAGGTATCAAGGAGACCTTGAGAGGGTATTAAGCCAACTCCAGCAAGATGACTTTCCATCATCATCATCACCACCACTATCATCATTATCATAGCATTTATATAAGCTTGCAAAGGACTTTACATATGTTATCTCTCAGAATAACCCTACAAGGTAGATACTACCATTTCCCCCATTTTACAGATGAGGAAGCCATTACTGAGTATTAGAGAGGTACCTTACTTATTGAGTGACTTACTCGGGGTCACATAGCTAGATATTAAATTTTTCGACCAGAGAAATTGAACTCAGGTCTCCTGACTCAAAGTACAGTGCTCTTACTGTCTGGACCACCTAACTACCATTTCAATAAGGATAAACATCAAGTCTTATACTTGGGTTCAAAAAAACTTTGCAAGGTCAAAGTGAAGGCACAAGGCTAGACAGCAATACATTTTTAAAAGATCTGGAGGCTTTAGTGGTCTGCAAGTTCAATTTGAATCAACAGAGCAATATAACTACTAAGAAAGTGAATGAAATATTGGGTGGCATTAAGAAAGACAAATTTTCTAGAAATAGGGAGGTAATGATCAGTTCCTTTCTATTCTTTCCTAGTTAGGGAATGTGTAGAGCTTAATGTTCAGTCTTTGGTGCCACATTTCAAGAAAGACACTGATGCAATGTCCAGGAGACAATATGGTAAAAGGTCTCAAGTTCATGCCATGTGAAACTCACCTGAAGAAATTACTCTGGCTTGTCATAAGCAGAGCAAACGATATGTCACATCTATTAGATGAGGAGTTCCACATGTAAGTACTTTGTTTTGGTGCCTTTGAAAGGATCAATTACTTATACTCACTTGGAAAAGGCTCTTCTCCCCATTCTCCATTCCCCCACCCCCAGTATCTTCCTTCTGAGATTACCTCCCAGCTATTGGTACAGTGAATAGAGCACTGGACCTGGGACTCAGGAAGATGAGTTCAAATCCAGCCTCAGACACTTACTAGTTAGGTGACACTGGGGAAATCACTCAATCTTTGCCTCATTTTCCTCAACTGTAAAGTAGAGATAATAATAGCACATATCTCCCAGGGTTGTTGTGGAGATCAAATGAGATCATTTTTTGTAAAACACTTGGCGCAGTGCCGGGCACAGGCTAGGTACTTAATAAAATGTATTTCCTTCCCTCATTTCTTTCCTTCCTTCCTTCCTTCCTCCCATTTTCATTTCCCTCCCTCCTTCTCTTCCTTCTTTCCTCATCCCCATCTTCACTCCTCTCCCTCTCTTCCTCCTTCCCTTCTTTCCTCCTCCCTCTTTTACTTCCTTCCTTTCTCCTTGTATTCCCTCCTTCCTTCCTCCCACTTTTCCTCTTTCCCTTCCTGCCTCCTTTCCTCTTTTCCTCCCTTCCTTCTTTCTTTCCTTTCTTCCTTCCATAAGTCACTTAACCTCCTTAGGCTTCAGTTTACTTATCTGTAAAATGAGGTTGTTGGTGACTATTTGGTGTGTGAAGCCCCTTCTAGCTCTCAAGCTAGGATCTTATGAGTCCATGGCTCCCTTGCCAGATCCATGATCCAGTCTTAATTTTGAGATTTGATGACTTCTCTTGGCCTGAGTTTTCTTCTCTATAAAATGAAGGATGACTTATTTGACCACTCAATAGTTATCCAGTTCTATATCTATGAGCCCTAGGGAGGGGAGGGGATTGTAGTTAGAATGTAAGTTCCTTGAGTGCAGGGGCCATTTTGGTTTTGCCTTTATATCCCCAGCACTTAGCTCCATACTCTGCACAATGTTGGTGTTTTAGAAACATCTGCTGAATTAAATTGAATGGAATAAATAAAGTCACCCTCTGAGGACTCAGGAGAACACCCCAACTTGTGCTGACCCAAGTGCCCTCCATCATATTCAAGAATCAAAGTCTAATGGAAATCACATCATTGGTGAGATCCAATTTCATGTGTTTTGACTAATAGCTTTCCCCTGCTTGCTTGCAGATAGAAAGCATGACACCCTAGGTATGTGACCTCCCCTCTCCATCACTGAAGAAACAGATAATAAATGTCTGGAGAGATTAAAAACACAAGTTCTTCACCCCCGCACAGCTGCCATGTGACAATGCTGCATCTTCATGGGAAAGATTAAAAAAAACTCCATGTAATCCTATTACAGAGATTTCCATTAGAAGCCCAACCTCACCTTGGTAATCTGTTGCAATTGAAAGTGCTGTCAGTCCAAAAACCTAATTTCAAAGTCTCTGGAATAAAATGCAAATTTGTGCCTACTTTTCAAGAAAGAGAAAAAACCATTTCAGAAGTTAATTTTGTATTTTTTCTTTCTTTCTTAACGATTAACTTGGAGGGAACTTGACAAACTTCCCAAATGAGGATTCCCAATAATCTTTCTCTTTGGTTCTGCTTTAATCAGATGCTATCAAATGGCATCCTGGTTTCTCTGCTTCACTCTGGAAAGCTCAAAGGTGTATATATCATACAGGTAGACCTGACTGTCCTATTAGGGGTGACCTGTCCCAGGACTTACATGCCTTGATCTTCCTTCTTGCCTTGCTTCAGGAGAAAACATCTTTCTCTGATTGTGGGTGCCCCCTCACTGGAGGACTTCCAATAAGAGCAGAAAGACTACCTGTTGGGAATGTCACAGAGAGAATGTCTTTGGGAGTTGAACTGAATGATCTATGAACTCTCCACCAAAGACAAGATACTGGGAGTCCATGAAATGCTTGACAATGGTTAACAGCCAGCACAGAGAGAAGGCTCAGAGTAGGAAGAGCTGAGTTGGTTGTGATTTCCCCTGCCCCTCAAATTCCAGTGCTCCCCAACTTCCTTATTTTTGTATTTTTTGATTTATTAATTTTATATTTATGCTGAATACATTTGCATACATCCTTGTTGCCTTCTCTATTAGAATGTAAACTCCTTGCAAACAGAGATTGATTCAAAGCTAAGTGGTGCCACGGCCACCTTACACATGGTCCCACAGGCAACCAATGGAAGAAGTGGGGTTAAAACTCAGGGTGAAATGGTATTGGAATCAGGAACACTTGAGTTCAGATACATTCTCAGAACCCTATTAGCTGCACGATCCTGGGCAAGTCACTTAACCTGTCTACCTCAGTTTTCTCAACTGTAAAATGGAGATATTAGCCCTCACATGCCAGAGTTGTTATGAGGCTCAAATGAGATAATAATTGTAAAGTATTTAGCATAATGCCTCGCACACAGTAGGTGCTCAATAAATGCCTAGCACATAGTAGGTGTTTAATAAAAATTGCCTCAAACATAGTAAGTGCTTAATAAATGATCACTCTTCTCCTCTTTTCCCACTTATATTCCTAGTGCCTAACATTGTGCCTAGGGATATAGCAGGGCTTCATAAATATTTGTTTGTTGATTGGTAAAGAAATTATTGACAAAATAGACATCTTACCTTGTATCTAAGAAGTGGGTCAAAATCCCACCTGATATACTTACTTTTTGACCCTAGGCAAGTTACTTAGCTTATCTCATTCTTGGTTTTCCCTTCTATAAAATCTGAATTAAAATATAAATTCATAAATTTAGAGCTAGAAAAGGCCTTAGATACCATCCAGTCTACCCCTCACCTTGACTTTACAGATGAAGAAGTAAAGCCCAGGGGAGTTGTGACTTACACATGGTCCCACAGGCAACCAATGGAAGAAGTGGGGTTAAAACTCAGAGAGAAAACCACCTATTCCATATGCAGTACATTTTTCATCAATTTGACAATACTCAGGGCAGCAAATAAAGCTTCTAGTCCTTCCTTGTAAATTCACAAACAATAGAATCCATTTAGACTGGAGGAAATTAGAATATAGATTTAGCAAGGCCTTCCATTATGTGCTAACACCCTTTGGGAAACTTGAGAATCACATTTCTTGATGTGGTCCTTGTGGCCCCCTTTTCCACTTAACAAACACAGTTGTTTCCCCCTAAGGGTTTAATCGTCTGTTGCCATTTCTATCATTGGTTGATGTCTCTTATCTTGCAGACTGGGAAGCAGAAACATCTGGAGGTCAGCAGGAAATCATGCCTACCAGCCTGATCACTGGCTCTGTGGAAGACTGAAGAGCCTGTCCTTATCCTGGGAATTTGAGCAGAACACTTCCTTTGGGAATGCAAGGGGAAGGAGAGGCTGAGAAACAAAGACAGATCTATATTCCTTTCATTAGAGTGGGGACTTCAATTCAAACCAATAAGCATTTATTAACTGCCTATTATTTGCCAGGCACTGGGGGATACAAAAACAAAAGCCAGTCAATCCTTGCCTTCAATGAACTTACATTCTAAAAAGGAGAAACTATTAATAACAAATTAACTTATTACTTATTTACAAAAAAGCTGTCGGACATACTAGCCTTGGCTTCATCTCCATTACCAAGGAGTATTCACTGACCATCCACAACGGATGAGGGAGAGGCTGCTGTGATGGTGATGATGATGATGATGATGATGATGATTTAAAAGTAACATTTAAACAATACTTTAAGATTTATAATGTACTTTACAAATATTTTCCAGTTAAATATACTCCCCCATTTCATCTTCTTTGTATTCTTGCTGTGAAATGATATTCCTTCCCAACTTGATAAATTACATTGACTTCACATTTAGAATCCCAGAGTTGGAAGGGACCTCAACAACCCTCTAACTTGTAGCTGACCAAGAATTCTTTCTACAAAATACCCAGTAAGGAGTTATTTGACCTGTTTCAGAGTTAGAAGCATGAGAAGTCATGAGGCTTTCCAATACTGGGGTTTCATTGGACCGGAGCTGCCTTTGGGTCATCCCTGAGGACACAAAATTTTTGAAAGTTTGGCCTCTTGCCTCTCTCTGCCTCTCTCTCTCTCTCTCTCTCTCTCTCTCTGTCTCTCTGTCTCTGCCTCTCCTCTGTCTCTGTCTCCATCTCTGTCTTTGTCTGTCTCTCTCTCCCTCTGCTCTCTTTCTCCCTCCCTCCCTTCCTTTATTTATTTGTATAGGTGACATCGTGTCTATAGTTAGAGTACTTTCAGTGAACAAACTCCTTTTACCAGTGCAAATTGCTCTGCTATTATACAATCTGTGGTTACAGAGTTTGCCTAGGACACTGGAAGGGTAAGTTACTTGCTCAGGATCATGTAGCCAATATGTGTCAGGGTAAGATTGAACCTGACTCTGGAGGCTAGTGTTCAATCTGCTATGTATTTGAATCTCCTACAAATTTGTAAGGAATAACTGGTGAAATTATCTATTTGGTACTTTACTTCTTAGAGACCCTAGTTTTTCTGGGATTCAATGGAAGAAAAAAATAGGTTTTTTTCCTTCTGTTTTAGACTGTAATTGGACAGCTAGATTTTTGGTGTTTTTCCAGCTCTAGAACCATCATTATATCAATATAGCCATTGCTACTGCAAAGGGTACATCAATCTGCTCCACTTTAGCTCCCCTCAGTATCCTGGGAACTTTACAAATCAAAATGTCTGTCCCTGACCACCTGTCTCTTGTATTAGTGTTACCTTCACCTAATGGAAAATAACCAAGGAGTTGTCTTCCCTTTCAGATTTGTAGTCCTAGTGCTTTGCAAAAATGTAATAAGCTTAAG
Organism: Pseudochirops corinnae; assembly: GCA_028646515.1. Classification (NCBI taxonomy): domain Eukaryota; kingdom Metazoa; phylum Chordata; class Mammalia; order Diprotodontia; family Pseudocheiridae; genus Pseudochirops; species Pseudochirops corinnae. The sequence continues at coordinate 335,494,412 of CM053587.1, forward strand.
TAAGCATTTAATAGGGCAGCTAGGTGGCACAGTGCATAGAGAGTCAGGTCTGGAGTTAGGAAGACTCATCTTCCTGAGTTCAAATCTGGCCTCAAGCACTAGTGCCGTGTGACCCTAGGCAAGTCACTTAGCCCTATTTGACTCAGTTTCCTCATCTATAAAATGATCTGGGGAAGAAAATGGCAAACCACTCTAGTATCTCTGCCAAGAAAACCCCAAATGGAATCACTAAGAGTCAGGCATGACTGAAAAAAACCAAACATTTAATAAATTATTTTTTTCTTTTCTTTTTCTTATTATTTCTTTTTTTCTTTTTCTTAATTTTCTTTCTTTTAATTTTTTCTTCCTTCTCTTCCTCCCTCTTTCTTCCTCCCTCTTTCTTCCTTCTCTTTTTCTTTCTTTCTCCTTCCTTCCTTCCTTCCTTCCTGACTTCCTTCCTTCCTTCCTTCCTTCCTTCCTTCCTTCCTTCCTTCCTTCCTTCCTTCCTTCCCTAAGCCCCAATGCTTCTGGTTCTTACTACAACATGAAATTTCTTGAGCCTCTGTCTGACCAGCTAAGTTGCTTCTCAGGCGAGAACTATCCAAGGAAGACCAACATTTCCAGTGATCAGACAACAACAACAACTTGACTAAGTACCAAGAAGACATCTCCACATTTCCACAAAGATGCTTCAAGGTAGCTGTCTAGCCAAGGGTGAGACTCCCACTCCCACCTCCACCCATAGTGCTCTCTCCTCACCTTGTCTGACTCTGTTTGATAGAAGTGCCATCCCTAACCTGGCTACTGTTTAAGTCTCACAATATCTCTTACAGCTGGGATGAGAGATAACTCTAAGAGAGGGAGGGAAGAAGGAAGAAATAAAGGAGGGGGGAGGGAACTTGGGGAGGCTAGGAAGAGAGCCACATTTCAGGAAAGTAAGAGGGGAAAAAAGGGCTGCAATTCTGCAGAGCTTAGAAGAAGTAAGCTATTTAGGCAACAAAATCAAAATGCATTGAGCTCTTGGGACTGTGTCTCTGGCTCTGAGATACTGTCAAAGGGAGTGCACAACTTCTCGGCTTCTCAGAAAGGGCTCAGACACAGGTGACTGAAAAGCAATGACTGTCCCCAAATGGGTTTTGAAAACCCCCAAACAAGTCATCTGAGAATCTCTGATCCTTCCTATTCCTCTCTTCCTTCTCTCTGAAAGGCAGTGCTGATAATTGGCTCGGAGGGGCTGGGCCCGGCTCGAAAAGATATGGAAAACAGTTGTGACCCTTTCCTTTCCTTTGAAGAGACCTAATATATGCTCGGTTTGGTGTTTCTCAAGGTCTTTTGAACCATAGAAAGAAAAAAAGAAATCTTCTTTTGAAGAGGGCGCAGAGACAAACCTTTTGATTAAAAAACCTGCCTGGCTGGATGTCTCTGCTACCGTCAAAGGTAGAAAGATGACAAGCTGGATGGAATAAGGGGTAGAGGGAGAAGAAAAAGAGGGGGGGGGCGGGGTGTGTGGAAATCTGCTTCTCATCAGATGCCTAAAGAGGTCTAGCTTTGGAGCCCAGGTGAACAACAGCAAGATCTCGATCTTGCAGGATCTAAGAAGGGGACTTTTCAATCGATGACTGTAGGGAAAGAGGAAAGGCTAATCATGCATTCATTCACTCATTCATTCATTCAACAAGTATTTATTAACTGACCTTACAAAAATATTCTCTAGAAGATCATAGATACGGAGCTAGAAGGGACCTCAGAGATGTGTGTGCTGTCCATGTGTAGACCACACACAACTTCCTTCGTGAATAGCCAGGTGGCAAGGACGTATTTAGGTTGCTGAGCCCCTGGACATATCTGACAGATAGACATAAAGACAAAAGAAATCTGCTCCTCCCTTGAACTCCTGTTGTATGTCATTCACACCATCTGTATGGTACTCTATTAGGATATAAGTGATTATTGTATACTCATCTCTCCTGCTGGATTTTTACATTTCATGGTAAGAAATCCATAGCCCTCCTATGGGGGCTTGCAGCTTTGCATATATTTATGTGTGTATAGACACGCATACATATATACACGTGTATATGTATATACACACACATATACATGCAAAATATATGCATACATAGCATATAATGCATAGATGGACATATATCATATGTATATGCATTGCAGTGTATGTGTATGTATATGTGTGTATATGTGTATGTGTGTGTATGTGTATATGTGTGTGTATATGTATATGTGAATGTATATGCACATGTACATATAATCTGCCCAGGGGAGCAAGTATACTGTCTCTCTGGAGTAGTTTGTCTGAAGATCTGAGGGTGTTAGTGGACTGTAAACTCAATATGGCTCTGGTGATGTGGCCATTGAAAGAGCTGATGTGAACTCTGTATTAAGAGATTCCAGGAATGAAGGGATAGCTCCTCTGAACTCTTCCCTGGTCCGACCACATCTGGATGATTGTCCTCAGTTCCAGACACTGACACTGACAACCTGGAGTGTTAACAGGAGGGCAATCAAAGGGGAAGGGCCACGATTCTCTTCCATACACTGATTGGTTGGAGGAGCTAAGGATATCTATCTAAGAAAAGACAAGATTTGGGGGTGAGATAGGAGAGCTGTCTTTGAAAGGTTGTCATGTAGAAAAGGGATTGGGCTTGTTTTGCTTGACCCCCAGGAACAGAGTGAAGAACAATGAGGATAAATTGCAAAGAAGCCAATTTAAACCTGACAGAAAGAACATGTAACTTCCTTACATTTAGAACTGTCTCAAAATGGAATGGTTTTTTGGGGTTAAGAGTGGGGAAGGATGGTCATTTTTTGGGTAATTTGAGCTGTATTCTTTTTCTGGTATGGATAGGATAGTGGTCATAGGGCCCTTTCAGACTCTGAAATTCTGTCTTTGACATTCTTATTTTCCTCTTCTACACTCCTGGTGTGGAAGGCAACTCTTCTGGAACTTAAATTCTTAAAAGACTTGTCTGGGAGATTAAATGGAGAAGCGACTTGCCCAGGGTCATGCAGCTGGTATTAGTCAGAAGCAGGATAGAAGTCAGTCTTCCTGACTCCAAGGCTGGCGATCTATCCATCTGACATGCCTGGCTGCCTCTCCTTGCACAAATTGACACTCGGTGAATACTAAATGAATGAATGAATGATGGAAAGGGAGAGGGGATGATAAATGGGCCTGAGACAGATGAATTGCAGCACAATGAAATGTGCTAAGCAGACAGTGACAGAGAATCATTGTGTTTTCAATCAAGGTTCTGTAAAAAAAGAGATTTAGTGTGGGATATTCAGACTCTTTTCAGGTTTCAAAATTCTCTTACTCCTGGGAAAGGGATCCCCAAGAGCTGTCCTCTGTGCCCAGAAAGAGCAGATGTGGAAGAACTTTGTGCAAAACAGACCAGGCTGTTACCAAACGATGGCTAAGTCCTAGGGCCCTAACGGTGAGGGAGTAGCTGTCCAGGGTTCCAACCTCCTGACAGGGCACAAAATCACCATATATCTGGGCACTTCTGGTCTTCTGCTGGGTCTTACTCTGAAGGTCCTGGTGATCTCCCAGACTTTGTTTTACCACCAGGATTCAGCCCCTTTCTGACTCCATTACCAAACCTTGACCCTTCCTGGGAATTGGTCTGTGCGATGACACCACATGGGTACCACTCATTTCACTTTAAAGATCTTCCTAGCTCTCACCCAAAACCCACCTTTGTAAAATGAAGATAATAATAGTACCTCCCCCCAGGGTTGTTGTGAGGGTCAAATGAGATATTTTCAAAGCATTTAGCACAGTGCCTTGTACACAATAAGTTTTATATATATATATATATATATATATATATATATATATATATATATACACACATACATATGTGTGTGTGCATGTATGTTCATTATTATAATTGTTATTCCTATTATTTCCCTCCTCCCCACTCCTCGTCTGCCTTTAGCATCCTCTCTGAAGAAAGCTATTCCACACAGGTCTTGCTACACTTCTGTCCCTCCCTTCCCCCATTAGCCAGCTCCTCTTCTGGCCACCTCCTTCAGAAAACCAAACACTGGGTCATTATTGTTTTGGGTCATTTCAGTTGTATACAACTTCATGACCCCATCTGGGTCTTTCTTGGCAAAGACTGTGGAACGGTTTGCAATTTCCTACTCCAGTTCATTTTATAGATGAGGAACTGAGCAAACAGGGTTAAATGACTAGTCCAGAGTGCCCATAAGTGTGTGAGGTAAGATTAGAACTCAGGTCTTCCTGGCTCCAGGGCTGGTACTCTATCCCTTGCACCACCTAGACATTGGAATTGGACCCAGTTAGGATAAATTGTCTTCTATGTTCCTTACCTTCTTCTCCCCTGGGGATTTTCCCATGAGATGAGAAAGAGGAAGAAAGAGATGGAAAATGTGAATTTGTGTTTGAATCCCAGCATTTGCGATTTGGGATTCTAAGATTCTAGGTATAGAGCTTAAAAAAAAAAAACATTTCAGAACTCATATAGTCTAACCTCTTCATCTTACAGGTAGGGAAACTGAGATCCAGAGAGGTGAAGGACTTGCCCAAGGTCACACAGGTAGTCAGTATTCATAGAACTGTAAGTCTGAAGAGTTGGAGACCTCAGAAGCCATCTAGTCTAACCCCTTTATTTTATAGATGGGAAATTGAGGGACCAGGCAGTTGAAGTTACTTGCCCAAGTTCACACAGGCAGTAAGCATTAGGGATGGGATTTGAATCCATGTTCTCTGCCTCAAGAGCCAGTGCTCTTTCTACTGTACTATGCTCCTTCCATGGTCTTACTGCTTGGAAGCAAATCCTTGCACTTTTCTGGACTTCAGTTTCCTTATCTATAAAATGGAGGGGCTGGCACCAGTGATCCCTCTCATCCCAGGATCTGCGGACTTGAGTCTTAGCCCTTTCCACGTTCCATTAACAATCAGAGGATGGCTGAACAAGCTTTTCTCTGTGATTGTATCTATCAAGAAGAAATGTTTACATCTATGTGGGAGACTCACAATGCCTGTAATTATAGTCATGTGTGCATTGCACAGATATAGAATCAGGGATAGAGATTAAGTCTGTGATTTTATTTGTATAGGACCTCCCAGGTAAGGAAATTCCCTCTACCAATGCAAACTAGTGACCATTCTGCAACTTATACCCTTAGAAAGTTGCCTAGGAAACAGAGGTAATGACTTGCCCAAAGACACAAAGCCTATGTGTATCAGAAGTGGGACTTGAACCCAGGTTTTCGCTTTAAGGAGAGCCCTCCACATGACATCACACTTTCTCTATATTATAGATATAACAAATGCTAATTGAGTGAGTGTATAAGTGAATGCCTTCATAGAATACATTTTTTTCAGCTCTCAGGACCAATTCAAATACTTCCTGAGTATGTACAAGCATGTGCTCTCTCTTGCTCTCTCTCTCTCTCTCTCTCTCTCTCTCTCTCTCTCTCTCTCTCTCTCTCTCCCCCTCAGCTTACAACCCCCAGAGCCCCCCCCCCCAGTTCCACATAAGATCAGCCTTCCTCCTACCATACTTTGAGCGCATTTGGCCATCAAAGAAGAAACATCTTCAGCCCCAGGGGGCAAACAAACAAACAAACAAAAACAAAACAAGCCATACTTCTTTGGTCTCCAAGTCCTTTTCATCAAATACAAAGCCTGCCTAGTTTTTGATATTTTGAGTCAGGAGTGTATATAAATTGAAACACTACTGGTGTCCCTTTCCTTGCATCCCCCTCTCCCTGGACTCCAGGGTGGTGAGTACTGATAAGGAGTGGGAGATATGGGAACCCCTTGGGAGGAAATCACTGGGACCCGGGCTGACTTGGAAGATGCTCCCAGCCGGGTTTCTACCAGGGAGGGGTCACTGGTGACTCTGCTTTCTGTTTTGTTCTCTGCCTAATAGCATTTAAGATAATTAAGGCCATAAATCACTTCGTAAATAAATATTGACTCTCCGTCATGAAGCATATGAGGATGGATTGACTGGTGAGGATTCTGTTCTCCCTCAATCAATGAGAAATCAGGAGTATAAATAAATCTTGATAATGACTGACAGGAGAAAAGTCAATAGTTATATTAATATATACATTGGGAACGTATATCTTCTTCTGTGAAATAACAAGCAGTCGGGATCTTAAGTAAAGAGAGGAAAATTCACCTGAGACTTTGAAAAACAAAGCAGCAAAAACACTTGATGGGGACATTTAAATACTTGCAGGGATTTGAGAACTAGAGGATTCTCTGGCAGAGAGACTTCTTTCTGTAGGACAACCAAATCAACAGATCCACATTTGTGATTCATTAAGAGCTTTAGAACTGGAAGGAATCTTGGAGGCCATTGAATTTAATGCTTTCAGATTTCCAGATAAGGATATTGAGGTAAAGGGGTTAGTTAAGTGACTTGCCCAGTATGACACAGCCAGGGTCTGAGTTAGAATTTGAACCCAGGTCTTTCTGTCTCCAAGGTCAATGCTGTACACTAATATTTATTAAGTATCTTCTATGTGCTGGGATCTGTACCAGGAACTAGGGATACAGCTAAGAATAACTTAGTCCCTGCCCTCAAGGAGCATACATTCTTTTTGTGGGGTGTGTGTGTGTGTGTGTGTGTGTGTGTGTGTGTGAGATCACAGACATGGATTCTAAAGGGCGGTCCTAGAAAAACCTCTTCATTTCTATTTTGCATAATGGATGGAGAACCTAGGTTTACATCCTACTGCAGGGACTTATTGGCTAGATGTGTGGCCCTGGGAATATTACTGAGCTTGTGGAGAATAAGGAGAATAACATACCTCACAAGACTGAAAAGGAGCTTTGCAAGAAAATATCCTAGTGTTAAACAAATATTTTGTTATAGATACTATGGTCCTTTCCCACTGGAAGTAATAAGCATGAAACATCCTCTTCTGTTGTCTCATTATTACTCAGTTCTCACTGTTCCTACAGAGACACTCCCTTCCCAGGCCACCCTGGCTTGATGATGGCATCATCAGAATGGAAGCTCCTGGAGGGAAGGGATGGTTTCTTCTTGTATTTATATCCCCAGTAAGTTCTTAATAAGTGCTTTCTTTTCCTCCCTCCTCTTCCTTCCTTTCTTCCTTTCTTCCTTCCTTTCCTTTCTGCCTTTTCCTTTTCCTTCCTTCCTTCCTTCCTTCCTTCCTTCCTTCCTTCTTTCCTTCCTTCCTTCCTTTTCAATTCAGTAGGATGCAAGCTATGACAAACCCTACCAAATTGGAAAGTTTAGAGAGGCTAAACCCTAGGAGACTGGCCAGCAGATGATGCCTTTTTTCCTCCTCAATAATTCATTAAAACATAGAGGCAGATGGTAGCTCACTGGATAGAATGCAAGACCAAGAGTCAGGAAGACCTGAGTTCAAATCCTACCTCAGAAACTTCCTAAACTGTGGTACCCTGGGTAAGTTACTTGACCTTTGTTTGCCTCAGTTTCCTCATTGTAAATTGGGGATGATACTAGTATTTACTTCTCAAGGTTGTTGTAAGGATCGAATGAAATGATATTTTTTGAATGCCTGGCACAGTGCCTGGCATACAGTAGGCATTATGTAAATGCTTACTCCCTTCCTTTCCTGCTTCTCTTATCTAAGGGAAGCCTAATCATGACACTCCTCTACTCTAGAAGCTTCTGTGGTTCCCCATTTCCTCTAGGAACTAACTTCTTGTTTGATATGTGAAACCCTTTATCATTTGGCCCCAGCCTATCTTTCATACATGATACTCCATTTCCCACCTCCACACCTTTGCATAGGATGTCCCTATTTTCTAGCATATACTCCATTTATACCCCCATCTCTTGGAACCTAGCTTTCTTGAAGGATTAAATCAGTTGCTACTGTTTTCAAAGAGTCCACAGTTGTTAGTGTCCCCACCCCCAGATATATACCATGTAGTATTTTCCTCTAAGTGTCCTCCATTATGTGATAGCTAGATGGCATCGTGGAAAGAGTGCTGGGTCTCAAGTCAGAAAGACTCATTGTCCTGAGTTCATATCTGGCCTCAGACACTTACTAGCTATTGACCTTGGGCAAATCATTTATCCTACTTGCCTCAGTTTTCTCATCAATAAGTGGGAGAAGAAAACAGCAAACCATTCCAGTATCTTTGCCAAGAAAATCCCAGATGGGGTCACAAAGAATTGGACATGACTGAAAAACAACTCTACAACTCAACAACAACAACAACAGCAAGCTTCATTGTCTTATCTGTGAGTATATTTTGTGTCTCCAGAAGGTTGTTGGCTATGTGAGGGAAGAGACTCTCATTCTTGTATTTTTATCTCCTCACACAATGTCTGGATCATATTTTATAAATGCCTGTTGGCCACTAATTGATGGATTAAGGGAGAATCTTCCTTGAGGAAACCTCAGTTCTTCCGAAGTATGGAAGACATATGTAGACAGTAGATGCAGTTTTAATCAATCCAAGCCCTGTTATTTTTACACGGTGATTTGGACTCCTGGGCTTGGGACCAGTCCTGTGATTTCACTGGCACATACCAAGAGGAAGCTCCCTCTATCAATGCAGGTTGGTGACTTATCTGTCACTTAAAGTATTGCTTCTAGGACTTGGAAACATCAGGCTACTTGACCAAGGTCATGCAGCCAGTATCTTTTGGGGGTAAAACTTGAACACAGGTCTTCCTGTCTCTGAGATCGACTCTCTATCCACTATACCATACTGCCTCTCTAATAAAATCATAGATTCAGTCCCTTTCTTTATTTGGGCTCCAAATTTCACCAAAAGTTTTGTTTTCTGCCAGAAAAAAATGAAAGGAGGGAGCTTGGGATTAAGAAATCAGAGAATCTCTGGGTAGGAAGGGACTTTGAAGACCACTTAGTCCAGAGATACTTAACCCCTGGAGTTCATGTATCCCTTTGGCAGTGTCTAGTAAAGCCTATGGACCCCTTCTCAGAATTATGTTTTTAAATGCACAAAATAAAATTCATAGGCTTACAAAGGAAACTAGTTGTATACTAAAATATGATCATTTAAAACAATTAGAGTTTCTGGATCCCCAGGTTACAAGTCCTTGATCTAGACCAACCCAAAGCTAAACAAGGATGCCCTCTATGACAAGTAGTTATCCAGGCTTGGCTTGAAGACCCTCTCTAGTGAAAGGGTTCTCATTGTTCCTAGAAGTAGCTTATTGTCCTGTTGGACACTCTCTTCCCTCTAAGATGCCCTTTTATCTACTCTTTCTATATTTTGTGTGTGTGCACTTGTAGGCAAGGTGACTCTCCCATTAGATTCTGAGATCCTTGACTGGGGATTGTAGTTTACTTTTCTTTATATTGCCTGGCATATAGTAGGTCTTTAATAAATGCTTGTTGACTTGACTTGTAACACTCAATTTGTGCTCTCTCAGGTCAAGCAGAAAAAACTCTAAGCCCTCCTTCATATAACAACCCTTCAAATATTTGATAACTCTCATGTCCACCCTGAGTCTTCTCATCCCGAGGTTCAACATCTCCAGTTCCACCAACTGATCCTCATACGGGCTTCCCCAAAGACCCTTGTCATCATGGCAGCCCTCCTCAGAACATTCTCTAGCTTACCTACATCTAATTTTCTTCTCTTAGTTATACAGCCTGGGCAAATTAATGCCCCCCTGAGCAGCCAGTTCTGATCACTTTGAGTCTTTGGTTGCAGAAGCTCTCAGTCTTAACATTTCACAGAGATATGCTTCTGTCTCTTACGGCCTCCATTATCCATGGCTGGTCCCTTCCCACCTGCCTGCCCAGTGGCATTTCAAAAACAAATCTCCTTTCCTGGCTGGATGCCACATCAGCACTTGGCCTGGCCAGTATACTCTGAAAGGGCTGGCGATACTCAAACCCTCAAAGTGCAGGCTGGTTGAACAATAACAATACCATTAGGAACAGGCCCCAGAAACCTGGCAATCTGCTTGGGCATTGCTGGGAGAACCCTTTCCAAATGCATCCGAATAGCTTTTTGATGGCATGGAGATGGGATCCTAATTGGGTTTTATCTTTTAGGGACAGAACAACATGGTTGAGGAAGAAAGAAAGAAGAGTCTGGAAACACAATGACTTTTGATAGCCACAAACTTTGAAAAGGGTTTGGAGCCAATACTTTTTAACCTTGATTTTAAGAAAAGTCTATTCTTTGGTGGATCCATTGATAAGATGAAAAAATGAGTCTGTGCCAAGATAAAGGCAGTCTAAGATTTAGGGTTATAGGATCATATATCTGGAACTTAAAGAAACCTCAGGGGTCACCCTCTTATGTTACAGACAAGGAAACCAAAGCCTGGAAAAGTTCAGTGATTTGCTGACATTTACACAGGTGAGTAACAAAAGTAAGACTTGAAAACCAGGTCTTTTGACCCAGGTCCAGCACAGGCCAAATGTGATAGGGTGAATTTATTATATTGTCCTTTAAAAAATCCATTTATGCTTCAGCAGAACCATTATTAGGAATTCTCATTGGCCTGGAGTCAAGTTGGAGTAGAGGGGTGTTTCTGAGTAGAAGCCTGCTGTGGGGAGTCTGGGAGGAGACAAAATGAGGAGAGCCAGGGGGATGCAAAGAAAATTCCCTCCTAGTTTTAAGGATCAGAGCTGAAAGGGATTTCAGAGGTCATGTAATGCAATCCTCTAATTTTACAGATAAGGAAATTGAGATCCAGTGTGCTAAAGTGATTTGTACAAGATCACACAGGTAGTAAGTGACAGAGACTAGATCTGAATCCAGGTCCTCTGAGGACCTTGAATGTCACCATTAGGAACACAGATTTCTAGCTGGAAGGGATCTTTGTTATTGTTCAGTCATTTCATCTGTGTTTGTGACCCCATTTGGAGTTTTCTTGGCAAAGATACTGGTGTGGTTTGCCATTTCCTTTTCTAGTTCATTTTACAGATGAAGAAACTGAGTTAAACAGGGTTAAGTGACTTACCCAGGGCCACACAGCTACTGAGTGTCTGAAGCTGGATTTGAACTTGAGTCTTCCTGATTCCAGACCCAGTGTTCTATCCACTGTGTTACCTACAGATCTTGGAGATTATCTAATCATAGGGTCGTAGATTTAGATACCATCAAATCTACTTCACTCAGTTTACAGATGAGAACTCCTTCAGATGCTATATTATTGGTTTCCCATTCTTCCCCAGGTCCTCTGAATCCACCCTGCCTCTGTAGGAAATCCATGCATCTCTAAAGATGGTACAAAGCCCTCATTTTGGAAACGGAGGATCAGTGAGATTTTTCTCAAAGTCACTAAGTGACAGAGCCAAAATTTGAACCCCACTGCTCCCCAAATCAAGCACTCAATCCATTGCAGCATACCCACCTCAATGATATGACACATTGTTTTTTGAATTGCCTTCAAACCTTGGAAAAGCAGCAGCTTATTTTTAACTAGGGTAAATAGTGAAAACAGTCGAAAATGTCTTTGGTTCCAAAGGACTCCAAAGTTCCATATTTCTTTTCTCTAGGGGTTTCATGCTAAATATTACCTAGTGCCAGGAGTATTGAAACCAGCATCATTCCAGCTAGAATCTAATTAAGATAAACACTGGCTGTCCATGCTGTTCCTACACTGGGGGAAATACATTAGCGGTTCAGTTGCACTCTCTCCTGCGAATTACTTCTTTGTCTCAAAAGTGTGTCCACCCAAGTCTTGTCAGATGCTTCATGAAAATACAGTGAAATCTCTCTTCACCTTCACATTACTGACTTCCCCATAATCTTAACACTTCCCCCAGCATCCCAAACTGTTCCATTTTCATGCTGCTAATATGAGTTCCCTCAAATCATGCTATATCTTCCTTATTTTGCAAATCGTCTTCCCCCTAGAAATGCTCCATAAATAGGACCATAGTTTGTTAGAAAATTTCCTCTGAGCAACAGACTGAGATTCTTATACAAGTTTGGAAAAGGAGCTTTGCACCATCTTCAGAGATGCATACATTTCTTATAGAGGCAGTGTGGATTCAGAAGACCTGGTAAAAGAATGAGATCTCAGCAAAACAGCACTGCCTATATGGCTTAACTTGCTACCCCCTCCATACAGAAACTGGAGGGATTATCACTTTATGAATGGAGGAAAAAATAAATGATAAAGTCTTTACTAAACAATTAGTACATGCCAAACACTGTTCTAAGGACTGGGGATACAAATAAAAAAGCCAGATGGCCCCTGTCTTCAAAGAGCTTACATTCTAATAGGAGAAGATGGAGCTGTTCTGTAGAAAAGGGACCTTCAAGGTTCTTAACCATGTGCATATATGTGTATGTCCTGGACTCCTTGGGCTATCTGGGGAAGTCTGCAGACCCCTGCTCAGAATTCTTTGTGTGAATGCACACAGCAAAATGTGTAAGATTACAAGACCCTACCAACTAAAGTATGTGTGTGTATACACAACTACATAATGTAACATAAATATAGATAATATATTGTATAATTATACATATAAAATGTATTATGTATATAATTATGTTTTATATATCTATAATCTATTTATATATTTCATATAGAATTATATTATTTAATTATAATATATTTTATACAATTATGTAATAAAAGTACATATTATCTACATATTTATTATTTTGTTTCATGTTTATATTATATTTTATATAATATATTACATATATTATTTATTATATTCATAAAACGAATTTAATGCAATTATATATTATTTATATTTTGTATAATATATAATAATATGTTCACATATTATTTATAATTTTATAGATAATAACATAATCATATATATTCATTACAAGGCTCTTCAGTGAACTTAGCTAAAGTTAGTGGAAATAAAGATGTATTTTCTTCCAGTGGGGAAACAACATGTAAATTTATGAGTCCATACAAAATACATAGACAGTCATGGGATTGGGGTGGGGTGGGGTGGGGAAGTAGCATGAATTCTGGGGATCAGGCAAGGCTTCCTGCAGGAGATGGTGTCTGAGTTGAACTTTGAAGGGAACCAGGGCTCCCGAGCATATTCCTTTTGGAATTCCTGACCTCAATACAGAGCTCAGCTGAACAGGGATCACCTCCTGCCGAGACAGGGAAGGCTTCCTACCTGTTATTATTGAATCTCAATTATTCTGGTCCATAAAGAAGACACATTCCCAGGAAGTTTTTCAAACCACTGCTTTAAATGCTGACTGCCCTAATGAGGAGGGGCAATGAAATAAGTAAACTTTTAATTAGAAAGTTACTCAAGGCCTGGGGGAATCAGGCTCACTGTCCTTATAAACTTTGTAGATCTTTCTTAAATACCACCATGCATTTAGCTATTGGCTGTCTCAATGTTTTCAGGGAACTGGAAGGTGATTTTTATTATTTGAGTCACTCAAGAATCTCCTGGAAGGAAATGTGGGAAAATGAGTTCATTACACACACACACACACACACACACACACACACACACACACATACACACACACACACGTTTGTATGTATTTATATATATGTGTTTGTGTGTGTGTGTGTGTATATGTATATATATACACATATATATACATATATATATATGTATATATATATATATATATATGGTGGGGGGTGAAGATTCCTCCAAACTCAATCTTTGCCTTGGCATTAGGGCAATCTCTCATGCCTCAGTTACCTGGGAAGCATGGGACTAGGCTCTATAATCATGAATTTTCCATGTAACAAGCTTAAACATTCAAGTACCCTAATTTTTGGACATCTTGGTTAGAAATCTTTAAAATCACAGAATTGGAAAGGACCACAGAGGTCAATTTGTCCAACTCTTATCTGCATCAATCATTCTCTCTAAAACATCCAAAACAAGTGGTCACGTAGCTATACTTGAAGATATCCAGTGAGAGATCTACGAATCAAGTCAATAAACATTTATTAATCTCCTACAGTGTGCAAGTTACTACTACTCCTTGAGGCTACTCTTTCCACTTTGGGGCAACCTATTAAAAGCTATGACTGTGCCTAGAAGTGTGCTAAGAAGAGGCTAGGGGGCACCATAGTGCATAGTGTGCCAGGCTTGGAGTCAAGAAGACTCATCTTCATGAGTTTAAATCTGGTCTCAGACACATGCTAGCTGTGAGACCCTGGGCAAGTCACTTCACCCTGTCTGCCTCAGTTTCCTCATCTGTCAAATGAACTGGAGAAGGAAATGGCAAACCACTCCAGTATCTCTGCCAAGAAAACCACCAAAAAGGAGTCAGGAAGAATTGGACATGGCTGAAAAATGACTAAACAATACTGGGATACAAACAGACAATCATAGGCTGCTAGGTGGTGCAGTGGATAAGGCTCAAACACTTGTCAGCTGGGTGATCACTTAACTTTTCTTGGCTTCAGTTTTACCATCTGTAAAATGGGAATGATAACAGCATCTACCTCTCAGGGCTCTTGTGAGGACCAAATAACACAATATTTGTAAAATTCTTGGAAAACCTTTAAGTTCTACACAAATGCTAGTGCTTAAATAATTGTTGTTATCTTTTCCCTACACTGAGCTGAAATCTATTGCTTTGCAACTTCTGTCCAATGCTTCGAGTTCAGCCCTAATGGAACAAAGAAGAATTAGTCTAATGTGTCTCCCATGAAATAGTCTTTCAAATAGTTGAAGAGAACAATTATGGTACGCCTGCCATCTTTTCTTCATGCTAAAGACCGCCCATTTCCTCAACCAAAGGAAACAGCAATATAGAAAGGAAGGAAGCAAGTATTTATTAAGCACCTATGATATACTAAGCGCTTTACAAATTGTACCTCCTTTGATCCTCACAACCACCCTATGAGCTAGGTGCTATTATTATCATACCCATTTTACAGATAAGGAAACTGAGTGGAGAAGGTATAGAAAAGAGAGAGCTAATCTACCGATTAGGAAGACCTGTGTGCAAGTCCTGCTTATACACACACTGGTTGTGGGATCCTGGATAAGTCACTTCATCTTTTTTTCAGTACTCTGGCAACACCACTGAAGTCAGTCAGTCAACAGACATTTATTAAGCATTTAGTGCATGCTAGGTACTGTGTTAAGGGTTGGAGATGCAGGGAAGGACGAAAGACAATCCCTGACTCTGGTAAAACTGCAGGTTACAGAGCAAGTGCTGACCTGGGTTGGCAGGGGGACTTTCTTTACCCAAGAAGCCTCTATACTAATAATATCATGTATCCAGTCCCTAGCCCATAGGGGATGCCTTGTTCTTGGAGAGCTTAGATTTCAGGTCCTTCCCTGATGAACACCTCGAGGGAAGGGACGACATTACTGCCCTTATTTGTACACTCATTATTGAACATGGTGACCAGCACACAGCAGCCACTTAATCAATGTTTGCTGTCTAACTTCACTGTCCTAGCTTCTCTCCTATGGACACCCTCTAGCTTATTCCAGGCAGAGTCTAATCAGGTGAAGGTAACAAAGAATTACCATCACCTAATACCTGGACACTGCACCTCTTTTAATGGAACCTCTGATCCCATTTGCTTCTGGACTTCCAAACGATACTGTTGAATCGTATTGAGCTTGCAATCCACTAAGACTGCCAGATCTTTTTTAGAGTAAAGAAATTGTTGTTGGATGAATAGGCAAACATTGAAAAAAGCAGACCTAAGCTTCTCAACAATCAGAACTGTCAAAAATGGAATGGGACTGTGTGGGGAGGTGGTGGGCTCCTCCTCACTCGAATCCTTCAAGTAAAAGTCGGGAAGATCACTTGTTGAGGATGAATAAAGGAGATTCATTTTTTCAAATACGGACAGGGACAATTTAACTTCCAAGGTCCCTTGTAGTTGGGGGAATCTATGATTCTGAATCCTATTTTAAATAGAAGTACTTTTTCAGGGACCACCAGGTGGCACAGTGGATAGAGCACCAATCCGGGAAGTCAGGAGGACCTGTGTTCTAATTCAGCCTCGCATATGTATTAGCTGTGTGACCCTGGACAAGTCACTGTTTACCTCAGTTTCCTCATCTGTAAAATGAGCTGGAGAAGGAAATGGCAAACCACTCCAGGATCTCCGCCAAGAAAACCCCAAATGGGGTCACAAAGAGTCAGACATGACTGCAACAACTCCACAATAAGAACAATATGCAGAAAGTAGTAGTCTAAGGGTTAATCTGCCTGACCAGCATGCCACCACCTTCTCTCTGTTAACTATCTACAATTTATCCTATCTAACACACATAATGGTTTGCATATCATCTCCTTCATTAGATTATAAACCCTCAAGGAGGTCAGGGATTATCTCTCATCCTTCTTTGTATCCCCAACCCTTAACACAGTACCCAGCATGCATTAAATGCTTAATAAATGTCTACTGACTGACTGATATCAGTAGGATGATAGTCCCACCTATACTCCTCCATAGCATCCCCAGCAAAGTGATTATCTAGCCCCTGCCTGAACACCTCCAGAGAGAAGGTGCCTACTGTCTCCCGGAGCAGCCCCTCTTAATTTTGAATCATTTTACTTGCTAGAAAGCTTTTGTTCTTACATAAAAACCAAATATGCCCCCTCTGCCACTTCCATCCATCACCCCTCGTAGTTTTGTCTTTTGGGGCCAACAAGAACGTCTTTAGAGCAGGCATCATAAGAGCCAGTTTCTGAGATCGTTTAACTTCATTACTACGGATCATAAAAAGTCACTTGGCCATGAATATTTTCTAGAGCTGACTTTTGAAAGTAAAGGTCTCGTTGTTTCTCCAGTCCCATGATTTCTTAAAGAGGGGAACTCCTATAATGGAAAATGCTTTCATTGATTCAGACATATGCATCAATAACTTATGATCTGAGAGATTTATTTTGGGGCTCAGAAAGGGGAAGTGCCTTGCCCATTATTGTAATTACTTGCTAGCAAATGTCAGAGGCAGGTCCTGAACCCAGGCTTCCCCAACTCCAAGACAAACCTTATATCCACAATGACCCATTACCTATCTGTTTAAGGATCACTGGCCTCTTAATTTGTTTGTTATATTTTTCAGTCATGTCTGACCTCTGTGACCCCATTTGGGGTTTTCTTGACAGATAATGGAGTGGTTTGCCATTTCCTTCTCCAGCTCATTTTACAGGTGAAGAAACTGAGGCAAACAGGCTTAAGTGACTTGTCCAGGGTCATACAGCTTATAAGTGTCTGAAGGTGGATTTGAACACAGGTCTTCCTAACTCCAAGTCCAGTGCTCTATCCACCAAATTATCTAGCTGCCCCATTGTGATTTGTATCATCTCCAAATAAATCAGGGAGATTATTTCAAGATAAGAATAGACAATCACCATAAATAATCTATGCTGAGTGCTGAAACAGACAAATACACAGTTAAAACAGGATGATAGCAGAGTCTGGGTTCCTAGGCTTTGGAATTCATGTAATTTCTCCTTGCTAGTCTGTTACTTCTAGTCTGCTCTTTCCCCCACCAGCCTATGGGATGTATATGTATGCAGCCATAATAATAATGCTAATAATTCAGCACATTTATAGCATTCACTTCACAAAAGTCCTGGGGCACTTTACATGTCAGCATAATCAAAAACAGCCTCAGACAAAAACCTTTTCAGCTGTGATTTAAAAAGGGAAACTGATTCAGCTTTTTGATGAGAAAAGGAGATTTGTAGTACCCAACGATGGGGGCTGGCAGAATCACTGCCCACTCCCGACCCCCCAACTCTTCTCTAAATTATATTCAAGACAATCAAAACTGCATGCTCTGACCTAAAAAATAATTTAATGAACCCTGCCTCCCTCATCCCAAATGTAGAGTTAAAGAAAAAAAAACTAGCCAATTAGAACCCTAGTCAAGCTTATGTGTTATGGCTTGTATGGTATGTTAGGGAATTGTGGAATGTGGAGTCTTGTCATTGTCTCAGAATGCAGTATACTGTTTGAGGGCTTTAAAAATGGAAAATAATTTGGATCACCCCCTCCCTAGCCAAATATCTACACACACACACACACACACACACACACACACACACACACAATATTCCTTGATATTTACAAGACAGTAAGTGCTGTTCAAATGAGCCCCTAGGAGGTTTTGTTATTATCGATGTAGCCAGGTGAGGTGGGAAAATCGAGGAATCTCATCCAAATGACTGGAACTGTCAGCTCCACATGATTGAAGAGATACCATGGAACGTTGGTAGCCTGTCAGTGGATTAATAACACCAGGCAAATAGGAAATAAAAAATCACCTCGCTGGTTTGGGGAAATCCAATTCCATGCTATAAACCATATAGAAAGAGCTTGTCGCCATACTTTTATCATACTGTCCCTTCTTATATAATTCTTCACGTGGGCTAAGCAGTCCCTCAGAGCTATCTGGAGTCCCAAACACGTGCTTTATATGATATTCCTAAGTCTTCAGCAAGATGAAAACATCCTAATGAAGTCTCACTATATCTATAATCTGAGTGGAATCATATGGGGTCCCCAGCTGTCTTTCTGTCATCCCTGAGGGTAGAAATTGGGCCTTTTTCAGGAGTCCCAGAGAGTGACATGAGAGAAATTAAACAAACAAGTACAATGCCCCAGAGGGCCATTAACTTTCCCTAAGTTACTGATGGTCTGTTTGCACCTGCTCTGTCAGTACCCAGTTGGGGACAGCCATCACTGGTCTATACCCAATGAAGTCTGACAGGAACCAATGGACTTGGAGAGGAAGTACTGGGGGGCTTGGTTGACAAGTAACCCTGAGAGTCATGTAAATCACACTCTCTGTTTTGGGGCTAATTCACTGAGGACCTAGAGATCTATCTCTCCACTTCCATATCTGTCAAATGGGATGGATCAAACTGATCTAAAACTCTCTAGGAGTTGCTATGGGTTATGGAATTTACAAAATGCTTTCCACTCTCAAGCTTCCTTAGCTGCAAGTAATCTCTCCTTCATGTGATCTCGGATGACTCTGAACCTGTGGTTCTCAACCTGTGAGTCGTGACCCCTTTGGGGGTCGAATGGGGTCACCTAAGACCATCAGAAAACATATATTTCCAATGGTCTTAGGAACTGAGACACCTCTCCTCTATCTGTCTCCAGGCGGGTACACCCACATGCAGATACACCCACATATTAAAGGGTCATGGCATTAGGAAGGTTGAGAACCACTGCTCTAGACAAATTCCCTGAGGGAAGAAAAGATGTTTTCTCATATCTAAGTATCCAACACAAAGCACAGTAGATAGTAGGAACTTAAGACATTTTTGAAAAAAAAGGAAGGGAAGGGAGATGTGAGACAGAGGGAAGGGAGAAAGGAAGTGGGAAGGGAAAGTAAGAGGAGAAGGGGGAAAGAAGGAAGACAAGAGAGGAAAATTAAAAACAAGATAGGAGAAGAAAAAATAAAGGGTGAAGAATGGAGTGGAAGGGAGAGGAAATGTGATGACACTTCTAGAAAATATGGAATTCTTGCCCATCCTTTCCAGTATTGTTTAATTTTGTCTTTTAAAGTGACTCCAGTCTTCAGACAATCACAGCTATTTCTAGTCATGTGAAAAAAATGTTCTAAATCACTATTGATTAGAGAAATGAAAGTTAAAACAAGTCTGAGGTACCACTTCACACTTACCAGATTGAGTACTATGGCAAAAAAGGAAAATGATACATGTTGGAGAGGATGTGGGAAAACTGGGAGACTAATCCACTGTTGGTGGAGTTGTGAACTGATCCAACTATTCTGGAGAACAATTTTGAACTATGCTCAAAGGACTATAAAACTGTATATACCCTTTGATCCAGACTAGAAGGTCTATCTCCCAGGGACATAGAAAAAGGGGAGGGGAAGGATCTATTTATACAAAAATATTTGTGGCAGCTCTTTTTGTGGTGGCTAAACTGGAAATTGAAGGGATGTCCTTCAACTGGGGTAGGGCTAAACAAGCTGTAGAGCGGTATGTAAACATATGATTGTGATGAAATATTATTTTTCTACAAGAAATGACAAGGAGGATAATTTCAGAAAAACCTGGACTTATATGAACTGATGCAAAGTGAAGTGAACAGAAGAACCAAGAGAATATTGTACATAGTACAACGGCAATATTGTACAATGAAAAGCTGTGAATGACTTAACTCTCCTCAGAAATACAACGATCCAAGACAATCTCAAAGGACTAATGATGAAGCACATGATTCGCCTGCAGAGAAAGAATTGATACTGTCTGAATACAGACTGAATCATGTGATTTTCTTTCTTTCTTTCTTTCTTTCTTTCTTTCTTTCTTTCTTTCTTTCTTTCTTTCTTTCTTTCTTTTTTTCTTTCTTTCTCTCTCTCTTTCTTTCCCTTCCTTCTTTCCTTCCTTCTTTCTTTTTTGAGTCTTCTTATACAAAATGGTTAATATGGAAATGTTTTGCATGATTGCACATGTACAAACTGTGTTGGATTGCTTACCATCTCAGGGAGGTGGGAGGGTAGGGCAGCACAGCATTTGGAACTCAAAATTAAAAAAAAAATGTAAAAGTGTTTTAACATGTAATTGGGGAAAATAATATATATGTGTGTGTATATAAGTGTGTGTGCACATGTTGTGTGTGTGTGTGTGTGAGAGAGAGAGAGAGAGAGAGAGAGAGGGAGGGAGGGAGGGAGGCAGAGAGAAAGAGAGAGAGAGAGAGAGAGAGAGAGAGAGAGAGAGAGAGAGAGAGAGAGAGAGGAGAGAGAGATCTCCAGTCCCACCCCTGGATTTATTGTACCAGGAAAAGAAATTTCTCACTCCCTAATGTCAATTTCAGAGTCCACTCACCTCCTCCTTTAAGAGTCTCTGGTTCCATTTCCTTGTTGCCATCATCTACCAGCCTCCACATCATTTCCCCCTCTATTCCCAAGGAGTCCAGTACCTGGTTCGCAGTAAGAACTAACACTTGCCCTCACATAAATGGCAACTTTAATATACATCTTGATGTCCCCTCAAACAGTATGGGCTCTAAAATCATCAGCATCCTCAAAACACATTACTGCGAGTGAATTACACACAGGGAGGGCTGAGCCTTAGATCTTCCCATCACCCATCATGAGGCCACTGCCATGATCTCAAACTCTGAAAATCCCTTCTTTTAATCATAATCTCCTCTCCCTCCATCTCTCCCACTATCTCACTCCTCCCTTATTCTTCATTCTTACTTTAGTCTTTTTTTTTCCTGTTCTCCCAGTCTACACACCCTTCTCCGGCATTAATTTCTTCCCTTTGCAGCCATAGACCTGAAGTAGCCAATTTGACAATACTTGGCCCTCCACCTTCCAGTCCTGAGCTCATTGCCTTTCCCCTGTTCATGACCTGCCAAACCTCAGCCCTGGATCACAAACACCATTTGCTTTCTCCTGTGATGCCTAAACACTGCTAGAGGAAGTCGTACAGTCGAGACCTTAGTTTGGCCCTTTCTTAGCTTTTCAAATCATGCTCGCTCATCCTCTGAAAGAAGGAGTTACTCCGGTTTGCCTTTCTTAGCTTTAGGTCAAAGTAATTGAAATCTAAAAGTAATATACGTGAGGATGGTGCTTAGAGATAGACCTGTTTACTATCAGCTGTGAGAGCAATGGTTATTTCTCTCATATAAATAATAAATTATTAAATTAAGATTAAGGCTTTTCCTTCTTATTTCCTCATTTAGAAACCAGAAACCTCTAGGGCTGTTTGGTCCCTGAAGGACAATATTAATGAATAACATTACTCAAATCCCCCCTCCCTGTTTTTTATCCTGGGTGGGAGACACCACCCAACTAGAAAATCTTAGGAAGAACTGAATCTAAGGTGATTTCTGGTCCATTGGGTTCTATTTAGGGTTGGGGGTAGAGGGGCAGAAACTCTGTTTAGATTGCCCAAGGATGGGGGTGGTGGTCTGGTTTGAGGTAGTCTCTCTTTGTCCCTGTTGTTGTGGTTTGCCAGTTTTGTTTTGAAGAAGACCCTAACTTTCGAGTGAATTGGATTTAAGTGAGGCAGGTCTGTGCAAAGTCACTGATGGATAATTCTATTCTTTCCTAATCAGCACCTAGACCTGCTGGTACCCAGAATGTGAAGGAGACCCAATATCTGGTGATATGAGGGCCCAGGACTTCTGCTCTGTTCAACCACTTTGACCAATATTGAGATTTACACAATGCCTTGCACATAGTAGGTGCTTAAATGCTGAGTGACTCAGGTATGCACGTTCAACACATTCTCAATTCCTTCAGTCTCCTCTCCCTTTAGATTGGAGGGTTGGAGGTGGTTCCATCCAACTCCTCCTCCCCTTTTTATAGAGGACTAGAATCTGAACTTTCTAGCTAGTTCTCCATTTCTCTCTCTCTCTCTCTCTCTCTCTCTCTCTCTCTCTCTCTCTCTTTCTCTCTCTCTCTGTCTTTCTCTCTCCCCCTCTCCTCTCTTTCTCTTCTCCCTCTCCTCTCTGTCTCTCTGTCTCTCTCTATATATACATATACATATATATGTATATATATATATATATATATATATATATCTCACACCTCTACCCCCTCCCAGCTTCCTTTTGTGTATTGTTTTCCTCTATTAAACTGTAAACTCCATGAGGGCAGACACTCTTATTATTTGTATCCCCAGAGGCTAGCACAGTATCTGGCATGCAGTAGGAACTTAATAAATGTTTATTGAATTGAAATAGAAAACTCTGACTGTGATTCGTGATTTGAACAACGTTTGACCTTTTTAACTTGGAGGTCCTAGTCTCCCATCCCAGTTCAGCATCTCAGAAGGGAGTTGCGCTACCTAACTGTAATTTTTGTGTGCTCCTCCCACTTAGAATTTTCGTTTCAGCCACAATCCTCTGTACAGGTGGCAAGATTTAGGTAGACCTTCTGGGGCTTATTGGATGACATCTCTATAACCACCTCCATTTCTGGTAATTCATCTCAAGCCCTACAAAAGGAAAACTTTAGGCTCCCACCTCAAACTCAATAAGGAAAACTATTTAATACATTCCAATGACAACTAGGCTCATAGTCAGAGGACCTGGGTTCAGATCATGTCTCTTACTACCTGTGTGACCCTGAACAAACCTCTTTAACTCTCTGGGTGAAGATGCTAAGTCTTCTTATTTATAAAATGAGGGCATTGGACTGGATGACCTCTGAGGTCCCTTTCAGCCCTACATCTATGATCCCATGATCTGATGAACCCTGAGAAACAGCAACTGAGTGCTAAGAACCTAGGAGGACAAATTTGAAATAAAAAAGAACCGAAAGGTAACCCTGCTGTATACTCTCTTTCCCTCCCTTCTACCCTCTACCCTCATTGTCACACCAGACCTCATCCTTTATCTCTGAGGAACAAAGGAAAAGACCGGATATGAATATACAGAAAACTAAGCCAACAACTATGTTTGTGTGTATTAATGGATGTTGGCACAAATGTTTATTTCTGGCCCAAGGGTTTTGTTTTTGTCTGTTCTTAAGCATGTCTAACCCTTAAGTGAGAAAGGGACACACACTCCCTAATAAAATTCGAGTCAGAGAAAAAGCAAGAGCTTTCAAAGATGGAATTGTCAAAGTTGCATAATCAAATCCAATTTGAGAGGTTATTTTATCTAAGCTTTCTAGTCTTTCCTTCTGATGTGGCCGATATCAGACAATAACAAGACAAGGGAAAAAGGAAACAAGGAGAGACAATGTCAGGTGGGTTGTGTTCTGTCTTTCTGTCTCTCCCCCCTGTCCCTTTTAAGCCAGATGTGTTTGCCATCAGATGGGCATACATCAAGGGGTACAAGATTTCCCTTGGATACACCCTACCATCTCACTGCCTTCCCTATACAAGAGAAGTTGGAGACCTTCCTTTACTGCTTTCCTGAGACTCTGGGATGGGAAAGTATTTTTTCTTATTTTAACAAAAGTTAACTTCACCATTTTACTTCAGACTGAAGCAAAAAGTCCCCCAGTAGAATCAACGTATATTTCATTTTTGATTCTGGAAAGGTATACGTTGTGTTTTTTTAAAGATAGGTCTGTGCGGATGTAAGTTGTGGGGTCCAATCTGTCAAAAAAAGCTATTGCTGAAGTTAAAAGACCCTGAGTGCTATGAGACTTTCAGGATATGTACAAACTAGCATATGTCCATGCATTTCTTTGAATAACACAGGTGGTATCTTTATCAGATGCGCTAATATCATATTTGCATTTATAAACCAGAAAATCATTTTGAATGGAGAAATTTGGAACACAAGTTATGATCCTGAACCTAGTAACTACATGGTCTTGAGATATA
Source organism: Pseudochirops corinnae (assembly GCA_028646515.1). Taxonomy (NCBI): domain Eukaryota; kingdom Metazoa; phylum Chordata; class Mammalia; order Diprotodontia; family Pseudocheiridae; genus Pseudochirops; species Pseudochirops corinnae. The sequence continues at coordinate 335,518,587 of CM053587.1, forward strand.
AATCTAACATTAATTGGCTAGGATCTGTGTGCCTCAATGTTTAAGAGGAAAAAAAACTGAAACATAATTCTAAGATTTGGAAATGTATTCCTCATGGCAACTGATGGGCCAGGAGAATTTGGAACCATGTTATTGTGCAATTTTTCCTCTTCTTTCTTTTCCAGTTTAAAAAACTTAAGTAGTAAAACCTAAAACTAATAATAGCCTTGGCCTTAAGAAGTTAGAAAAGGGGGGAAAGGGGGATTTTTGCCCCAAAGCCTTGAAATCTGAGGAAATGAATATAAGAAGAATTGGGCAATGGGATAGAGCACTGGGCCTGGAGTCAAGAAGACCCGAGTTCAAATTCAGTCTCAGACTCATAATATCCATGTTACCCTGGGCAAGTCACTTAATCTGTTTGCCTCAGTTTCCTCATCTGTAAAATAGGTATAATAATAGCACCTACCTTCGGGATTGGTGTAAGGGCCAAGTGTGTGTACATTTATCAGTATAACTTATTATTTGATTCAATTTCTGCTTCCTTTACTTGAAGGGGCATTGCTGTTATGTATCAGGCATCAGGTATCTGTCTGATAAATGAAGTCTGCTTTAACTTAACAGGTACCATCCCGCAAACACAAGACCTCTACTAGAGAATTGAGGAAGGATTTTTCTCAAACTTAATTCCCTGGATATTGCCTCTGGCTCTCAGAATCCTCAGATTCCTTTAAGACTCAACCTCAGGGCCACTTTCTTCATGAAGCCTTTCTGGATATCACCAGCTGCTAGCACCCTCCTTTCCCCCACCCAGTCTATGTTCATTCTGTTTAAATGTTACATGTGCTTGTATGTATACGTCTGGATTGCCTCACCCATCAGAATGTAACGTCCTTGAAGCCAAGTACTGTTTGTACCCTTGGCACTTAGCCCTGTGTGTGGCACACAGTAGGTGCTTAATAAATGTTTGCTGCTTGGTCGCTCAGTTTACTGATCTTCAATGGAGAGCAATAAATTCTGTGACTCTCAATTACTTCTAAGATCAAGACCAAACTCCTCTGGTTGGTATTTCATGCCGGACACTAACCTTTTGGGGGGGTTATCCTTCATCATTCCCCTTTGCCCACTCTTGGGCCAGCCAAAATGGCTTCTTGCGGTTCCTCATAGAAGACATCCCCCTTATTGTGTATGTGTCTTTGCATGGTCTGTCCCTGTGCCCAGAACGTCTCCCTCCTTACTTCTGAAAGAAACTACCTGCAACCTTGATTGACGCGTGAACTATGTTGTCCTTGGTTATTTGTGTCCTTGACGCTGGATGCAGAGTGGATAATGTTGGGACCCTATTGAATGTTATGCCATGTGGATTCATGGGAGAGGGCAATTGGAGGATACTATTCGATGCTTTAATTGACCTCAAGCCTAATTATCTATTTTATACCAGTCTTTCCACCCTTCAAATGAGATATCTGTAAAGCACTTAGCACAGTGTGTGGCACATAGTAGGACCTCAATGAATATCTGTTCCTTTCCTCTTCCCCTTTTACTTTTGGTTTTCCTTTGTGGTTAATCCCAGTGCTTAGCACATAAAATGTTTACTGATCAATTTATCCAACTGCAATATGGCATATGTTGTATTTCTTTGTTTATCAACCAGATGTGGGGCTAGAAGTCTTGCAGAAAGGAAAAAGCAGCTTTGGAAAGACTTTGCAGGAGTTTAATCAATTCCATAATATGCTCCAATACTAGGGAGCCTCCATGGTTCCATGCAGCTCTAAATTCAATTACACATGCTTATTTGAAGATATCTTAAAAGTCATACAGTAGAAAGAGTACTGCACTTAGAGCCACAGGACCTGAGATCTAGACCTGTCTCGGTCACCCTGTGACCTTTACAGGTCCCTGAGCCTCAGTTTCCTCCTCTGAAAAACAAGGAGGGAGGGTTGGACTAACTGAACCTCTAAGATGCCTTCTAGCTCAAAATAAATGATATCTGAGTATCTGTCTAGATCAGTGGTTCTCAACCTTCCTAATGCTGCGACCCTTTAATACTTGTATATGGGCGTATCTGCATGTGGGCGCACCCACCTGGAGATGGATAGAGGAGTGGTATCTCTAGCCACTGAGCCACCTTCCTGCTCCATCTCAAGGGAGGTACCCCACTGTCTATGATGGACTTCATTGTAAACATGTCTCAGAACCATAGTGATAGGAATATAGGGGTAAATTATAAGACAAGTAAAAGCAATATGTCGGCTTGAAGATTTCCTCTTTTGTCTCCCATGGGTGTCTAAAGGCAGCTCTGGCCAAGTCTGTTGCAACATATCTCATAAAATGGTGGCACAAAATAAGAAGGGGTGGAACAAGTTCGTCTGGCCAGAGGGTGCTCTGAAATATGTGTTTTCCGATGGTCTTAGGCAACCCCTGTGACCCCTGTGAAAGGGTTGTTCAACCCCCAAAGGAGTCATGACCCACAGATTGAGAACTGCTGGTCTAGATGGTCTAAAAAATATTGCTAATATTGCCTACAGAACAACTATATAGGCAGGGTGAGACTCATTGGGACCATAACAGTTCTATAACTGCTTTTGGAAGTATTAGATACTGGCTGAGACATTTCTGTCGTCAAAATGGCATGCAGTTTGACAAATCAGACCCCTATCATGCATGCTGCTTGCCAGGGTACTCTGATTGGCACATCTAAATGTCAGATGTCAGATGTCAAATCAGCCCTAGGGGGACAAATTGAATCAACTGGAAAACCAGTCCTGGGGAGGGGATTTTTCCTGATTTTTCCCATCCCCTCTCCCCTCCATAAAAGGAATGTCTTTACCTAGATGGTCACAGGCCTGCCTTTTTAGCCTATTCATCCCTGACTAATTTACCCCAGAGGCATTATGGAAATACGTTTCAATAGAACACTGGATTTGGGGAGAAGGAGAAGGAGGAAGAAGAGGAGGAAGAGGAAGAAGAGGAGGAGGAGGAGGAGGAGAAGGAGGAGGAGGAAGAGGAGGAGAAATAGCAGTGAACATTTATATATCACTTTTAAGTTTTGCAAGGCAATCTGCCTGTAATAATAATAACTAATAGCATTCACATAGCACTTAAAGATTTGCAAGGCAATTTATACATGTTGTCTCATTTGATCCTTACAAAGACCCTGTGAGATTGGTGCTATGATTATCCCCAATTTAAAGATGAGAAAACCAAGGTATAGAGAAGTTAAGTGAGTTGTCCAGGGTCACACAGCTAGTTAGTGTCTGAGGCAGGATTTGAACTCTGGTCTCTCTGACTCCAAATCTAGATTCTAGCCACTGAGCCACCTTCCTGCTCCATCTCAAGGGAGGTACCCCACTGTCTATAATGGACTTCACTGTAAACATGTTTCAGAACTATAGGGATAAATTATAAGACAAGTCAAAGCAATGTGCTGGCTTGAAGATTTCTTTTTTTTGTCTCCCATGGGTGTCTAAAGGCAGCTCTGGCCAAGTCTGTCGCAACATGCTTCATAAAATGGTGGCACAAAATAAGAGGGAGTGGAACAAGTTTGTCTGGCCTTTTCCTGGCTGTTTAACTCAGCGGCAATCCCTCTTACAGGCACAGGGCATGGCAATATATGAAGCATTAAAACAAGCCTTGTGTAACTTGTCATAGAAATGTCACCCCTAATGAATTAAGTTTTTCTCCAGAAGCACTAGCTCCCATCTGACCTCAGAATAATTTCCCTCCCCTGAATTCCAGACCCACCCACCTTTCTTACAAACTATAGTGAAGGTTACAAGCAGTAGACTTCTCAGCACAAGGCAGGGCAGATTTGTTGTTGCTGAGTTGTCAGTCATATCCGACTCTTCATGACCCCATTTGGGGCTTCCATGGCTGAGATACTGCAGTGGTTTGCCATTTCCTTCTCCAGCTCATTTGACAGATGAAAAACTGGAGTAAACAGGGTTAAGTGACTTGCCCAGGGTCCCACAGCTAGTAAGTGTCTGAAGCCTGATTTGAACTCATGAAAATGAGTCTTCCTGACTCCTTGCCCAGTGCTCTATCCAATGCACTATCCAGCTACTCATATACGGTAAATAAATGAGTTGGGAGTTTTTTTTAGATTTTTTTTCAGTAATTTGGGAAAACCACCTCGAAGGAATAGTTATTAATGGATTCTTCCTCTTTCTAAGATAGTCTCTAAAAGGAGAAGCTGATAAGCTCGCACCTAGCAATAAAAAACTGGGAAGGGATTGTAGTTAATAACTAATAACTTAGCATTTCTAGAGTGCTTAAAGTTTTGCAAAGGACATAACAAACAGTATCTCATTTAAGTCCCACAACAATACCAGATGGTAGCTGTTATTATGACCCACCTCACTTTACAGGTGGGGAAACTGAGGCACAGACTTGCCTAGGGCACAGACCTAGTTAAGTATCTGAAGCCAGATTGATTTCAGGTCCTCCTTATTCCAAGTCCAGAGTTCTGTTCCTTGCGCCACCTGGCTGTCTCATATAACAGATACTACCACTTACCACCACCACCACTACCACCACTACTACTACTATGCTACCACTCCTCTCCTCCTCTTCCTCTTCCTCTTCCTACTAGTCTACTGCCCCTTCCCCGACTATGACTACTACTGATGAAATCCCAACTTCTATAATTCAGTGATGGTCTTGCATATACAGGTGTATTTGTATATGTGTGGTTGTGCGTATCACAGATCCCTTTTTTCTTTTTTGCTGAACAACTGAAGAGTCATTTGTGTTTTTCTTCCTCCCACTTCCCACAAGAGAGGAGAACTAAAAATCCTCATGCCTGCCTTGTTTTCTAGGTAACAAAAATTTTCTGCTTTCTGTGAAACTAAAACAAATCCAAAGCACGAGGGCTGCAATCTCTTGCACGGAGACCTGTTTATTAGCAGTCACTAAAAGCAGATGAGGTTCTTTGCTAAGCTTCCATCTCCAATCATTTATCAAGCACACATTATGAGTGTAGCGGTCCGGTGAATTTTCTGTACACTTATCGGCCTTACTTATTGTATGATTTTGCTCAAAAACTAAGCCATTGTTTTGGTATATGGGATATGGATGGATAAACAGATATGTATTTTTTTTTTCATACTCTGGTTTGCTATACTCCCCTGGGATCTCTTTGCTTCTCACTGATTCTGAATTCCTAAGACTGATACAGGGTGACCCTGCCCCATCCCAATTCCAATTAATTCGAAATTAATCAGCCACATAAAGTTTCCCCCTTTCTTCCTGGTCCTGAATGGATTAAAAGGCATTTGTGTTTGAGCAAATAAGAATGTCTATTCCCAGGCCTAAAGTCTACTAAGAGTGAACTCTGACACCATAAGGGGAACCTGAAAGCAAGAACTGTTACTTCATAGCCATATCAGGAAACAAACCCCTTTCTGATCCAGAGTATAGCACAGTGCCTGGAACTTAAATACCTGTTGACTGATTTGACTGATAGAAGAAAAGATCAAAGTTCCCTCTTCGGTTGCTGCAAACTTTGCGGAGTAGCGAGGTGGTACAAAGGATAGTTTGCTGGGTCTGCAGTCAGAAAGACCTGAGTTCAAATCTGACCTCAGACACTTACTGGCTGTGGGACCCTGACCAAGTCATTTTATCCTGTTTGCCTCAGTTTCTTCATCTGTAAAATGTGCTGGAGAAGGCAATGGCAAGTATCCAGTATCTTAAAAAAAAAAAAACTCCAAAGGAGGTTACAAAGAATCACACACAAGTAAACAACAAAAACTTTCTGGACCCATTTCCCAGTTGTTTGCCTGATACCAGTGCAATCATCCGTGGAGATGAAGTCAGAGACTTTCCCACAAGCCTGGAAGAACACAACTCACTTAGAAGTTCTCTAGGGCCCATCAGGAACCATATTCTCACCTGTCTGAGATCACCAACGAGCCAACTGCTTCACAAAATTTCATCAGTTCATTTGATTTCAGACATATGCATTCTACATAATCTCTTTTTCTTCTTCCAGTGTGGCCAAAGACTTACTGCAAAAAGGTTTCCACTTAGAGAGCATTTGCTGCTAAGTGGTGGAGAAGACCAATTAAACCCTTTGACCCTCAATTCGCATGCCAAATGGCTCCATAAAAAATTAATGTTATTTCCACTGGGCCCTCAGTGAGGTGTAGTAATCCTCTTATTCTTCCTTAATTGGCTCCTTAAATCCCTCCCTTAGCAGTTGACTGAAACCTTTCTCCTAAAGTCCTTCCTAAGAGATGATTATGCCCCACACTTACTTTACTGATGAAATCATCCATCAGAGCTGAAACAAAGAATATTTTCACTTGGCACAACCAACCTTTCCATTCTTATTACCCATGACTTATTTCATTCTATGGTAGATCAATACTGGCCTTTCTGCTATTCCTACCACACTACATTCCATATGCGGTCACTATACCTTTGCATCGGTTGTCCCTGACGCCAGGAATGCCCATGCTCCATTTCTTAGAATCACTTGTTTTCTCCAAAATTCACCTTCTCCACGAAATTCCCTGATTTCCCCTAATGGGAGTGTTCTTCCCCTAAAATGGCCTTGTGTTTATATTTTATATATTTGTGTTTACTTACATATACACTTTCTGTCTCCCCCAGTAGCTTACAAATTCCTTGAGGGTGGGGGGAAGGGAAAGGGAAAGGAAGAAGCATTTATATGGCACCTTCTATGTACTAAGTGTTTTACAAAGCCCTGACCTTATCTGAGCCTCACAACAACCGTGTGATCTAGATGCTATTATTATTATTATTATTTAAGGAAAATGAGGAACACAGAGATCAAATGACCTTCCCAGGTTCACACAGCTGGTAAGTGTCTGAGACTGGGTTTGAATTCAGGTCTTCCTGACTCAGGTTCTATCCATTCTGCCTAAGGAGTGTCTCATTTTTTACTTTTATAACCTAAGTCCAGTTCATAGTAGATTTTAATAAATGCTTGTTGACTGAATGACTGATATACATATAACCCCAGTATCTGGTTCATGGTAGATGCTTAATAAAGGCTTGTTGACTGAATGACTGATATACATATAACCCCAGTATCTGGTTCATGGTAGATGC
>CM053587.1:335526136-335615640 GCA_028646515.1 Pseudochirops corinnae
CTATACAACCAGACTAATGTCCAGTGTGAAAGTATTTGCAGATCCTATACATGACTGCACGCCACCATGGAGGGGAGGGGAACGGAGGGGAGAAAATTTGAAACTCAAGGGATTGTGGAACTGAATCTTGTAAACTAAAAGTAAATAAACAAATCAATTTTAAAAAAAGAAAAAAATTATCACTTCCATTTCCTATTTCCCACTCACATAACCACTGAAATGGTAATAATAATAGTTATAATTATTAGCATTTACATAGCACTTTGAGGTTTGCAAAGCACCTTGCAAATATGTAATTTGGGCCACACGACAACCCTAGGAGGTAGGTGCTGTGATTATCACCACTTTACAGGAGAAGAAACTGAGGCAGATGGTGAAGCGACTTGCCCAGGGTCACAGAGCTAACAGGTATATGAGGTTGGATTTGAACTCACATCTTCCTGGCTCCAAGTCCAATGATATGCTCATTATGGTGGCTTAGTTCTGGCCTTCTTTACCTCTCATCTGGATTTTTCCATGAGCCTTCTCACTGTTCTCTTGCCTCCCCACTCCTCTCTCCAAGCTATTCTCTACAAAACTGCTAACTTGATTTTCCTAAAGCACACAGGTGACCATGTCACTCCTCTGCTAAAGAAGTTTCTAGGGCTCCCTATGGTCTCTAGGATAAAATACAAAGCCCTTTGTAATCTGCCTTCACCTTGACTTTGCAGGGCTATTTCTCACACCTCCTCTCTGCGTCTCAGTCTTGCCCATTGCCATTCCCATACATGGCACTGGATCTCTCCCCTTTGTGCCTTTGTTACAGGCTGCACTCATGCCATGGAATTAACCTCCTTACCTGAGGCCTCCTAGCTCCTTTCAAGGCTCAGTAAAATGGGGCCAACTCCTATTCATGATTTCCATGGTCCCCCTTCTCCTCTGGCCTCGGACACTTACTAGCTGTCTGACCTTGGACCAGTCATTTCACCCTTTTTGCCTCAGTTTCCCCCTCTGTAAAATAAGCTAGAGAAGGAAATGGCAAAACACTCCAGTATCTTTGCCAAGAAAATCACAGATGGGGTCACGGAGAGTCAGACATCACTACAATGACAAAATTCCAACAATGAGCACCCCAGTGTTTAGCACACAGAAAATACTTCATAAATATTGACTGATATGTTTGGGGGAATGGTTTTCTCAGGACATATGAATCACACAATCACCCCATAGCCCAGTCATTAACGCTCTTCCCTAATCCTTGAATCACTTCTTCTTGCCTTCTATACTCCTCCATCATGTCCTAGATTGAGAGCTGGAAGGGACTTTATTGGTCATTTTACAAATAAGGAAACTGAGGCACTTGTCCAGGTGTACACTGCTTGTGTTTGAAAACAGGATTTGAATTCATTTCCCTGACTCCAAATCCAGCACCCTCTACTCACTACGCCATGAGTATTTGTTTTCCATGATCCCAGCCCTCCTTGAGTAGATCGTAAGTTCCGTGAGGACAAGGACCGCCGTGCTTACCCAATGACTTGTACATTTTTTCTGTCGGATTAAACTTTTGATTTCATTGGCTTAGCCCTGAGTAACTACTTAATAAATGCTTGTTAACAGGTATAGGAAACTCGAGATAAGGAAACTCCTACCATTGCAAATTGGCCCCTACCTTGGAGCCTTAGACAGTTGTCCAGGACATGGAGAAGTTAAATAATTTGCCCAGGGTCACCCAGTCTCACTGCATCAGAAGTGAAACTTGACCTCAGGTCTTCCCAGCTCCAAGGCTGGCACTCATTGCATCATACCCCATGTCCATCATCAGCCCTCACATTCACACAGCATCTAAAGCAGTGGTTCTCAACCTTCCTAATGCCGTGACCCTTTAAAACTCGTATGTGGGTGTATCTGCATGTGGGTGGACCTACCTGGAGATGGATAGAGGAGCTGTGTCTCGGTTCCTAAGACCATCGGAAATATGTGTTTTCAACCCCCAAAGGGGTCGCGACCCACAGGTTGAGAACTGCTGATCTAAAGGTTTGCTAAGGGCTTTTATCAATATTATCTTATTTGATTCTCACAACAACTCTGAGTAGAAGATGTTCTTGTTATCCCCATTTCACAGATGGTGAAACTGAGGTTAAATGACTTGCCCAGGGTCACGAAGCTAGAATCTGAGGTCAAGTCTTTCTGACTTAGGTTCATTGATTCTGTTAAATCCTGACTCAGTCACTTAGCACTTGGTGACCTATTGCAAGTAACTTCTCCCCCTCTGAGCCTGATAATAATAGTACCTACATCCCAGGACTGCTGTGAGGATCAAGTATGATAATGTTTGTAAAGTGCTTAGCACAGGGCTTGGCACGTAGTAGGTACTACCTAACTGTTGGCTATCATTATTGCCCCATACCCCTCTCCTGTTTTCCAAACTGAATCTAATACGTTTCCTGGAAATGCGATGCTCTCTGATGTCCTAGACACTAGGAAGGCCTGAGTCATGCCGTCCGTTAACTCTCCAGCACAATTAGTAATAATTGGACAGCGTATAGCCAAATGTCCTTTCAACTTCACTCTGAGATTGCCAAAGGAGCAAAGCATGAGTTGTTATCTCTTGGATTACCCAATTATTCAGAGCAAGGCAGACTGTAATTGCAGTAGAGACAGCTGACATGATGAGAAGCTGAGACCCAATCCTGGTGGACGCTGGTGACTGGCTCTTCTCCTCAGCCCCCACCAACAAAATAAAGCCCTCTACTGTTTGCCCCTCCTTTTGAATCTGGTCAGTAAAGCAGAAGAAGCTGTTACCTCACTACCCCAGCCCTGCTGCCCGTACAAATCCTCTGTTTCTACCAGTTGGTTTAAATGTATTAAATGCTATCAGGCTGCAATGCCAATTTCCTACTGGGAAACTGACCATCAATGTTAAACAGTTAGGGATCTCCAGAACATCACCATTTAAGTGGAAAAAGCACACCATGCATGGTATTCATAGGATTCTAGATCTCCAGCTGGATGGGACCCTATGGGTCAGCTACTCGAATGACCTCATTTTACAGATTAGGAAACTAAGACCCAAGAAGGTGAAGTATGTCGATCAAGACCATGTAGGAACTGCGCTTAATTATGTGGCCAGATCAGGGTTTGAACCCAGATTTTCTGATTCCAATCCTAGAATTCTTTCACTGTATCATGAGCCCCCCCCCCCATCCTGTAGACCAGTGGTTCTCAACCTTCCTAATGCCGCAACCCTTTAATACAGTTCCTCATGTTGTGGTGACCTCCAACCATGAAATTATCTTCGTTGCTACTTCATAGCTGTCATTTTGCTACTGTTATGAATCGTAATGTAAATGTATGATATTCAGGATGTATTTTCATTGTTACAAACTGAACATAACCCACAGGTTGAGAACCGCTGCTCTAGTCATTCTTCCTTCAATTTAGATACCTGACCTATTTGTGGAAGGTCATTCAATTCAACTCAGTTCAGCAAACTTTCATCTATTATGTGACATGTTTATATTCTATTGTGGATCACCCATACGTGTGCATGCACACGTGCACACACACACACCAGGTACACATATAAGTAAACACAAAGTTTTCAGATTTCTCTGCTGTCTGTTTGGACCAGACCTGTGATTTTCATCAATTTTAGGAGTGAGGACCTCCTGGCAGAGAAAGGCCCTCTGCCAGTACAGGTGGCTACCTTCTCTGCATCTTAGAGCAAAAGAGTTTTTAGCCTGGGGTCCATGACCTTGTGTGTATGCATACAAACATACACACATATGTAATCTCAGTATAATTTGTTTCTCTTATAATACTATGTGCTTTAGTTATTACATTAAAAAAATCCTCAGAAGGAGTCCATAAACTTCACTAGACTGCCAAAGGGGCTCCAGGACATAAAAAAGGGTTTCCCCAGTGTCCTGAAAGGTTGATTTGACAAGGGTCACACAGTTGGAAGTGTCAGAGATGAGACCTGTACCCAGAACTTTCTGGCTTCAGGGCCCTCCTTGGGATTTCAGGGCTATACAATTACATTCCAAATTCTCTTGTCACATAGGAAGTATAAAATATATAACTCTCGGCAGGGTGTTCCTTCCCCCTCCCCAGCCCCCAACTCTCACCCCTTGCATCAGCGAGTCAGCACTAGAAGGATCCTCAGAGGTCATCTCACCCCCCATAGCTGATCAAGAATCCCATCAACACTGTCTTCAAGAAGTGGCCCTTCAGGGTCTGCTAGAAGAGATGGGGGAGGAACCCTTTCATCCCACTTTGGGGCCATTTTTATTGTTAGGAAGTCTTCCCTAACATCAAACCTAAATCTGCCTCTGCAACTTCTATCCATCGGTGGCTCCTGGGTCTGCACTCTGGGGCCAAGCAGAACCAGGGCTAAGCCCTTTTATGCAAGACAGCCTTTTTCTCATTAGGCAGTGATGGAACCAGATCCCTAAGAAATGTCCTAATTTGCTCCATGTGGCACAGGGAGGAACTTCAGGCAGGTTTTAAACACAGGTCTCCTGATGCCAACCCCAGGACTCTTTCTGAATCCTATGCAATCCACCCCATTGCCATCTCCCCAAGCTACCAAGTTGGAGCTGCCAGGATGAGGCATTTCTGCATTGCCAGGAGAACTAATCACTGACCTATACACAAGCGTAGAAATGACTGGAAAGAGAGTAACTAATGACTGGATCTGTTTATTCATCACCAAAGGGTGCTATCTACAGAAGGTTTAAGGCATGGTTAGTGACAAGGCCAATTACTCTCGGGTGGGAACTTTGGGGGGGGGGGTGGGGCAAGTCCCTGTGTAACTGGTACCTGGGCTGGGGAGCAGCTGATATGGAACCTACCTCTGACAGCTGGTGCTAAAATTAAGAAACGAAAACTAATGCTAATACCCATTGATATAATGAGTAAAATTGACTCTCCCTGTTTCCAAACAGCCCCTTTCAGGCTGCCTATGGTTCTGTCTTCTTCAAGGCTACCCTTGATTTTCTTTAAAAAAAATTTTTTTTCTGTCCATATAAAACCCTTCACTTTCTAGAGGATTCCCTTGTATAACAATGAATAAAAAAGTAAAAATGGAAAAACCCCAGTCACCTATTTCCTGTCTTTGCTGAGGGGTATTCTAGGGATGAAGAATACTGTATATACTGTTTGATGTACTGGTTAGTTTTGCTGAATTAATTATCCTTCCCATTCCCCAACTATGCCTCTTTCTACCTTTTCTTTGATTTTCATTTCAATGAAATTTTGCTAGCAAATGCATTTGCATTTGGAGAAAGGGAGCAGAGGAAGGAGAGGAAAAGGGGTATGTCACCCACTCTCCCTCATAAATGGGGAACCTGCAACCTCAAGGCTACATGCGGCCCTCTAGGTCCTCAAGTGTGGCCCTTTGACTCAATCCAAACTTGGTGTGAAGTACGGACTCAGTCAAAGGGCCACTCTTGAGGACCTAGAAGACCACATGTGGCCTTGAGGTTGCAGGTTCCCGACCCCTGGCCTAGACTCTGTTCCTAAAGCTGGCCTTCTAGCAGGATCTCTTAAGTCTTTTTGGTGTCTTGGACCCCTTGGACAGTCCAGTGATAACTGTGGACCCCTTCTCAGAATCACAAATGCATAAAATACACAGGATTAAAAGGAAACCAATTCTATTGAAATACAGTTATCAAAATGTCACATCCACACACACACAAGTTTTTGGCCCCAGGTAATGACCTTGGCCTAGAAGAGCAATTCTTAGACTTGCTGGTCTCAGGACCCCTTTATATTCTTACGAATTATTGAGGACTTGTCCCAAAGAGCTTTTGTTTATGTGAGTTATCTATCGATATTTATCATATTTGAAATTAAAACAGTTTAATGTTGTTATGAAAATGGTTTTGCCCTCATGAATCCTCTGAGAGTGTCTTAGGGATCCCTAGAGGTGTCTGGACCACACACCTCCAGCTTAGATCAAGGAGAAGGGAAATGAACGGATCTTTGGTCCATCCAGATTGAAAGCTACAAGGGCCATTGTTCAGTCCAGTCCCTTTATTTTACAGGAAATTAAAGCCAGAGAGGTCAAGGGACTTCTCAAAAGTCACATAGGAAGTAGTAAACAGAACTTGTACTGCAACCCTGGTCCTCCAACTTGAGCCCTCTTTACACTATGATATACCTACCACCTTAGATCTTGGTCATGCCTCTGGAAGAGTTGCCATTCTACACTGTAGGCCAGGCTTATTGTTCCAAGGAACAGGACAAAGGATTTTTGTTGCATTAACCTTCCCTCTCCCACCCCCTCCCCAATTCCAGATGAGTGCTTTGACCTAAGGTGCCCAGATCATCATTCACGCCATCAAGGCAGAGCTTGCTAGTGTCCAGTGAGGACCTACTCTCTCTCTTCCTCCCCTCTGAAGTGTGGGAGCCCCGGGCAGAAGACTCTGGGACAAATGGGCGACTTTGGGTTCACCAGATTCCTAGAAGAGCTCTACTTACATCGGATTTGAGTTCACTGGATGGAGGATGACTTGGGGTGCTCGACTGGGTGTCTCAGGCACTGGGACCACATCTGAAAACAAAAGAGCTGAGTGAAGACAGAAAGACGAGCTTCCCCGAGAGAGAGAATGTGACTAAGAGTCAATGACAGCTTTGAGTTTCAACTGTCTCATGACCCCAAAACAACATCCTCTTCAAGTGACTCAGCTTGCACCTCTCACCATTCCCTGTCCCACTTTCTGCAAGAAGCCTCTCCCCACCCCCTTAATTCTAGGACCTTCTCTCTGCTGGGTGTCTCCAATGGATTCTATCTCCATCTCTTTGGTACCTATTTGTTCATATGGTTCCCCCATTAGAATATGAGCCCCTTGAGAGCAAGACCTGACTCTTGCCTTTCTTAGCACAGGGTCTGGCACATAGAAGGCTCTTAATAAATGTTTACTTACTGGCTCTCCATTCTTACTGGTTCTCTTAGCACAAAGTACTAAGATAATAATTTGTTGTTGTTCAATTGTCTTAGTCATGTCCAACTCTCTGTGACCCCATTTGGGGTTTTCTTGGCAAAGATACTGGAGTGGTTAGCCATTTCCCTCTGCAGCTCATTTTACAGATGAGAAACTGAGGCAAACAGGGTGAAGTGATTTGTCCAGGGTCATACAGCTAGTAAGTGTCTGAAGCCAAATTTGAACTCAGGGCTTCCTGATTCCTGGTGCTTAATACTGTTGATTGACTGAACATGTTGAAAAGGTAATAGGGCCTCAGAAAGATTTCCCTATAACTGACTCTAGAAAAACCAAAGTCCATGTCAAAGAGACAATTCAGCCTGATTGTAAAGCAGGCCAGAAGAGACTAGAGTGAATGAGCAATGAGCTAGACTCTCCCATAGATGAAAACCAGAGCATTTGTACAAGTGGGAATGTATGAAACATAGGGAAGGAGGAAGGGGTAAAACCATGTTTATTCCAATAGCTTCTTAAATGGCCTCCCCAGCCACTCTCCCCTGACTCAGTCTCTCCTCTCCTGCCCAACCAGTGCCAGATTAATCTTTAAAAAACATTACTTCCACCACTGTATCGTCTTGCTCAAAAGCTTTAAATGACTACCCACACTTAACAACGTAAAGCCTAAATTCTATCTCCTGGATAAAAAAAATCCAAACTCTACCTCCAGGATAGCGCCCCAACTACCTCCAGGATAGCGCCCCAACTACCTCCAGGATAGCACCCCAACTACTTCCAAGATAGCACCCCAACTACTCTAGGATAACACCCAAACTACCTCCAGGATAGCACCCCAACTACCTCCAGGATAGCACCCCAAGTACTCCAGGATAGTGCCCCAACTACCTCCAGGATAGTGCCCCAACTACCTCCAGGATAGCACCCCAATTACTTCCAAGATAGCACCCCAACTACTCTAGGATAGCACCCAAACTACCTCCAGGATAGCGCCCCAACTACCTCCAGGATAGCACCCCAAGTACTCCAGGATAGCACCCCAACTACCTCCAGGATAGTGCCCCAACTACCTCCAGGATAGCATCCCAATTACTTCCAAGATAGCACCCCAAGTACTCCTGGATAGCGCCCCAACTACCTCCAGGATAGTGCCCCAACTACCTCCAGAATAACACCCCTACTCTAGGATAGTGCCTAAACTACCTCCAGGATAGCGCCACAACTACCTCCAGGATAGCGCCCCAACTACCTCCAGGATAGCAACCAAACTACCTCGAGGATAGTGCCCCAACTACCTCGAGGATAGTGCCCCAGCTACCTCCAGGATAGCGCCCCAACTACCTCGAGGATAGCGCCCCAGCTACCTCCAGGATAGCGCCCCAACTACCTCCAGGATAGCACCCCAACTACTCCAGGATAGCGC
This sequence comes from Pseudochirops corinnae, assembly GCA_028646515.1. Classification (NCBI taxonomy): domain Eukaryota; kingdom Metazoa; phylum Chordata; class Mammalia; order Diprotodontia; family Pseudocheiridae; genus Pseudochirops; species Pseudochirops corinnae. Next base: position 335,534,480 of record CM053587.1, read on the forward strand.
CCCAACTTGTTAAGTGTAGCTCGTAATACCTATGAAACTTACCTGGGAAGATGAACTGCTGTTTGTATTTGTAGTAATGGGAAGCTGGCAAAAGAAATTAGGAAATCAAAGTGAGCCTTGTCCTCAAACACAGTGACTCAGAAAATAGCCTCTTAATGAATTAGAATCTGGTAAAAATCCATACAAGTGAACAGGCTACTACATAGGCAGGTATTGGTATTAGAGGTAGAGTGAAAAAGACCTGTGTTCAAATAACACCTCCAAGGCTTATTAACTATGTGACCCTGGTCAAGTCACTTAAATCCCCAGAGCCTCGGTTTCCTAATCGGTAAAATGGGGGTGATGATGGTGATGATAAAGAAAAAGAAGATAATGACAATAGTTACACAGAACATTTATATAGTACTGTAAAGTCTGTGAAGAATTTTACAATGATCTCACTTGTTCTTCACAACAACCCTGAAAGGTGAGTGCTATTATTATTCCCACTTTGCAGATGTGGAAACTGAGGAACAGAGGTTAAATGACTCGCTCAAGGTGACACAGCTAGTAAGTGTCTGAAGCTGTATTTGAACTTAGGTTCTCTTGCGGCAGTTACCTCACAGGGTTGTTGAGAATCTCAAATGAGAAAAATGTGTGGAAAGTACTTTGTAGAGTTTAAAATGCCATATAAATGTCAGTCATTAATATTCTTATTTTCTGGCAGCTCACTGCAGCTTTCAGAATCCAATAGGCTTGCAAATCACAAGAGCCATGGAAGACAGGAATAGATGATTGAACATCCAAGGCCACTCTTGAGATACAGATCAAAGCCTCTATCAGAGACTTTGGTCTTAATGACGGCACAGTTGCTAACCATGAGCATCCTACTGCACAAATTCCAATGGGTAGTTCATCTTCCTCACTTCTTTCTCAGCAATATCACTCCTCCACCTCCACACTCCATGCTCCCGGGATTTTGTCCATGTAAAGGGAGATGGTAAAGGGGTCACTGAACCCAGTCCTTACAAACATGGGCAAAGTGCCATTGACATAATTCTCCATATGGAAAAAGCTGAGAAGCCCGCTTCCAGGAGAGATTCTGAGAGGGGGGAGATATTCTATAACTGGCTCTTGTCTGCAACCATGTTATGAATAGCAGCCTCCTGGATTGACTGTGACTGTGTGACTGGAACTGGGAGTGCCTTTAGAACAGTGGTTCTCAACCTGTGGGTCACAACCCCTTTGGGGGTCCTACAACCCTTTCACAGGGGTCACAGAGGTCACCTAAGACCATCGGAAAACACATATTTCCAATGGTCTTAGGAACTGAGACACCACTCCTCTATCCATCTCCAGGCAGGTCCGCCCACATATGAGTATTAAAGGGTCACGGCATTAGGAAGGTTGAGAACCACTGCTTTAGAAGGAACTATTTGGCCTACTGTCTTGTACATCAAGAATATCTTCCTTGAGTTTTTTTTTTTTAAATAAAGGTACTATAGAAATCCAAGCTACGATTATTTTTTTTTCCATTGCTGTCTATACCCAAGTATCCAACAACCCAATGTGTTAGATTCAGAAAAACCTGGGTTCATGACTCAAATTCTACCTCTGATACTTGTTACCTTGGGCAAATCATTTAACCTTTCTGGGCCTATGCCAAATCTCTGTAACTGTCAAGGGAGGGAATTCTCACATAGATGAAACCACAGATCACTGGTGTCTTGACTTGTTGAGCCTTACTCCCCCCTTCCTCATGTCACCTTTTTAATGGTCACCCATAGCATCCTCATATAGTTTCCTGCAGTAGTCCCTTCTCATTTAGCTAAAGAGTGGCTAGATGGAAAGGTCATAAACTATAGTCAAACCCATTCTGAAACTGGTAGGAAGAAGTCTCCAAGGAGTCACAAGCACCAAGAGTGAAAAAAAAACTATATAATAACATCTAAGGTGCTTCTGGTGGCCTGAGGAAAAGACAATACATGATCTGTAACTAAATGTGCTGTTATATTAATGTCCCAAAACAGCATCTTAAAACAACTGCCTGAACTCCCACTGGCTAATTGACTCAATATCCATTCCAGGTCCCCTCTGTCTACCAAATACCTCTCATTTCTGGTGTTAATAAAGTTTTTAGCATTACTATTATGGAATTTGAGAATCTTAAGATTGGAAAGGACCTCAGAGACCTCTATACCAGGGGTTCTCAACCTTCCTGATGCTGTGACTCTTTAATACTTGTATGTGGGCATGTCTGCATGTGGGCAGACTCGCCTGGAGACAGAGGAGGTTCCTAAGATCATCGGAAATATGTGTTTTCCAATGGTCTGAGGTAACCCCTGTGACCCCTGTAAAGGGGTCGCGACCCACAGGTTGAGAACCACTCCTCTAGACCAACTTGGAGCTAAACAAGAATTCCTTCTTCCTGAGAAGTGGTCAACTGATCTTTACTTAAAGGCCTCCAAAGAGTGGGATCCAGTTACTTCCTTGGGTATCCCCTTTGGGATAGCACTAATTGTTAGGAGGTATCTTTCCTCCCCCTTACATAAAGCATAAATTTGGCTATGCAATCCCTGCCCCCCATTGTTATTAGTCCTACTTTTGAAGGCCAGACATGACAGTCCTACAAATACATGAAGACAGCTGTCACTGATTAATTGATAACTTAAGGTGCAGGGCTGTCCTGATTGACTCATACTCTCCAGCTTATCAAGATTCCTCCAAAAGTTGACCATCCAGAAAGGAACACAATCATCCAGAAGTGGCCTGACCATAGAAGGCTAAAGCACAACAATTGCCTCCCTCATCTTGGATACCATAGCTCTTTTAATGTGGTCCACATTCATCTTGGATTTCTCAGATGTCATGTTGCCCTTAGACTTCCAGGCTGCCATGTTGTACCACTGATTCCCACTGAAGACCACTGGACCTTTTTCAGATGAACTGCTAGCTAGCCATGCCTTCTACCATTTTTTAACTAAAAATTAATTGGTTCAAATTGGTGAAGTTGATTTTTTTTAAATGCAAGCATAAGACTTCATTTGTCCCTGGAAAATATCATATCCAATCCAGCCCAATGTTTCAGCCTACTGTGGTCTCTATGATTGCATTCTCTGTCATTTAGTGTTAACTATCCTGCCCAGGTTTATATCATCTGCATATTTAATAAGCATTCCATCCATGCTTTTTATTCCAACAAGTGCTAAAAAAAAAAAAAATTAAATGGCACCATACTCTTTAATATTGTAACTCTTTCCAAGTTAACATCAAATCATTAATATTCTCTTTGGGTCCATTCATTCAACCAGTCCCAAATCTAATTGTCCAGCTCAAAGGTGTTAAACACATGACCTAGAAGTTACATGTGGCTCACAACCCTCTTGAGTGCAGCTTGAAGCAGATGAAAATGTAACTGGCCTCAGTTTCATAGGATCATAGATGTAGTGTTAGAAAGGACCTCAGAGCTCCTAGGACCCTTTTGGTGCCCTGGACCTCTTGGGTAGTCTGCTGAAGTCTATGGACCCTTTACTAGAATTATATTTTAAGAGACTGAAGGAAATACTAAATTTCAATTAGAACACAGGTTCTTAACCCATATGTGTGTGCCATGAATCCAGAGTTGTGCTGGAACCAGCTCAAACCAGTTAATATTCAGTGTGAACATTTATAACCCCTGAAATCAGCAAAAAAATGCCAAAACCAGGGTTTGATGTTGTTTTGTGATTGCCTAGACTTAAGAAAGTGTTAATAACGAAGATTCAACTTAAAATATAGCATTCTTATATTTTTTTCTCCCAGAGAAATGATTGTTGAATATTTATCAGGATACTCCTACATGAACCCACTTGGCACCCTACAGACCCCTTCTGAGAATAATGCTTTAAAATGAATTATTAAATGCCTTTTGATATAATACAATTTACATATATTAAAACACATTGGATTATGTTGTATATTAAAGTACACAGGATTATAATGGAAACCAATTCTATTAAAATGAAGATATTTTTAAGAAGTTCATGGGCCCCAAGGTTAAGGACTTCTGAGTTAAAGGTCAGTGAAAATGAAGATTTTTTTTTCCCATCTAGGTTCATGAAGTCCATTTTCTCAATCCTCATTTTTCTTAACCTTTTTGCAACCTTTGATACTATCAAAGTTCTCCTCCTACCTATCTGTCTATTCCTTCTCAGTCTCCTTTACTGGACCTTCATCCAAATCATGCTCAATAACCATGAATGCCCAGAAGCACTCTATCCGGGCTTTCTTCTCTTCTCTTTACTCTTTTACTTGGTGAACTCATCAGCTCCCATGAATTCAATGATCATCTCCTTGTTGATAATTGTTTAAATGCCTTACTTACCTATTACCAACCTCTCTCCATTCTAACGTCTCCAATTGCTTATTGGACATCTTGAACTCAATATTTTGTAGACATCTTAAACTCAAAATGTCCAAAAACCTCATTATCTTCCTCCTTAAACCCTGGTCACTTCTAAACTACTCTATTGCTGTCAGGAGCACGAGAATCTAGTCATCCAGGATCCCAACCAAAATGTCAGTCTTGAGTCCCAGGGTTGGGGAACCTTATGCCTTGAGGCCACATGCGGCTTTCTAGGTCCTTGGGTTGGACCTTTTGACTGAGTCCAAGTTTTATAGAACAAATCTTTTATTAAGGAGATTTGTTCTGTGAAGTATGGATTTGTTCAAGGGGCCACACTTGAGGTCCCAGCTTGACTCTTTATCATGCCCGCCCCACCCCCATATCCAATCTGTTGCCAAAGCCTAATGATCTCAATTTTGTACCATCTCTTAAATATGAAATTTTCTCTCCAACTGATCTTGCCACCACCTTGGTGCAGACCATTATTTTCTCATGACTAGACTACTGAAATATCCTGCCAATTGGTCTCCCTGCCCACTCCTGCCAATCCTCCACTCACCTTTTTCTAAAGCAGCAGTTCTCAACCTATGGGTCATGACCCCTTCGAGGGTCTAACGACCCTTTCACAGGGGTCACAGGGGTTGCCTAAGATCATCGGAAAACACATATTTCCGATGGTCTTAGGAACCAAGACACCGCTCCTCTATCTATCTCCAGGAGGGTCTGCCCACATGCAGATACGCCCATATATTACTATTAAAGGGTCGTGGCATTAGGAAGGTTGAGAACCACTGTTCTAAAGTGAAAGTCCAATCATGTCACACCCCTTACTCAATAAACTCCGATGGGTCCCTATCACCTCTAGCTTCAAATATAAAAACCTCTGGTGCTTAGTCTTCCATGCCCTAGCCCCTCCCCCACCTTTCCAGACTTCCTATGCCTTATACCTCCTGGTCCATGCCTCACCATATATTCTTCAACCCAGTGACATCATTGGCTTCCTTGCTGTTCTTTGAACAAAATATCTTGGTATTTTCATAGTAAATGTTTTTTAAATTATTTTCAGAGAAAAAGCCATAGGCTGTCTCCCATACTTGGAATAGTCTCCCTTCTCTCTGTCTCCTGGCTTTCTTGGCTTCATTCAAGTCCCAGATAAAATCCTACATCTACAAGAAGCCTTTCCCAATTTTTGTTAAATTTTAGCGCCTTCTCTCTGTTGAATACTTCCAATTTACACTGTATATAGCTTTTTTTGCATGTAGTTTCTCTCTCTCATTCAATAGTGAGCTCACCAAGGGCAGGGACTGTTATCATGTGGCTACACAGAGCTTAACATTGCCTCTCCAATACCCACCCATTGCTCCAGGGCTGCCTGGGAGGGCCAAACAGAATGAAGCTCAAACCTCTTCTACTGAAGACCTTTCTGGTACTTGAACACAGTTATCACGTGCCCTAAGTATCTCTTTCAGTCCCACCATACCTAGTTCCTTCATTAGGAAGCCCTTCTCCTTCCTGCCTGTGCTCTTCTGAAGGTTCTCCAGCTTACCAATGTCATTCCTAAAACACAGTGCCCTGAAGGGAAGGATGATGATGATGGTGTTGGCGGTGGTAATAACAAAATAACATTGGTTAGCACTTATATGGTGCCAAGTGCCTTACAAATGTTATCTCATTCGATGCTCAAAATAGCCTTGGGAGGCATATTTTATTATTGTTCCCACTTTACAGATCAGAAGGTTGAAGGTAAGTGACTCACATAGGGTCACGCAGCTAATAATTTTCTGAGGCGAGACTTTAAGTTAGGTCTTCCTGACTCCAGATCCATTGCTTTTTTTTTTTTTTCCCCATTGAGCCACCTGCATGTTCCATATGTTCTCTCTTTGGAGCAAAGTGCAGAGAGATGACCACCTCCCTACACTCGACACCATGCCTTTCATAAGCATGAAGCTGTGAGTACTTGGCCATATTCTAAGCAAAGCTGAACAAGAAACATAAGTGTGAACAAGACCGGAGATAACAGACACGTGGCCGGCTCTGCACTGGCAATACTGTGGAGTGATGCCTGAACTAGATTCAAATGCAGTTAGGGAAATGTCCATAAAAATAAAAAAAAAATACCATAGGACATAAATAATATGAATAGGTGGTTTTCTAAGTCAATATATCACCTGCAGGGATCCTTATGTTGGGTTTAGTGGCTCCTAGTTCTATTTGACTTTGATACAACTGGTATAGACAGTAGGAAAAGTACTGGACTGGCAAGAGAAGGACCTGAGTTCAAATCTCACCTCTAACACATTGTATAATATTGGGCAAATGATTTAACCTCTCTAGGCCTCAGTTTCCTCATCTGTAGAATGACTGACTGACCTTCTAAAGTTCCTTTCCATTTTCCATCTATGATTTTTGATGGCAGAGTAGTTATTGTTTTCAGGGTTTTTTTGAGGGAGGAAGGTAGGGCAATTGGGGTTAAGTGACTTGTCTAAGGTCACACAGCTAGTAAGTGTTAAGTGTCTGAGGCTGGATTTGGACTCAGATCCTCCTGAATCCAAGGCCAGTGCTCTACTCACTGTGCCACCTAGACACCCCTAATGGCAGAGTAGTTATTTAGGAAAGTATCCCCAATCTCTAGGAAAGCACAAGGACCCCTCAAATCCATGCCAGTGACTTCCTGCATGGGACAAATGCCAACTTCTTGATGTCAGCCCACGAGCAGCAGTGCTCTTTCCTGGGAGGCCGGGAAGCACAGATCCCACTGCAATAAGAGCTACTAGTCTAGTATCTAGATACTAGATCTGCCTATCTCTTATAGATTCCAAATTAGGGGATCAGGAGTGGAGGAAAATCTCGTTATCAAGTTAACTAAAGGAGATCTTTTAAGAGTACAAATGTAAAGAGAAACTCCTGTCCAAACTTCCTATTTTTTAAGCCAAACAGCCAGTCTTCTATCTCCATATCTTTCAGGCTTGGGGAAGGGAGGGCATGAAGGCAAATATATGAGAGCTACCACCGGACCACCCTTTAAAAGAAGAAACAATCTGAGTAAAAATAAAGGAAGCTTCAAGGCATCGGTCTTGATTTATTAAGGCTGAGAATCCCCAAGGAAGACAGACAGATGTGTAGGCAAGACACTGTATTAACACAGCTGCCACCAATCACTAATTATCACCCTCTTCCTCCTCTCCCTCCAGGGGCCATTAAGCCATGTTCTGAGACTGCTGATAGGTGACAAGCTCAGAATGAGGTCCATCCCTTCTTGGATGTGGGATATTGCATTTACTATTAAACTCAGTTGATGGGTTATGCTGAATTGCTCTCCCCCCTCCATTTCTTCATTCTTTGCTATAAGTGATGGCTCACTGGGTACAGAAGCAGGAAAGGGCTATATCTTAAAAATGGAGGGGATGTAAACACCAAAGTTTTTTTGTAATGTGAAAAATAACAATTTGTTTCCAGCATCTCCCTCTAATATCTTTCCCGTCTATATACTTGTGTTTTTATTGCTTTCATTGAATTTCTTTTTTTATTTTATTCTGAATGTAAAAAATAAAACGAGCATTTTTATAACCTAGTAGAATTAGAAAAAAAGGATGCATATGAAACTACAAATCTGTTATGTACAATTTGCTATTAAATAAATTACAAAATTATCATGTAACTATCATTTTTAAATTTTTTTCTTCCCTCTTTCTCCAAAAAACCCCAAAGATATTAATACTAGCAATATTTAAAATAATTAAAAGGAGCCACAAAGTTCTGCATGGACAGATACTCTCCAGCTTATCAATGTACTTCCTAAAAACATGGTGCCCCAAACTGGGGTCCCAGCACTTCTGCTGCTTGACATGAAGTCTCAGCCAAAGAATTTAAAAGAAAGGCTTCCTGCTGCATCTCGGGAGGAAGGTGACAAGTGGTGCCACTTGAAAGTGGCCTCAAGCTTGGCTGATGTTGTCATGGGGTATTGGGTGAGTGTGTGTGTGCATGTGTGAGTGGTTGTTTTTAAAAAAACTTTTCCGCCACTCAGGAGAAGCTGGAATGGGCTACCTTGGAGACAAAAGCAGGAGGATTTGATCTGTGCAAATGCCAGGCAATTTGTCTAATTAACTCGGTGAGATGATTCAGTCTAGTGAGTCACATTTTGGGCACCATCAGGCTGTCGGGATGCTTAGCTAAGAGATAGCAAGCCTGCTTTGGGATTTATATGTATTAAGATGAATTCTCATTCTGAAAAGCTATTACAATGTGTACTCTGTAGATGTGCATGTATATGTGTGTTGAAATATATAAAACGTCCCTAAAGTCTTAGAGAATTTTATGCTATTAAAGCTTTAAAATGCATAAAGGCTTTTGGGACACTGTATCTGGATAGATGGTAAGGGATGAGACCTATGATTTCACAGGCATAAGGAACTCCCAGAAGAGGAAGCTCTCTCAACCAATGTAGAGTAGCATCTTCTCTGCAATTTGGAGTCTTAGAAAGTCTCAGAGAGGGAGCATGAAAAATGGAGGGGTTCTTCAAGGTCTCATAGCCTGTATGTTTCAGACACAGGACTTGAAACAAGATTTTCCCGATTCCAAGACCAGTATTCCATCTTCACTGCCATACTGCCTCTTCCCCATATGTGTGTGTACACATACATAACTGATCCAGCCCAGTAACTTCATTCATGTTAAAAACTGTTTCCCTCAATGTAGATTGTCAATTTCTCTGAAATTTATCAGCCTAGCCCTAGAGAGTTGCCTAGGGTTTTGAGAGGTTAAGTAATATGCCTGTGGCCACAAAGATGGTATGTGTCAGAAGGAGGGTTTGAAAATATGGCTTCTGGGTAGAATGTAAACTTTTTGAGGACAGCAATTGTTTCTGTTTTTATCCTTGTGTCTCCTGTACCTTGCATTGTGTCTAGCACATAGTAGGTACTTAAATGTTTCTTGGATTGAATTAAATCAATGGTTCCAAGGTTGCCCCTTTATTAACTGTCCTACACTGCCTCTTGTGTTTGCTTGGATGTAAATGGACATCTACCTATGTATATAAATACATATTCTAACATTAAATCAATGGGGTCAGTGCTGACATTACTAATCCTTCAATGGTAGGTCATACGCTTTTAAGCCGTTTTCTAGTCAGTAGAGGTGATCCACTGCACTGAGCCACTCACCTCGTTATCTATACCCCCTTCTTATCAGTCACACACATATGCAAGTCAGCTGGTTCAGGATACAGGTAGAATCTGTGGTCAAAAAACGGAACTTTCTCTCCATTTGAAACCAAGCAGTCCAACAAGAATGGGATGCTTAGTCTTCTTATCATCTTGGTTAACTTGGTAACTTACATGTAAATATAAAGCAAGTGCTCTACTCCAGGCTGCTGGTATGATCTGGAAGCAAGCCAAGATGCCCACTGTTCCACAGAATGGGGGGGGGGGGGGTGAGCCAGCACATGGCTTGTCAAAGAATGGCTACACCATTCAATCAGATGCAGTTCTCATGAGGAACTCAACAATACTTTTATCCAAAACCAAGTTCAATCCTAGTTATTCAGGGTTTGGGGAGGGGGGCTTGTGGAGTAGACTGACCACTAGGTGCCTCAGAAAAGATGATTAAAAAAAAGAATCTTTGTTGAAATATAATGACAGGCCATTGAGAGGACTAAAAAGCCAAAGGTCTAACTTCCTGTCTCTACCACTGATCTAATATTTTGGATTACTGTAACCAGGCTAGGAATCTTTAGGCTCTGTTGCAAGACCCAACAGAGGGTCCAGGCATTTACTCATAGTACTCTCAGTGCAGAAGCCCATTTCTAGTGCACACCAGTCCCCATCCAGGCTTGGCAACACTATCAACATCACCACCACCACCACCACCATCATCATCATTTTCCTCTTTCTCTCTCTTTCTTTCTCTTTCTCTCCCTCCCTTTTCCTCCCTACTCATATTTTACTTTAAGGCTTACAAAGTGCTTGGCATATCTGATCTCAGCTGATCCTCCTCAGAAGTCCAGTGAGGTAGGCATTCAAATATAGCCAATGGGTCTGTGATCTCAGCACTATGGCTATCCCCTCCAAGGATGCAAATCACTGCCTGTCCATGCCTACCCATTCAAGATGAGGGACGGCTTCTCATCAGTTATGGCTAAGTATTTGGGATTCCTGAAGGGCATGGGCTGGGTCTTGGATGCCCAACACAGTGCTTACATACAGTAAGTACTCATGAGCTAACTTTCTTTCAAGGCAAAGTACAGCTCTCATATTCCAAACAAAGCCTTTCTTATTCTCTAAAGTAGTTTGTACTATCTGTCCTGGAGCAACTTTGTACTGACTTATCTGTGTTCATATGATCTATGTCCACCTACAAATTTACTGAAATTTACTTGTAAAAGAGGCTTTCCTTGATTTCTCTTGACACTGAAAAGAAATAGATGAAGCCCATGGTCCGAAGGATCTTAGATCCTGAACTCAGAGGCCATCCAGACCCACCCTTTTGTTTAACAGAATAAGAAACTGAGGCTGAGGAAAGTTAAATGATTAAGGATCATTGATTCCTGGACAAGACCTTAGAAATCATCTAGTCTGACTTTCATTTTACAGATGAGGAAACGGAGGCCCCAGGAAATTTGGTGACTTAAGATCCTAGATTAATAGCTCCAAGGGACCTCAAAGGCAATCTACTCTAATCCTCTTGTTTTACAGATGAGAAACCTGAGGCCCAGAAAGTTTAAAGGACTGATGACCAAAACTAGAAGGGACTTAAGAGGCCATTTACTCCAATTCCATCATTTTACAGACAAGGAAAACTTACAGAAATAAGTCTCAAAGGTAGGATTCAAACCCAGGTCCTCTGACTCTAGAGCCAAAGCTCTTTCTACTGCACCACATTTCTTGCCTTGGCTGGTGAGGAAGGTACTACAGGTATGGTGACCTTGACTTTAGAAATGGTGACACTCACCAAGTTCTGTCATATAATTGTAATTTAATACTGGAAGGAACTTCCAAGGTCATCAAGGACTCTCATTCAAAAGACGGGGACACTGAAGTGACTAGGTCATGGTCACACAGCTAGTGAGTGTCAGAGTTAGAATTTGAACTCAAGTCTCTCTTAACTCTCCTGGCATAGAACATTCTTTCCATAACACTCCACTATTTCAGTAAGTCAGCTTATTGAGCCCATCAGCCCTAGACTGGCTAGGGCTGCCCTATCCACCCCCCTAGATGATACCTGGGAAAGGACACAGGAAATGGACACTTCTCTTCTAGGTCACGGTTTTTGATCTCTTGGCCCCTGGACTCTCCCAAATCCCCTTCAGCACAAACACCATGATTCCCCAGCTCCACCTTTACCCATATATGACAAATCTGCCCAACAAAGGATTACCTGGCAGGTTGAAATTCTTCTGCTGTCTGGTGCACTGTGGGGAGGGGTGTAGTGGGGAAGGAGGGGTGGCACTAGGTGGGAGTGGTGGGGCTGGTGAAGAGGGTGTGGATGATGTTGTGGAGGAGGGGTTGCTGCTGGAGTCAGGCTGGTAAGGTACTGGAATGTGGTCCTGCAAAAGAAAAAAAAGAAGGGAAGGGGATAGGGATAGAAAGAAAGAAAAAACAAACCAGTGAGAGTTCAGTGGAAGTGGAAACATTGGTACATTCTGCCCTCTTTCCTGTGCCTCTGCAGCATCAGCAGCCCTGACAGCTTTCACCCAACTCACTCAACATTTCATAGAAAGAATCCAACTGCCCCTCATTTATAGCTATGGGAACTGAGGTCAAATCTTTTAGTCAGGGTCCCAGTTAGAAAACGTTTGAGGCAGGATAACAATAACAACAACAACAATTAATAATGATAAAAATAATTACTATTTAGATAGTGCTGTAAGTTTTGGAAAGCACTTTACAAATACGGCAGAGCTAAGACAGAAATATTTAGCATGACTTCATATGTTTAATGAGAATCGTGTTTCTTACTTTCTCTATGGGAGGCAGGAGAAAGAGGGAGGGAGAGAATTTGGAATTGAAAATAAAATAAAATTTAAAAAAACAATGCTGTACATGTATAGCCATATCAGATTATGCACCATCTTGGAAAAGGAGGAGTGGAGGTGGGGGGGAAGAAAATTTAGAACTCAAAATCTTATAGAAGTGAATGTTGAAACTAAAAACAAACAAATAAAAATTTTAAAAATACTATATTATTTTATCCTCACAACAACCCTTTGAGGTAAGTGCCATTATTACAATACCCAGTTTATAGGTAAAGCTGTGGTTTAAAAAAAATTATTATTAATTCAAGAAAAGCAGGTATGGACTTCTAAGATGTTAGTAAAAGTACTGAATCCAAGAGGGTAACACAACTAGTAAGTGTGTACACTCAAATTCTAACTCAAGGCTTCCTGATGCTAAACCCAGTATCCTAACTATTCCACTTCACTGTCACTATTCCACCAATAGCTTTTCCCACACTCCTCCAGTTTGTTCCCAGATCTGTCTGGCAGAAGGAAGGAAAAGCAGTTTTCATCAAGTAACCCTGCCCAGCTTTCTGACCCTGGAGAAAGGTCAGCAGCTAGCAAAGGGCAGCCACTGGGAGGCAATGTGGTAAAGTAGAAAGAACAATTATCGGCTTAGAAGGTAATCTCTGACATGCTGGTGTAGAAGAGAGCATTCATGGGCTTAAAAGACAATCTCTGGCAGTCTGTATGACTTTAGTCAATTTATTTAATCTCCTGGGCCTCAGTTTCCCAACCATAAAATGGTGGTGATGGTGGTGGTGATAGTGGTGGTGGTGGTGGTGGTGATGGTGGTGATGATAGTGGTAGTGATGGTGATGGTGGTAGTGATGGTGATGGTGGTGATGATGATGGTGGTGGTGGTGGTGATGGTGGTGGTGGTGGTGGTAATGATGGTGGTGGTGATGGTGGTAATGATGATGGTAGTAGTGATGGTGGTGATGATGGTGGTGGTGGTAATGATGGTGATGGTGGTGGTAGTGATGGTGATGGTGGTGATGATGGTGGTAGTGATGGTGATGGTGGTGGTGGTGATGATGGCAATGGTGGTGATGATGATGGTGGTGGTATGGTGGTGGTGATGGTGGTGGTGGTGATGGTGGTGATGGTGGTGATAGTGGTGATGATGATGGTGGTGGTGGTGGCAATGGTGGTGATGGTGGTAGTGGTGGTGGTGGAGGAGGTGGTGGTGGTGGTGGTGGTGATGATGGTGGTGGTGGCAGTGGTGATGATGGTGGTAGTGGTATGGTGGTGGTGATGGTGGTGATGGTGGTGGTGGAGGTGGTGGTGGTGATGATGGTGGTAGTGATGGTGGTGGTGGTAGTGATGGTGGTGATGGTGGTGGTGGTGATGGTGATGATGGTGGTGATGGTGATGATGGTGGTGGTGGTGGTGATGGTGGTGGTGATGGTGGTGATGGTGGTAGTGATGGTGATGGTGGTGGTGGTGATGATGGCGATGGTGGTGATGGTGGTGATGATGATGGTGGTGGTATGGTGGTGGTGGTGATGGTGGTGATGGTGGTGATAGTGGTGATGATGATGGTGGTGGTGGTGGCAATGGTGGTGATGGTGGTAGTGGTGGTGGTGGAGGAGGTGGTGGTGGTGACGGTGGTGATGATGGTGGTAGTGGTGATGGTGGTGGTGATGGTGATGGTGGTGATGATGGTGGTGGTGGTATGGTGGTGGTGATGGTGGTGGTGATGGTGGTGATGGTAGTGGTGGTAATGGTGGTGATCATGGTGGCAGTGGTGATGGTGGTAGTGATGGTGGTGATGGTGGTAGTGATGGTGATGGTGGTGGTGGTGGTGGTGGTGGTGGTGGTGGCGGTGGTGGTAGTGGTGGTGGTGGTGATGATGATGGTGGTAGAGGTGGTAGTGGAGGTAGTGGTGGTGGTAGTGGTGGTGATGGTGATGGTGGTGGTGATGGTGGTAGTGGTGGTGATGGTGGTGATGGTGGTGGTGGTGACAATGGTGGCTGTGGTGGTGCTGGTAGTGGTGGTGGTGATGGTGGTGGTGGTCGTGGTGGTAGTGGTGATGGTAAATTCCTTAAATGCCGTATTTCCTACCATAGTGCCTTGTACATAGTAGGTACTTAATAAGTGCTTGCTCATTTGATGCTAGTTTTTCTGGCCTGTTCTAACATTCTAGTATGTGAAAGAGTGGATTCCCTCATGATTAACCACCCTTCTCCAATGGTTGACATGGCTGGGATGAACCCAGATATCTGTGTGAGGTAGGGGAGAGTAAATCAAATTGAAATAAGTCTACTGTTTCAGAAAAGGACAGGCTCTGTTTCATCACAAGCCACTTGCCAGGTGAGGGAGGCTCCCCAGAGGTGATTCTGATCAGTTTCTCAATCTGTCCAAATTTGTCAGATGGATATTTCCATAGTAATGCATGTGTGAGTCTAAGGTGTCATGGGTCAATGGCATGTGAAGATGGAGATGGATGCAGTTAGTCAGTGATATAAACAGAATCCTGTGGGACATGTGAAACTCATTTTTTTATAATTTAGTGACTGGCCCAAGGGCTTACATTACTACAGGCTATTTAGAAGATCATGGAATCATAGGATCTGAGAGCCAGAAGACTCTTCAGGTCTTCAGCAGGACCTGAAGAAGAATCCTTCCTACAGTATGCCAAGTGAGGAAGGAAATAGGCATGTGTAGCCTACGGAAGACTGAGAGGGACATGAGGATTGTCTTCTGGTATTGGAAAGGCTGCCATGGCAGAGGGGGATAAGATTTGTTCTACTTGAAGGCAGAACAAAGACTGGTGGGTCCACGTAGCAGAGACAGATTTTGATTCCATGTAAGGAAAATCATCTTAATGATGACAATGAGAGTTGTCCAGAACTAGAGCGGGTTTTCTCAGAATAATTGTAATCATAACCACAGTAATAGTTAACGTTTATATAATGGTTTAAGGTTTACAAAGTACTTTACAAATTTTATCTCCTTTTCTCCTTACAACCCTAGGATGTCGGTGCTATTACAATCCCCACTTTACAGACGAAACTGAGGCAGACACAAGTTAAGTGATGCCCAAGGTCATCCAGCTAGTAAGTTTCTGAGGCTAGATTTGAACTCAGGTCTTTCTGTCTTCAAGTCTAACTTCCTACTCACTACACTACCAGATGCCTCAGTTAGGGAGTCCCACACTATCTGAAGTCTTTGCAGAAGCTGAATGATTGTCCCTTGGATTCATTGTAAAGGGAATTATGGGTGGGTCTAGAGCAGTGGTTCTCAACCTGTGGGTCACGACCCCTTTGAGGGTCTAATGACCCTTTCACAGGGGTCACAGGGGTCGCCTAAGACCATTGGAAAACACATATTTCTGATGGTCTTAGGAATCAAGACACCACTCCTCCATCCATCTCCAGACGGGTCCGCCCACAAGCTGACATGCTCACATACAAGCATTAAAGGGTTGCGGCATTAGGAAGGTTGAGAACCACTGGTCTAGAGTGACCTCTGAGATCATTCCAAATCTGTGATCTCCCTTCCACTCCCCAAAAAGTCAACCAACTTGTGTTTATAGAGAGGTAGCAAAAGCAATCCTGTCTCAGGATTACTGAGACTAGCTACGTGACGTTGGACAGATCCCTTCATTTTCTGAGCCTCAGTTTCCCCACCTGTAAAATGAAGTGCTTCAACTTGATGGCTGCTAAGGTCCATTCCAGCTCAGAATCAATGATCCTGAGCTCTTATGACTTTTAGTGAAGAGGTTGGGGTAGTAATTTACTGCTTCCAATAAATCTCATTCCCCTTTTGGATAGCGTACATTCTTAGAAAATTCCTACCAGGGAGCCAAAAGCCTGCCTCTCTGAAACATGGCTGCACGTTGAATAGAGCACTGCACCCGGAGTCAGAGATGTGAGCTCCAATTCCATTTCAGATGCTTTTTGCTGCATGGGCCTGAGTTACTCACTTCACCTCTGGCTTAGTCTCCTCATCTGTAGAATGCAGACTATAATAGCATCTATCCCCAAGAGTATTGTGCAGATAAAACTAAATGCTATTTTGAAAGCATTTGTGGCTAATGGTGGCCATCTCTAGGGTGGGGGAAGGAAGAAAAAAAGAAATTTACGTGAAAACTTTGTTGTAGATTTAAAAGCAATAGCACGCCATACATAGTGGATTTGCAGTTTCATGGGCAATCATCTTTTTATTATCCTATGTTATGGAAAGGCTTGTTTTTCCCCATTATTATAAAATATTATTATTTTATTATTAATTAGTATATATTATTAAATATATTAATTAATATATTATTATATATTATTTAAAAGAAATAAATAATAAATTTTAAAAAGAAAAAAACAAGAAAGCACTTTGCAAACATTAAAGTATCAGATAAATAGTGGTGCCGTGAATAGAGCACTGGCCCTGGAGTCAGGAGGACCTTAGTTCAAATCCGGCCTCAGACACTTAACACACACACCAACAAACTAGCTGTGTGACCTTGGGCAAGTCACTTAACCCCAACTGCCCTCCAAAAAGCAAAAAAAAAAAAAGTATTATATAAATACTAGTTATTATCATTGTTAATAATAATAAGAGCTTGGTGCTTGAACCACAGAATATAATTCTTTTTTTTTCTTTTTGGAGTGGGAAGGGCAGGGCAATTGGGATTAAGTGACTTGCCCAAGGTCACACAGTTGTAAGTGTTAAGTGTCTGAGGCCACATTTGAACTCAGGTCCTCCTGACTCCAGGGCTGGTGCTCTATTCACTGTGCCACCTAGCCTCCCCGACAGAATATAATTCCTATGTACCATCTCTTTAAACTTCCATGTACAAGCCGAAAGGAAGTCTCAGAGAAGCCAAGAGGTAACAGAATGCAGGTTGATACTTCTAGTTTTTTGTTTGGTCCTGATCTGATTGGGGGGAGGGGCAGTTCTCTTATTTCATTGATATAGGGGGCTGCCGGTAAGGAAACTCCCTCCCCCAATATCCATCAGCAACTGTTCTGTGGGCACTGAGGTTAAGAAACTTACCCAGCCAGGGTCACAGAGTCAGTATGTGTCAGAGGGGACTTTTACCCAGCACCCATTTCAGGCCAGTTTTCTATCTGTCACACTGCACTGGGTTATAATATCATAAGAGATTCTGGGAGGAAATAGAATCCCTAAGAGTATTAAGAAGGCCTGCCATATTGACTGATGCGGCATACTTTGTTCATTGTTGAGTCATTCAGTAGTGGCTACCTCTTTGTGACCCCGTGGACCCCAACATGCCAATGCTGCCCATGAGGGTTTTCTTGGAAAAGATACCGTCATGGTTTGCCATTTCCTTCTCTGGCTAATTTTACATATGAGGAGACTGAGGCAAACAGGGTTAACTTACTTGTCCAGGGTCACACAGCTAGTATGTGTCTGAGGCTGGATGTGAACTCAGGTCATCCAGACTCCAGGCTCAGTACTCTATCCACTGAGCCACCTAGCTACCCCAATGTGGCATGCTACAAGGACACATATTTGAAGATAAGGCTTTTCTATCCTCAATCTTTGCCTCAGACCATTAACTCAGCATGTTCAGTACTGCCTTGGAGAGCAAATATTTGGTTGGATTATAGTCAGCGGTAAAGAATGTATCCTGAGTCATTCTTCCAACACAAAAATGGCTTCCCTCATTCTCCATTCCTGGGAAATGCACCATGCATTTGAAGGTCCACTAATGAAGCTGGGCTTACACTAATTTTTTTTCAACAGTAAAGATAGGATTCTACCATATACTCTTGTCTCGTTCTCCTTTAGACCAGGGGGCAATAGAAGACCATAGATTTAGCAGTGGGAGGGACTTCAGAGATCACTAAGTTTAAGTCTTTCATTTTATAGGTAAGAAAACTGAATCACAGAGAAGGGTAAGTCACTTCCCCAGCATTGTTCAGCTAGTAGTTGAGGCAGAATTTGAATTGAGGTCCTCTTGATTGCAAGTCCATCATTCTCTCCACTATGCCACCTAGCTGCCTTGTGTTAAGGGCACAATTTTGGAACACGGGATGGGGAAAATCTAATTGGCTCAAATGGAGAACAGGAATCCCACATGACAATGGAAAGAGCCATAGAATTGGAGAGAGAGGCTCTGGGATTAAATCTTTTTTCTACCATTTGCTACATAAATACATACATCACACATACATGCCTACACATATACACATACACATACACATTTACATATACATGATCTTGGAAAAATCACATCAATTCAGCTCGTCTATACCCTCTATGTAAACGTGTTATCTTCCACCCAAGAATATATGCTCCCTGAGGACAGGACCTATTTTACTTTTATCTCTGTACTCTCCATTCCTGACACATGGTGGGAACTCAATAAATGTTGATTAATTGAATTCAGCAAGGACCTATTAAATTGCTACATTGTGTTGTAATATATACAAAGACAAAAGAGAGACAATTCTCTCTCAAGGTGATCTTTCTCAGCCTCGCTTTCCCCATCTTAATAGGTCTATAGAAACACCTGCCTTACCAATCTCCTAGGGTTATTGTCAGGACTGGATGATAGTTTAGAGAAAAAAAATGACCCTTAGAAGTTATCTGGTCCAACTCCCTCACTTTACAGATGATGAAACTGATGTTCAGAGAAGAGAAGTGACCTTCCCAAGGTCACGTAAAAAGTAAATGTCAAACCCAGGCCTTCTGATTCTAAATCCATCACTCCTTCCACTATACCATAATGTTTTCATGAAATAGAAGTCATGTAATTACATGCCCAAGGAACAGAATGACTTGTTTGGTCTGAGATATTGAACACAACAAAATTAGTCAAAAGAACTGGGGATATTTAGCTTAGAGAAGAAAATACATTGGGGAGGGGTGGAGAAGGAAAGGTACATAATAGTTGTTTTCAATAAAACTAATTAGTGGCAGTTCTGTGACTAGAATCCAGCTCTTTTGACACCTGAACCAGTGCTCTCCCCTACCCCTCCCAAACACACACACCAAGCTGGAAATGAAAACTCAGGTTCAAGGTTGCACAGTCATATAGTGATCTGACCTCAATGCCTGAAATGGAACTTGGAATTCTCTATCATTCAGATAACCATTTGGCAAGTCAAGTCTCTGAGGCAAGGCAAGAAACATTGATTAAATATTTAACAAGGGCTAGGTCCTTGGCTACACACAGGATACAAAGAAAGGTAAAAACAGTCCTTGCCCTCAAGGAGCTCACAGTCTAATGAGGGTGGAAAAACCCAAGCAACAAGGTACATATAAGATACAGATGGGATAAACTGGAGGTGATCTCAAAGGAAAGGCACTGTGATGGTGCATCTAGGTGGCCAGTATTCTACCTGCTATCCCAGATCTTCATTTCAGGGCAGAGTAGTGTTATTAGTACATGGATGTGCCAGCATATGGAATACACGATGTCTCCTTAAAGATGCAGCATTATAGTCAAAGATGAAGAAGTAATTTCTTTCTCTTATCAAATTCTCTTCTTTGCAGACAAGCAGAACGATGCCGTGGTTATCTCATCTTCCTTTGCAGCAAAAGAAGAGCAAATGCCAAATCTGCATGTAAATCTCAGGGTTGTACAGAGGCAGAAACCCCACCATAGCAGTGGGAGAGCCAGAGTGGTAGGGGGGCAAAAGGCTGCCAAGGCCTGAATTAGAAAGATGAACCAGCAGGGGGCTGGTCTTTGAGTGAGTGCAGATACACACCCTCCCTCCCCTTCTGCCACAGACTGATGAGGGTGGGTGGAGGGAGCCAAAAGAGCAATTTTAAAAGGTATTCTAAGCAAATTGGCTCTGGAGTCATAGATGCTACATCATAGTCTGACTGAGCTGGGAGACTGGGCAAGAAAGGGCAGCGACGGAAGCGGGGGGAAGGGAGGTGAGGATAGGAAAAGCAATCCTTTGGACAGATCCCATCCACCATCATATCAAGGCTACAATTTAAATAGAGGGTAATTTCTTTCTCTTATCAAATTCTCTTCTTTGCAGACAAGCAGAACGATGCCGTGGTTATTTCACCCTCTGCTCCTGTTAATGTCCACCTGACATCGAAATACGGATCACTCCTGTCTGCAAAGTCAGAAAAAGAAAGCTCCCTTGACTTTGGGGTTCTCAAGGTCAACTTGCCTTTAGTGGATCAAGTGCTGGACTTGGAGCCAGGAAGACCTGGGTTCAAATCCTTACTCTGACATCTACTAGCTGTGTTAACCACGGGAAACACATTTCCTATCTTGGGGTCTCCATTTTCCCAGTGATGAAATAAGGATAATTATACCTCATGGGGTTACTGTGAGACTCAAATGAGATAATGGATTTTAAAGGGCTTTGAAAACATTCCAACCAAGTATAATGGTCATTTGGTGTTATAATTATAACGATTATTATTATTCCTCTCATTTCTCTCATCTATTTAGATGAAGTTTAGATAGAAATGTCCCGACAGTCAATAAGTATTAAAATGTATGCTCGTCCTCTGTATCTCATCTTCCTTTGCAGCAAAAGAAGAGCAAATGCCAAATCTGCATGTAAATCTCAGGGTTGTACAGAGGCAGAAACCCCACCATAGCAGTGGGAGAGCCAGAGTGGTAGGGGGGCAAAAGGCTGCCAAGGCCTGAATTAGAAACTTAGGTTTAGTTCTGTGGAAAAACAGAAAAAGGATGACCAACTTCCATATGCCCTGACAAAACTAAGAACCCTGCTGTTTAAGAAAATTAAAAATCTGAATGGGGAGGTAGAGGCGTCTTTAAAGAACTGATGTTCTTTGGGAGCATGTACTTTGGCCAATAATGTCTTTCTTTAAATAGCAAAAAACAAGCAAATGAAATAAACCCCTAAATAATAGCAACTTCTATTTCCCCACTATTTCAAGGTTTGCAAAGTATTTTCTTCCCACGATCTTTTAAGGTAGATATTTCCAATATCGTTATTCCCATTTTAAAGTTGAGAACAAATTGTCCCAAGTCCCACATTTAATGAGCATTAAAGTCAGGATTAGAAGCTGAGCCTCCCAATCTAGCAAGCTATGTCAGTGTGTCTCTCACATCAAAAAAGCTCCACCAGGTAGCTCTATACCAAGTTACAATGTACCACAGGATAGTCAAGCTGTGAGAGGAAGAGGAGAACCAATTATGCTGCCTTCTCTCCTGAGCAAAGGGCAGAAAGGTAATGTGTAGAGCAACAATGGAAGAGCAAGGAATGCAGGCTCCTAAGTCCCGCCCCTTGCAAAATCAGTGCTAAAGAACCAGCCACTGGCAACAAAGACCCATCATCAACTTATCTACCTTCGTCATCAACAATATTATCACCACCATCAACACCACCCCATCATATTTATCACGACCATCACCATCACCTCCCACCACCGTCACCATCATCTTCATACCATATCATTGTCACAATCATCATCACCCCCACCACTATCATCTTCATATCTATCATCACCACCATCACCTTCATCATCATCACTATCATCACTTCCATCATCAACTCTACTACCATCATCTTCATATCTTCATCACCACCATCGCCATCACACTTCCATCATCATCTCCATCATCAACTCTACTACCATCATCCTCATATCTATCATCACCACTATCACCTTCATCATCACCATCACCTTCATCATCAACTTTACTGCCATCATCTTCAGATATACCATCACCACCATAACCTTCATCACCATCACCATCATCATCACCATCATCATTTCCATCATCTTTTCCAAGATCATGATTACAGGATCATAGATTTAGAGATGGAAGGGCCCTTAGAGATCACCAAGTCTAATCCCCTTACTTTACAGATAAGGACACTGAGACTAAGAGAGATCATGAAGTTACACAGCTAGTGTCTGAGGTAGGATTCAAACTCAGGTCTCCCTAACTCCAAGGCTTGATGGGCCAGAAGACTCTATCTCCTGTGCCATGTGCCTAGATATCTTCACAAAAACCTAAAGATGAGAGAGTAGTCAGAAGAATACTGCCTAAATAGCCTCTCTTCCAGTTCTAAAGTTATATCCCCCACATCCAACAACTTTGACATAACCTGAAGGCCTTACGGATCATCACCTTATATATCTCCAATATTTTAGATAGGTGATTCTACTCTTCATACACTCTTGAAAAATAAAGAACAATTAATCTGATTTTAAAACAAATACCAGTCATTCTCAATCCCTAAGGACTTTCAGCAAAATTCTGGTCCAAGCTCCCAGTCTCATAGGAGGGGACACTGTATTCAAATAAATGAAATTATCTCTCTTTGGCACTAGAGTTAGACTCAGGGAAAAAATGATTAAAATCTTGCCACAGACATCTACAATCTGTGTAACCCTTGGCAAGTCATTTAACATCTGATTCTCCTTTTTCTCATCGGCAAAATGAGAGGTTAACTCAATGGGTCTAAGTTCTTCTTTAGCTCTAAATCAAATGAGATAATATTTGTAAAGTACTTTGCAAACCGTAGAGTTTATGTTAGCTACCATAATGATGCTATAAATTACATAATGAATTGCTCTGGGTGAGTAACTATTTACAAGGCTATATTATCAAATCTCTTTGAAGTGGCCAAAGTTCAACCTCCCATCTGGATTATAAAGAAATGGAACTGGAGGGAGCCAAATTAAGTGAAGAGTCTGCATATTCAGTCTTTGCATCTCTCTGGGGATGGAGTCAAAATTATAATAGTAGGAAGCTTAAGACACAGAATGTCAGTGGTGATAGATCATGTGCTCAATTCTAAGTATCTATCTGTCCAGCTTATTCTACCAGAGAATGAGAGAGGTATAATAGAAAATAACCTAGATGTGGAGACAGAAGACCTGAGTTCAAATCCTAGCTCTGCTACTTACTATCTATGTGATGTTGAATACGTCACTTTCCTTCTTTGAGTCTCAGATTCCCCCTCTGTAAAATGAATTGGAATACAACGGATTTCTATAGGATAGTGTACTGCAAAGACCACCAGTTTTGGAGCTGGATGACTGAGTTCAAATCCTGCCTCTCCTTTTTGTCACCTGTTGGACATTAGGCAAGTCACTGCCTTGCTCTGGAGAGGAGAGGAGCTTCCTCATCCATGGACTGATGACACAGGTCTAGAGCAAGGATTGTGTATGTTAGAGATCCCTGTGGGCAGCCTAGGGAAATCTATGGACCCCTTCTCAGAAGAATGTTTTTAAATGGCCAGAACAAACCACAGAGGACAACAAAGGAAAACAATTATACTGAAATAGTGTGTGTGTGTGTGTGTGTGTGTGTGTGTGTGTGTGTGTAAAATAGTTAACATTTATATAGTGTCTACTAAGTACTTTACAATTATTGTCTCATGTGATCCTTGCAACAACCCTGGGAGGCAGAGAGTATTATTAATCCCATTTTATACATGAGGAAACTGAGACCAACACGGGGTAGTGACTTGCCCAGGGACACACGGTCGCTAAATGTCTGAGTTGAACTCAGATCTTCCTGACTTGGGTCCCGTGTCATACCCATTGCACCACCTAACTGCTCTCTCTGTGTACACACACACACACACACACACACACAATTTCAATTTAACTGAAATATGTGAAAATACAAATTATATATATAATATGTATACATATATACATTATACATACACACTATACACATACATATAGATATATACACATACACAGATACATCTTTCTTTAAACAAGTTTGTGGACCTAGGTTAAGAACGCCTGTGTTATGATCTCTAAGGTTCCCGAGAGCTCTAAATTCAATGGCTCTTCCGACCTGTCTCTCCCTCCCCTTCCATTAAAACAACAGTCTGCAGGGAGGACAGTACAAGCTCGGGTGTGAATGACAATGTCTGGAAGCAAATGTGTCCTGCTCCCTTCCCCTCACCCCACTTCTCACCCTCCCCGGTGACCCGGGTTTGATCACAGCCCCCACAAAGAAGAGAGGGGGCGTCTCCTCAATGTGATCATCAATGGTAGGGTACCGCTCCCCGCCCCCCCCCCCAACAGACTCACCTTGTTGATCTTGTTGGTTTTAGGGAGAGTCTGACTGATGTGCAGGTCAGAATAGCGGGGAGGCTTCCGCAGGGGGTTATTGATGTCACAGGGCACGGACTCTGTCCGGACTAACCTTGCTGGATCCGTAGGGGTAAAAAACAATGATTTGAGAGTTTTACTACGCCTTCTCAAGTGCCTTGCAAAACCAACCAAGCAAGCAACTGAAAGACAACTCGCATCCTTTTTCCAGATAACAGCATCTCTTGCCCTTGCCTTCCTCCAAAGCATGCCGGTACGGACACCACCTCCAGGAAGACTTTCCTGCTCCCACCCACCTGATCTTACCTGGAAACTATTTTGTGTGTACATTGTATATACTTTAACCTTACTTATCTATTATTTTGAACTTTTTTATCCATGTACATGCTCTTTACCCAAATAAAATATAAACTCCTAAAAAGAAGGAATTATTTCATTTTCATGTGTATCCACAGTTGCTAGCGTAATGTCTAGTACATAGCAGTAGGTGTTGAATGAATCCTTGTTTAACAGACTAATCTATGGGACCAGTGCCTGTTGCTGTTTCATATGTGTCAGAGGACCATGGGTTCAAATCCCACCTCAGAAGCTTACTTCCTTTGTGACCTTGAACAAATTACTTTAACCTCATTGGATCTCAGTTTCCTCATGTGAAAAGTCAGGGGGTCAGACTACATGGTCCCTAAGATTCCTTCCACCTTTCCATCTCTTATCCCATATAGGTCATCATTTGCTTTTCAAAGCACAGGGACCAGATGGATCTGCTACTGGTTTTTAAATCCTTCATAGGGCTGGGTCCACAACATGCCTTTTATAAATGTAAATGGGACTGAAGTTCAATCTCCTTGAAATTACTTTGCAGTTATTTTGAACTGGTTTATCTAAGCTTTCTCTGCTTTCCTCCTGCTTTGGAACCTTTGGACTATTTTACCAGCCCAAGATATGGAGCCAGGGGAAAAAGTGCAAACGAAATTCAAAATCTTTCCAATGTACCTATTTGTCAGGGGCATCTTAAGAGGAGGAGATTTAAATTAGGAATTGGAGATTTAGAACGACCTACAGATTTTACATAGCGTTTGATGACCAATCAACTATCCATTTCTGAAAACTGGGGTGGTAGGGCGGAGGGCTGGGAACCATGGGATACCAACACACCCTTTGTAAGCTCATGCTCAGTGTTGCTAAGGAGCCCTGGACTTTGCCATCCTTTCATCATTCCTGCTGCTAAACCCGATAGCCCTTTCCATCCATCCAGCTTGCTTTCTTTCTTTCTTTCTTTCTTTCTTTCTTTCTTTCTTTCTTTCTTCCTTCCTTCCTTCCTTCCTTCCTTCCTTCCTTCTCTCTTTCTCTCTCTCTCTTTCTTTCTTTTTCTCGATTCGATGGATTGGCTAGCTGGTGAGCTCTTTCAGAGCAAGGATTATCTTATTTTTTCCATTTGTACCCCTAGCACTCAGCCCAATGCCTAGTACATAATAAGCACTTAATAAAGACTTTTTTAATTCATTTACTTATTTATTCATTCAAATGAAGGGTCAGTACTAAGGGCAGTATCCATCCAATTACTGTTGTTGTTCAGTTGTTTTTCAGTCATGTCTGACTCTTTGTGACCTTATTTGGGGTTTTCCTGGCAAAGAGTGGAGTAGTTTACCATTTCCTTCTCCAGTTCATTTTACAGATGAGCAAACTGAGCCAAACAGGGATAAGCAACTTGTCCAGGGTGACACAGCTAATAAGTGTCTGAGACTGGATTTGAATTCATGAAGATGAGTCTTCCTGATTCTAAGCCTATACTCTATCCACTGTGCCAATTAGCTGCCCTATCTAATACAAGTCAACAAACATTGGTTAAGTACCTTTTCATGCCAAGCACTGTGCTAGATCATAGCAATAGAATAAATACTCAGTAATCATCAGAAGAATTTGAATTTGGGTTCAAGGCTGACTGTCTCTATAAGACAACATGGTTGGCTATACACTTTCTTATGCACTTACATCCAGTTTCAAGAACTGAGTTTTTCTCTTGAACACTATTTGCTGCAGGATGGTACTCTGTGGAGAGAAAAACTTTTCCATCCCTCAGAGACCATCCTAGGGGCTTAGCTCTGTAAGTGCTAAGAAGAAAAAGAACTCATTATTAAATGCATTGCCTATCAGGGGGCCTCACAACATGGTGCCCAAGGACCGAATTCTCAAGTTCACAGAGTATTTGGAATTGAGAATTAGAAACAGCATCATTAAATATATCAAGCAGTTCAAAGAATGTTCTGTTCAGAAAAAGCCCTAGTAAAGGTATGTTTCAGGTGATTAGGATGCTTGAATGATTACCAACCACCAACCAGATGAAACTGTCTTCTTTGAGAGGTGCTATGACACAGTGGTGGGCATGTTGGCTCAGGATTCAAATCTTGCTTCTGATATTTACCTACTATGTAACCTTGGACAAGTCATTTCATCTCTCTGGCCTCAGTTTCCTCATTTGAGTAGGTTAGTATTGGAAGGTCTCAAAGGTGTCTCCTAGCTCTAAATCTAGAAGTCAGTGAACTTTAAATTGAACTTCATTTTCTGTGCCAGTGGACAGGAATAATGGAAAAGATAATCCATAGGAAAATGCCGCATGCCTCCTTGAAATTATTCTACACTTATTTGCATTTACTTTCTGGTGTTGTTCCTCTCCTCTTCCCAGCAGAATAGAATCATTAAGAGAGCAGGGACCATTTCATGTCTGGCTTTGAATCTCTGGGGCACTGCATATAGTAGGTGTCTAATCATTGCTCATTGATTTGAATTAAATTTAGCTTTGAAACGTGATGGAGTGTTTGTTTTTTCCTCTCAGCATCTAGGTTAATGCGAAAATAAAATTGCTTTCCCTGAGAATATACAATTGGCATGGGTTAGGGGTTAAATGTGGAATGGAGGGAAGGAATCATGGTGAGTGACAGGAGAAAGTCAACTTTGGCATTAACTTTTGCTGCACATACTTCACAAAGTGGATAAGCCACCCAAGTGTGATTACTGCCTCTGTGAGCTAGAATCAGGGGGAGTTTAAATGAAGTTGACAGGAAATCATTTACCCCAGAGACAACTCTATCTCCTGTCTCTCACACTTAATTAAGCCTCTGGTAGAGATCTGAATGGACAGAAAGAAACGTCTTCCCATAATCAGGCTCCTCTTTAAGAACCACAAACTCATTCTTCTCTCTGCTAAGTAAAAAAAGACAGGGTGCTCTGGAGGAAGGAAGGAAGAAAGGAAGGAAGGAAGGAAGGAAGGAAGGAAGGAAGGAAGGAAGGAAGGAAGAAGGAAGGAAGGAAGGAAGGAAGGAAGGAAGGAAGGAAGGAAGGAAGGAAGAGAGAGAGGAAGGAAGGGAGGGAGGGAAGGAGGAAGGAAGGAAGGAAGGAAGGGAGGCAGGGAGAGAGGGAGGAAGGGAGGGAGGAAAAGGAGGAAGAAAGGGAGAAAGGAAGGACAAATAAATGGATTCAGAGATTAATGATAGAGATAGGTAGAGATAGATTGATAGACAAGACAGACAGACAGATAGATAGATAGATAGACAGTAGACAGACAGAAAGACACAGACAGACAGATAGACAGACAGATAGATGATAGACAGACAGACAGATAGATGATAGATAGATAGATAGATAGATAGATAGATAGACAGTAGACAGAAAGACACAGACAGACAGATAGATAGACAGATAGACAGACAGATGGACAGACAGACAGATAGATGATTAGATAGATAGATAGATAGACAGACAGTAGACAGAAAGACACAGACAGACAGATAAATAGACAGATAGACAGACAGATGGACATATAGACAGACAGACAGACAGATAGATGATAGATAGATAGATAGATAGACAGATAGACAGACAGTAGATAGACAGAAAGACACAGACACAGATAGACAGATAGACAGACAGATGGACATATAGACAGACAGACAGACAGATAGACAGATAGCATGAGCGAGTATTTATTGATTTGTGTGCTGTGTATCACACTAACTGTGTGGATTAGTGATTCTGTGTATGACCTCACTGTCACCACTTTTTCCTAAGGAGATGACAATTCACAGTCTAGGACCGTCACAATCTACAATCTTGACTGTCCATCCTCACACTTGAAGGACAAATGTACCAGGAAGGGTCTCAAGTGTTTAGGAGATATGCTGTAATCCAATGGAGATAGAGGTGGAATAAATGGGTATACCAATTGGCTGGCCTTCCACTCCAAAGACGCAGCCTGCAGAGAGCCCTGCCCGAGGAAGCACGTGTTAAATTCTTACCTCCACGGTGGATGATCAGTAAGTGGCATGGGGGGGCTTCTTTGGTGCATTTGTTATGACATTTTAACCTAAGAGGAAAGAGGAAATAAAATGAATATGAAACTCCATCTATACCAGACAGGTCCATTAGTATATCTACAGCACCAAAGGATAAATAGCCATGCTAGACGGTAAAGAAATGGGAAGAAACTTCCAAACAGAGGCCTCAGCCTGAGAACAAAAACTTCTTAGAAAGGGAGGTATAACTATTTATCAAGGGCCATATGTCTCTGAGGATCTCCCTTCTACCCATTCCAGCCAACTTCCCTGCTATTTGGTCCTTCTCCCCACCTGAGACCAAACCTCTAGCTGATGCATTAATCTCTTCGATTCTGGGGATCCTCCCTGGGGAGTTGTCCTGATTGATGAATGAAATAAAATTCATTTAACCCACTATATCCAGCCAGTCTCCAAACCAGATTTAACATCTATCATCCCTTTACCCTGGGTTTCTTTCACTTTGGGCAATCAACTTAACCTCTCTGGACCTCATTATCTCCTTATAGGAGTCTGCTAATGCTTCTCACTTCACAGGTCTGCTCTTGAGTTAATTTGTGAGTTTATGTTCTGATAACAAAAGAAAGAGGAGTATCAAAGGCACTATTTCTGGCTGATATAATTTGTGCTTTGATACAAAGCCATGGAAAAGTAGAAAGGGGGCTAGATTGGAGATAGACATAAGTTCAAACTCCTCTACTTATGGGAGTCCTCTCCCATCTCTTTCAAGAGCCTGCTCTGTTAATTATCCCTTCATGTCATTAAAAAATATTTTCTTTCCCTGTTACCCCCAGCCCCACCATCATCGAGAAAAGAGAAAGAAAAACAAAGGCCTTATAATGAATATACATAGTCAAGTAAGGTAAATTTCTGCTTTGGCCAAGTCTAAAAAAAAGACATCTCATTCTTCACACGGAGTCCAGCACCCCTCCATCAAGAACTGGGTGACGTCTTCATTATGAGTCCTCTGGAGTCATTGTGCTGATCAGAGTTCTTAAAGCTTGCAAGGTTTGTTTTCAGGATTGTTACTGTATAATTGTTCTCATTCTGTTCATTTCATTCTGCATCAATTCATCTGTTTTCCCAAGTTTTACTGAAATCATTCCTTTATTCGTTTCTTATGGTACAATAGTACTCCATGACATTGATATACTATAAATTGCTTGACCATTCCCCAATAGATGCTAAACCTCACTCACCTTTGGTTTCCTTGTTCCTAGTTCTTTGTATAAAAGGAAATGCTATAAATGCTTTTGTACATATGGGTCCTTTTCCTCTTTCTTTGATCTCTTTGGGATGCAGGCTTACCTACAAGTTGTTTCACTAGATCAAAGGGTATGCACAGTTTAGTGACTTTGGGGGTAGACTTCCAAATGTTCTCCAGAATTGCTGGGCCAATTTAGAGTTCCACCAACAATGAATTAATATGTCTATTTTACCACAGTCTATCAACTTTTTCTTCTTAATTTTCAACTTCTACTTATCAACTGCTTTATCCCTGATGCTACAAACATGTCCAAATCTCCCTCATTCTTCACCCATTTCTACCATCCCCTCAGACTAGCATTCATTATCTCTCTTTCCTTTGATAGTCAAAGTGCTTTTAAATGGCAGTGGAAGGGAAGCCTACTAAATTCATTCACACTTTTTATTACCTTTATGCCACACCTTCCAACCCCCCCCCCCCCATTCAACATAAACTGCCAATGATCTCTTTGTTCCTAAATCTAATGACTTTTTCTCAGTCCTCATCTTTCTTGCCTTCTTAAAACTTAATACTGCTGACTACCCTCTCCCTCTAAATATTTATTTTCTCTGGGTTTTTATGATGTTGATTTCTCCTGGTTCTCTTTCTATCTTTTCTAAGGATTCTTTGAATTACAATTAATGATAATAATAATAATTAACATTTATATAGTACTTTAATGGTTACAAAGTGCTTTACAAATATTATGTCATGTGAAGTTTCATTATACGTACATATACACATATTATACATACATATATACATACACATTATACATACATATATACACACACACATATATATCCCTCCCCACTATGAATGGATATACTCTAGGTATTCATGTCCCCTTCTCTCTTCTGACATTGATACCACCCTAGTGCAGGACCTCATCCCATTATTACCACAGTCTGTTAGCTGGTCTCCCTGCCACAAGTCTCTCCCCACTTAAGTCCATTCTCTACTCATCTGTCAAAATGATCTTCCTAAACCATAGGATTGACAGTATTACCTCTACTCAATAAACTCTAGAGAGTCTATATCACCTCTAGAATCAAATATAAAACCTTCTATTTAGCATTCAAAGACTATCATAGTATGACTCCCTTCCCTCGACCGTTTCAATCTTTTTATACCTTTCACTCCTCTAACATACTCCATGATCCAGTGATGTTGTCTTTGCTGTTCTCAAACAACATACTTCATCTTCTAACTGGGCATTTTCACTGGTCATCTTCCATGCCTGGAATGCTCTCTCTCTTCATCCTTATCTCCTGACTTCCCTAGCTAACTTCAAGATCCAGTTAAAATACCACCTTTTACAGGAAGCCTTTCCTGATCCCCCTTAATGCTAGTGACTTCCCTCTGTTATCTCCAATTTATGTGGAATATATTGTCTTTGCACGCAGTTGTTTGAATGGTGTCTTCTCTATCAGAATGGGGTCTTTGAGAACAGGGACAGGCTTTAACCTTTCACATCTAAGTATCCCAGTATCTAAGTATCCCTTTCATCATATTATTGACTAACTGGCTGGCATTGAGTGGAATTTATAATTAGGCTAATTTAGAATTGACATCAGCAAAATTTTCCAAACTATGAGAGCTGTCCAAAAATGAAATCACTTTTCTTCAGTGGTATGGGATCCCCCTTCAATCAATTAAATTCAATAAATATTTGAGTGCCTACTATGTGGCAGGCATTGTGCTAAGCACTGGGGATACAAATAAGAAAAATAAAGGAAGTTCCTGTCCTCAAGGAGCTTACAATCTAATGGAGGATGGTAACACACAAAAGAAAACTGGAAAGTGTGTGTGTGTGTGTGTGTGTGTGTGTGTGTGTGTGAATACCAGGGAGTAGCAGAGAAAGGTTATTTTGTTAAGCAGATGTTGAACAACCACTTGTTGAGTACGTTATAATTGACACTGCTTTCATTGGTCAATTGGTCTGCATGCCAATGAGGTAATTTCCAGCTTTCAAATTCTATTATTCTGTAATGTTTCATTCACTTTTCAATTCTAGAGTTACTTTTAGGTAGTTATCAAGAAAACCATCTCTAGAGAAGTATCTGTAGCCATGTTAACATTACTGAGTCTGAAAGTTCACTGTTGGCATGGCCAGGCATGATGGTCCAAGGAGACTCATTTAGGCAGGGGTAGGCAGTGACCCTTCTGACACTGTTGAACCATTAAGTTAACAGGCAAGGCTGCTAAGGACCTCTGTGTCTTCCCTGACCACCTCTCTGGAATTTTTCCTTTTTTAAATTTCCCAGGTTGCTATCCCTTCTAGTAATCAGAAAGCCCTGATTCACCACCCAGCCAGGAAGATGGGAGATGGCATGCCCTGGCAGCTCACTAGTCTTGGCAGCAGGCAGTGGTAGAGGTGAGAGAGGGACTGCCTCCCCGCCAGCAAACCTACAAGAAACATATCTGCAGTGCCCAGACAATTAAACCGGATGACACAAGGTCAGTCTCTCAGCACGAATTGGGACAAGCATCTCAGCAAGGTTTGCTAACAGAGGCCATGGAATTATACTTGCACTGCAGATGCAGAGCAGCTCTGTTCCAGCAGAAAGAAAAACATACTTAAGTCTTTTTTTTTTAAAGTGACTCAGAACATTCCTTCATACACTTCTATAATGTTCTACTTTTGGAGTAAATTTTTTTCCCTTTGAAAAATAAGCATACTTTCTCCCAAATGCACCCATTTCTTACCATTTCATTGTTGTGCCAATTAGGAAGAAGTAACAGTAATATTAACCCCATCATTTCAAAAGTCAGATTTTGGACACCCTTTGACCCTTGAAAATCATGTAGTACAGTGAAAAGATTGGTCATTTTGGAGTCAAAGGACCTGTTCTACTTAACCATCTGTGTGATTTTAGACAAATCACTTTTCCTATCTGTGCCTCAGTTTCTAAATCTGTAAAATGATGGAATTTGATAAAGCAGTTTCTGAGATCTCTTCTACCTCTACACTTATGAGCTTATAAATGCTACTGAAAACTCAGGAGTAGGAGAAGGCACACACACACGCACACAAAACTGTTGTGATAAACAGTAATAGTAACTGTCCTTTGTCCAGTTTTCTTTTTAATAGCCCTCAAAGCACTTTATAGATGTAACCTTTGGCCCATTACCACCACTGCTCCGAGCTCTAATCTCTCTCATTTTAGGGGTTGACCCAGTCACTGAAACTTACTTGGAGGTTCTGAGGGACAGCTCCAAACCAGTCAATTCATTTTGGGGTAGCCTTAGTATCAGACAAATCAGGAGTCATCTTTGTCTGTTTAATAAAATATCAATGCTCTATATAAAAAGATGTCTTAAGGGAAACAGCATAGACTCACAAAAAGAATGATGACTTTGAAGGGAGAGGCCATGGCTTATCCTATATCTGCCATTTACTACTTTGTGACCTTGTGTAAGTCACTTGACTTCCATGGACCTCAGCTTCCTCATGTGTAAAATAAGAAGTTTGGATTAGATAGTCTTTGAAGTCCCTTCCAACATGAGAACTATGGTCCCATAAGTTCTAAATTAATTCCCAAGGTTCTTCACACTGAAATTCTCATCAAAATGATTGGAGAATTCTCTTGGCCAACTCTCCTTACACTTTTTCTCATTTGGGCCTCTAAACAATCCAGTAAGGTAGGCGTTCAAAATGTTAGATGATAAATTTGAAGCTGGAAGGCACTGTGGAGGCCATCTTGTCCAACCCCCTCATCTTATAGGTGAGGAAACTGAGGCCCAACTTGCAGAACTTGAGTTAGAAGAATTTGAGTCAGTGACCATCTAATTCTAGCCTAATCCACATATAAAAGAAACCTTCACTATAATATTCCTGTGAAATGGGCATTCAGCATCTACTTAAGCAGGAGACCCCATAATCTCTCAAAGAAAGTAATTTCATTTCTGTCTGATATAATTATTGGATAGTGTTTTCCCCTGACATCGAGCCTCAGTTGGCTTCTTTGAAAATTCTACCCAATGCTCTTGGTTCTAACTTCTGGGATCAGGTCTGGGATCAGGCAGAATGGGGCTAAGTTCTCTTCCTTATGATAATCCATTAAATACTTGAAGACTGTTACCATGTCCCTTCTGAGTCTTCTCTAGGCCAAACATGCCCAATTCCTTCAACCAATGTACACATGACATGAACTACTGATTTCCCTCCTCTGGACACTCTAGCTTATCAATGGCCTTCTGAAATTGTGGTGCCCAGAACTGAATATAACACTTCTGGTCAGGTCTGATGAGGGCAGAGTACAATGAGACTATTGCTGCCCTATTCCTAGAAACTCTACCTCTTAACTCTAGCCCAAGATCCTTTTAGTTTAACTAGCTGCTGTATTACCCTGCTGACTCACATTGAGCTTTATAGTCCACTAGAACCTCCAGATCTTTTTCAGAACAACTATTCTTCAGTCATGTTTGCCCCATCTTATGTTGCTGAAATTGATTTTTTCCTATCTAATATCCATGCATACATATATGTATCTGTATACACATATATATGTGTACATATATATACACAAATATCTATATGTTTCTATCTCTAGCTAGCTATCATCTATCTATCTATCTATCTATCTATCTATCTATCTATCTATCTATCTAATCTGACCTTATCTTATAAATTCAGCCCAAATCTTTATCCTGTCAAGAGAAGGGTATCCAAATCCCAGACTCAATATCTCAACCTATCATCCAACTCAATGTAAAAAGTTGAAGGTCACACAGAAAGGACATGGCAAATCTAAGATTTGAATACAGTTTTCCTATTTCAAAATCAGAATTCTTTCTATTGTACTGCCACCAATTCCCTTTTACAGATGAGAAAACTGAGGTTCAGGGAGGACATATGATTACCTCATGCTCATACAGCTAATAAGCATCAGAGGTAACATTCAAACCCAGACTCCTTCTCCAAGTCCAGATTTCTATTCTGGATGCCTTTCTACACTTGCCTCCCTTTTCAAGTCCCAATACTAAAGTCAAGGGCCAGTCAATGCCTTTCGCCTTAGACCATCACTCTGAACCTCTAAGGTGGAACAAGTTCCAATCTCCATTGCCTGGTTTCCTGGCACATTAGAAACAGCAATTCAATTCAACAAGGGAATTGATTTACTAAGGAAAAGATTTACTAAGTGCCTACTATGTTCCAAGCACTGTGCTACATGCTTTACAAATACTATCCTTTTTGATCTTCCCAATGACCCTGGAAAGTACCTATTACCCTCATTTCAGAGTTGAGGAAACTCAGGCTAAGAGGTTAAATGACTTACCTAGGGTCATGCAGATAGTAAGCAATTGAGGATAGATTTGAACTCATGTATAGTGTGACTCCAAATCCAGCACTCTGTCCACTGTACCCCCTAGCTGTCTATCAAGTATTAGGAGCCTGCTCTGCAGACAGCTTCTCACTAATAAACCAGCTGGGGAGGAATTTGATCAGGAAGCTATGAAGAGCAAATCATCTAACAAAGGGAAAGGTGATACATCTCCCCCAGTGAGAGGAGGCAGAAAATCTAAAAATCAGGCACAGGTCTCGATCACCAGAGAGTACAGGAATGAGTACGTCCATAACCAGAATTCCAAGTCAGCATGAAAAGGGTGAATTAGGTCCAGTTCCCACTGAATGCAAAGGCAGGAAAGTATATAACACATTTTAGGAAAATTTCCATCTAAAATAAATAGGATGAAAAAAATAAAGTTTTGGTATTTTAACTAGTAAGCCTGTTATCTGGAAAATTTATTTATGTGGAACACCCTACTCCCCAATGGTACCAGATAAATGAGGTGGAACCATATCTACTAATTAAATATATGGATTTCTCTGAAAACTTGCAGTTGGATGCCCTTCAAACAACTGCTTCAGGGAGATTTGTTGGCCTAACTTTTAAAACTTGGTAGAGTGTCAGTTCTTCCCTTTGCCCTAACTACTCTGCTAAGTATAGGAAGGACAAGGCAGTCTATCTTCTTTTCTCTCTTCCCATCCCTTCTGGCTTGAGACTGTTGTCTCCAAAGGGGCATTAAGGGGGCTTTTAGCCTTGAAGCGGCTATGCCTGGGGGCCAAACAAGACCTCTGGGGTTCTGCTGCCAGAACAACATGGAGCAAATGACCACATTTATTCATGATTCCACTGCTTGGGTAAATGACTTTTCATAGAAGATGGGGGAGGAGCACAAGTGTGACCTTGGGGCCCAGAGCCAGGCATGATGCTGCCTTTGGGCATTAAACTCCATCAAAGAAGGGATGTGAAAAGTTCCCACTAACTGTGTTACCTAGAACCCTGAAAGCATGGGATTCATTCCAATGGCAGTTTTTAACAGGTATGTATGGCCAAGTCATGGGAAGAATGTTCTGAGGACCTTAAAAAGTCCCTTTTATTCTATATGAGGTAGGGGGCAAGTGTGGTATAGGAGATGTAATGTTGGACTTGTACAAAGTCCAAGTCAGGAAGACCTGAGTTTAAACTCTGCCCTTGGCTCTGGGACCCTGAGAATCAATAAACCTGGTTCTGAATCTGGTCTCCAATTCCTACTAGCTATGGAATCAGTGGACAAACAGTTTATTCTCCCTGAGCCTCAGTCTTCCATCTGTAAAATGGGGATAATCATGTATCTAATTCATAGGATGGGTGAGAAAACCAAAGGAAATAATCTAGCTAAAGCTTTTGGAAAACTTTATAGTATGATATCAGTGTCAGTTATTATATATTTATGTGGTAGCTAGAGTTTCCTACATGAATGCAATCACAAATCTGGCCCAAATGTATACAAGGGAGATATATGGCATAGTAGAGAGAGGTGGCCTCAATGCAAGTTCAAGCCTTGCCCCTGACAGATACTAGCTTGTGACCCTGAGCCAGGCACTGAGTGCCCCAAGG
The DNA here is from genome assembly GCA_028646515.1 of Pseudochirops corinnae. Taxonomy (NCBI): domain Eukaryota; kingdom Metazoa; phylum Chordata; class Mammalia; order Diprotodontia; family Pseudocheiridae; genus Pseudochirops; species Pseudochirops corinnae. The sequence continues at coordinate 335,571,288 of CM053587.1, forward strand.
TGACTCTCTAAGGCTATGAGTTGCAAAATGGTGCTGATTGGTGCTTGTTGTATGGATCAGTGTGAGTCTAAAAGCACCTGTGGTGCTGAGGGTCACAACCCAGTTGCTAAGCTCATGGGAAAGTCTTTTGCAAGACTGCTTGCCTGATGAACAGCAGCTGAGATGACTGGCTCAGCCTGTCCTCCATTGGCCCATTCCTCCAGTGTACGAGGAGATCATGCTCTAATCATGTTACCTCTAGGGTATTTAAGGGCGACACTACAATACAATAAAGGACAGCTTCTGTACACTTCTCTCAGCCTCTGTTCTCTTCAGTCCCTCCTGAGAAGACAGCCTAAGGCTGGCCCTTAGGCTACTGAATTAAGAAGTGACAGCAACAGCTTGTTGAAGAAGTAACATTCTCAGAGCTTCGAGCAGTGATGAAAGCCCAGTACAGATTATTTTTAAAAATCTATTCATTTACCACCTGTAACTTTTGGACCAACTGAGTAGGGGAGATCTTTTCTTAAGGAGGTGTTTCTAGAAGGGACTGATTTCATTTTTGCCTTTCTATTCCCAGACTTATCTCAGTATCTTATTAGAGGGTGGGGAGCAATGTGTGGGAGGGGGAAAAGGAGCTTATATCCAATATATAAATCTCTGGGAAAATCCAACAAAATTTCTATTGAATTTAAATTATGATAATAACAGCTATGCTTTCTATAGAACTTTCAGGTTTGTGAAACACTTTGTTTGACCTTCACAACAACCTTGTGAAGTAAGTGCTATTATTATTCCCACTTTATAGATGAGGAAACTGAAGCTAAGTGAGCTAGTAAGTATTTGAGATATGATCTGAACTCTAGTCTTCCTCACTCCAAGTCCAATACTCTAACCACCATACCACCTAGCTACCTCAAACTGACTGACAATTTGGAAGAGCTCTTCCTTGGGATTTATCACAGTCCCTAAATGCTTGGACTAAGGAATTAAATCTTCTCCCTCCACTGTCTACAATCATCCCTTATATTTTCTTCACTTGCTCCTTTGGAGAGTCATAGAAATTCACAGGCTATGGAACATAAATGGCCAAACCCAAACTGACAGAGATGGGTAGGAAGAGAGGGGGAGGGAGAGAGAGGGAGAGGGAGAGAGAGAGAGAGAGAGAGAGAGAGAGAGAGAGAGAGAGAGAGAGAAATAAGAGAAAAGAGAGAAGGAGAAAAGAGAAGAGAGAGGGAGAGAGAGAGAGAAGGAAGAGAAAAGAGAGAGGGAGAAAAGGGAAGAGAGAGGGAGAGAGAAGAGAGAGAGGAGGAGGGAGGGAAAAAGAGAGAAGGAAAAGAGAAGAGGGGGAGGGAGAGAGAGAGAGAGAGAGAGAGAGAGAGAGAGAGAGAGAGAAAGAGAGAGAATGAAAATGAGAACATACAATTTGGGGAAGAAGGATGAAATTAGTGGGGGGATCAGAAAAAGTTTCATATAGAAGATGATGCTTCAGCTAAGCCTCAAAAACCCCCAGGAATTCTAAGGGGCAGATGTAAGGAAAGAAAACATTCCAGACATAGTGTACAACTGGTGCAAAAATATGGCAATGGAATATGAAGGGTCCCACATGAGAAATAGGAGACAGACCAATTTGGTTAGATTGTAGAGTGCATAAAAAGGGATTACTATATAATGAGGCTGAAAGGCTAAGCTGGGGTGAGGTTGTCTTGAAATGACAAACAGAAGAATCTGTTTTTGACACAAGAGGTAATTGGGAACCACAGAAGTTTATAGGAAGCAGCCAGGAAAAATGACATAGTAACATGTGTAAGCTTCTTAAGGTCATGAATCCTTTTTCTTCTTTTTCTATGTGTCCTCAGGACATAGTACAAGGTATTGATCATAAGTGGGGACTTTATAAGTGCTTATGGAATTGGATTGGATTAAGATTTTTAAATGAGGAGTTTTACAATGGGGATTTTTAACTTAGTATTCTAGTTGGAAATTTTTATCTCATCAATTGCAGCTCTGCCTCACTTAAATCCAATTCACACACAAGTCAATGCCTCACCCTCATGATGTAGTTGATCATCTTTGAGAACAAAGGATGAATGAAAACAACAATAGTTTGTCTCATTACTTAACCCAGACTTCATATATACAGCTGATGCTTTCATCCATCCCTCTCCTCCAACCCTAAGCCTTACATATGTTTCTGAAGAAGAATGGCTCACAATCCCTTGGTCTTCCCTAGCAACTCAGTGGGAGCTGGACTGACCTTACATATAGACAATCAAGGCACTGGGGGAAGGGATAGGGGATAAATCAGACATCTGGCATAAGCCTGGTCTTTCAAATCTGTCAGCCCAATTACACGTGTTTACTCCTAGGGTAATGAGCCTCAGAAAGAGAAGCTCAAAGACTCATTCGATATTAGAGATTCCCTCCAGCTTTCCTGAGGCAGAGCTGCACCAGCACTCTGTTGGCATTATTAACCCTAGGAAAACAGAAGCACTTGTAAGAATGTTAAAGTTTCCATTCCATTTTCTTGTTTAAAGTTTCCTGAATCTAGTGGTTGTGACTAGTTCAGGGCTACCAACAATGGAGATTATCAGCACAGCCCATAATGTTTCTCATATTCTGCTTTATTAATAGTAGAAAGAGCATTGGCATTGGGGTAGAGGTGGAGGAGGAGGACCTGAGTCCAGGTTTTAGATCAGTATGACCTTGGATAAGTTATTTTATCTTTCTGGCCTCAGTTTTCTTCTATGTCACATAAAGGTGTTGGACTAGATGGCTTCTTTGGGTCCTTCCAGTCATAGATTTAGGAGCTTTGGAATTCTCCCTGATATTACAGCAATCCCTAGGACTTTGCACAAATGATCATCAATCAATAAGTATTTATTCTGTCAGGCACTGTTCTAGGTGCTGGGGACATAAAGACTAAAGAAAATAGTCCTTGCCCTCAGGAAGCTTATGTTTTACTGGGGAAAAATCTGTGCATAGATAGAAAAAATAAGGAAGGAAGGAAGGAAGGAAGGAAGGAAGGAAGGACGGAAGGAAGGAAGGGAGGGAGGGAGGGAGGAAAGAAGGAAGGAAAGAAAGAGGGAAGGAAGGAAGGAAGGGAGGGAGGGAAGGAGGAAGGGAGAGAGGAAGGAAGGGAGGAAGGAAGGAAGAGAAAGGAAAAACAAAAGAAGGAAAAAGGAAGGGAGGGAGGGAGAAAAGATGGAATGATAGATAGAAAGGAAAGATAAATAGATGAAATGATAGATATAAAAATAGATGATAGATGTATAAGCACTGCACAGATATCTCTTCCTCCCCTTTCCAGGCAATATGGCAGTTGAAGCTTCCTATTAAGACCTTACTTCAATGTCTATGGAGGGGTTCTGGGGTGGCAGCTCAACTCAGTTCAACTCAATCTGATAAGTATTTATTGAGCACTTTTCATGTGCAAGGCACTCTTCTAGGCACTTGGGACACACACACAAAAAAAGAAAGCCAAATAACTCCTGCCTTCAAGGAACTTCTAATCTGCTAGAGGTCCAACATCTGACTTTCCATAAAATATTAATGATCTGTGAGTGAAAATAGCGCTCTAGATTGAACTTGCTATTTGAAACTCTTACTGATCATTCTTGTTTGGTCACTCTTGAAGCTAAATGCCTAATATCATCATCATCAAACAGTTGAGGGCATCATAGTGTATAGAGTCCTGGACCTGGAATCAGAAAGACCTGAGTTCAAATCCAGCCTCAGACACTTCCTAGTTGTGGGATCCTAGGCAAATCACTTAGCCTCTATGTACCTCAGTTTCCTCATCTATAAAATGGGGATAATAATAATAGCACCCACCTCCCAGGGTTGTTGTGAGGATCAAATGAGATAAAATTTGTAAAGTATCTGGCATATAGTAGGTGCTGTATAAATGTCAGATGTTACTATTATTACTATAACATTTTAGGGTTTGAAGAGCACTTTACAAATATTATCATCTATTATGTTCCCAACAACCCTGAGTTGTAGATGCTATTATTATAATACCCATTTTACAGATGGAAAAATTCCATTTTCCCTTTGCCGCTCCTCCATAAAATGTAAATGGAACATAAGCTCCAGGAAGGCAGGAACTATTTTATTTCTGCATACCAAGAATTTGGAAATGTGCCTGGTATACAGTAGGTGCTTAATGAGTGCTTGTATTGAATGAATACCATGGAATAATGGGGGAAAATGCAAGGGACTGAGAGTCAGGAGACTTCAGTATACTATTTAGTAGCTCAGTAATCTTTCGCAAGTCACTCCATTTCCTCCCTGTGAACTGAGGGAGTTGAGCTAGAAGATGTCTAAGGCTTCTTCCAGCTCTAAGCCTCACCCTTTCTGAACCTGGCCTCAGCCCTCAGGACAAAGCTAACTTGACCAATAAGCACCCATGATAATAACTGGGTGGGTATCACTGAGAAAGTTTATCAGCCTCTCCTTCCCCCTCACCCCAGCATACGCAATGCCTCCCTGCCAGTTTACCTCAGGTGCCTTGAAGATACCCCTAGGAGGGTGGGTTCTATGCTCTGGGGCAGTGACCCTAAGGAAGAGCCTTCCTCTTCCCTTTTTGTTTTGGGTGATAAAGAGTGGGTCCCACAGGGTGAGCAGGTACGGATAGATGCAGCTCTCATTGCTTTGCCTTTCCTGCCAAGCCCTCCCTTCTCCCAAACTTGTTTATCATTGTCCATGCGCTTCCATCCCTCTAGTTACCTAGGCTCTCAATCCCAGTGTCCTCAGCTCCTCACTTTCACTCTTCCCACGAGTCCAATCAGCTGCCAAATCTGGCAGTCTCTACCTTCACAACATCCCTTCTCCCCACCCCCAGATCTCCTATTCTAGTTGAGGTCCTGATCATCTCTTGAAACTACTGAAATAGTCTTCCAGTGGGTCTCCTTTTCTCATGTCAGGTGGTTCAGGGGATAGAGTGTTCTGGCCTGGAGTCAGGAAGACCTGAGTTTGAATATGTTTGCAGACCCTTATTATATGAGCCTCACACAGGCAGCAAGTGTCTGAGGCCAGAGCTGATCTCAGGAAGAGGAGTCTTCCTGACTCCAGGCCTGGCACTCTATCCACTGTGCCACCTAGCTGCCCCTCCTGACTCATAGGAAGCGTTTAATGCCACGACCCCTTAATACTCGTATGTGGGTGTATCTGCATGTGGGCAGACCCACCTGGAGCCAGATAGAGAAGTGGTGTCTCAGTTCCTAAGACCATGGGAAATATGTGTTTTCCGATGATCTTAGGCGACCCCTGTGACTGGGTCATTCAACTCCCAAAGGGGTCGCGACCCACAGGTTAAGAACCACTGGTTTAATGGATGCCTGTTGATTGAAGGGTTCATCTATACAGCACTTTGAAAGCCTTAAAACTCTATGTAAATGTTGTTAATGTTATTGCTGTTACTGTACCTATTACTACTACTATTATGTTGTTGTTATTACTTTGTGACTGTTGACCCTAAGAATTATAGAAACTGACACCAATTCATGTATATAAAAAGTATTTAGTAACAGCATCAAGGCATCATGGCCCTCAAGAAAATATTCACTAGGACTATAGTCTGATGCAAAGCAGCTTAACTGAAGGAAAACCAGTGTTAATTCATTAAAGTGGAAAACTTCCTCCCAGAAGACCCAGGCCTGATAGTCAGGGGAATAGGAAAAGATAAAATCAGCCCCAGGACTGAAGTTAATTTCCAGGCTTCTATGAATGTTTTAAGAGTGACTAGGGCTTAGAAGCAGAAAACCCATGGGCCAAGGTGTTTTCATAGACAAGTTAAGCTGTAACCAGAAGACTGACTTCCTTAGAAACCACTGCTCTGTTCCAAGGTTTATCTTTTCACTGTCTATTCCTGACCACTTAGGCTATGTGACCTTGGGCAAGTACTTGAACTTTTTGGTGCCCTCAAGTAAATCTCTCAGGGTCTGAATTGCAGAGAAGATGCCAACCTGCATTGGGAGAGTGAGTCGCCTCTACCAATGAAATCAGACATCCAGTCTCTATCCCTAGCTCAAGGTGGGGAAACAGGGTGGAGAAGAGTGGGACTTGGGAAAATCCTTAAATTTTTTACAAAATTAAAAAAAAGGTAGAGGAGACCCCTGGGGTCTCAGCATGCCTTTTATCCTCAATGCTCACTATGTAGTTGGCATTTGATAAATGTTCATTGTATTGAATCAAATCAGTTAAAGGGACTAAGAGGTATTTAACCTGGAGAAGAAAAGACTGAAGGTAGGAGAAGTGACCTCTATATTCAGGTATTTTAAGACTACCTTATGGTAGAGGGCTTAATTTTGCTCTACTTTGCTCCAGAGGGCAGAATAAGAAGGAATGAAGGGGTGGTTGTAAAGAGGCCATTAGGCTTGGAGTCAGAAAGGGGGAAAGAAAAAAAGCTGACTTCTTAATGAGAGCTGTCCACAGAGGAAGGTACTAGATGGATTTCCCCTCCTCTCTTTGCAGGTCTTTAAGGAGACTGCTTGTTGGGTGTACTGAATAGAGGATTCTTCTGGGGCTAAGGGGTGGATTGGTTGGCCATGGAGGTCATTTCTCAATTTAAAATTCTGTGATACTGTGAAGGCTGACTTGAAGTCAGATAATTTTGAATTCAAGCTCCAGTTTCCACACTTAACTAGCTAGACTCTAAGCAAACCCTTTTATGTCCTTGAAATTCAGTTTCCTCTTCTGGGAACTGGGATGATTATGCTTCCTGGTGCCAAAAGAAGATAGTTCATAGGACTGTAGGTAAGCTAAGGCTGAAGGGACCCCAGAGCTTATCAAGTTGGGCTCCCTCAGCTTAGAGACAAGGAACCTGAATCCAAGAGATATTAAATCACCCAGGCAGTAAAACTGCAAAGGCATAATTCAAACCCAGATCCTCTGGTTCCAAATCCATCACCCTTGCCACTGCAGTAGGCTGCCTCCTCTTAAATTCTTTGAGGGCAGGAGATATTTTGTTTTGTGGTGTTTTTGTTTTTGCTTGTTCCCTACTGCCTAGCATGGAGCCCAGCACGTAGCAGGTCCTTAATAGAGCTTGTTGAATTAATTCGTTTTCCCAAAGGGCATAGAGCAGGTTCTAAGCCCCACTGCAGAATGTCTTGTAAACAGCAGATCACTGCAAGCCGGATGACGGGTAAAAATAGGACACAGTTAAATGTTAATAACCCAGCTGCATTTCCGGCTGGTCCCTTGCCCCATCTCCAGGAAAGAGCAATGCGGTTCCGGTTCCGAGAGAGCATCATTTCCATAACACAAAGGGCATCAGAAAGCCCAGTCCTGTATTGTTCTGTGGGGAGCATCTGCTCCAGTAGCAGGCCAACTGCTCCCCCATGCCCTTTCCATCTTCCTTCCTGCCCCCCAACCCCAGTTTCTCAGAAGTTATTTTGACGGGCAATCCAATCCATATAAGAAAGAATCCAGTGAAGACTAGCCAGTCATTTGGAGATGCAGGAGGGGGCAGGGTGGTGATAAGAGAAGAGTGATTGAGGGTCAGCAAAGTCATCAAGGAAAGAAAACTTCAGACAGCTGCAAATAGAGTTATCAGACACCCCAAGGAATTGTGCTGACACTTCCAGCATGGGCAGTTAAAACCCCGTCTGCAAACATCAGTGGACCTATTCCACGAAATGGCAAGGTTTCGATAACTGTAAATTGCTTTCCCAGCCCTAATTTCCTATTAATTCATTAATCTTTCCATTTAAGCAGCCAACAAGACAGCTGATGATAATTCCGGAGGAAATGGGCTTAAAATGCAGCAGGAGGGAATGAGGTTAGACAGAATGAAAGGGAAAGCTTCCTGGCTTCTTGGGTGGATGAAGCCCCAGAATGGGCTGCTGTCTGTTGAATCATCTCTGGAGAATTTCCAGAACAGACAAGCCTATATAAGCATTGATGGTTTACTGCCCTGCCCATCCCCCAGTGGAAACCATCTTAGCTCAGCAAACACCAAGCAGGATGTATTCAACCTCCCTTCTTTAGCTCTGGCTCAGGAGTCCCAGGACCTGAGTTCAAATCCTGTTTCTGATGCTTACTACCTTTAAGGTCAAGGTTGCTTGCAATGAGAGCTGCCCTAAAGAGGAATGACCTGCCTGGGGAAGTAGTGGGTTTTCCCCTACTACCTGTTCTTAAGCAGGGATGGGACAGCCTCCTGTTGGGTGTGCTGGTGAGAGGATGCTTGTTCAGGTGTGAGTTGAACCATGTGGCCCCAATTGAGAGATCGTGAAATTCTGTGGATATATTGGAGGTAATTAAAGAAACAGAGATCTGGTTTTAAAACCAGGAAAACCAGGGCTCATACCCCTGACATAGCTCAGGACCTGGGGCAATCTCATTGCCTAAGTATTTTACCAATCTGAATGTTTGACATTAATGTCAGTTATCATTGGTATTTCCTTCAACAGAGCTTAGAAAGAAAGAGTTGGGACAAGTCATGATTCTCCTAACATTCTTTTATGGTTTGGGGTTTTTTTTTATTATTATTTTACAGGTAGAAAAAGAACAACTTCATTTGTAATGGCTAAAAAATATTGAGGTGGGGGCTCTTGTATCTCATGCATATTTGCCATTTGATCTTGGACAAGTCACAGCTCCTTTTTCCCTTAGAATTTGTTTATTTATTTTTAGTTTTCAACATTCATTTCCATAAGATTTTGAGCTCCAAATTTTCTCCCTATCTCTCCTACCCCGCCACCCCAAGATGGCAAGTATACTGATTACTCCTTCCCCCAATCTGCCTTCTCTTATATTCCCCCATGTCCCCCTTATCCCTTTCCCCTTACTTTCTTGTAGGGCAAGATGGATTTCTATACCCCACTGCCTGTATAGCTTATTTCCCGGTTTCATGTAGCAACAATATTTTAACATTTGTTTTTAAAACTTTGAGTTCCAGATTCTCTCCCTTCTTTCCTCCTCACCCACCTCCACTGAGAAGACAAGCAATTCAATATAGGTTATACATGTGTAGTTATGCGAAACATTTCCATAGTAGTCATGTTGTGAAAGACTATTATTTCCCTCCATCCTATCCCACCTTATTCTATTTTCTCCTTTGACTCTGCCCCTTTTCAAAAGTGTTTGCTTCTCACTACCCCTTCCCCCAATCTGCCATCCTTTCTATCATCCTCCCTCTTACCCCCTTCCCCCCTACTTCCCTGTAGGGGAATATACCCAGTTGAGTGTGTATGTTATTCCCTCCTTAAGCCAAGTCCAATTCGAGTAAGGCAAGTCATTTAACTCTTGATGAATGTGCAGACCTGCTTCAGTAGAGGAAGGTTCTTCTTCCCCATGATCCACACAGTCCCTGTCCCTATTCCTATGTGGACTCATCCTCATTCTCATTTTTTTTTTCTCTAACTGCTTAAAGAGGCAGTACAGCGGATAGATCAATTAGAGTTAGGAAGCCAGGCTGACACTAGCTACATGACCTTGGGCAAGTCACATAACCTGTCTACTTCATTTTCTTTATCCTTAAAATGGGGATAATAATGATACCTACGTCCCCAGGTTATTTGTGAAGATCAAATGACATAATGTTTTTAAAACACTGTGCAAATCTTAAAACATTGCATAAATGTTAGCTGCTGCGTCTACTCCTATTCCTATTCCGACTCCTGCTATTACTGCTACTATACCAATGTGGTCAGACTGTAAACTCACAAAAGTCAGGACCCAGGTCTGTTTACATCATTGACAAAGCACCTGTCAGAGCCTGAGGTTAGGTAGGAAAGTTGAGGAGGGGAGAAAAAAGGAAGGAGAAAAGGGAGAGAGGAAGAAGCTGAGATAGGAGAGACAGTTATAGAGAAGAGGGAAAAGAAATATCAAGAAAAGGTAGAGGAAAGGGAGGCAGAGAAGAAGAAAAGAGAGTAGAGAGAAAGATGAGCAGAGAAGAGAAAAATTCACTAAGAAAAAGAATGAAAAGACAGAGACAAAAAGGAGAGGGAGAAAAGAGGGGGAAAGGGAGGCAGAGAGACTGAGATAGAGAGGCAGAAAGGGAGAGAGGGGAGAAGGGAGAGAGACAAAGAGAGGCAGAGACACAGAGAGAGGCAGAAAGAGGGGAGAGAGAAGGGAAAGAGAGACACGAAGAGGCAGAGAGACAGAGATAGGCAGAAAGAGGGAGAGGAGAGAGAAGGGATGAGACTGTGACATAGAGACAGAGGATAAAATTGCTCTTTACGAAGTCCTGACTTTACTGATTTATTTTGTTTTTTGTGATAAATGGATTTTGCTGCTGCTGCTGTGACATAATAGCATTTTTTCAAAATGTGGTTTGTGTTTTGCATAAAATTTGCCTATAAATGAACGTACCTGCATACCTAAACCATGCATGCAATTTTCAGGGTCCAATTGGACAGATTAGAGGGATTAAACATTCAGAGGAGCTCCTGAGGGAAGAACTAGGACCAAGTGCCAGGAGTTACAGGGAGGAAGGTTGAGATGCATTTTAAAAGGTAAAATGCTCTATCCATATGAGCTGTCCAAAAATGGAAGGGGCAACAGTAACGGCTGGTCAATGGCCATTTAAAGGGGGCAGAGGACTTTCTATGTATGATGTTCTCCTTGAGTCTTGTAACTACCTTGTGCCTGGGATACTGCAGTTATTATTCTCCCTTAGTACAGATGGGGAAACCGAGGTCCAATTAGATGCCCCTTCAGATCATTTTGTATTTATTTTGTATGTATCCTACATTCATTTATCAGTGAACACAGTATTTCTCTCTCTCTCCTCCCCTTCTCTCGATTTAATTTCCTTAAGGAGAAGTACTATCTCATTGTTTTTGTATCCCTAACACCCAGGAGAGTAACTGGTATACAACAGATGCTGAATAAAACTTATTGATTGACAAATGATGACACACACTCCCCTGTCATCCCTCCAGCCATACTTCTTTTCTCTTGGCCACTATTCCCATACATGGAGGTATAAGCATAGATCGCAGACCCCTAGCTAGAAGGGACCCCAGAGGCCATGTAGTCTAATTCTCTTCATTTTACAGATAGGGAAACTGAGGCCTAGGAAAGCTAAGTGACTTCACCAATGTTACACACGTCATAGGCATCAGAAGCGGAATGTGACCCTGGCTTTCCTGACTCCAGAGTTAGCATTTTTTCCCCCACCGTAACCTAATTTCTCTTCCTCTCTCTGAGTTTCCTCTGTCCCTCCTCTAACCACTGGCTTTCCTTAAAACTTACCTATTTCCTTCTGGAACACAAGGGAGAAGGGAGCCTGAGTTAGTGATACTGAGGATCTGAGTCCTTGGGTTGCAGCCTCATTGCCTCTCCCCAACTGCTTGCCTGTCACCTAATTACCTGTCTTCAAAGGAAGCCTCTCTGCAGGTGAGATGATGTGAAGGCTGCTATTTCCCCCCTTCCAAAAGTACATGATGTGACTAGACACAGATTTTAAAAGCCACTCAGCCATGTGTGCAAAAGGAAATTAAGAAGCCTATGACTGGACCCGATTAACGTAGGTTTGTAGGCAAGAAAACTCTGGACAATCTCCCTGACCTCCTTACCTGCAGGGTCCATAATGGTCAAGGATCCCAGGGAACAAGGAGTTTCAGTAATGTTAATGCCTTCTAATTATCTCCCAATCTGGCCCCAGAGCACTTAAAGCTGTTAAGACTTTAGCTAATTAATTCAATTGGTTCCTAAGAGGGATGGAGGGTACTTCAGTCTTATCTTTACCCCCACAGGTAAGAATTAAGAGGAACAAGGAGAAGGCCACTTTCTCTTCCTACTGCCTCACTACCATCCCTTCTGCCTGGCTGGTCAGCAGACGGGGAAAGCCAACCACTGGTTTTTCTAAGCTTCCATAGCTGCACCAGTTGAACGACAACCACAAAGAAAGTATGGGAAAACTGAGGGGAAGGGAAGAAACAGAATAAAAGTAGAATGGGCCAGAGGGATGTTTCTGCATATTGACTCAGACACTTAAAGAATATCATATATGGATTGAAGATAGCTCAGAGGTTCATTTTACGGATAGAGAAATTGAGGCCCAGGGAGGTTAAGTGATTCGGCCAAAGTCACATAGGCAATAAATTCAGAGATTTATAGATTTCGAGCTGTACCTGCATGGACTTATCTAGTCCAAACTTCTCATATTACAGAGGCAGAAACTGAGGCCTGGAGTGGTGACGTAGCTTGTTTATATCGCACACAGATATTAAGTGGCCAAGCTAGGAATTGAACTCAGTCCCAAATCCAACATGGTGCTGCAATGCCTCCCAACACATCATGTAAATGACATACAAATTATGTCATGTAAATGAAATACAAATCAGTTTGAAATTGTTCTTGGGATTAAAGATTTACAGCTGAAAGGGAATTCAGAGTCCATCTAGTCCAGTCCCTTTATTATTATAAGTGAAGAAAATAAGTCTCAGGGAGGTTATGGGATGTGCCCAAGGTCATTCAGGTAGGAAGTAGCAGAACTGGAATTTGAACTCAGGTCTTCTCATGCCAAAACCACACCCTTTGATTTACAGGTGAGGAAGCTGAGGGTCATGCAGGAAATAAGTATGGGAGCCAGGATTTGACTTGATGGCATCTCAAGTCCCTTCCAGCTTTAGACCTATGATTCCATAATTCAAACTCATGCCCAAATATGTCCAAATGTAGCACTTTTTTCTTTACAGCTGTAGTCAAAAATACCTCCATTTTAGCTCTAATCCCTTAACTAGATGAAAACATGACCCAGTCAATTTATCAAAATGACTTAGACTAAGTTAGAAAAGGCTTTTGAACTAGACTGATGTTTGGACAAGAATCTAATTCAAATGGGGCAAGGAAACTTAACCATGGCTTAGGAATTATCTATAAATTATCAAGTGAGTACAGGAGAAGGGATTTGAGAAATTTTAATGAGTGTGGAGGTCTGATGGAACCATGAAGCCAGGCCTCATCACCCTTACCTAGGTTTCCTTCCCTCCCTCATCTTTGATCAGAGGAAAACTTTCCAGGTTGATTGTCAACAGAACTTTGGACTTCCCAGCTTTCCCTCAGTGTCTTAAATAGTGTCCCTGGATCAAACAGCAGTAGTGCCTTCCTCAGAAGCCAAGGAGAGATGGATGCAGACTGACCACGAAGCAAATAGAGCACCAGTCCTGGAGTCAGGAGGACCTGAGTTCAAATCTGTCCTCAGACACTTAACACTTACTAGCTGTGTGATCTTGGGCAAGTCACTTAATCCCAATTGCTCTGCCTTTCCCCTTCCAAAAACAAAAACAAAAACAAAAAAAGGGGAACTTCTGAAAACCCCAACAAATGATTAAATAAAAGGCTTCTAGCACCTGCTGTGAGTCATTGCTTTGCCACATCTATACTCTAAGCTTGAGCTACCTACAAATATATTTGTATATACTTGTGAGAAAGTGTTTCATATACTTTTAGAGAAATGTTTTCCAACATCTCCTGGGTCACTTTAGTAAATACTTTCATCCTAAAAGTTACTTAGATCTGTCTGATTAAATGATTCTCAACTAGCAATCTTGTAGAGAGGAGGCATGCTGGTTGGGGGAGAGTCAATGGTGTTGAGAATATCTTTGAACCCTGAGGGGGAGATGCACCTAGCCAAACTTGGGGACCTGACTTGTCAATGGAAGTGAGAATTGGGAAAAGGATCCTTACAGTTTCTATGTTCCTTGTTTCTACAAAAGAGAAGTTTAAAAAAATATTTTTCTTATGTCAAACTCATGGACTGAACCAATATAGAAGGCAATATAATGGTAATTATACTCAGCCCTAGCAGGGATATGTAATATGCTACTACTCTGGTACCTATTTTTAGTACATTGTTACATTAAAATCTTCCAATTCAGGAAGTACTCTGTTACTTTAGGGCAGGGGTGGGGAACCCACAGCCTCCAAGTCATATGTGGCCCTCTAGGTCCTCAAGTGTGCTCTTTGATTGAATCAAAGTTTCACAGAACAAATCCCCTTAAAAAAAGGATTTGTTCTGCAAAACTTAGACTTGGTCAAAAGGTCACACCTGAAGACCTAGAAGGTCATATGTGACCTTGAAGCCCCAGGTTCCCTACCCCTGCTTTGGGGACATTTCAACACTCATTCTTGTTATGTATACATATATTTGGTCCCAGGATACACATGTTCACCTGAGGTCCTACTGCTGAGTAACAGAAAGATCACAGACCCTGAGCTTCAGGAAACCAAGCTTCAAAGCCAAGCTCCGACTCTTTATGACTTCAGGCAACATGACAAGTGACTTTGAATTGTGGATACCTACTTGCAGTTTTTACATTTCAGTCCAAACAACATTCCTTTCCCACAGACGGTGCAAGTCTGAGACATCCAGTACTTGGTGGAAAATCTGAAAAACAAAGAGCCTGAATTAAATGGGAAGTAACTGATCAAACCTCAAATATGGACTTGAAATGGAGGGTCACTGAAGAGGACAACACAATCAGTTCTAAAGCTTAAAAGGACCTCAGGAATGACGCCTATCATTTTTATAGATGAGGAAACTGAGGCAATTTAGGATCATAGATTTAGCCCTGGAAAGGGCCTCAGAGACAATGTAATCCTGGGTAATCCAGTCCCTTCATTTTAGGGTGGCATAGTTGGGATTTGAATCCAGGCTGTCTGACACCAACTCCAATATTCTTTCCACTGTTCTGTATTGTTTTCCATGGTGGAGGACAGTCTGATAATCAAGTGACTCAGAATTTCAAAGCTGGAAGAGATCTCAGTGGCCTGACAACATGTTCCCAAAGAGATTGTTCAGCTTTACTTGATGACCTCTCATCACCTCCCATACTCCACAGCACTTTAGAACTGTATTGGTTTTAAGGAAATTTCCACTTATATCAAGTTCCTATTTCAAATCTTGCTGGGTAGGTACTCATCGATGCTGGCCTTCCCCAAAACCATAGAGGGCCAGGTAGTCACTAATTTAAATCAATCCATTTCAATCAAATGTCTATTACAGGAAAGCCAGGATGGTAGGTAAGGCAGAAATGAAACCTTATCCTCCAGAAGTTTACATTCTAATGGGGAAGAGGTGAGAATACAACATGAACACTGATAAGTAAAGACAAAAAACGTATAGTGAAGATCAAGAGGGAGAAAGAAGTACCATTGGAGGATCAAGAGAGGTCCCCTGTAGAGGGTGGCCCTGAGATGCATTGTTTTTTGTTTCTATAATTCTGATTTATTTCATTAAACATTTTCCAATTACGTGTAAAAAGGTTCAACATTCACTTTGTTTTTAAAATTTGTATATCTAAATTCTCTCCCTCCTTCTCCCGCACCCCTGGAGAAAGCAAGCAATATGATATTGATCATACATGTGAAGTGATGCAAAACATCTTTCCCTATTAGCCATGTTGCAAAAGGAAACACACACACAAACCCAAGAAAAATAAAGAAAAAATTAAAAAGCAATGAACTGACTCAGTTCATCAGTTCTCTCTCTGGAGGTGGATGGCATTTTTCATCATGAGTTCTTTGGAATTGTCTTGGATCACTGTTTTGATCAGAGTAGCCAAGCCTTTCACACAGTTTATCATAGTTACAATATTGCTGCTGATGTGTAAGATGTCCTCCTGGTTCTGCTTATTTCACCGTGCATCAGTTCATAGAAGACTTCCCAGGTTTTTCTGAAACAATCCTGCTTGTCATTTCTTATAGCATAATCATATACCACAACTTGTTCAGTCATTCCCCAAACAATGGGCATTCCTTTAGTTTCCAATACTTTGCTACCATAAAAAAGAGCAGCTATATAGATATGTATATGTATATGTACATATAGGCCCTTTTCCCCTTTTCTTTGATCCCTGAGCTGCATTTTGAAGACAGCTAGACTTTCTCTGAGGTAGAGGTAAGGAAGGAGTGTATTCCAGATATGGAAGATGACCTATGCAAAGGCACAGGGAAGGACATGTTCAGGGAATGGCCATTTTGGCTGAAGAGTATACAGGTTTAACAACTGCTGCCCCCCCCCCCCCCAAAAAAAAAGTATGCATGACACATTTTTAAGTTTAAGATGCATCACTATGAACATTTTCTCTTATCACTTTCTTAAGTCTAGATGACAAAACAATAAATCAAACCTGGTTTTTAGGATTTGCTGATTTCCAAAGGTACATTTTTGCTTACTCTGAAAATTTAACAATTGGCTCTCAAGAGTCCTGCGAGCTGGTTCCAGCAGAGTACTGGGTATAGGATGCATGAAAGAGAGTAATATAAAATGTGGCTGGGAAGATAAGTGGGAGCCAGGTTGTGGAGGGCTTTAAATGCCAAACTGATGATTTCTTATTTTATCCCCCTAGCAATAGGGAGCCATTGCATATAGCAGAGGAAGGTCATGTATGAGTCAGTGTGATTTTTACAGAACTGCATTTAGAAGATTGAGGGATCACTAGGATTGACTCATTCACACACTAGTGGATGAGCTAAGCACTGAGGAAGCCATCTGTAAAACTGGGACATTCAATCTCAGAGAGAGGCTCAGAGGACTGTAGTCAGCAGAGTACAAGAGAGATGCATCAGGGGAAAAGTACTGAACCAGGAAGGTGGAATTTGATGTCATTGGTTGCTGTTGTTCAGTCATTTCAGTAGTGTCCGACTCTTTGTGACCTGGTTTGGGGTTTTTGTGGCAGAGATACTGGAGTGGTTTGCCATTTCCTTCTCCAGTTCATTTTACAGATGAGGAAACTGAGGAAAACAGGGTTAAGTGACTTGTCCAGGGTCATATAGCTAGTAAGTATCTGAAGCCAGATTTGAACTCAGGAACAAAAGTCTTCCTGACTCGAGATCCATGGCATTGAATCTGAGTTCAAAATCCTAGCTCTGCCACTTTTGCTTTGTGGCCTTAACTTCTCTGGTTTTTGTTTTCACATTTTTAAAAATTGGGATTAAATGACTCTAAGATTCCTTCCACTTCTCATAAATCCTATAATGCTGCACTTGTCTTCAAAAGAGACCTACTATTAGTCAGTCAACAAACAAGCATTTCTTAAGGGTTTAGCTCTAGGAATACTCTAATGCCAAGCAAAGGCAACTTCCAAGGTTCGGATTACCAGCACAGCAAACTCCATTTATTCAGCAAACATTCACGGAACAGAGAAAGTCAAAATACAGTGTAACTTGATCATTTAGGAAGTAAGTTCTCAATTCAGTTGCAAAGTATCAAGGTCCAAGTATCTTCACCTGGCCAGTACATTAGTCAAAGTAGCCCACTCCTGGGCAGTACATTTAGTCAGTCAACAAAGTCTCTCCTCTCAAATGGAGATTAGTCTCCAGTCATAAACAAAGTACATTCATCTAGTCAATCACAGACCACAAAAACTCAAAGGCTTCCCACCTCTGAATCTCAAAAGGGGCAGGAGAGCACAAAAGCACCCTTAAGTTACAACAAGGTTAAGATATCATGTCAGCATTGAATCCCCAAGGAAGGGCCCTTCTTTCATCTTCATTTGAGGCAAGCCCTCAGCAATCTCAGTTCCTAGGGAGACAAGGCTCAACAAAGCCATAGTCAGTGCCCTCATCAAGTCACTCTCTACCTGTAGAACAGTTCCAGAACCCCTGAAAACATCAGCAAGGCCCTCTTCCAGGATTTCTGTAAACATACAACAGGAAAATCCTCCTTCAGGGCTTCTGAACCAACAGCCAGGTTCCAGGACCTCTACAACAGCAGCACTGTCCTTCACCAGTAGGTGAATCTGGCAAAACAACATCAAAACAGACAGACAAAATACTGGCATCACAGCCATGCCTCCTCAGTTCGTGGCAGCTCTGGGTGACAGTTCTCAAAAGTCCTGGGCAGTTCCAATGGGCTCTCAGCAGTCTTTTTCTCAGCAACTCAGGCTCCACGATACTGGATACTGCTCTCCCCAAGTCCTTCTGGCCTTCTCTAGGCTTGGGCCTCTCTCCCAATTCACAGCTCCTCCCAGTTCAGCCCTCTCTCTTGTCACATCAACAAGTCCACCCCACAAATGGGATTCACAAGCTCTGGGTTTTAACACTCAACCCAAAAACCAAGCCAATGCATGAGCATCTCCAAATTCTATTTCCAATACAGATACATAAAAGGGCAAAGAGTCCCTGCCCTCAAGCCGCTGATGTTATGAAGGGAGAGACAACATATAATGAAGCAGAGTCATCCCCTCACCAATAATGTATCTAAACCTCACTAAGCCTCTGTTTTTCCATCTGTTAAATGGGGAGAATATCTGCAGGATCTACCTCACAGGACTAGCTAAGGGAAGCGTTTTCTAAGCCTTTTTAAAACTTTCATGCCAACTTGGAGCTAGAAAAGACCATCAGAGATTAACTTGTGAAACTTTCTCATTTTACAGAGAAGGAAATTGAGGCATAGAGGAGGGAATTGACATGCCCAAGGTCACACAGGAGAATGAGATTTGAAGCAGGGTCTTCTCCACATTAGTCACTTGGTATACAGAGGAGCTACCTACCGGGGCTCTGGAGATAAAATGCTGACACTAACACAGGGAGGGGGAAAGGGAGAGAGGGAAAGGGGAAAAGGGGACAATTCTAAAGGAGACACCGGGGCGAAATGAGTTACATCCATCTCTCCAGGCACTTGCCTGGGGCCGGGCTTCTTTTTCAGGAGACAGGCTGCAGCCAGCAGGGCTGGGAATGGGAAATTTATTGAAGGTTGCCAGGTCAGAGTGAATTTTCGATTTTTATCAGCATCAGCTGGAGTTGTATCTAATCTCAGCTGGATCTGAGTTGAAATGAAAGTTGGATGTGATTATATAAATTGGTGCCTGAGCCTATGAAGGCGGAGGGGGGCACTGGGGCTCCTGGCTGGAGAGAGAGGTAAGGTCCTTTCCTGTGCTCCTCTTCTTATAGAAGCTCAGAGCAGATACCTAGGGCTCTCCAATTTGGCCTGGGGCAGAGACCCCGGCAGAACAAAAGCAGCTAAATCAGCAAAACAATGCAGATTTGCAAAAGAGACTCGTGTGCCTAATAAATTGTTTTAATTCATCCTATTCCGTTTCAAACAGTTCTAATTTTTAGGGACTTTTTCCCCCCAGGTTAGCCTCTTTGCAGCTGCCTTTTCCCTCCTAGATCACATACCCCTGGGATGAGAGGGTGATCAGTCTCTAAGAATTTCACTGGATTTCTAGTCTGCACCCCAAGGATGAGCATGTCCCTTTCTCCTCGAAAGAAGAAATGGAGCGATCTTCTGGTTGACCACCTTTAGGCAGCAGCCTGGAGCTTGGCTCCAATGGGGGGCATTTTACTATCATGTTTCTGTGTATTGTGAGTTTAGTTTAAGAGAGGCAGCTAGGTTGTACAGTTGTGCATAGTGAAAGTGAGAAACATCCTGGTTAAAATCCCACCTCAGAAGCTTTCTGTGACCCTGGGCAAATCACTTAATCACATAATAATTAAAGCTCCCACCTCCCATGGTTATTGTGAGGATCAATTCATATAATTTATGTAAAATGCTATATCAATGCTACTTATTATCATGTAATTTATATTATAGCTGTCTATGTAACAATCAATAAACATTTATTAAGGACTTATTATGTGCTAAGCACTAGGGATATAAAGAGAAAAGTGAAGATGGTCTCTACCCTCAAGGAGTTTATGGTTTAGCTGTGGGAGACAACATGAACAGATACTTACATACAAAATGTAAGGATAGAGAGTAGCTTTATTAGGGTAAGAGCTCAAGGTGAGGAATTTCCTGTATCAAGGCAATTGGCTACTTTCTCTTTATAGTCTTAGAAAGATGCCTATCTCTGAAGTATGTTGTAATGATGTTTGATCATGTCCCCATTTGAGGTTTCCTTGGCAAATATGCCATTTCCTTCTCCATTTCATTTTTACAGATAAGGAAACTGAGGTAAACAGGTAAGTGATTAGCCCACGGTCACACGACTAGTAAGTGTCTGAGGTCAAATTTGAACTCAGGTCTTCCTGAGCACTCTATCCATTGCACCTGAAATTCCAGAAAGGTGTCAAGTTTAAATTATTGTTGCTATCTCAGCAGATAAGAGTATGACATAAAGAATCTAGCCTCATGGGCTAGAAAGCACCTTTAAGGTCACTGAGTCCAATCCCCTCATTTTACAGATAAGGAAACTGAAGCCAGTGGAAGTAAAATGACTTACCCAAGGCCACACAACTATGGATTCAAACCCAAGATTCCCTGATACAAGATACCAGTCTCTATTCATTACACTACCTAGTTGCTTAGAAGTCAGGAAGATCTAAGTTTTAGTCCTAATCCTAGACCCTGAGCTTCTGATTGATAAATCTTCATCATGGTCCCCCTGTCCCTGGGGCCACTCCTTCCCTCTAATTGGAGGGCAGAGACCTCTCTTCCCAGAACCTCCAAGCCCAAGTCAGCAATCCTTCTTCATTTCCCATCAGACTGTATTCTTCTGGATTTCTCCATGCCCCTCCCCCAGGTATTTCCTCCCTCCCCCCACTCCCTCCACTTTCCTGCATTCTTTTGTTTGTAGTCTTCCCCCACTGGACTGTAAACTCCTTGAGGGCACGGATAGTCTTTCGTCTTTCTTTGTATCTCCTGTGCTTAGCACAATGCCTTGCACACAGTAGGTATTTAATAAATATTTATTGGCTTCATTTCAGTGGTGGTGAAGTGTGTGCACCACCCTGACCCCTCACAGCTCTAGAAATAGCAATCAAAACAACTCTTCCAAATACTGTTCCCAGGCCACCAATTCTCTTAGATATGTTGTCTTCCTCTGTTAGAGTGGAAGCTTCCTGAGGGCAGGGACTAGCTTTACATTTGCAGTTAGCATAGTGCCTAGAACACAAATGCTAATTCATATTAGTCAAACCTCATGCTCTCCACAATTCTTGGTTATCCTGCATTCCACAGGTAAGGAGGTCAGGACTACTCGTGATCTTCTTACCTGTGATAGATAGAATCCCTGGCTCATTGGTGCCAGCTCCTTTAAGTGCCAGCAAGTCACTTAACTCACAGTATTCCAGGCAGTAACAACAAGGTGCTGATCTCCATCTATGGAGGGTGTTTTCACACCAGGAGTTCCAAAACACAGGAGTGTACAAAAAAAAAATCTCTCCAGTATCCAGTCAGTCAAACACAATGCCAGGCACTATGCTAACTACTGGAGAATATATAAAGATTGCCCTTGCTCTCAAAGAGTTCACACACAAAAAAAAAATTCTCAGAAGACCCCTGGAAAGAGTATAGACGATCCTGGTTTGAACCCTGATCACAACCTGCTGACCAGTTAACCTCTATGACTTCACTTTCCTGATCTGACAAATTAGAGGCAGCTAGGTAGCACAGTAAATAGAGCTGTGAACTTGGAACCAGAAAGACTCAGTTTCATGAGTTCAAATTCAACCTCAGACATTCACTACCTGTGTGACCCTGTGCAAGTCGCTTAACCCTATTTGTTGTTTGAGGAAACCTCAGTTTCCTCATCTATAAAATAAGGTAGAGAAGGAAATGGCAAATCACTCCATTATCTTTGCGAAGAAGACCACAAGTGGGGTCACAGAGAATCAGACTTGTCTAAAAATAACTTAACAACAAGGATAATTAAAGTACTTAGCAAAGTTAGAATCCTTTTCCAGAACTGGGTAAAGGCATGATTATTGGTGTTAATATGGACCCTCCTTAAAGTCCCAGAATGCATTAATTAATGCTACACCAAAGATCAGCATGATTAGGAGCCCAAGTGTTATCTGTTACAGAAGAACTTTCCCCATTATACTGATTGGAAGGACTCACTGAAACTGTTTTGCCTTTTTATATGTGTATTATTCTTTATATGCCTGAGCAGCACAAGGTATGACTGGACAGAGAATTTGCCTCTGAGTCAGGAAGACCTGAGTTCAAGTCATATTTCTGATACCCAATGTACTGTGTGACCCTGGGTAAGACACTAAATCCCTCAGACAACTCTCTAAAACCATCAATTGCAGAGAAAATGTCATCTACGTTGGTAACAATAATAAATGCAAATATCACTAGAATTTATATGATGCTTTACAATTTGCAAAACACTTTACATATGGTCATTACATATCTCAGTTGGTAGAAGGAGTTCCCCTATCAAAGGATCCTGACACTTGAGGAACCTGCAGCTTTCATCCCTCAAGCACTGTTAGCTGACTAAGCGATATAACCTAAGGAGCTCTGGGTGATGCCATCTGCCCTGGCATGATGCATTTAGGATGTCAAGGCATTTCCATCCAACCTGTAAATGAATTTCTTTTCTGTGTTGTTTCATGCAGTTAATGTGTGGGCTCTTTTAGGTCAACAACTATCTCAGCTCTTCTATTTGTATCCCTAGTGCTTAGCATATAATAAATGTATGATAATTTTTCATTCATTTGTTGGTTCATTCACAAGTCTGGTTAAAAAAAAAACCACCAACAGCTTTTATTTCTTTCTCTCTGTAAATGTTGACTTCTTCCATAGAATGGAAGCTCATCAGGGGCAGGGACTGTTTTATTTTTGTCTTTTTTAAACCCAACACCTAGTGAGTACATGGTACATGGTGCTTAATAAATGCTTTTTCATTCATTCATTTGTTCATTCACAAGTCTAGTTAAAAAAAATTTTTGAGGGAATTGAAGGAATTAAGACAGAGAGCTGTTCATTGTGGGAATGGAGTGAACCACACTGACTCCAACTTGTGAATCAATTCTGGAGCTAGCTCAGTTCCCTTTCTATTCAATTATGGGTCTAGTCCAAATTCTGTCTTGAGAAAAGTTTATTCAGTTGTGAAATTGAGAGAAAACCTTCTTTTGTTGTCTGAATCTAGTCCTGCATGGCTGGGAATTGGACCACCTCTACCTGCTGCTTAGAAACCCTTAACTAAGAACCTACATCATTCTGACCAGAAACTCAGATCCAAAGATTGATGCAAAGAGTTTTCTCACAGTTGTACATCTCAAGCAATTCATATATCCTATCTGATCTGAAAACTGGACCTATACTGATCCACCTGCTATTGTTTCCATGTTCCTCTGATTGTTGACAGATACCTGGGGAGGGGGGAATGAGAAACGCCCTTTTCTGATTTCAGGAAATTTCACTGTTCATTCTTCCCTTCCCAACTTGGAAAGTCCCTAATCTTTCCTTCAATTAGAAACAGATGACTTAATGTTGTATTGTTTCCTTTTAATTTGTTTTTATTTGATCTATTGTCTTTAATGTATAAAAATCTGTCTCCCCCTGTACTGGGGTCCAGCCCTAAGCTGAAGAGGTCTGATCTCAGTTTTTTGGGCAATTGGCATGATTGTTTAATAAATGGATGTGCTCCGAAGATTGAACCTTGGTCTTCTCAGTCATTTCATTCCCCCCCCCCCCCCCAATTATTTACTTCTCTGAGTATGTATGTAGTTTTCTTCTGTAGAATGTAAGCTCCCTAAAGTTAGGGAGGGTTTTTTGTCTTTATATACCCAATACCCAGCACAGTGCATGGCACATAAGGTTCATTAAATTCTTTTTCGATGATTCATTTAAAAATAAAATCTTTGTATTTACTTTTCTGGATAGTTATGGTTTTTCTCCATAGAATCTAAGCTCTCTAAGGACAGGAACTGTTTGGGTTTTATCTCTATCTCTAGAGCCTAGCACAATCCCTGGCATGTAGGAGGTACTCTACAATGTGTGCAGAATTTAAAAGGAGTACCAGCCTTGAGGCCACATGTGGCCCTATAGGTGCTCAAGTCCTCTGCCTAGACCTAACTAAAAATATACTTACGTGGACTGGTCTAATATTTACTGTTATTGTCACTAGCCCAGCATCAGGGCAGAAGTATAAACTTAACTCAGAATGCAAGTCCTCATGTCCCTATCCAGATAATCTGTTCTGTGAGGCCCCAAAGGGGCTGTTTTCCTTGCATTTAGTATGCTTTCAGTTACTTTTCATTTCAGAGGCCGGGGGTGGTGAAGGGGAGAGGGGCTCTTCACAGAAACTTGAGGGAGTTCCATGGGCAGGCAAGGATTCATTTTTGAGTTTGTACTGGCTTCAAGGCATGTGATTTATATCAGGCTCATCAGCCGGAATTGGGGCTCTGTTACAGTTAATTAGCAGGAGCTGTGAGCTGAAGCGAACCCTCTTTTCCCCCCATGGGCTTGACAGCTGGGACAACACAGCTCGAGCATGAGGGGGTGAAATGCTCACTGAAGCTTCAGGGTAGACTCCCCGCCCTTCCTGGGACTTGGAGAGAGAACACAGCCTGCAAGTCATTCAGGGTTCACCCATGGAAAGTAAACTGTGGGAGATTCTGCCCTGGTTCCCAGGAGGGGCTCTGTGGAAGAACTCCCCAGAAGGAGGGCAGTGGTGGCTCGGGTTCAAGAGATATCACTGGTTATTAGTCTGACTGCAGTAAGGTTACATCATGGAATATGCAAGAGGCTGAGGTTAGACACCCTGTATCCTTCTGGGGAGCCCCTCGATAAAGGAGCTGGTCCCTTGGTCCTCGTGGCAAGGTAGAGACAGGAAGGTGTCAAAGATGACTGGTGATGGAGCCAAGAGGAACCCGGTAACCTAGATAAACATTTTTTTTTCAAGCTGGCCTCTTCTTGATACCCAGTCTTCCTTGGACTTCCAGTGAGGTGGGGAGGGATTTCTCTTCTTTAGTTGTAGCTAGGTGTTACAGTGGCTAGAGTGCTGGACCTGAAGCCAGGAAGATCTGAGTTCAAATCCTACTTCCAACACTAGCTGTGTGCCCCTGGATACCTACCTGCCTCAGTTTCCTTATCTATGAAACAGGAATAATAATAGGACCTATCTCCCAAGGAGGATGAAGTCAGGTAATATCTGTAAAGTATTTTATAAAGCTTTAAGCAATATATAAATACCGACTACTGTTCTTATCGTTATTTTGGGTGCTGCCCCTCTCCACTAGCAGCTGTGGAAATTATCACATATATTTGCCACCTGAGATTAAGGCTGGATCTGAAGTCCTCAGCTGCCTTTTCTGCTTTGGGTTTTTTTTCCCTGAGAGCAAGAATCTTGAAAGATGAATGTTTACCTCATGAGGCTGAGAAGTCGGGGTCACTGAATGGGGTGCTGGCTACCCAAGGGAAGGTACTTCCTGCGACTACACCCTTCCCAGAGAAGTAGGTGACTGCTCCCAGGAGAATGAGTCATGGCATGCCTGACTGACCAGATGATGCAGACTTTGAGCTGCTGTTCAGACAGCATATATCTGAGGTGAACATAAAATATCTCTCCGAATTACTTCAAGTCTCCTGGGAATCTATCCTTTCCAGAAAAGAATAATAGGAGTGATAGGCTATTGTTTCTTATTTTAAGAATCTGTCGCAGAATATTTATGAGTCTTGTGTTTTAAGGATTATTTTGTGATGGAGGAAATAAATAGCTGTCCTATACCTGATATCTACTACTTTGCACATTTCCTAGAATGGACCTTTGTTAGTCTTCTTTGGAGAAACTCTACATCAGTGGTTCTCAACCTGTGGGTTGTGATCCCTTTGGGGGTTGAACGACCCTTTCACAGGGGTTACAGGGGTCGCCTAAGACCATCAGAAAACACATATTTAGGAACTGAGACATTGCTCTTCTATTCATCTCCAGGCAGGTCCGCCCACCTGCAGATACACCCACATATGAGTATCAGAGGGTCATGGCATTAGGAAGGTTGAGAACCACTGCTCTACACAAACCAAAGCTAAGATCTCAGAAATTTACCCTGATGTCCTACTTTAGAGCAGGGACACGATGAGCATAATAAAAACTTTTTAGAGGAATTGGCCCAGATTGAGCTGGGTCCACTTGAGCCCAAATCTAAGGCATTCTGTGAGATCTGGGCACCTGCTGGACCAAAGGCATCATAAGCATGGAGGCAATTCAAAGCATCAGCATCTTCAGAAATTCAAGACTCTCAGAGTGGAAAGAGATCTTCACAGGCTCATCGGTGCAGCCCACACCTGAACAAGAATCCCTTTTATAGCACTGCCCAAAGAGTGACCATCTAAGTTTTGCATGTGAGAGGGAAATGGACACCAAATTTGGAATTTGGGGACCTAATTTCAAATGTTTTAATCCTGGCTCTACCACATTGGATGTAAGCTCTCTGAGACTCATCTTCTTGTATAAAATAAAGGGCTTGGATCAAATGGCCTCTAATGTCATTTCCAGATCTAGAGCTACAATCTTATTTGTGATCTCAAGGCTGCCCATTTCTCTTCTAAATAGCTCTGGTCATCAGGAAGCATTTCTTTACGCTAAGATTACCATTAACTCTTAAGACTTTAATAATAATAATTAGTAATAGCTAGCATTTTAAAAAGTGCTTTAGGTTTTGTGAAAAATTTACAAATATCCTCTCATTCGATCCTCACAATGATCCTGGGAGAAAGGTGCTATTATTACATCCATTTTACAGATGAGGAAACTGAAGCAGGCAGAGATCAAGTGACTTGCCCAGGGTCACACAGCTAATAAGTGTCTGAGACTGGATTTGAACTCAAGTCTTCCTATTCTAGGTCCAGCACTCTATCCACTGGGTCACATGGTTGCCAGATGCTATCTACCTTTAGGACAGAGCAGAGCTGGGAACATGTCTTCTATCAAATGAGATAATCAATGAGCACCTACTATAAGCCAGATGCTAAGCATACAAACGTCAAAAATGACTCTCTCTCTCTCTCTCTCTCTCTCTCTCTCTCTCTCTCTCTCTCTCTCTGTATATGTATGTGTGCACATATACATATGTATAGTACTTTGCAGGCCTTAAAGTGCCATAGAAACATCTATTATTATTATTGTTATTATTATTATTATTACTTATGATAACGATGATGGTTAATCCTTAATATTAAGAAAGAACTCTGCCCAAAGTTGACAGTCAAGATATGATTGGGCAAGAATTTCTACCTTGGTTACAGTTTCTGTGGTAATTGGCTGTTTTTGTTTTCTGGTAATTTCTTGAACTCAGAGTTGTTAACAGTTCTTAAATGAAGAGGAGGCGTCAAATTTAAGATCCATTTGGAGAGGCCGCATCCTTTGGGCAGAAAGCACTGAACCGTACATATTCTTCCTCCACAGTGGAACTCTGCCATATTTGTCTTTGTGCCACCCCCCCCCCCCCCCCCCGTCTCAAACACAGCATGTGGGGGGCACAGATTAGGCTATAAATTAATGATCACTGATGAATTGATTTTACAGACCTGGAGTATGGAGGCCCAACTTCTAGCCTAGCTGTGCTGATACCTGGCTGGGTGAGCTTAGGCATATCACAAGCTCTCAGAGCCTCAGGCTCATCATCTGAGAAAAGGAGACTGGACAAGATGATCTAAGGGCCCTTCCAGCTCACTGAGTCTGTGACTCAAAGGGATAGAATGAAAATCCCTGTCTTCACTGGAAGACAATTTTGTCCTACCCAGAGCAGGAGTGCCTAAGTGACAGACAGGGACAGTTTGCAACAGCAGCCCCTTGGTCAATTCCTTACCTCTTCAGAAAGGAATTCTACGGATCAGGAGACATTTAGCAACTGTCTTTTCCCCTGGAACTTCCTCTGTGGTATGACATTTCCATCCTTCTACAATTCCCCCCCCTCTCCAGTCCCTATTTCTTCTTCTCCTTCTCTCTTCCTCTATCACACTCTCTCTTTCCTCTCTTTCTCTCTCTCTCCCCCCTTCTCTCTCTCTCTTTCTCCTCCCCTCCTCTCTCCTCTCTCTCTCTCTCTCTCTCTCTCTCTCTCTCTCTCTCTCTCTCTCTCTCTCTCCCTTCTCCTTTTTCTGCTTCTCTCTCTGTCTCTTTTTCTCTCCCCCTCTGTCTCTGTCTCTCTCCCCTCCTCTTTCTCTGTTTCTCTCTTCCCTCACAAAATTATTAGAAACCATCTTCACAGAGAGACTGTGGCCATTTGATCATGACCCTGGGGACTTACCAGCAGTGCTGAAATGGTAACATTAAGACTCATCTCAGAACTCATTTTTCCATCCATCAGAAAAGAATGGACCACAGCAGGAAGTCAAAGATCTGATCCAGTGAAGTGAGAGAAAGAATTTGGGCCAGAGACACGGCATTGCAGAGGCGGGTGGTTCATCCCCCAGATGGAGCTCCTCTCAGCACCTCCCCTGGCATCTCTCCTTAGAGACTGCCAGGATCTCTTTGGAAGGGAATGGCTTGAGGCTGAGATACTGGGGAGGTGGGATTGGACATAGATCTGAGCATCAGCTACCCTGCCCTCAGCAGAATGACTTCTAGAACAGAAAAGCTGCTCTATTCAAGAGGGAGCAAAACAATTCTAGTGCTGGAAGGGACTTTAGAGGCCATATAGTCCAAATCTCTTATTTTGAGATGAGGAAACTGAGGCCCAGAGAGGTAGAGAAATGTCAAGCCAACAAGCACTTAAGTGCCTACTCCGTCCAAGGTCTGGAGCCACATCCTCCTGACTCTCTAACTTCCTTGGAAAAGTTAGTGGTGCACTGCACAGAGTCCTAGCCCCGGAATCAGGAAGACCTGAGTGCAAATCCAGCCTCAGACACTTCCTAGCTGTGTGACCCTGGACAAGTCATTTTCAGCCTCTGCCTCAATTCCCTCAACTGTCAAAAGGGAAAAAAATAATAATGTACCTTTCAGAATTGTGAAGATCAAGTGAGGAGAAATTTATAAAGGGCTTAGCTCAGGGCCTAGTACAAAGTAGGAACTTAATAAATGCTTGCTGACTTAACTTTACCTCTCTGGACCTCATCTGTAAAATGGGTATTATAATAGCACCTACCCCTCAATTTTGAACAGGTCCAATATGATGTCTTATGTAAAGGACTTTGTAATTCTTAAAGTGCTAGATAAATCCATGCCCCAATGGCCCCCAAGAAGCATCTTTCACGACAGAGAAACAAAGCATGAACATCATCCCACCTCCCTTCCTCCTTTCCCAAATCTAGCCTACCTGTGTTTTATTGAGTTGCCTAGATCTCTTCGAGGAATCTGAGGAGACCATCGAGGCACTGACAGTGTGTCTGAAAGAAGAAAACAGAGAGGCAGAAGGAGTAGGTTATTCAGCAGATAAGCACAATTCCCCAACTTTGAATGACTGAGAGTAGGACCCAGAGGACCCATGGGACTCAAGCTGGGAATTTCCAAAATCTCTGGTAATTAGGAGGCGGGAACAGTTGGGTAGTGCAATGGGTAGGACACCAGGTCTGGGGTCAGCAAGACTCTTCTTCATGAGTTCAAACTCAGCCTCAGATACTTACAAGTAGGGTGACTCTGGGCAAGTCACTTCACCCTGTTTGCCTCAGTCTCCTCATCTGTAAAATAAGCTTCAGAGGGAAATGGCAAGCCACTCTAGTATCTCTGCCAAGAGAACCCCAACTGGGATCAGGAAGACTCAGACACAACTGAAAATGACTGAACAATAGCAACAAAATCAGGGGGCCGTGGCTGCCTAAAAAAGCACGGTCTCTGGTATCACAGTCCCTATACAAAATTCAGAGAAACAGCTTAATACAGGGCAGGGAAGAAGGTGCCGGATTTGGAGCCAGAGGACCTGGGTTCAAATCCAGATGGCTGCTTATCATTGGGATACCACAGGCAAGTCCTTTTTTATCTCAGTGACTGGCAGTCACCTATTAAGTGACTATATTCATCTATAAAGTAAAAAGACCAGGCTAGAAGTTCTCTACAGTCATTTTCAGTCAGTGAATCAGCCAATAAGCATTTTTAAGCCCCTACTATGTGCCAGACACGGTATTAAGTGCTAGAGGATTCCAAGAAAGGCAAAAGATGGTCCCTGCTCTCAAGGAGCTGACACTCTAACTGGGCAGACAACATGCAAACAAACTTTTGTTGCTGCTGCTGTTGCTGGTGCTAATAAATCATTTCAGTTGTGTCCAACTTTCCATGACCTATTTTGGGGATTTTCTTAGCAGAGATACTGAAGTGGTTTGCTATTTCCCTCTCTAGTTCATTTATAGATGAGGAAACTGAGACAGAGTTAAATGACTTGCCCAGGGTCATACAGCTAGTCAGTGTCTGAGGCTGCATTTGAACTCAGGTCCTCCTGACTCCAGGCTCTATCCACTGAACCACCTAGTTGTAAACAAGATAGATACAGGATAAATTGGAAATAATTTTAGAGGGAATTAGTCACTGGTATTAAGGGAAATTGGGAAAGGCTTTTTATAGGAGGCAGGATTTTAGGCGGGAAGGAAGCCAGAGACACGGAGATGAGAAGAATTTTACAGGCATGGGAGTCAACCAGTGAACATGCCCAGAATCAGGAAATGGAGTGTTGAATTTAATGAACACCAAGGAAGACAATGTCATTGGATCATAGAGCATATGGGGGAGGCAGGTGTAAGGTGTAAGAAGACCAAATAGGTCAACAGAAGGAAAGCTATGAAGGGCTTTGAATGTCAAACAGAGGATTTTATATTTTATGCTGGAAGTTATAAGGAGCCACTGAGGTTTATTGACTAAAGAGGTGAAAGGGTCAAACTTTCACTCTAGGAAGATCAATTTGCTGTTTGTCCTTCATTCTCAAATAGGACCATGACATCAGGAAGGTGATGCCTTAACTTGTAAGTAAATTGGATTTAATTTAGGGAGGTCTATGAAAAGCCACCAGCCTAACTTTCACCTCTGGAGCTGTCTGAGACCAGTGGCAAAACCTAGATAGGATGACTGGAGATGGCCCCACAAACAATGGGAGACCTTGGCCTTTTTTCAGGAAGATCAATTTAACAGCTGAATGGAATACAAACTGGGGAAGATAAACCAAACAGCAATCTAGGGGAGCAGTCTAGGCATGAAGAGATAAGGGTCTGTGCCAGGGTGGTAACAGGGTCAGAGAACAGAAGGGGACATACATGAGAGATCCAACAAAAAAGGAATTGACAAGAGTTGGCAACAGATTGCATATGGTGGGTGAGTGTGAGGAGTGGAGGATGACATCGAGGTTGAGAGCCTCGTTGACTGGGAGGCTGGTTCCCTGTCCTTAGCAGTAACAGGGAAATTAGGGAAAGTGGAGGTTTGGAGGGGAAGGAAGCAGTTTAGTTTGGAACAGGTGGAATTGAAGATATCTGTGTGACAGAAGGTATATGGTAATTCAGTAAATCAAGGGTTCTTAACCACTTTTTTGCATCATGCACCCTTTATCAACCTGATGAAGATTATGGATCACTCTTCAAAATAATGTATTTAAATGCATAGAATAATATCCATGAGATTACAAAGGAAACAAATTATATTGAAATGCAATTAGCAAAAAAAGTTTTTACAAAAGTTTACAGATCCCAGGTTAATATCTCTTGCAGGAAATATATTTATTGAATATCTAATATGAGCTTGGTACTTAAGGAAATATAGAGATGAATATGACAAAGTCCGTTCCCTTCAGGAGTTTTCTCTAGTTTAACTTAAAGTCAAAATGTCAGCCTAATGAAAGCCATTTTAAGAAACTTCAAAGAGAAGGAAGGGAAGGAAAAAAAAGAAATACTATGTGCTCTCTTCAACTCTCTCTCCTGAGAACTGAAGCCCTATATGTCACAGCTGTTAGCTCCATGAGCTGTTGCTTACTTGGATAACATAAGAGATGGGGATAGAAATAATGCCTTCCTATAAGGGTATCTCACAACTGAATCCTGCAAGCCTTTAACCAGGTCTTCTTAATTCAGTGCTTACTATAAGCCTAGCACTCTTCTAGGGGACATCCATGGCAAGCCTCAGATGGTCAAGACTCTTGAGAAGCTTACACTGAGCTTGAAGAGACAGGATATACAATGAGTTTAGAGTCGGAGGATGGGATCATAGAAATATCAAAACTGAACAGGACCTCGGTGACCATCTCATCTAATCTGAAAAACAGTCATCCTTACAATATCCCTGGCCAGGATAAGTGGTCAACCAGCCTTTTTTGATGAACTTTGGAAGAGAGGGAATGTAGGCATTTCATCCTTGGATTATCTCCAATTGTTTTCCTGACATCAATCCCAGAATTACCCCTTTGAAACTTGTGTCCATTGTTCATAGTTGAATGTTCTCTCTTCTTAACTTGTTGCAATCTGGCTTCTGTTCTCATTAACCAACTAAACCTGATCTCTCCAAAGTTACCAATGATCTCTTACTTACCAAATCAACTGGCCTTTTCTCAATCCTCATCCTTCTTACCTCTCTGTAGTCCTTGACACTATCCATCACTCTCTTAGTATACTCTTCTCTATAGGTTTTCATGAAACTGTACTTTCCTGGTTCTCCTCCTGCCAATCTGACTGCTTCTTCTCAGTTTCCTTTGTTGAATCTTCATCTAGGTCACATTCAGCAACTATGGGTATTGCCCCATGTTCTGTCCTTGGCTCACTTCTCTTCTCCCTATATATTTTAGTTGTTGATCTCATCAGAGCCCATGAATTCAACTATCACCACTATGCAGATGATTCTTAGATTGATTTGTACAGCCTTAGACTCTCTGCTACCCTTCAACCTTGCATCTCCAAATGCCTGAAAATTACAGAATTTCAGATGGTACCTCAGAGACCACCTAACTAATCACCTGAAAAAGAAACTCTATGATATACACACTAAGTGGGCATCTAC
Organism: Pseudochirops corinnae; assembly: GCA_028646515.1. Lineage (NCBI taxonomy): Eukaryota > Metazoa > Chordata > Mammalia > Diprotodontia > Pseudocheiridae > Pseudochirops > Pseudochirops corinnae. The sequence continues at coordinate 335,603,804 of CM053587.1, forward strand.
CCTTTGCTTACAGATATTTCCAGTACAGAGGAAGTCCTTATATTTTTGAGGTAGCCAGTTCTACTTTTGGATGTCTCTCTTAGAAAGTTTTCCTAATCATTCTGAGGCACCACTCTTCTGACAAATGACTCCATTGCTCTTCCCGCTTAACAGCTACATTGCCTCTTATTAGGTACTCTTCCTCTCTCCTCTGTCTGACTCCTTTCTGGTCCCCCTTTATGTGTTATTTTCCTGAATTAGGATGCAAGCCCCATGAGGGTATATCTGTCTTGTCTGTGTGTATTCAAATCCCTGGAGCTTAGAGCTGTGCGTCAGACATAATAAAATTTAAAGAAATTCTCTCCCTCTCCCTCTTTCCCTCCTCCCCCCTCTGTCTTATCTATCTATCATTTATTTATCGTCTACCTATCTATCCATACATAATTTCTCTCTCTTTTATTTATCTTCACCCATACTTCCAGCTAGCCAGCCTAACTAAATTTGTCTCTTTGAAACTTCCAGACATTGCCAAACAGAACAAGGCTAATTTCTCTTCCATGTGACAGTCTTTTAAATACTGAAGACAGTTATCATACCACTCCCCTCCTCACCTTAATCTTCTTTTCTTTAACCTGAATAATCCCAGACGGCATGAACTCAACACCCTTTACCATGCTGGTCTTGGTACAATGGAAAGAGCCCTGCCTCTCAAGTCAGAGGACCTGAGTTCTAATTCTATCTCTGATTCTACTTGCATGACCTTGGGCCAGTAACTTAACCTCCATGGGTCTGTTTTTTCAGCTGTAAAATGACAGGACTGGACTAGGTAGCCACTAAGGTTCCTTATAACTCTAAATTGATGGTTTTCTCTGCTTTATACAACTATGGCTAATTTGTTGTTTGAGGCTCAGTATTACCCACTCTTTCCTCTTTTAAAATCGAAATAGCTGTAGGAAAAAAGAGTAGTAAGAGAAATTGAAGAAGATTTGCAAAATGCTGTAAAGCATTCGTTATTTCTCTTGATCCTCACAACAAGCCTGGGAGGTGGGTGCTGGTATAATACCCATTTGTAGAAATGGATAGTATATGAAGAGACTAAAGCTCAGATGACTAAGTCTAAGGTCACAGCTGGCAAGTGACAATGGTGGCATTTGAATTTGGGTTTTTGGGATGCCCAGTCTGTTTCCCACTTTTTCCTTTACACCCCACTGCACATTCAGTTCCTAATACCCAGGTGGACTGAATTTTTTTTCTTAGATCACTTTCCTCTAAGACCAAGGCTAGAGTTTTGGGAGCACTGGGATAAAAAGCAATGTACAGAATGAATGAAAGAGGGGAGAAAGAATTGGAAAAGGAAAAGGAACCCTTCCCCTTGGCAGAGCAGTAGAGGTACAGGTTAACAATGTACAGTGTTGAATACATTATTGTTTTCGCTTGTTTTTTTTCTTTGTTAACAAGGGAATGGTCAGTTCTGGGTGGAAGTGATGTTTGGGCAGGGAGAATACATATATGTGTACATATATACAGTCATACATACATACACATACACACATGGATATGTATAAATGAGAGTGATATAGGAACAAAACACATCACTTATTGAAAAAAAAAGAAAAGAAAAGAGGGGAAGAGAGAAAAAAGAATCCAATTTTGAGCTAGAAAGGATTTGCAAAATCATTTGGGTCAAAAGTATCATTTAGCAGATGAAGAAACTGAGGCCCAAAGAGAATAAAGAACCTGCCTTAAGTCACAAAGCTATTGGGAGGGGGAGGGGGGGAGTTGAGAAGGAATTTAAACCTAGGTCCTTAATTTAACTTTGCATTGGAGGCTTCTTAAACTGGGGTCTATGAATTGATTTTTTTAAAAAAATATTTTGTATTTTAGTGTAATTGGTTTCCTTGGCAATCCTTTTTACTTTATTTTATGTATTTAAAGCCATTATTCTGAGGACCAAAGGGATCTCTAGGCTTCATGACACTGGCAAAGGGGTCCACAACACAAAAAAAGCTTAAGAACTCCTATTCTACAAGTACCATACAAACTTGTAGCTCAGGGACTCAGAAGACAAGCCTTTCAATCCTCCCAATTTTCCCTGAGGCTAACTCTGGGTGCTGGAAATAAGATTGGGCCATTCAGGGCCACCTCCTCCTTCCTGCTATTTGCCACCCTCCAACTCCCACTGCTTTCTCCAATAAGCAGAGAGGCCAGATCTCCTCCCCAAGAAGCATCCCTCTCCACTGGATGCCTTATCACTGGTTACGCTCTCTCAAATACATTAGATCCTCAAAAATATGTGTAATTAACCTTAATAGCACAGATTCATTTCCCCAATATCTCCCACAGGTCAGCAACAATGAATTTTGTCAGTTATAATAAGTACCCTATCATTGCTTTCCAGCAACAACCAATCTACAGTATGGGAGGGGGTGGGTGGATGGAGATTTGAACCCTGAAATCCTATCTTGACTTCTTTAAGTTTGTATTTCATCATCCCTGCCAATAGAATTGTAAAAACTTAGAATTTTTTTTTAAAGAGAAGGCATAAATCTACCAGCAAGCCAGGACTGCTATTATAAGCAGTAAGGCAAACAGCATTTACAGCAATTAAATTGAGACAGCAGGCTTCTGTTTAACCAATCAAAGCACCTATTAAGATGTCTCAGTGGCAGAACAAAAGCTCTTTTTCCAGTCCAATTTTCTGATAACCAGAAATACAGACTCCGAGTCATATTTTACATATCACTAGTCCCTGGTGTCTTTTGTACTGGGATCTCAAAGCAAGTGGAAAATAGAAAGTTCTTCTCCAAAGCCCATGGGGTTAGTCTTATCAGCTCCAGGTGAAAAGCAACCTTGTACAGCGGAAGAGCACTGTGGGCTAGGAGTCAGGAGCGATCAGCAGAAGCAACCTGTGACATCTGAGCCGGGAATAGAATGGAAAATTCCCAGGACACAGAAGCAGGAGAGTTGGTTCTAACAATAGATGACGTGTGTATCAGGCTCCAAGGTTTGCAAAGTTCTTTGCAAAAAATGATCTCAACTGCTAGACCCAAGTCTTCAACTTACTGGCTATGTGACCTTGAGCAAATGGCTTTCCCTCCTTGGGCCAGAGTTTTCTCACTTGTATGATGAGGGGCTTAGACTGCAAAACAAATCATTGGATCATGCATTTAGAGCCAGAAGGAACCTTGGACATTATTTAGTTCAATTCACAACCCTCATCTTGCAATATCAACAAGGTCATCTAATAAAAGTATATGCCCAGAAAAACATAATAGTAATCATTGTCCTTTACATTATGCTTTAACGTTTACAAAAAAAGGCCACTAGTGTAGCAAGACAGAGAGATAACCACAGACCTGCCTATGTGCTCCATTGGTCTCTATTCAATGTCAAAAGGAGGTAAAGAAAGCCTGTGGGTAGACTCTCTGTGTTGGATTTTCAGGAAGGCAAGAGTCACAAGAGGGTAAGGCATTTAACCTGCCTTGCTTACTTCTAGGTAAAATAAGATAGTTGAAACTAAAGGGTCTCTGAGGTCCTTTAATGTATTCTAAGTCTATGACCCTACCACATACAGCAGTTTTGAAAACAAACCGAGAGGCTCCTCCCTTCCCAAGCCTCCCAAAACCAATCTCACCATCCTGTATCTCAGTAGTTGATCCTGACTCCCAGTTTACTGAGAAGATCAAGGCCAGGAAGGTACTGTATGCTTACTGTGTCTTTCTTCACACCTCTCTTTGCATTTCCTCTGCTCCTATCTCTGAGGAAGGAATAAGTGATGACCCTCTCTTTCCCAGAGCCATCACATCAAGCTACTGTTCCAGATCTTATTCCTTTTCACCTCCAGATTCCTCTTGGAAGGTTGAACCTGAACTAAGACTTCAGGGAAAGAAGGATTCTGGGAATGACAGCTGAAGAGCACATTCTTTCAAGCATAGGAGGACAGATTTTCAAGGGTCATTTAAACCTGGAGCCTCTACTTCCTTATCTCTTCCTCACTTCTTTTTTATTTTGCTTTTTTTTGGGGGAGGGAAGAAGGCATGGCAATTGGGGTTAAGTGACTTGCCCACGGTCACACAGCTAGTAAGTGTTAAAGTGTCTGAGGCCAGATTTGAACTCAGGTCCTCCTGACTCCAGGACCAGTGCTCTATTCATTGTACTATCTAGCACCCCTCTTCCTCACTTCTTGACCCCTTTCCATCTGTCTGATGACCCCACCACTTTGACTAAAACTGCTCTCTCTAAGGTTACCACTGAGCTCTGAACTGCTCAATCTGATGGTCTTTTCTCAGCTGTCATACTCCATGACTTTTCTGTCACTTTTGATTCAGTCTTGTTGCCAGGTCTCATTCATTGTCCTATTCTCTCCAATCTGCCCCTTTCACTCAGCCCTCCTAGTTCAAGCCCTTATCACCTGTTAACTTGGACTGTTATAATAGCCTCCTAATTGGTTTCTCTGCTGCCAGTATCTCCTGCCTCTAATACTCTTCCCAAGAATCTGGTCTGACAATATCATTCCCTTGTTCAAAAATTTTCAGGGGTTCTCTATTGTCTATTGTAAACTCTCTAGCCAGGCATTTAAAGCCTTTCATAATCTGGCTCCAAGCAGAAACTAGCCTAGGAAGAGAAGCCATTCTGGATTTATTTTATATCACTTCCCTTCATAAGAGGCATCTGGGTGGTACAATGGACAGCGCATTGGACCTGGAGTCAGGAAGACACAACTTCAGATCCAGTCTTAGACACTTACTAGTTGTGTGACCTGGAGTCAGTCACAAATTTCCTCAGGAACGGTGTTAAAAGTAAGAAAGACTGGCAGCAGAAGAATCAATTAGGGAAGTTATCATAACAGTCGAAGTGACAGGTGATAAGGACTTAAACCAGGAGAGCTAAACAAAAGGGGGCAGACTGGAGAAGTGTTGTATTGGGAAAGTCCATAAGACCTGGAAACAATATTGAGTCAAGAGTGACAGAGAAATCATGGGGGATGAAAGCTAAGTCACAACCTCTGTCTGCCTCAGTTACCTCATCTGTAAAATGGATTAATAATAGCTCTAAATGTATGGTTGTCTCCTGATTTTTGCCTCAGTCACCTTTTTTTCCACGAGACTGACGTCATGAGTATAATCTCCCACGAACAACTTCTTCTAGCAATACAAGTTGGTACTTTCTGTGCAGTTCAGAGTCACAGAGTTGCCTAGAGCACCAAGAGAATAAATGATTGATCCAGGGTTGCACAACATGTATGTGTCAGAGGTGGAACTTGAACCCAGGTCTTCCTAACTCTGAGATCTTCTCTCTACCCATTCTGCCACACTGTCTCTTGACTAACACACAGTAGCTATTTAATAAATTCTTGTTGATTAATTGGTTATTACTAAGAAATGTTGAGGAAAAGAGGAAGGAAGCCTAGGGAACTTGTGTTAAATGGTCTTAGCCTTGGAGAAGAAGGAAGAAAAATCACTTGTAAGAACGAGCAGTGAAGGTGTATTTGGGGGCAAGAAAAGAAGAGAAATGGTTCAGAATAGACTGAGCTGTGAGTCAATAAGGACAGAACAGAGAAGACTGTCAGGAAAGAGAGAGGCCCCAGATGACCCAGAAACATAGGTTTCCTCAAAGTCCATTCCCATCTATGATCTCATTTATCCCACTCGGAGCTGTCCAACAATGGAATAGGCTGTCTTCAGAAGTACCAGGGTTGCCCCTACCCTGAAGGTTTCCAAGCAGAGAAAGGGTGGCTAATTGTTGGGGATATCATAGAAAGGGTTCTTGTGCACTTCTATTTTGGACTAGATGGCTTCTGAAGTCCCTCTCAACTCAGAAATAATGTAATTACTCTCAAAATATCTAGGATACACTGGATAGAGAGCTGGCCTCAGAGCCAAGAAAAGTTGAAGTCAAATTCTGCCTCTGACTGTGTGGCCCAGAGCCAAGTCATTTCTCAGTCCCCTGGGGACAACTCTGTGATTACAAGTTACAGAGACACTATTAGTCTGTATCGATAAAAAAGTTTCCTGATCCAGAAATTCCTTATGCCAATGAAATCACAGGTCTAAGGGATGGCTAGGTGGCACAGTGAATAGAGCACCGGCCCTGGAGTCAGGACCTGAGTTCAAATGTGGCCTCAGACACTTAACACTTACTAGCTGTGTGACCTAGGGCAAGTCATTTAACCTCAGTTGCCCTGCCTTCCCCCTTCCAAAAAGAAGCAAAAAAAAAAATACAAAAGTTAAAAAAAGACTGTCCCTGCCCTCAAGGAGCTCTCATTCTCAAGGAGGAGGGGACAGAAAATGCACAAATAACTAGGTACATACAAGATACATACAGAGAAGAAGGGAGGTAATCTAAAAGGGGAGGCAAGGCATTAGTCATTGGGGTATCGGCAATGGTCCTTTGCAGAAGGTGAGCGTTGAGCTGAGTATTGAAGGAAATCAAGAGTGAATGGGCAAAGCATTCCAGTAATGGTGGGCAGAGAGATGGGGAGCAACAGATGCAAAGCTTAAATGACCTGCCCACTATCACCCAGCCAGTAAGGGTCTAATTTCAAATGCGAACCTGGGTCTTTCCATTTCCAAGTCCAATGCTTTCTAGTACAATGGCCTGCTTCTCATTTTGCAACTGGGGAAATGGGGCTTCCGTGTTGATAGATGACTGACTTAAGTTCACATCACTCTAAATTAGGGTCAACCAGATTATCACACCAGTCCTTTTTGTTGGGGCTGTTCTGAACCAACACCATTTCTTTTGAAACAAAAGAAGAGAACTGTATTGTCCTAAAGACAAAAAAAGAGCACAAGATGACTAACATAGGGGAAGGGATACCAGTTTGAACCCTGCTCTGCTACCTACTACCTTTCTGACCTTGAGCAAGAGAATTCACTTCTCAAGACCTTAGGCTTCTTCTCTTAAAATGAGAGGATTAGAATCAATGCCCTTTGAGGCCCCATCCAAATTTAAATTCATAACCCTATGATCCAATGAGAGAGTTAGCTTCATATCCTGGCCTCAGACACTAATTTGGTAAGCTATGTGATCATGGGATAGGGGTTTCACTTCTATGGAGCACAGTTTCATTACCTATAAAGTAAGGGAGTGGACTAGATGCCTTCTGAACTCTAGATGCCACTCTAGACCTATCCTAAGTGATTTAAACTCTCTGGGTCTCATCTTCCCCAAATGTAGAATAATGGTTTCAGATTAGATCCCCTCTGAGGTCCCTTCCAGTATTAGATCTAGGATCACTTCTACACCACTGGCCTCAGTTTCCACATCTGTAAAATGAGGGTGTCAATTACAAAGTCATTCAGTAGTTCCCTTCCAGATCTAGATCTACAACCCCAGCTGAATCCTTGGCCTCACCATACCCATCTTGGATAGACATATAGCTATTTTCTCCTTGACTAGCTCCAGGCAGGAGAACTTGGAGTGGGGCTCTGAATAAAGATCTTCTAGCCAGCACCAAGAGAAGTTATCCTCAGAACCTTCAACTCTTATTGGATCCAGATAATCCTGTAATTATTTGGGCCAGAGAACTGCCTACAACAACAAAACTAGGGCTATTAAACTTTTCATTCCAGGTTGCAAATCAGCCTCCAGCTGAAATCCCACTGATTTATTCAATATTCCAACCAATCCCTCACTAACCCCATGCCTGATATTATTCATATAAGCAGAGAGTAACTCTGTTTGCTTTAATATCCAATTCTCATATATCAGGCAGCAGCATATTTTAATTACAGGCTGTATCTAAAGGTTACATTTACATGGTACGTCCTGGACAAAAACTGACTTCCATCCATTTGGACTGGATTGGGTTCCTTTTGACAGTCCCATTTAGCCACTAAAAAGACACAGAACTGAGTAAAAATAATCTAGGGGACCACTTAGATGGGGTAGCTTGTAGGGGGGTGTCCATATGTGTATGTGTGTGTGTGCATGTGTGTGTTAGTCATAGAAGAGATAAAATAGCACACCTTTTCATCATAAAATTAACAAACAAGAAACAGATTGGGGAGGGGAAGGGAGTATGGAGGTGTGGTATATTTCTGCCATTTCAAAGAATCTTAGGTTTATAGTCAGAATGAATCAGAAAGACAAAGAGAGAAAGGAGAGACAGACAGACAGAGAAGGAATGGAGTGATGAAGGGATGAAGAGATGATTAGAGATAGGCACACAGAGACATAGATGGATAGATGTAGTTAGATGCATGATGGGATGGAGGGAGGGAGAGAGGGAGAGATGGGAGGGATGAAGAGATGGATGAATGGAGAGAGACAGATAGATAATAGTGGGAGAGACAGATGCTATAGAGATGGATAGATAGATGATAAAGCATTTAGGAAAAGCTACTTTGTGCCAGACACTGTGCTAAGTGCTGGTGTTTGTGTGTGTGTGTGTGTGTGTGTATGTGTGTGTGTGTATGTATGTATGTATGTAAATAAATGTGAGTAAGACAGTCCCTGCACTCAAGGAGTTTGCATTCTAAGGGAAGAAGAGAACACATACAGGGTAGCTAAAAGAGTAGGGGTGCTTTGTGCTGGCATAACCATCTAATACAATTTCTTTCATTTTACAGGCAATGAAACCAAGATCCAGAGGGGTAAACTGACTTGCCAATAATCATAGTATCATCTATTTTGAGCTGAAAGGGAATTTAAAGGCCATCAAGTCCAGTCACCTCATTTTATGGAAGAGGAAACAGAGACCTGTAGTGGTGCAATATAAAAAGTACTGGGAAATTCAGTTATGTACCTTAAACCTCAGTTTCCTCACCTGTAAAATGAGGGAACTGAATTAGATAGTCTCCAGCTCTAGATCTATTATCCTAAAGAGTGGGAGTAATTGGCCAAAGTCAAACCCTTAGTAAGTGACAGAGCAGGATTTGAACTCCGGTCAATTGACCCTCATCTCCATCAGTTTTCCCCCTACGTCCAGTTCTCTCATTCACTCCTTACCAGATGTGACCATAGACAAATCACCTCTTCTCTCTGGTTCTCAGTTTCCTGCTCTGTTAAATAATGAGGTTGGGTCCTTCCAGCTCTAAGTTTACGATTTTATAAAATACATTATGCCAAGAGATGGGAAGACGAATTATCCAATATCAAGTTCTAAATCATATGTTTAGATCTGTAAGGCACCTCAGGGGGCAACTAGTCCAACTTCTCTTACTTTATAGATGTGGAATTGGATGCCCAGGGAGGTTATGACTTGCCCAAGATATAAATAAATACACAGCTATCAAGTCATTAGAGTCAGGATTTGACCTACCCTCTGACTTAAGAATAAGAGATCTTTCCTCTCTACTACATTGGCTTCTGATAGAGACTATAGATTTGGATTCTCCAAGATCACCTGGGTAAACCAGGAATCATTGAATCACAGATTTAGAGCCAAGAGGTCATCTACTCTAATCTCCAGACACGACGAACAGATCTAATAAGGAAATTCTTCAGACAGAACTGAAAAAACACATGCAACAGAATGAACTGGTGTGGGCTCACTTAATATTTGTAGAAAGTCAGGCAAGGAAAGAACATAAGTTGGACCTTAGAATACACTATCATACATTCAAAGTCTCCTTGGGAAGTCTGGTGAAACTAACAGACCCTTATTCAGAAGAATGCTTTTAAATAATTGAAGAAAATGCTAAATTTCAGTTAGAGGGTAATAAAAATAAAGATGTATTTTTCCCACCTAAGTTCATAGATTCCCTGAAATCTATCCACAGTTCCATGGACCCCAGATTTAATAATTCTTTCTCATTTTACAAATGAGGAAATGGAGCCCAAGAGAAGGGAAATGACTCATCCAAGGTCACACGGGTTGACAATTAACAAGGCCAGGATTTCAAATTCAGTCTTCTGACAAAGCTCTGTGCTTTTTCCCCAAGTTATGAGCAATATGGGATTGGTAGAGTCTTGACCAGGACACCAATAATAATAATGGGGTGGGGGAAGAAGAGGTGTCAAGCTTCCTCTTGGCTGGAGTCCTATGACCACTTCCCCTGAAGCACCACAATTCTTGGGGTATCTTCTGTGCAGTATTTAGCTCTAAGATCTTCTATTAACTCACACCATTGCCCCTCACTACATTCTCCACCAGGTTTTTTTTTATCATGGTATCTACATCTGAATAAGAATCTCATTTACAATATGCCCAATAGTGGCCATCAACCCTTGGCTTGAAGTCCTCCAGTGAGGGAAAGCCTACCATCCGCTGGTAGCCCATTCCACTTTGAGACTTTAATTCTTAAGAAATTTTCTCCATTGGTTAAATCTAAATTTATTTCTTTGAAATATTCACTATTTCCCTGCCTTTTGGGGTCCTCTTCCACCTTCCAATGCTTTAAATATTTGAAGTCAGCTATCATCCTGGTTCCACTAACTACTCCCTTTGACCCTGGGCAAGTCAGTTTATTTTTCTTTGCCTGTCACTCTACCTTCCTGTGCTTCAGCATCAGAATTTGTAAAATAAGGCAGTGTGGTATAGTGGAAAGAACTCTGGAGTTGGAATCAGAAGACTTGGGCTCAAGTCCCAATTCTGCCATTTACTGGCTGAGGGAAATTGGGCAAGTCACTCTCCCCACTCATTCCTACCCCCATCAACTTTTTCTGCCCCAAGAGAAAACATGTCTACTTATACTTTTGTTTTTTCCAATCCACCAAGCTGCTTGTTGGGGTTCATGGAAGCCCCTATTCCCTCTACAATCATTCAACTGGAAGGGATCCCAGGAATCTACTGAAACAGCCTTATTTCTATATCCAAATGACTTTCACCACGCTGAAAACATAGCTGTCTTAAAGATTTCTGATAAAGGCAATTACCCATGGAATCTCTTCCTATTTTCAATACTTATGAAATTCTTTCTTGTTTCTTACCTAAATCTATTTTTCTTTGTTTCTGGCTCATTTTCTGCATTCAGTTTTTGATGGATAGTTAGTGGCACACTGATGTTCTTAGAGACTCTATAATGGAGAATTGTTACTCGGGTAGACTATCCATGGTGATGAAATACTTGAAAACCTTATACTTTGCATCTGCATCTTCAATGGATGACTCCTCAAGGCTTTGTTGCATGAGGCACTTCAGATATTCCTCCACCCAAATAGGTGCAAAAAGATTCTGACATACTCTGTGGTAGGATTAGAAATCCCTACTTCCTGCTATGGCTGTAAGATCATTTCATCCAAGGCATGGAAACTCCCACATAATGGCTAGATTCTGGTTTTCTGAGTCATCTCCAGTCATCCTGAGGAATATCTGGTTACTGGACCCAGATGGCTCTGGAGGAGAAAGTGAGGCTGGTGACCTTGCACAATCCTCACTCACTCAAATCAAAGTCAACTGCAAGTCATGTCATCATTACCCTCATGCCATGGTCCTCTTTGAAAATAAAAAAAAAATGCCCACATAAATCCTCAGCATTCCTATATATTTCCAATAAAGTCCAACAGCAAGAGATAATAAGAGAAACTCCATTTAAGGTTGCTGTAGACATTATAAAATATTTGGGAATCTACCTGCCAAAACAAACCCAGTACCTTTATGAACACAACTACAAAACACATTTCACACAAATAAAATCAGATCTAACTAAATGGAAAAACATCAATTGCTCGTGGCTGGGTTGAGCTAATATAATAAAAATGACAATTTTATCTAAATTAAATTACGTATTTAGTGCCATACCAATCAATCTACCCAAAAATTACTTTTTAGAACTAGAAAAAATAGTGACAAAATTCATTTGGAAGAACAAAAAGTCCAGAATATCAAGGCAATTGATGAAAAGAAATGCTAGGGAAGGTGGCCTAGCCATACCAGATTTTAATCTGCATTATAAAGCAGCAGTTATCAAAAC
>CM053587.1:335616140-335634008 GCA_028646515.1 Pseudochirops corinnae
AGCATAAGTAGTAGTAGTAGTAGTCATAGTAGTAGTAGTAGTAGTAGTAGTAGTGGTAATAGCATAAGTAGTAGTAGTAGCAATAGTAGTAGTCATAGTAGTAGTAGCAGCAGCAGCAGCAGCAGCAGCAGCAGTAGTAGTAGTAGTAGTAGTAGTAGTAGTAATAGGAGGAGGAGGAGGAGGAGGAGGAACAGCAGCAGTGGTAGTCCTCCTTTGATATCCACCTGTCTCCTAACTCTTACCTGTGACTCCAACAAGCTGAAGCATTACAGCACCCACCCCCATCCCTAGGAAAACCTTCTTGGCAGATGGCAAAACCAGGTTGAGGGTAACTAAGGGGTCTTGACAGTCCAGTGAGTTAGGGGAGTACTTCCACTGGCAGAATGGGCAAATGAGGACAGTTTGTTCCAACAGCCATGAAGGTGGCTACGATGCACTTGGAGCTTGGTCAGCATTGAGGATGCCAGGGTCATCCAGTGCATCCTGACCCATCGCCAGTCATCTTGACTTTTGCCCTGCCACTGGTCTTCGATGACTCTGGAAGAGAGAGTGAGGTTGATGACTCTGTCAGTCTGCCTCACTTAAATCTGATGCATGAGGAAGTCAAGACATCACCCTGTGACATTGGTGGTCCTCTTTGAAAATGAAAGACAAACGACAATTGAATTGAGTTGACAAAACCAATGGTGTGGTCCTCTAAAAAGCCACCAGGTATTGCCAAATGTTATTATTAGTTAGAAATATAAAGACAAAGGTGAAACAATCCTTACCCTCAGGGATTTTATTTTATAATAGGAGCATTCCACTAATAAGTAAATACAGGTTTATATAAATACAAAATAAATGGGAGAGGGGAGAATGTGATTTCCTATTGTTTGAGAGAATCAGTTAAGGCCTCTTGGAGAAAGTAGCACTTAAGCTTCAAATCTAAAAGGAGCTGGGGTTGCAAAAGGCAGAGATGAAAAGTGATTGCATTTCTGGCATGGGGTACAGTCTAGGCAAAGGTACAGTGGCAGGAGATGATAAGTAGGTCAATGTAACTGGAGCATGGAATACAGGAGGGGAGTAATGGGTAATCAGCCTAGGAAAATAGGCTAGAGTCATTTACAAAGAACCTTAAATGCCAGACAAAAAAGTTTGTAATTTAGTCTTAAGGCATTGGTGCAGACAGAAGGAGGGGGAGAAGGATAAAGAAAGGGGGACAGAGAGAGAGCATGTTGTCATCTGAGAAGCATTTGAAGGACCCTTTGCTCATGAGTGGTCATGAACATGGCTCAAAGAATCACAGACTTCAAGTTGGAAAGGACGGAATAGGCCATTGAGTCTAAGACCCTCATTTTATAGATGAGGAAAGAAACCAAGACCCCCATAGAGAGAGACCTGAGGAAATTTGGTCTAGAGCAGACTCAAGAGTGAAATGAATAGCTGTCTTCAAGCATCTGAAGGTCTGTCCCCTAGAAGAAGGATTAAATGTGGGATCAGAAAACAGAAGGACCTCAGGTGCCATCTAGTCCAATACTTGTTTTTATAGGTAAGGAAACTGAGGTATAAAGAGACTTATCCAAGGTCACACAGGTAGTAAGTATAAGAGGTGAAATTTGAACCCAGAGCCTATAACTTTTGGGCATCCAGGTTGCTGAACCTGGAGTTAGGAAGACTAATCTTCCTGAGTTTAAATTGGATCTCAGACACTTATTAACTTACTAAATGACACTGGGCAAGTCCCTTCACCTTGTTTGTTTCAGTTTCCTCATCTGTAAAATGAGCTGAAGAAGGAAACGGCAAACCCCTCCAGTATCTTTGCCAAGAAAAACCCAAATGGGGTCACAGAGAGTCGGACATGACTGAAAAATGACTGAACAATAACAAAAGTGTTGTTAAAGATTGGGCTGGACAGAATGACCACTTAGGTCCCTTAAAACTTTAAAAATACTGCAGAAGATACAACCGAAATGCCAAAGAAAGGTTCAGTGCCAGTAAGTTTATCAAATTAATTGGGAAACTCTTGGTCAATGCTCTACTCCTTCCCACTACTCTTCTCTTTGACACTACCTATGGAATAAGTTGTAGTGGGGAAGAAGGAAGCCAGGAAGGGAAAGAAAAGTGAATTTCCCCAGAAGACTTATCCATTCAGTGAGCAGTACCCAGGACTTCAGCCTCTACCCATCAGACCTTACTTTTTCTTCCCCAACTGACACACAGTGTGTGAGTAATGACAGGTTTATATTTTTTGTGCTAGACCAGACAAATGTCACTGAACTGAAAATACCCCTGCAGGGAGTGTGCAAACCGAGAAGTGTCTAGAACATCCCCTTCTTCTTAGATAGGTGACTATGGAATCCCAAAGATCAACAGCTCCATCTGGAAGTCATCTGATCCATGCCCCTGCCTCCACACCAGATCTCATTTACATGATTCCCAGTTAGAGAGATGCCTGGCTGTTTTCTTAAAGATCCCAATACCTAAAACTGATACTTACTGTTCAGTAAGCGGAGACATAAAGAGGTGATGAAGTACCATAAAAAGGACATAAGATTGGTCATCCCAAAACCTTGGTCAAAATCCAGCTCCGTGTGACTTTAGATAAGTCATTTTTCAGTCAGCAGTTAATAAATGCTTTTGCATTCCGTGGTATAGAAATATGGTTATAGAATGATGGATTTTTTTTAACCACAGTGAACCATAAAGCTTCTTACAAAAACTCTCAGGGAAGGGTAGGGTTTAGTTTAGTTTCTTGAAGACAGCAGGACTTGGAGCTCTAGATGGGATCGTGGCACCCTAGGCAGACTTCACCTGAAATGCATCCTCCCTTATCAAATTCCAGCTGAGTCTCAATGCATCAAAAAGATGTCAGGACATGAAACAGACGGCATGTCTTTCCCCATGTACATATTAATAGAGAGGCAATGCTCGGTGCATATCCAAGCAATCTTGGAGCTAGGGATGACATTTCGAGAATAAACATCCGTTAAACAGTTATGAGTGACCATCAAAATTATTTCATGGGTGCAAATTAAAGGTTATGTTGGAGTCTGGTTGATTCATTTTCTCCTCTCCACGTTTTCACGGTTTAACACACCAGAGCTCCTAAGGAAGATTATTATAGGGCCTTTCTCCAACTTGTCAATGCTTTTCCCTTTTATCTTTCCTTAACTCCCCCTTTCAACAGACACAATTGCTTCCTCCTAATAGCACCATTAAATCCTCATTTTATTAGATAATGAACTAGAGTCTTGCTTGGCCCACCCACAGAGCCATCTTCTGCAGAACTTACAAAGCTGTATTCATTCATTAATTCTTTATTCATTCATTAATTCACTAATTAATTCATTCAACAGTACTTAAGCGTTTACTATGGGCTAGGCAGTTATTCTGGGTGCTAGAGATACAAAAACAAAACAGTTCCTGTCTTCAAGGAGGTTACATTACAATGGAGAAGCTACTGGCCCTCAGGTAACTAAATAGGAATATGTACAAAGTAAATCTACCAAGGTAATAAGTTGGAAGGGGTGCTAACAAATTAGGGATCGATTAGCAGAAATAAATAAAACAAATATAGTCCCCTTCTAGGAGATTACTTTCTATCAAGGAAAACACATATTGAGAGAAGCAATTAGGTTCCTTTGACTGGAATGTAGAGTATGTGAAGGTTAGTGATATTTCTTTGGAGCAAAGTCTATTTTGAAAGGCTACTACGTGATCATTTCTGGGCTCCAGTGATTGCATCCACACAGGGGAATCCCCAAATGGAGGATACTGGTGGCCTCATTTCAGAGGTATAGGACAAGATCTAAGCAGGACCCAACAAGTGTCAACAGAAGAACTTAACCTTTATTACTTTTTGTACATCAATTGTTTTAATTTCCTTCAGAATGAAACTTAAAATGCTAAAAATGTCCATTTTACCAAACATTTGGATCTTTAAGAAAGGTTTCAAAAAAGCAGGTTGATGTAATAAGTCAGGAAGGATATGTTGAAGCTAGACGGTTGGGGGCTTTAAAGGCCAAAAATATTCTACAAAGTGTATTTTGCAATGGGACACTGAGAAGGAGTGGTCAGGTAAGTAGAAGGAAAACCAGGAAAGTGAAACATCCTGAAAACCCAGGGAGATATGTGGATCCTGGGAAACATGCTCAATTTAGTGTCTTCCCAGTATTTAAAGATTTGTCCTGGGAATAGGGGCTCATCTTGTGCTGCACAGATCCAAAGGACAAAAACCCAAGAGCAGATGGTAAAAGTGGAAGAAGTAGGAAAAAAAAGGTAATTGATGTTGTCTAGAAATGGAGGGGATGCTGTAGGAGAAGAGGGTTTCCCACCCCTGGAAGTCCTCAAGCAGAAGCTGGGCAGCTGTTTGTTGGGGATCTTTAGTCCAATATAAACCAGGAACTCTTCTGAGGTCTTTTCAACTCTGCCAGATTCTGGCAGTCTCTAACTCTTACTGGACTTTTTTCAACAGAGATGAGACTTACCTACCTGCAGGTATGGACTGGAGCAGGGGACCCCTGGTTCCACCTTGTATTTGTACAAGGATCATAGATCTTGAAATGGAAAGGACCTTAGTGGTTATCTGGTCACTCCCCACACCATCAAAGGAGCCACCTCATTTTACATTTAATTTCCAAGGAATTTAAGTTACTTGCCCAAAGTCACACTGGGAATAAGAGATAGAACTGGGATTTGAAAACTTGCCATGGAGTCACAGATTTTGAGTTGGAAGGGACCTCAGGAACCATCTAACCCCACTCCCCTTATTGTACAATGAGGAAACTGAGCATCACAGAGGTGAGTGACATGGGTAAAAATCACATAGCTAGTGATTGTCATGGGTGGGCTTTGAATTTAGAGCCATCATTTCATTATCCCATAGAGACTCTAGTTTAGTGGTTTTCAACCTTCCTAATGCCATGACCCTTTAATACAGTTCCTCATGTTATGGTGACCCCAACCATAAAATTATTTTCGTTGCTACTTCATAACTGTAATTTTACTACTGTTATGAATTGTAATATAAATATCTGATATGCAGGATGTATTTTCATTGTTACAAATTGAACATAACCCATAGGTTGAGAACCGCTGCTCTAGTTCCAAAATCTCTGCTTCCTGAATGCTCATTAATTTCTCGGGGATAGAGGAAGAATTCTCTACTAGAATACTCAGACCCAGAGCTGCAGTAAGTTTGGAAGCAAGGCTGTTTCTGAGACCAGTGTGTCTTAGCGCTGCAGCCAGCTGAGTTGTTCACATTCTGGGAAGCCACAGCCAAGGTTGGGGGACTTCATGTTGCCTGACTGGGGGTCACTGCCTCAGTCCTCACTCACCTGGGAGGCTACCACTGGCATCAGAGCTTCCAAGCGTCCTGTCATACCTATCTGTCATCTTCAGGCTTGGGAGGCTCCAAGGGTCGCGTCTGCTTTGTCTTTTGTCAGTTCAGTGTCTGCCTTCTGTCACCCTCCTTTGTCAATCAAGGCTGCCCTGAAGAAGACCTTAGAAATTCAGGAGTAAACTGTGAGGGGAGAGCAGGAGTGTTTGCCCTAGCCCTATCCTCAGGTTCCCTTTGGAGATTGTCTACTGGAGGAGAGCCTGAGTATACCACCCCCTCTGTCTCTATAATGCCCCTCTCTCTCTATGCCCTCTTTCTCTCCTTACTTTCTCTAGATGTGTGTATACACATATGTATGTATGTGTTATAGATAGATAATAGATATGTATCTAGTGTGTATATACATACACACAAATATACAGTCTATTGATCTATCTACCTCTCTATCTGAAGTGGTACCAGGAGATCTATAGATATATGGACATATCTATGCCTCTGTCTGTATCTACACTGAGTCACAGCATGGTAGTAGAAAGAGCCCTATATTTAGAATCAGAAAGCCTTGGTTCCAATTCTGGCTTTGTCATTACCATCTGGGACTTTGGGCAGCTTGTGTGACTTCTCTGGACCTCAGTTCCATCCATGCAAAATGAGGGGGTTGAACAAGATACTTCCAACTGTAAATTTATGAACATCTAAGCAGTCCTCAGGTCTCCCTTCCTCTGCAGCTAATGCCCAGGCACCACAGATGGTTATGATTTTGGGGAAGCCCTACATTCTAAATCATTCCATAAAATAGACAGGCAAGTAGAGAGACAGTCAGAAAGATACATGGTTGGATGGATAGACAGACAGATAGATGCACAGATAAGCTAGATATGGAGATAGATTAGATAGATAGATAGATAGATAGATAGATAGATAGATAGATAGATAGATAGGACGAACATTTATTAAGCCCTTACTATATACCAGGCAGCATGTTAAGTACTAGGAATAAGTGAGAAGGGAAGGCCTGCCCTAAAGGAGCTTACAAGCTAATCAATGAAGACAACATAAAAAGGAGAATTGGAAAGGATGTGGGGGGATGTGGGAGGGAGAGACAGAAAAGGGGATAGGAAGGGCATCCAAGTGGGGTCAGTGTAGCAGGTAAAGAAGAGTAAGATTCCATGGCTGATCCCATGGACTTTAAAAATGTTCTCCTTTGCTGCCCAGAGAGATGTATCTATTTATTTATTTTTAGGAGAAAAAAAAAAACCTGTTCTTACCACTTTAGAGTATGAGCTGGAAATTCCCTTGTAAGTCATGTATTCCAACCCTCTCATTTCACAGATCAAGGCCCTGAGGGCCGGGGAGATATGTGACTTGTGTTATGTGACTTGCTTCTGGGACACACAGATAATAAGTAGCAGAGCAAGGATTTGAACCCAGGACCCCTGACTCAAGCTGTGCTTTCCCCTACCATACCATAATAGTCTATTTATGGTTTCTACCTCTCAAGTAATGGATCCTCAACTAGGGATGGGGTCCCTGGCCATGGAAGTGGCCTTGTCTGACCTTTTCAAACGCAAAGCACTGGGCTTGGAGTCAGCAAAGCTGGGTTCAGATATTACCTCCAACACCATGGCTGTGTGTCTCTACTCAAGTCACTTAACCTGAGTTTCTATTCTTACACCCTTTAAATAATGATAATTAAAATCACCTATGTCAGCAGGCTATTTCCTTCTAGCACAGCAGTTCTCAACCTTCCTAATGCCATGACACTTTAATACTTATATCTGGGCGTATCTGCATGTGGACGCACCTGCCTGGAGACAGATAGAGGAGTGGTGTCTCGGTTCCTAAGACCATTGGAAATATGTGTTTTCCGATGGTCTTAGGCAACCCCTATGAAAGGGTCGTTCGACCCCCAAAGGGGTCGCAACCCACAGGTTGAGAACCACTGTGAATCTAGCATCAAATGAGAAAACAGATGAGAAGCACTCTATACTCCTTAAAGTGTTCTCATAGCATCAGCCATTATCTTGGGCAATAGACTTGCAAAATTTTCTCCAGTCCAAACCAACTTTTTCCAAGTCTTGCCTGGAGGCAAGAGATTGGAGTCATTTGCATTTTTATATTTTGGAATTCCAGATCAAAGATAAAATCTGGCCGGTCTAGACTTAACCACTTGGTGGTTTTGAGTCTGACTCTAAATGAAACCTTTTCCTGATTGTCCCAGATGCTAGCGTTGCCTTCCCCTCAATTTCTTTGCATTTAGAGTGTTTCATATATGCACATATTGTTCCCCTTCATCCCCATATAATATAAGCTCCTTGAGGTCAGGGACTGTTTATATTCCTAAGGTCTGGCACATAGTAGGCACTCAGTACTGTGCTTGGTGCATAGTAGGTAATTAATGAATGTGTGTTGGTGTAGTGGGTACTTACTAAATGCTTGTTGATTGATTGCTTCAGTGACTGATGTCTAACATCTCTACTTGGAATTCAGTAATCATAGATTTAACCTCTAGAGATCATTTAGCACAGTGACCTCATTTTTAATTTTATTTTGCAAATGAAAAGCAGTTCTAGAGGGCTTCAGTAACTGCGAAGATTATATCTGTGGGTTGGAGTCCATGAGACAATAGTGGAAGGGGTATTGGCTCTCAAGTCAGAACCCTTGGTGCAAATTCCACCTGTGATGATTCCAGCTACCTGTATGACCTCATAGTTCCTTCATCTGTTAAATGAAGGGTTTGGACCATATGGCCTCTGACATCCTTCCTAGCTCTAAAAGCTTGATCCCCAAAGTGGTGAAATGAATGAAGTGGGACTGGCCTAGAGAATCTCTAAAGTCGCTTCCAGTCCAATGGCCCCAGTTTCTCTGACTACAAATTGAGCACTTTCTTTACCATCTCATACTTTCTTTTTCAATTAGATCATTCTGCTTGCCTTTATGCCCATGGCCCCATCACCAGTTGGATGAAAAGAACTATTTAGACACAGAATCCTAGAACTTCACTCAGGTGCCTTGGAGGGGTAGATCAGAAAACCCTTAGCATGCTGTAAGCAGGCACCATCAAAGCCCTTTTACAATCTAGGAATCAAGGCCCTATTTACACAAGATGAAACTTATTGACACATCAGGAGGCGGCCCTTTTTGTTCTTTCGTAAATGGTAGAGACTGATGTGTGTCTGAAAACGTTCTTCCGTCATT
Organism: Pseudochirops corinnae; assembly: GCA_028646515.1. Classification (NCBI taxonomy): domain Eukaryota; kingdom Metazoa; phylum Chordata; class Mammalia; order Diprotodontia; family Pseudocheiridae; genus Pseudochirops; species Pseudochirops corinnae. The sequence goes on from CM053587.1 coordinate 335,624,659, forward strand.
CATCAATCCCTCTTTGTTCGGTTCATAAGTAGGAATGAGCACATTGAACAAATCCATCATTAAGTTGCCTGGCACTTTGAAAGAGAAGGAGGGCGGGGGTCCAAGGTAGTGATGGATAAAGGACCTATTCATGGCCTGGCTCAATGGGGGAATGGCGGACAGGTGGAAGAGTGAAGAGGGGTCTATAAATGACTCTGATTACATCCATTAATCAGGCCTACTCTTACAGAGTTGTTAATTCTGCAACTCCTTACAAACTTATCTAGTCTTTAGAGATCCTGATGTCAATGCCTTGGAAATTACTTTGCCAAAGTTCAAGACTTGGGCCCCCTGTTTTCCTTGATGCATCATGAACCAGGAATGGGAAAAGGTTGTGAGGTCAGAGATTTTGGACTGGAGGGGACTTTAGGGGTCCTCTAGGCCATCAGCAGGAGAAAATGGGGGAGGAGACAGAGATAGAAGAGGAAGCAAAGTAGGAAGGAGACAGAGATGTAGGAAGAAGATAAGGAGGAAGGTTAAAGAGATGGAAGAAAAAATAGGGAAGGGGAGGAGGAGGAGAAAGAGAAGGACGAGAAAGAAAGAAGGAGAAGAGAAAGAAGAGCTGACCTTTAGCCCTGTAAGGTTTGCAAGGTGTTTAACATAAATTATTTCACTTGATCCTCTCAACACCTTGTGATACAGGTGTTAACTATTTATCCCCATTTTACAGAGGAGGAAAGTAAGACTTAAGACTTAAGAAGGTTAAGTGACTCATGCAAGGTGACACCGATTCAGTACAAGGGATACAAATTCACCATTTTAGATTAAACCTTTGTAGAGGGCTGCCAGTTCCTCTGCCCCAGACCTTTCTTTCAGCCCTTGTCCTCATCCATTGGCATTATTGACCCATTGTTCTTATTGATAAGTAAGGAATGAATAGAATAATGTCCAGTCCCTTTGTAGCGTTAAAATCTAATCCCTTTGAGTGATTTGTTTCAATTCTTAGGACTCAGTTACATCATCTTTTAAGTGAGGCAGATGGACAATATGATTTCCAAGGTCCTTTGCAGATCTGAGCCTGCTGATCCTAATTGACTTCTGTAGCCTTCAGTTCCTTTATGTATCCTTCTGGTCATTTCAATTGAACAAACTTTTATTAAACACTTACTATGTGCAAGGCACTCTCCTGTGGTAATTTTAGAACAGAATGCATTCCCTGTACTGGGTTAAGGCAAAATAAATCATTCAGCCTGAATGAATCCTTGACCTGAGGCACTTTGGGGGCAATAATCAAGGACTGTCAAGCCTGTTATATCCCAGGATTTGTTTGGCAATGACTCAGATGGGGGAAGAAGTATCTTGGACTAGAGGTACCCTTTCTTTACCTTGAGCTAGGGGGAGTTACACTATTTAGTTCATTATTCAGTTCAAGAGGTGTCTTCCATAAGAGCTGTGGATCATCACAATAAATTACATCTTGGTGTCCTGGTTACCAATCAAATATCCACCAGCCAGTCACTAAGCGTCTGAGCACTGTCTCTCATCTATCATTGACTGCCCAAGTCCAGGGGTGCCTAGTGCCTTAAGGTTTCTGAAGTCTGACCAGGGAGCTTTTCCAGCCCCCTCAACTCATCTATCACTCACTACCAGATCCACTCAGGCAGTAAATTCTGGAGAATGACTCTGCTTGGAGATTTCACTCTAGCCTTTTGTTCATCCATGGTCAATTAACTTCCTAGAGCATTAAATACAGGAGAATTGCTTAATTAAAAAAAATTCACACACACACCACTGGCATTGGGGGGATTTCAGCTCATGCAGCTCAAAATAGCTCTGATTTAGATAAATAAATCCAGTTCCAGGGAATAAAAATGTAAGTAATTGATGTTGTTTTGTATGGAGAGGTTGAGCTGTATCCATCACTCTTGGGCACTGAAGGTCTATTGAGGAACTCTGAGAATAGGCTGACAGCAAGAGGAAAAAATGACCAAAGGGACCCAGACATCTTTGCACTCATCATAACTTACTGTTGTTTCTCAGTTAACTTATGCTTCAGTTCCGAAAAGCAGCTTTTTTTTATATCGTGGTCCTTCCCTCTGTGTCCCAGTTAAGGGATGGGAGGAAGCATTTTCAGATGGGTAGGAGCAGTGTTTTAGGACCTAGGGCTTCTGCCGGGGGCATGGACTGTCATCTTATGGATGTCTCCCTTCCCTATTATTGGGGTCCAAATGCCATGCACATTTTCCTCTGAGTCAAACTTCTGAATCCTAGCCCTTGAGGTTGTGACCCTAGATTGTCAGTGGATGCCCAGGGTTGATGCTGGTTTTTCTTCCTTATCATGAAACCATTTGCAATTGAAATTGATGGAGCTAGTGAAGGTTGGCTTTCTGTCTTCCTAGGGAAATACATGATGATGGCGACCTTGGCCTCTGTCGACTTTGGTTTTATCTTCATTTGTGTTTGAGCTGGGCTAGACATCAAAGGGAGTTTTCTAATTAAAATCATTCTTTGTCTAAAAGGATGGAGGCAGCATGATTGTCTGGGGCTTACAATGGATGGGGCCATCAAGCTCATCTTCCAGTCCTCTTGCCATTGTATCCTTAGTAGTTTTGAGGTTCCCATTAAGGCATAGCTCAGGTAGCTATCTCTTATATGTTCAGAATTCACCTTGACCCAAAAATTGCTTCACTATTCTTTTTTTCTCATCCATGTTGGAAGTTCCTCAGGCTTACTCTAAATCTGATCAGTTTGGGAGCTCTGACCTGCTCCATTTCTGCCCAAGGCTGGTTTGGAACTCCATAGGCAACCTGGTGACACCCCTTCCCCACCTTCTGGTGGCTTAACATTTTAATGTTGAACTTAGTATAGATTCCTTATTGACCCTAGCACATTGCAGCTCAGAACTCCTGTGCTCAAGCAATCTGCCAGCCTCAGCCTCCCTTGTAGCAGGGATTATAGGCAGCCCCACTCACACACCCATGGCATCCTGGACTTCTTCCCTCTCCCTCATCCCCTATATCCAATCAGTGGCCAAGTCTTGTCAGTTCTAAGACCATGATGTGTCTTGCATCAATTTCTCCCACTCTCCTCACCCTTGTTCAGACCCTTATCACCTATCTTTGAGTCTTTATTGCAGTAGCTTTCTAATCAGTCTCCCTGCCTTTAGCATCACTTCACTCCAGTTCACCTTCCTAATAACTTTTAAAGTGGCTACGTCACCACCCTTCACCCTTCCCCAGTCAGCTCTGCTCAGTAAACCCCAGCAGCTCCCTAGTACAGCCAGGATCAGATATAGACTTTTGTTTGGCACTTCAGAACCTGACTCAAATCGATCTTTCCAACCGTATTACACACTATTCCCTTTCACAAACTCTAGATGAACAAAACTGACCTTGCTGCTCCTTACATATAACTCTCCATAGCTCACTTGGTATAAGCTCTCTCTCATGTCTGAAGGATACTCTAAGGTCTCTTCCAGTCCTGAATCTATGAACCTATAGTCCTGAGTCATTTAACATCTCTGAGCCTCATGAGGAGACTGGACTACATGGCCTCTGAAGTTCCCGTTACCCTAGATCTAGGATCCTATGATTTCACAGGTTACAATTTGGATACCTGCATTGAGGAGAACTCACTCCCAGCTATTTGGGAAAAGCTGCCTCTTCCATTTGGGGAAAGCTCTCCTTCTGATGCTGATTTTATATTGATAATAAGCCCAAATTGACCTCTGCAACTTCCATTCATTGTTCCTGAGTCTTCCTTTTGGGGTCAAACAGAATTAATTTAATCCTTCCTCCCCAGGCAGCCCTTCAGATAATGGAAGACACTCCCATGTCTTCCTGTGCCACTCCCATGTCTTCAATCAATCAATAATAATGAATAATAGAAACAACAATAATAACTAGCATTTATCTATCACTTTGGGGTTGGCAAAGTAGTTTACCTATATCATCTTATTGATTCTCACAATAACCCTATAGGTTCTATTATTCCCATTTTATAGATGAGGAAACTAAGGCTGATAGTGGTTAAATGATTTGCCTTGGCTCATCCAGCTACTAAGGGGCTGAGGCAGGATTTGAACTCAGGTCTTCCTGACTCCCATTTATTGAATACCTTCTGTGTGCAGGTACAAAGTTAGGGACTTGAGATACATAAAACAAAAGTGAAACAGATTATTTCTTCAAAGATCTTACCATCCTAGCCAGGGGAGAAATCATGTTTAAGGATGGGTATATACCAAATGGATGCAAAATGATCTGGGAACATGAAAGGAAACACTAATAACTCGGAGAGTGTGATTCAGCAAAGGAGTCATGTAGAAGGAGGGCATTTACCTTGATAAACTGGACTATCCTCAACAACACACAGCTAAAGACAACTCTACAAGCCTCAAGAAGGAAGGAGATACCTAAACTCAGAGAAAGATATAGAAAGACTATAGTTTAAATGGAGACTGAAGCAAAACTCGTTATCGTTCTCTTTTATCTCTGGTTTTGTTGGGTTTTTTTTGGTTTTTTTTTTGTTTTTTTTTTTTCTTTTCCCAGTGATCACTCATTGGTTACAGCCCTTCTATATGACCAAACTATTGTACAATGTGAAAGTATTTGCAGATCCTATACATGATTGCACGCCACCATGGGGGGGGGGGGGAAGGGAGAGGAGAAAATCTGAAACTCAAGTGATTGTGGAACTGAATCTTGTAAATAAAAAGTAAATGAGCAAATAAAAAAAAAAAAAAAAGAAGGAGGGCATTTGAGCCAGGCTTTGAAGGAAATTTAGTATTCCATGAAGTGAAGGTGAGGAGGGAATGCATTCCAGAAATGGGGCGTGCAAAGGCATGGAGATGGGAGATGGAGGATCAATAAAAAGGCTGGTTTAACTACTTTCCATTCTGTAGGCTTAGCATCCCTCTTCCTTCATTCAATCTTCAGAGTATTTTGTCTATTCATTAGCTCACAAAAGTAACCTGTACCAGAAACCTTGCAATTTCATATCAGTCCTGTCCAAGGATGTGTTGGGAGAGAACAGATCCATTTTCTGACCTTTCTCTGGGAACAGCTCTTTAGCAAGTGGGTAGTAGTAAGCAAGTCACTCCAATGTCCTTTTATCTACCTGACAAAAGGAGACCGGAGAACATCTCTCGCCACACTTGAAATTCAAACACCTTTTCTAAGGCTTTCTAATAATGTCCCACAAATATGCGCTTCATCTTCTTTGAGACTATGGATAGAAGAAGTGATATTCATTTGAGATGGTCAGGGAATTTGTAGTCAGGGAAATAGGAGACTCATAATATTAACTCAGTTATATAGAGCTTTGAGGTTTGCTAAGCACTTTACAAATATTATCTCATTTCATCCTCACAATAATAACTCTGAGAAATAGGTGCAATTAAATCCCCTTATTTTACAGATAAAGAAACTGAGGCTGACAGAGTGCCCAGAATCATGAAACTAGCAAGTGTCTGAGGCTGGATTTGAATTCAGGTCTTCCTGATTCCAGGTCTGGTGCTCCATTAACTGGGGCCACCTGGCTGCTGTATCATGAGAATTAGCAGCTGGGGAAAAGGATTTGGGATTCTGCTGCTTTCCTGGTATATTTAGGGAGAATCAGGTACACAGTTAATAACAATAACAATAATATTTCCATTTTGATCTTGTTTTAAGACTTTGAAAGCACCTTCCTTACAATAATCTGGTCAGGAAGGTAGTTCCCACATTACAGTTAGAGAAACAGAAACTCAGAAAGTTGTTTTCATTTTTTTGGCATGTATCTGGGATTTCCATATTGTGGGGAATGAGGATATTCCTAACAAGGAATGCATATAGACAACTATTTTGCAATTTGTAATTTGAGAATGTTTCCTAGGGTACTGAGACTCTTGTCTAGTGCCAAAAGGCAGTATCTGTCAGAAACAGATGTTGAACCTAGGAATTATTATCTTTTTCCCCCAGACCCTTCCCATATTTGAATTACAGTGTTGCTATTGAGAGCTCTACCATCTTCTCGGTCACCTAGGTTCATCCTCAGCTCTTCTTTCTCCCTTACCTCATTTAATCAATTGTCAAATTTTGAACCCATAGGATCACTAAATGAAATAATATATAGAGAAAAGAAGTCCAAGGGCAGAGCCTTGGCAGTGGGGTGGGGAGGGAGCAGTGAAAAACACTGTTTGCAACTTCACCCTACTGTTGTGATATGAATGAAGTTCTAGCAAAAGAGACTGAGAAGGACTGATCAAAAAGGTAGAAAGAGAATCAGGAGGGATCTTGTCATGTCTTCTCTAGAGAGGAGAGAGTATGCAGGAAGAGAGGGTGATCAGCAGTATCCAAAGCTCCCAAGAGGTCAAGAAGGATGAGGATTGAGAAAACGACATTAAATTTCACAATTAAGAGATAACTGGTAGCTTTGGAGTCATCTGTATAAAGATGATAATTAAACCTATGGGGAACAGCTTATAATATAACATTGTAAAAATGAAAAATTTTGAAAAACTAAAGAGCTGATCCGGTATATGACCAACCATGATTCCAGAGGACCAGTGATTAAGCATGTTGCACACCTCCTGACAGAGAAATGATGCACTTAGCACACAGAATGAGATATATTTGGGGGCATGGCTAATAGGGGAATTTATTTTTTTGACTATGCTTGTTTGTTACAAAAGTTTTGTCTTTCTTTTCTCTTTCTAATGTTGAAAAGGAAGACTGGAGGGGTACATTATTACTCATAATTGAAAAATAAAATTTAATTAAGAATTAATTTAATCCATGAGGAGAGGGGTTGATGGGGGGCACAAAGAAGGAAAAGAGAAGATAGGATATAGCCTTTGGGAACACTCACAGTTAGAAGTATGAGGTTTGGGAAAAGAACATTACATCTGTCAATTAAGAGATTATTAATAACTTCAAAGGGTATTATTTTCATGAACAATGAGTTCAGAAGCTAGACTGCAGAGAGTTGAGAGGGGAGTGAATGAAGAGGAAGTAGAGGCACTGAGTATAAATGGCCTTTTCAAGGTATTTAGCTGAGAAGAAGACAATAAGAAGAAAGCTAGTGGGAATGATGAGAGCAAGTGAGAATATTTTAAAGATGGGTGAGAATTGATTGTATTTCTAAGTATCTAGGAAGGAACCAGTAGAAAGAGTAAGATTCAAGGTTGAAGAGGGGACCATGGTAGAAGGGGCTATCTGCTGGAGATGTAGGGATGGATGCACTGTACATGAAGAGGGGTTGACCTTGGTGACAAGGGCTCCTTCTTTATCCCAGACTAGAATAAAGGATGGAAGAATGGTGAATGATGTCAAGGGGTTGGGAGATGAAAAGGGGGAAAAGAAAGAACTCTCAGTGAATGGGATCGATTTCTTCAGTGAAGTTTGTGGACAAGTGAGTGGGTTGGTTGAGAGGTATTGTGGGACACTTCAAAAGAGAAGAGAAAATGTGGTTCCCAGAACTTGATACTATACCCTACATGTGGTTTGACCAGGGCAGAGTGCGAGGAACTTATCAACACCTAAGTCCTGGAACCTGGGTCAGGGACTGTGTTAGGTTTTTTGCTAATTTTTGTGTTAAGATTTTTTTTGCCATGTCACATAACAATATTAATATTAAACTTGCACTCCTGGTCTCTAAAAGTGAGATTATTCCAGTTATTATGGTATCCTGGAAATGATCTGAACTGAGGCCAGGATTCAAATCCCATCTCTATCATTTATTATGTGACACTGAGCAAGTCCCTTCATAGCTCTGAGCTGTAATTTTCCCATGTATAGAATTGGAACCATAGTACTTCTTATATGGGAAAGTTGGTTTTTTTCATGTGTGATGAAAGTTTTTGGTATGCCACAGAAATAAGTTATTATTATTATTGGAAAAGATTGCTGATAATTCACAGTGATTTTCTAGACCTATGACACTGAAATTAATTCAATCATTCCATAAACATTTATTAAGCATATGTGCCAAGTACTTTGCTAATCACTAGAGATACATATAAGAAAAAGAAAGTCCCTTCCCTCAAGGAGCTTATAATCTAATGGAAGAAGACAATACAGAAAAAGAAGCTGAAAAGGGAAAGAGTGAAGAAGGTACCTGGTACAGGAGGAGGAGGATGGTAGAATTCAATCCAACAAGTACAGATGATGAGAAATAAAAGTTAGCTCATATGTGAGCCCTCTTTAAATGGAGGCTTTGGGAGTCTTTTACTCTGCCCTCTGGTCCTCCAGTCAGAGGGGCCCAGAGGCCCAAAGAAGTATGAGTACCAAAGCTGACTCAGTCTCCTGAAGGATGATGAGTTTAGCGGTGAAGTGCTTTCCTGGGAGCATGATGATGATGGAATCTAAACCCAAGGAGTGTGGCTGGTGGGATGGAGTAGAGAGAGGTTTGGGAGAAGGTGGGTAGAAGAAAGGAAGGCAATTTACAAAAGTAGTTCCTTTTCATATTATAAGGATGTTTGGTGATTAATTGTAAAATTCATCCTTCCTTTTTACCCCTGCCCCTTCCCGAAAAGCCCTTGAGATTCATTCTTACTTTGAGAAAGGTTTTCTGATCCCTGCTGCCTCTCTCCTCCTGTACACATTCAAGTGACTGTTAACATCTCTAATTCTTTTTCTATTATCCTTATGATGAAAATAATTGCTTATGTAGCACCTAGGTCCCTTATTGTTTGGTTATGAGGTAAAAAATCTCTGCTACACTTTAATAAATTTGGCAGTGGGCCCATTATAAAATGTAATTAAATGCTGCCACCATTTTCTTCCTTCAACAACAGTGAAATTTAATTGTGGCCATCTAAAATGAGTTGAAATAAACCACAGGTGATGAAACTGGGATTCATATTTCTCTTCAGAAAGAGGGCAATGTGATCAGCGACCAGATGTTGGTTTTATGATGAATTAAAGGAATGTCGGTGCACTAGTTACCTGCTAAGAGATAGAGATGAGAAGATGACATTTGTTAAAAAGAAGTACGATTTCAAAGAGTCAGATGAGGATACATAAAATAATACGATTTGGATGCTGAAAGGGACCTTAGTTGAAACCCTTCTTATTACAAGCAAAGAAATGGATGCAGATTTGGAGTTCAAACTCAAGTCTTTTTAACTCTAAATCTAACACTCTCCACTATCCCATGCTAAATCTCTCAGAGTATTTTAACTCAAACAAGGAAAGGCATAAGATAAAACCTGAGATGCCCAGAGGCATGAAGGGGGCAAAATTACTTTCACATCACAATTATCACAAAGACATATATATAACCAGAATCTTGTTGTGTTTGTTCTTTATTTTATTTTTTTTCAATGACTTGTTTATTTACTTTTAGTTTACAAGATTCAGTTCCACAATCACTTGAGTTTCAGATTTTCTCCC
>CM053587.1:335634508-335681705 GCA_028646515.1 Pseudochirops corinnae
ACTACTACTGGTGCTACTGCTACTACTACTACCACTGCTACTACTACTACTACTACTACTACTACTACTACTACTACTGCTGCTGCTGCTGCTGCTGCTGCTCTGCTGCTGCTACTACTTGACATTTATTAAGTGCTTACTTTGTGCCAGGCACTGTGCTAAGCTCAGAGAAAAAAAAGAAAGGCAATAACATGGTCCCTGCCCTCAAGAAGAACAATCTAATAGAGGGAGACAACATAAAAATAAAACCTGTATTGTGTAAATATGGGAGGTGATCTCAGAGAGAAGGCTCTGGTGGGTGCAGTGATGGTGGAGGGATGGGAAAAGCCCCCTGCAGAAAGAAGGATTTGAACAGGAGGAGGAGAGACCACTGGCTGTTCCATTCTAGAGTTAGAATCAAGATTTAAAATGAAAACAACTCAGGAAAGGTAACCCACTGCCCAAAATGTCTTCTCATAATAATGAAAAGGACACTAAATAATGGAAGGGCACTAAAAATTTGAAGGGCCATAAAGGAGAAAAAAGGCATCGAATGGAAAGGTCATGAAAACAAACTGCCTACTTCAAAATATTACCATGACTTCATGTTTAGCTTCAAAAGGGTATTAATAAATATAAAGTATTTCCCAGTACGACTTCCTCCTAGAACATTCATGCTTTCTGGGGGGGATTATTGTGTGATTATATGAAATTTATTGCCAAATTTGATTTATTCAAGGAAAATGTTCAGAAGGGAGTATTCCAATACCATCTCCTTGGAGATGGAGAGGCAGGTAAAGTAGTATTTATTTTAAATTCACGGGCAATTTAAGAACCAAAAAAATTCATACACAAAACTTTAAACTCCTCTGCATAGTCACCTAAGAGTCAAAACCAACCTAATATCTCCCACAGGAAAAAAACAATGACTAAACTCAACAATATTCTGTTTACATTTCTATTCCCAAGTCTAATTGTTTAGGAAAGGGATGCTGCCTTGTTTATAACCATTCAGAATTGTAAGTGGTTTAACGTTCATAAATTTTGCATTTGACACCAGAAAGTCAGAGTTTAGATCAATATTTTTTATACTTTCACAGTCTAATTTTTAATCTTTCATTTTTATTTTAAAAATTATCTTTAGTATTTACTCATATTTATTATTTTACTTATTAAGCACTAATTATGTGCCAGGCATGGTGCTAATTGCTGGAGATACAAACAAGAAAATTAAAGGCAGTTCTTATCCTCAAGGTGTTTATAATCTAATGGTGGGGAAAAGACAACATACAATAGAAAACTGAAAAGGGAAAAGCAGACAATATACAAAAGGGAGCTGAAAAGTAGAGGAGGCAAGGCATAGAAGGAGATAAGGTTCTCTGGAGTCAAAACAAGGCAGAGTTGCTGACGTCAAAGGGTCAGTTCTGATCTGAACCCTCTATAAAGAAAAGCTTTTCATTGCTCCATCCTCCAGACTCTCCAATAAGAGGAGAGAGACAACTGAGAGAATTGTCAAAGTGTTAAGTATCAAAAGCTGAGTCAATTAGCATGGTGAAGAAATTTTAGGTAATCAGTTTAGTCTGGGAGAAGGCATAATGTTCCTTGGAGTTGGAAACCAAACAGAAGTGCTGATGGAAAATGGAATTACTCTCCTGGTGGGCTACTAGTGAGAAACTTCTCTTACCAAGGCAGGTCAGCACCTTCTCTGTAACTTAAAGATTTGCCTAGAGCCCTGAGAAATGCAATAAATTGGTCAAAATCACACAGCTAATGTATGTCAGAGATGGGACTGGAATCAAGGTCTTCCAGATTCTGAGTTTGATATTTCCATTGTTGCCTTGCCTTTTGTTAGGCAAATAAAGAACTTTTCAGAAATGCTTCTTAGTTGAGAGGTGTTCTGGTGCTCCTGTAATCCAACCTCCCTAGGAGGGTGAGGCTGGAGGACTTTTAGAGCTCAGAAGTTCTGAGCTGTATTGATCTATGCTGATCCAGTGTCTACAGTAAATTCAGGGGACCAGCAAGTTGCCTAAGGGGAGGGGGCAAATTGTTGTTCATTGTTCAGTCAGGTCCGACTCTTTATGACCCCTTTCGGGGTTTTCTTGACAAAGATACTGGAGTGAGTGGTTTGCCATTTCCTTCTCCAAGGATGAGAAAGATAAGGAAACTGAAGCAAACAGGATTAAGTGACTTGCCCAGGGTCACACAGTTAATAAGCTTCTGAGGTCAGTTTTGAAATTAGGTCTTTCTTGCTCCAGGCTCAGAGCTCTACCACCTAGCTGCCCCAGAGGGGCAAGACCAGATGGGAATCAGCAGGTCAGATAATAAGTAGTATGATCTGTTCTGTGAATAGCCTCTATACTTCCAGCCTGGCTGAGACAGGAAAACCCAATTAAGAAAAAAAATCTTCTAGGACAATTAATTGATCCTATTGTAAAAGATCTGGGTCACTATTTTGTTTTGTTTTCTAATATCCAACTTGTATAAAAGACTAGCTTTTTCTCAAAGGGAGCACCTCCATCTCTGATATTATTCCAAGTGACCATACCAAATACCTTTGTGCTAGTGATTCAGTAAGTAGGATCTAACAGATAACTAGTTACAAAAGCAAGAGGGAACCCAAGCTCTGGGATGTGATTTTTTTCTTTTTTTGGTGTCAGTTTAAATGTGAATTTCCTGTGTTCCGTTTTATCCGTGTAATGTGAAAACTCCAAGAAAGTCAACACTGTCAGAGTTGAAATTCAACCTTCCCAGAGTCAGTTATCCCAAACATCTGTGGAGCCAAGGGGAAAAGCTATTCTCAGAGCCTCTCTTTGATAAGAAAACAAAACTTCCTTTATTAAAACGGCATCTCATTGTTCTTCCTTGATGATTCTGTTTATACAGCTGGAGTGTCAAGTTCACACAACCCATTATATCAAGTTGGCTCCTTTGTCTTCCCCTCCCTCCCAGACAGACAAGGTCAATTAAGATGAAATATATGATAAAGTTGCTCCTTGCCTTGAATGAAAATATGAAATTGTGGCCAGTCACAGACGATGGAAAAACCTATCATAGATCTGTGGGACTTAGATGCCATAGAACAGTCAATTAGGTTAATTATAATTAGGCAAAGTTTAACCAACTGGAACCCATAGTTAATGGGAATCCTTTTACATTCCACTTTTACAGAAAAGAGGGAAATGATAGATGTGAACTCTTGTACTCACAAACACAAAAGTGCTCATGATGCACACACATGCCTGTGCACAAACACATACACACCATGGTCTTTGTCAAGGCCACTTCTTCCTTGGACCCTGGAACAATGAACTAGGAATCAGAAAGCTCCTTTATAGTCTCCCTATACCCACCTCACTTCCTAATTTGACTATTCTGTTGAGGGTGTCACTATTCATCCAGTCACACAGGTTTGTTGTGGACTCCTCACTCTCCCTTACCTTCCCTCCAATAACCAATCAAGTCTCATTTCTACTTCCACAACATCATTCCCATTCATCCCCTTCTCTCTGCTCAAAGAGCCATTCATGGCTCCCTTCCTCCCCCAGTTGGCGCTTTCATCGCCCCTTATTTAGATCACTGTAATACAGTCCTGTAGGTATCTCAGCCTCTAGTCTCTCCTCTTTCTATTCCAGTTTCTCCATCTGCAGATGAAGAGGTTGGATTAAATTGCCTCTGAAGTTCCTTCCAGCTCTGGATCTATGACCTCTCTGTCTCCGTTCCTCTGTCTGTGAGATGAAAGAGTTGGATGAGATCTCTGAGGTTTATATCATGGTCTCCTTCAGTTCTTTGACTTCCTCCAGCTAAATGATCTCTAAGACCTCTCAGGTCCAGACCTCATGACTACATGATGGCCCCTCACATGATGTCTGCCAGGGCTAAAATTCCATGATGGTGCCTATGTCAAGGGATCCATATGGAGTTGGGCTAATCTCCTGCATTCTCAGCATTGCTCAATTAACATCCATATTCAGAAGGATACCTTGGCTGCCCCACAGGGTCAAGGCTTGTCCTACCTCAGCTTGGTTCTGCCATGCTCTGCTCACCAAGGCAGAAAATGGATTGACCCATTTTAGAAAGAGCTTCAACAATAAAGACTCAAAGAAAAGAGTTTTCTGATTAATGCTCAGTAAGCCAGAAAATTTAATTATTCCAAATCCTCCCTGCATCCCCATTAGTTTTACTGTATTACAATTGTTGGGAAGAATCTGGCTCTAGTTTTTTTTTTTTTCTCTCTTATGCTTCAAGGCCTCCTTTGGTTTAAAGACCCAAGGGAAGAGAGGGAGATAGAATGGGAGCTAAGGGAACTGAGTTCAAATCCCACATCAGGCCATGACTAGTAATATGATCCTGGAAAGTCTTTACTTCTCTGGACTTCCATTTTCTTCTCTTTAAAATGGCTTAGAAGACAGAGTCCTAAAGTTCAATTCTTCTCTCTAAATTACCTTGGGCAAGTCATCCAGGACCTCAGTTTCCTCCTCTGGAAAATCAGGGGGTTGAACTCAAGCTTTTGTCATCCCTCCAGCTCTTGGGCCATGGGAGACCATAAGCCTTGAGAGTCTTTGGAGGGAAGTGCTCAGTAAAACATAATGATTTGCATTCCTCTAGTTCTTCATTATGATTCTTCTGTGAGGCAAAAACCAGCCAGAGACTAAGAAAAGCTTTTGAGAAGGCCATAGAACCTAAAATCCATTATGGGCTCTTGGACAAACAGCCCTTACCTGATTTCATGGTTATGACCTGTTCAGAGATTCTAGAGCTGGGAGGGGCCTCAGAACAGGGAATGTCAGAGCTGGGAGGGGTGTTTGAGTAGAGAAATGTTAGGGCTGGGAGGCACATTAGAGATCATCTCATCCAACCCCCTCATTTTATAGAAATGCGTCCTAAGGTCAACACCAAGAGGTGCAGTGACTTGTCCAAAGTCATAGAAGCAATAAGTAACAGAACTCCAAAGAAAATTTTAAAACTTTGACTCCAAACCCACCAGGCTTTCCACTACACCAAGGTGTTCCAAGGAAGGAATTTACTCTTCATTTACCAGATATATTAGCATTTTTCAACCTAGCTCCCTGCTTCTTTCTGAAGCCAATAAAGGCCATTCTTGATGAAGCAGCCAAGTTGCTCTGGGATAGGTAAGCTTGGGTAGCAACACAGACAGAGGCAATGGCCTAGGCTAGGGATCTGAAGGATGAAGCCCTCAGAAATCACAGTGTTGGGGAGTGAATTTGATTTTGCTCAATTCCATTCAATTATGAAAACAATTATTCATTAATATATATAACAAGAGTTCTTCCAGCACTGCTTGAAGGCCTCCAAGAAGAGGTCATTCTTCCAAGGCAACCCATTCTACTTTGGGACATCTCAGATTATGAAGAAAGTTTTTTTTTAAAATTAATTTGCCTCATTTTACAATACTATGCTGCCTCTTATATCCCATAATAATATCATAATGTCAGAGCAGCTAAGTGAATAGAGCACCAGCCCTGGAGTCAGGAGTTCATGAGTTCAAATCCAGCCTTAGACACTTGCCACACTTACTAGCTGTGTGACCTTGGGCAAGTCACTTAACCCCAACTGCCTTGCCTTCCCCCTCCAAAAAAAAAAAACAGACCATAATGTCAGAAGGGGCATGATATTGTGCTATATTTGGAGGCAGGTTCCAATCATACCTCTAATGCTTACTACCTATGTAAATTTTGGGGGCCCTACATTTCTTCTCTGTAAGATGAAGGTCAGGAAAGCTCTAATGTCACTCCCAGGTTGAAATCTGTGAAACTCAGGTCTTCTTGATGACAAACCTAGAACCCTACCCACTATAAAATGCTGCCTCTCACTAATAATTCAAATTTATAGAGAACTTCAAGGTTTGTGATTGTTGTTCAACTTGGCCCTGTCCAACTCTTTGTGACTCCATGGACATTCTTGGCAAAGATAGTGGAGAGCTTTGCCATTCCCTTCTCCAGTGTGCCTTCATTTTACAGGTGAAGAACTGAGGCAAATAGGGGTTAAGTGGTCATACAGCTAGTAAGTGTCTGAGATCAACTTTTAAAACTTGGATTTTCCTGACTCCAAGTTCTATCCACTGCACTTAGCTGTCTCTACTTCAGGATTTACAAAGTTTTATTCTCACAATAACCCCATATAGTCAAGGGTGCCATGAAGTAATAAAAAACCAATAAATTTAGAGACAAGGGAATTGGGTTTTAAATCCTGTCTCACCTGATAAAAACCAAACTAAGACCTGATTTTTTGAAGACTAACAAAATCAATAAACCATTAGCAAATCTGATAAAGCAGGAGAGGAAAATAAAATTGGCAAAAAATAAGGAAGGTAACTTAGTAACAAATTGAGAGGAAATAAAAATAATTATCAGAAATTATTCTACATAATCATATGCCAGGAAAACTTAGGATTCAAAGGAAATTGATGAGTAGCTCCAAAAACAAAATACTCAAACTAACAAAACAAGAAGTAGAGATCTTAAATAACATAATCTTGGAAAAACAAATTGAGCGAATTGTAAATGATTTGCCAAGATAAGGGGAGAGAAATCTGGGATAGATTGATTTACAAGTGAATTTTATCAGTTATTTGAAGATCATTTACAACCTTTAGTATAAAAAATTCAAAAAAGCAGTAGAAAGCATTCTGCCAAACTTATTTTATGAGATGAATGTGGTCCCAATACCCCAAACAGGGAAATACAAAGCAGAGGAAGAGAATTATAAACTAATCTCACTAATGAATATTAATGAAAACATTTTGAAAAAAACAATCTTTACATGAAGGCTACAAAAATATATGGAGAAAACCATTCATAATGACCAAGTTGAAGGTATGCCAGGGATAAAAAATGGTTCAATAATAGTAAAATAATTCATATAACCAATGGTATAAGTAGCAAATTTAACAAAAAATATGCTTATTTCAAAAAGTAAAAAAGCCTTGACAAAATTTAGTACTCATTTAGGTTATAAAAGTTTTCTTCTTTAATATGATCAAAAGCATATATTTGAAACCATGTTTACAATATATAAAATTAAAAGTTTCCCAGCATAAACTTGGGGAGCAAAAATGTCCTCTCAACTATTGACATAGTACTAGAAATGCTAGCAACTGAATTAAATTGAGAGCACAAAATCAAAGGCATAAAATGGACACAGTAAAAAAGAAAACCACTTCTATTTGCATATGACATGATGATGTACTTAGAAAACCCCAGAGAACTAGCAAAGAAACAAATTAAAATGACTAATATCCAAGATTCTGGATATAAAACAACTCTTGAAAATTACTAGCATTTCTATGCTACATTAATAAAAAACAGCAATAAAAAGATAAGAGAAATTCAAAACAAATATTATTATATAATTCAATAGTTATATAGTTACTCAAAATGCCTATTAAATATGTAAAGTTTCTGAGAACTGTTTCTAAAACACACGTAGAATTTATGTAAATACAACTATAAAACACTACAGAAATAAAGAAAAACTCAAATAACTGGACATATATAGTTCTTATCATTGAGATTTGCCAATATAATAACAAAGGCAATACCACCTAATTGATTATAGAATTACAGACTTAGTGCTATACTGATCAAATTACCTAGGATATATTTTTAGAGCTATACAAGATAATAACACAATTTATTTCTAAGAACAAAAGGTCAAGTATATCAAAGCAAATAATAAGAAAAAGTGTGAATTAAGAGGGGGGTGGCATCTCCAGACATAAAACTCTATTATTTGCTGCTGATTAAAAAACCAGAAAATTATATTAGTGGAACTGACTAGAGAAGCAAAAAACAGAAACAATTTAGAATGTAGCTGACTATTTGATAAAGCTAAAGGCATAAGTTACTAAGGAATGAACTCCATTTTTACAAGAAATATTGAGAAAATTGGACAAAATTTTATGGAAATCAGGATTAGAATAAGTAATTTTTCCAGATGACTTTCATCCATTGATGTTGAAAGAACTGGCAGGTGTGATTTCTGAGCCAACGTCATCAATATTTCAAAGGTCATGGAAAATGGAAGAGGTACCACAGATTGCAGGAGAAAGGCAAATATTGTTCTGATTTGAAAGAGAGAGAGAGAGAGAGACAGAGACAGAGACAGAGAGAGAGAGAAAGCAAAGTATAGACTAAAGTATATAAACTTAACTTCGACTCCTGGAAAAATTCTAAAATCAGTCATTAAAGAGATGGTTCATCCACATCTTGAAAAGAAGCAATGATTACTGAGTCAGCCTGGCTTCAACAAGAATAAACCATTCCAGTCTAGCTTAATTTCATCTTATGACAGAGTTACTAACCAATAGTTAAGAGGAATGCTGTGGATATAGCTTACCTAGATTTTAGTAAAGTTTTGAATTGAGTGTCTCATTATATTCTTATAGAGAAGGTGTCTTCTGACATCAAATCCAGCATTCTGCTGCTGTTGTTCAGTTATTTCATTCACGTCTGACTCTCTGAGACCTCATTTGAGGTTTCATTGGCAAAGATACTGGAGTAGTTTGCCATTTTCTTCTCCAGCTCCTTTTCAGATTAGGAAATTAAGACAAATAGGGTTAAGTGCCTTGCCCGGGGTCACACACAGCCAATGTCTAAGGCTAGATTTGAACTCAGGAAGATGAATCTTCCTCACTCCAGATGCAGCACTCTATCCACTGTGTCACCTAGCTGCCCCACTCTATCTACATAAATTCTATATCATACATAAATTCTGCTAATAAATACAAAGTAATTTGAAGAAAAATGGGTTGTGCTAGCATTTAGAGCAGTGGTTTTCAACGTTCCTAATGCCATGACCCTTTAATACAGTTCCTCATGTTGTGGTGACTCCCAACCATAAAATTATTTTCGTTGCTACTTCATAACTGTAATTTTGCTACTGTTATGAATCGTAATGTAAATATCTGATATGCAGGATGTATTTTCATTGTTACAAATTGAACATAACCCACAGGTTGAGAACCACTGCTCTAGGGAATAGGATCAGGAAAAGGTTTCATGTATGATTTTTGAAAGAATTCTGGGTTGGATTCTAGCACCAGATCCACCATGACCTTAGACTTATTAAACCTCTCTATGCCTCAGTCTCTGCACCCATAAGATGAGAGAAAGAGTAGTGGAGATGATCTCTAGAGATCCATTCAACTCTTATTTGACTGACTTTGTGTGAGATAAAGACTTCCATCAACAACTTACTCTAGCTTGGGTCTCTGTTTTGTGTTTATTTTGCACATACTTAGTATTTACTTATTTGTCTACTTTTTATAATCCACCTTGTTCTTCCCCATCCCCACAGAATATAAGTTCTCTGAGGGTAGGTACTAACTTTTTGTCTTTGTCTATTCAGTACCCAGGACAGTGCATGGCACAAAGCGGTCTTTAAATAAATGCTTGTTGAACTGAACTCCATGAATGCTATGTCCCACAGTAGAATGTAAATTCTTTGAAGGCAGAGACAATTTATTTTTTTTTCTTTTGATGTCCAGTGTTTAGGGCAGAACCTGCAACACAGTAGGTATTTGATAACCAATTGATCAACAGAATTTATTGAGAGCCTAGAAGCTCTCAATGACCAAAAAAAAAATGTTTGCTGAATTCAGTTGACTTGGTTATATTCAGCAGTTTCAGAATCTTCCCTTGGGAGTAATCCTTCTGTAGATAGGAATGGGGGTTTTTTGGGGTTTTGTTTTGTTTCATTTTATCATTAGATCTTTCCCTGTACTGTGACCTATAATCTGTTCTGAAGAAACAGAATTTTGCTTCTCACATACAACACTCCATCTACCCCCTTCCTTCAATTCCACAACTGCAGGTTGCAGCACCTGAACAGATGTCCCCATTTCAGCCCAGCTGAAGATGTACAAGAGATGGTGGGTAATCTGACAGTAATTGATGTTTCTGTAAGCCAAAGGGGATGGGGGTGAATTATGAGCTCAGTGGGTGTCCCAGCACCTGCAAATCACATGGAAGAATATTCTGGAAAAAGTTCTGCCTTTGATTTGTTTGAGATGGAAGGAAAACTGGTACTGACACAGAATCTGTTGGAGTTTGGCATAAATTCAATAAGCAAGTGATACCCAAGCATTCAATGACCCCGGTTCAAACCCTAGCCCAGTCCTGTACAAACTCTGTGACCTTGAGTAAGTCACATCCCAGCTCTCACACTTACTGTTTGTGTGACCCTGGGAAAAATCACTTGGTCCCCTGCCCTGCTCACCATTCCTTGTGGCAAAATAAAACAAAACCTTTAATGTGCCGTCAGAGTCTGAGTTTGAATCCCAGTTTTGCATTTTCTACTTTAAGCAACTTAATTCTTTTCTCTGGGTTTCCATTTCCTCATTTGTGAAATTTGGGGATTAGATGAATAATCTTGGGCAAATCACTTCATCTCCCTGAGATGATATTTGTAAACTACTCAGCACAGTGTCTAGCACATACTAGGCACTTAATAAATATTTGTTCCCTTTCCTCTTTCCTGGGCCTCAGTTTCCTTACCTGTAAAAATGGGAGAGGCTGGACTCAATGGCCTCTGAGGTCCATTATCCTATGACATTAGAGATCACTGAGTTCAACTGTTTCATTCTATAGATGAGGAAACTAAAACCCAGAGGAGCTGGTGTCGACATACCTAAGTCGTTAGATAGCAGGTGGCAGAAGTAGGATTAAAATCAAATGCGTTTATTTCCAGGTTCAATATTCTTCCTAGTGTACTATTCAGAACTTTTTATGGTAGACTTCTAAGCTAAACTACCTCCATGCCCTTTTCCTTTTTGGGAGGAGAATTCTCCACAGAAAAGGGGACAGTTTAATTCAGGCCACGTCAGCAAGATGTTATTAACCCCTGCTACATACTAGGCACTGACAAATACCTAAGAATGGTTGGCCATTTCCTTCTCCAGCTCATTTTCCAGATGAGGAAACTGAGGTAAACAGGGTTAAATGACTGGCCCAGGGGCACACACCTAGTAAATGCCTGAGGCCAGATTTAAACTCAGGAAGATGAGTCTTCTTGACTCTATCCACAATGATGCCACCTAGCTTCTAGGCAAACCATGACAGTATCTTCTCCAAGAAAAACCCAAGTGGGAACACAAAGAGTTGGACATGACTAATCAACCAAAAAATATATATCCCCATTATTTTTACTAGGATGAAATCTCTCTTCAAAATGAGAAAAAGGGGGAGGTCGTGGTTCCCTAATGCAAATGGAGGCTGTGGTCCCATGCCAATATGGAGCTTAAGAACCAGACCTATGGGTCCCCGAGTCAACCTTTCTGGCAGGGGAGGGGGGAAAGCCATCCTTGAAAAAACCTCCTTTAGCTGTTCAGCAAGATGGTGAGCAGGCCAGAGGGATGGGAATAGGAAGTCAGAGTCCAAAGGATGAGGAAGAAAGCTTGGCTGGATGCCCTGGCTTTAGGGTCTGCCTTTGGGTAAGGCCATCTCTGAACCTCAGTTGTTTTTTCAGGTAAAATGAACCTACTGTACTCAGTGACCTCTGAGGTCCTTTTTGGATCTCAATCTACAATCCTAGATAATCTCTTTACAGAAGTTCCAAACTACTCTTTCCCTGATTTAAAAAAAAAAAGTCTCCCCTTATTTTATGTAACCTTTTTTTAGTCAACAAGCATTTGTTTTCTCTTTTTCTTCCTTTACCCCAACTGACAAAGAAAGAAAAAGAAAAAATGAATGGAGGTGAGCGAAGTGAAATAAACTGGGGGAATAATTTCAACGATAATAACTATACCATAAAGATAACCTTGGAAGCCCCAGGGTTCTTAACCAATGCAATGGCCAACCAAGATTCCTCTCCACTTCTATTAGAAAAAATAGCATAACATAAATGAGAATCTGCATAGCATCATTGAACTGAAAGGTCATCCAGCCCCTTGGCCTCCAAGGTGAGGAAACTGAGGTCCAGAGATGCAAAGATTTACCAAGGTCACACAGGTTAGAGAGGCAGTATTTGAACTCAGTACATCTGACTTTGAAGCTAGTTCTCTTTCCACTCGCATTCTTTCAACATGGCTTACCTTACCATTAGGTTAGAATACTTACTAACTTGGTGACCCTGGGCAAGAGGAAAGGAAACAGAAGGGAATAAAACCTTTATGTGGCACCTATTATGGGCTCCTATAGCACCTACGCTGTGCTAAGTACTTTACAAACAGTATCTCATTTAATCCTCACAACAACCCTGTGATGTTTTGTTTATTTGCCCTTCAAAAAGAAGCAATGACATCACAGGCAGATATCTTGACTTGTTTGTGGATTGGATTTAAGTGAAACAGAGTTCTGCACAAAGTCACCAGCCTCACTTTCTCTCCCTGAGTCATAGGCATCCAATAGCAGGACAAAACTCAGGCTGACTGGTGATGGCCCATTATTGATGCCATTTTACAGAGAGGTTAGGTGACTTGCCCAGGGTCACATGGCTAATAAGCATCTGAGATGGACTAGAACTTAGGTTTTCCTAACTCCGGGCCCACTGCTCTATCTGCTGCATCACCTAGCTGCCGTTTAACCTCTATCTGCTCAATGTCCTCATCTGTATAATAGAGATAATAATAAGATCATCAAACGAGATAATATTTGTAAAGTATGTGACACATAGTAGGTGTTTTATAAATGCTTATTTCTTCTTTCCTCTCCCTTCCTTCTTTCCTCCCTTCTTCCCTCTCTTCTTTCCTTCCCTCTCTCCTTCCATCCTCTCTCCCCTCCCTCTCTCCTTCCTTCCTTCATCCCTTTCTTCCTCCCATTCTTCCCTCCCTCTCTCTTTCCTTCCTGCCATATTCCCTCCCTTCCTTCTTTGCTTCCTTCTTTCTCCAAGTTACAGCCTTGAAGACACTATCATGTTCCCAACCTTTCCCCAAGTCTTCTCTTCTCTAACATGTGCTCCTTCATTTTCCAATTTCTAAAGTACAAGATAAGGTCTCCTTGTGGAGAAAACAGAACAGCCAATAAGGAAGATTAGTGACAGAAGCAGAGCTCAGTTCTTCCTGACTCCAGGCCTGATGCTCTACCCAGTGAGCCACCTTGCTGCCTTTAGGGAAAGGGGACTTAGAATTGTTCAACTGGACCCCAGAGGAAAAAACTGGGAACAGTGGGTGGAAATGCTAAGGAGCCAATTTAGCTTTGATGTTAGAGAAACCTACCTAATAAACAGAAAGGTTCAAAAAATAGGTTGCTTAGGGAAGTGGTGAGTTCCCATTCCTTGAGGGTATTCAAGCAGAAATCGAATGATCATTTGCCACCTATATAATGGTAGGGATTCCTTTCAGGTATGGATTGAACTGGAGGTAACTAGATGCCTGAGTGGGTAGGGTGGTAGGCCTAGAGTCAGGGAGACCTGAGTTCAAATCCAGCCTCAGACACTAGTTATGTGACCCTGGGCAAGTCACTTGATGTTGTTTGCCTCAGTTTCTTCATTTTTAAAATGAGCTGGAGAAGGAAATGGCAGATCACTCCAGTATCTTTGCTAAAAAAAAAACCCCAAATGGGGTCATGAAGAGTCAGACAGGACTGAACCACAAAAGAGATTGAATAGGCTGCTGAAGTTATCTCAGGAAGGGCAGCTCCTTGAGGGCAGGGACTGCTTTCACTTTCGTCTCTGTATCCCCAATGTCTGACATTGTGCTTGTATTCTGAAAGGTGCTTATTCAGTGCTTGTTGGACTGAACTGAATCTCCTTTCTGAATAAAGGAAGAGGCCTTCTCCAGTCACCTGAACTTAGAAGCCAACCAGAGACTAGGTCCATTTTCTCTACTCTCTTCCATCATTCCTTCTGCTCAACCATACTACCTCCCCAGTGAAGGGTTTGCTACAGCCGATTAATCACATAAACAAGATTGCAGGGGGGAATAATGAATCCACTTAAGAAAATAACCTTTTTCAAGACACTTGGCAGTACTCATTCATATACCAATAATTAATGTGCTAATTACAAAGGCACACCATCTATTAAAGTAAGCCTGGCAGGGTCTCTACCTAGCAGGGGGGGTGAGATGGAATTATTTATGCATTCTTAAGTAAACATAAATAACATCTTAAATAAAGCTGCATTTGTTTTTAAAAGTTGTCTAGCATCAAGTTGAGAGACCACACAGTGGTATGGGTAGAATAAGGAATAAGGAAACGAATGAGTGAATGGAGAAAAAAAAAAAGCTTTATTAAGTGCTTATTTTATACCAAGCACTGTCATCAAGAAGGATTGGATTTAGGTTCTGTCTCTGAAGCATGCTAGCTAGTTATATAACCCTGGGCAAGTCATTAAGCCTCTCTGTGACCCCAGGAAACTAATGATAGATAACATTTATATAGATCTTTGAGGCTTGAAAACACTACATACACACACATACACACGTGTATGTGTGTATATGTATATACACACATATGTGTATATGCATGCATACACACATGTGTGTATGTATACATACATGTACACACAAATACATGTGTGTACACATACATATATAATGTATGCTATCTCATTTGGTCTAACAAGCAGATTTGCGTGTGTAATGGGCTTTGGAACATGCCTAGATCACCTAAAATGGCATATCCCATGTTAAAGATGCTTGGGATCTGCTCTTGGGAAACAGAAAACCTATCATATGCATGAACACCTTTGTGAAGGCCTACCTTGTGGTTGGGAGTAGCTGTACAGCCAGGAACAACTGTATCTTTTAATCTTACCTGGCTAAGGTGGACATCAGAAAAACCTGGAAAGACTTACATGAACTGATGTTAAGTGAAGTGAGCAGAACCAGGAGAACATTGTACACAGTAACAGTCACGCTATGTGATGACTAACTTTCATAGACTTGGCTCTTCTCCACAATGCAAGGATCTAAGACAACTCCAAAGAACTCATGATGGAAAATGCCAGCCACATTCAGAGACAGAAAGAGTCTGAATGCAGATCAGAACATACTATTTTCTCTTTTTGTTCTTTCTCATGGGTTTTCTACTTTTGTTCTGATTCTTCTTTCACAACATGACGAATATGGAAATGTGTTTAATACGCTTGCACATGTACAGCCTATCTCAGATTGCTTGCCATCTTGAGGAGGAGGGAGGGGAGGGAGAGAGGAAAACATTTGGAACTCAAAATCTTGTAAAAGTGAATGTTAAAAACTATCTTTGCTTGTAATTAGAAAAAAATAAAATACTATGGGGGGGGGGGGATGAGGAATCTTACCTGGCCAAGCACAGTTTGCCTTTTAGTAGCACCCTGGGGTGAAGGTCTAGTTCAGTCACACATAGTAAAGGGAGGAGGAGGACCTGAACCTGTGGGCCACTTACCTCTCTCTTTGGCCATGGAGAACCAAGAAACTGGCTTAGGGTTTTGGTCTGTTTCATTTGTCCTTTTAAGTTCTAAATGTAGGGGGCAGAGGCCCTATGCTAGAAGCTTGGGCCAGTGTGCATCTTTGGAGTCCAGGATTCTCAGTTGGTTATTGAGACTAGCCTAGCAGGAAAACCCTGAAGTTCAATGGTTTGTACCACTAGTCTTATGAGCTTTGCACTTAAGCTTGGTGGAACTAATGCTGTGTAAGAACGGAGTTAATCTGAGCCTAATTCCTCTTCCTTCCCCAGAGACTGAGGTGGTTTAGGAAGGATTATGCTCCTTCCTAAGAGATATCCTCCTTTGTTAGGAGTCTATAACTTCTGCCATTGCCTGAGCACTGGGCTAATTTCCAACTGTACAAGCATAAAGGAACTTCCCCCAACTGGCATGGGGAGAGCCTCCACTGCAAAGAGAAGCAATCTGCCCTTTGATCTCAGGTTGGCCAACTTTGCTGTCTCTTGAGGGAAAAGGAAGAAGAAAGTTGGCGGGCATAAGACTTTCTTCTTCTGTGCACATTTAAATTTCTATCTCCTGCTATATTCTCTTTTGCTTAACTTCCAGCCTTTAGAAGGAAAAGGAATAGTGAACAGGGTTCCCTATTTGACTATCTGACTATGTGCCTTCCGTGTCACACTGTACTTGTCTCCGTCCTGATCTCCAGTCTCCTCTGGGAAGAGCAGTGGTGTCTCCCACTCCACAATCAACATTCTCATACTTGATCATACCCTACACATCTGAGTGATTCTGAACCCTTATAGGCCATCATCACCCAAACCCCATTCCCTGTCCTCTGCCACTCAATTTTTATTGCCATCCCCTTCAACCCTCTCACCCCAGAGTTCCAACCAAACACCACCCTCTGGGATGACTGTTCTGTAGGCAACAAACTTCCCTCCACCCTAAATCTTTTCTTCTCCAACTCCTTCCATCTACTAACTATTATAGAAACCTGCCTTCCTCCTGACAACACAGCCCTCCTGGCCATTCTTTCTAGTACTGACTATACTTTTACTCATAGTCTTTGGTTCACTAGTTGAGGAAGGGAAGTTGGATTACACTTTGCTCCTCATGACCACTTTCAGGTTCTTCCCCTTCCTCTATCCCTCAGTAACCAGTCTTCCTTTGAGGTTCATGCTATCCATATCTACTACCCAATCAAAATCCTAGCAGCTATTGTCTACAGACTCTCAGATGACTCCCCCTTCCTTCCTCAATGAGTTCAATACATGGCTCACAATTTTTCTTTTTCCCTTTCTCCTGTCCTCATACTAGGGGATTTAAACATAGATGCTGAATCTCCTTCAAACACTCTAATCCCTCAGTTCTTCAACATACTCACTTCCCAAGACCTACTCCTCATCCCATCCCAACCATACACAGATAGTTATACAGATCCTGCAGTCACCCACAAACATGCCACCTCTATATTCAACAATTCTAAAATCCTCTTATCTGACCACCACCTATCGGCTTTCACTTCTCCTTCTGCTGGTCCCTAGAGATACTGTAACTCTCTGTTGAGTTAGCATGAAACCTGGGTTAAGAGACGACCATACTACAATTTCATATACTCATCCTGGAACTCCAGCTAAGGTATTTGAGCAAAGATGCTGACAGTGTGTTCTGGGGGCAAAGTAATTAAATGATAGAAAATGGGATTGGAAGATAAGAGAGCCAAGTTATGATCACAGCTCTGCTACCAACTAGCTGTGAAATGCTCAAAACTTGGAGATTCAGAAAAATTCACTTCACCTTTTTAGGTCTTGTTAAACTCTTGTAAACAATGGGGAATGGAGTGGATCATCTCTGGGCTTCACCTCCTCTTCCCTCCCCTGCCCAACACACATACACACACACACACACACACACACACACACTCACACACACTCCCTGTTCCAAGGCCCCTCCCAGCTCTGAATTCCCTATTCTAAGACTTTCTTGTCCTTCCCTCCCCGCACTTCCCTGCTGCTACCAACTCATGAGTGAGCATTGCTAGTTCCTGCAAGACCCTAAAGTGGGACCAGGTGCTACCACCTGAGAGCCACAAGGGAGCAAACAGGTCAGTGTTACTCCTGGGATGCCATCCTTCTGCTGTACAGATTCTATCAGTTCAACAAAGAACATTTCCAGGACATTATTAAGGACCTGGAAATTCCAATAAAATACACATCATCCAAACAACCTATACCATGACAACCAAACTTCCAAACTCCTCAAATGTACTAATTTGCCAAAGATGAATTCATCAACTTAGAGAGGGTTAAGTCTGTATGTCTAAAAGGGGTAAATATCAGAGAAAAGTAGAGCTAGGACAGAGATATGACTGCCACCAGCTGTCTTTTTTTTTTCTTTCTCCCTAGGCAGAAAAACCTGATTCTTTATGTGTGTGTGTCTGTCTATGAGAGAGAGAGAGAGAAAGAGAGAGAGAGAGAGAGAGAGAGAGAGAGAGAGAGAAAGAGAGAGAGAGAGAGAGAGAGAGAGAGAGAGAGAGAGAGAAGGAGAGACAGAGAAATAAATTTCTCTAAGTAAGAAAGGAGTAACAAGAGCCCCCCATTTCATGTTTTGGGGGTCCAAATTTTTTAGGTACAACCCTAGGCTTTGTGATCATGTATTTACTAATGAAGCCCCATTAATAATGTGAGCTCCTTGAGGGAAGGGACTTTTTATGTTTGGTTGGGGGTTTTTGGTTTGGGGTTTTTTTGGCCTTTTCTTTGTGTATACTCCACATTTAGGACAGTGGTAAATGACTAAGAAATGCATGTTAACTGACAGACAAACCAAAACATATACAGGATAGACATGAACTCAGCCAGTTTTTCTGATTATTTTTCCCTCTTGTCTCAACAAAATTATCCCCTCTCAGTAATTCCACCCAGGGAGGTTATTTTGCAATTAGACCTGATTTTCCCTCCTGTATGCATTGGCACCCCTGCAGCTGTTGACACTTGTTTTCATCAGTGCCCATAAGATTTAAAACCAAAAATAAAAATGTAAGAAACCTGAACCCAGTGGCTTCTGGCATCTTCAGCTGTGGGGTTCAAGAGGAGCTGGCAATCCTTCAGATGGGAGCTGGGCAATTGGAGGAAGATGAAGGTAATTGTCATCCAAATCCTTAATGCCAGGGAACAGTGTGTCCTGGGCCCCCAGGCAGGGCTATTAGGATAGTCTGGGAACCACTTTGACTGGTCTGAGTGTTCTATCCTGTCTATACACCATGTCCCAACCAATTTTCACCAGTAGCTATTCCAGCAGGAAAACATCCTAGCTAAGCATTTTAACCCATGCTAAGCTCAAAATATGCCTAACAAGGTCAGGTTGGCATTTTGCAGAAGTATCAGGATATGATAATGAACAGAAAACAAAAAGGGGAGCTTATAGAACCATCAATGAGAGCTACCATTTATAGGGCTCTTAAAACTTTGAAGAAACTACTGTCTATTTGTGATCTTATTTGATCATCACAATAACCCTGGGAGATAGGTGCTGTTATGATCCCCACTTCACAGATGCGGAATGATTAAGTGAAATATCCCAAGGTCTTAAAGCTGGTGTGATTCCAACACCAGTGCTCTAGCCATGGTGCTACTCAGCCGATGGTAAATTGTGCATAAATATATACATATTGTCTTCTCCATGGAGAACATATGCATCTTAGGAGTAAGGACTGTTTTTCTCTTCTTTTCTATATTAACAATGGTTAGTACAGTGCCTGGAACATAGGAGGTTCCTAATTAAAGGCTTTTTGTTTGATGTCTTCAAAATAGCCTAAAAATTCAATACACATTAGGTGCCTACTATGTACAAGGCATGGAGTGAGAGATGGAGAATTCTCTCCAATGGTACTTACTCAACATTTATCCTTGACAATGAGAGCAGAAAATCATCAGGATTAGCACTGGCCTCCTCTGGACTAAGATGCTCTTTGATGAACAGGATCAAGTGAGTGACTATCAATGCCACCTAGTGGTTGAAAAGTGATTTGGTCTAGTTTACATAAATAGAAAGTAACTAAAAAAAATCACTTTCTGACTTTAAATCTGATGCTCAATTCATTCACATTATCTTCTCAAATATATTATACTCTAGACCATAACCAAATATCACTACATAAAAGACAACAAGATATATTTATTAAGTACCTATTATGTTCAAGGCACTATGCCAGAAACTGAGAAAACAAACAACAATAATCAGTCTCTGAACACAAGGAACTTATATTCTTTTGAGGGGGAGGAGAAGGGGATGGTTCAATGTGTTCAGAAGCAAGCAGTATTAAGAGGGAGAGAGTACTGATAGGTCAAAGGATCAGGAAAGATCTTGTGTAGGGGGTGATTCTGGAGCTGTGCTTTGAAGGAAGCTAGGGATTCTAAGAGACAGAGGTGAGGAGAGAAAGCATTCCAGGCATGGAGGAGCACTTTGACAAAGGCAGGAGATCATGCAAGGAAATAGCTAGCAAGCCAATTTGACTAGAATAGAGTTTGGGAAGAGGAATATTATTAAACAAGACAAGAAAGTTAAATGGGGCTTTAAGTTAAACAAGATTTATCAGTATCTCCCTGATAATAGGCATCCTTATGTGGCCTGTGAGTCTACAATACCTTACTGCTCTAGAGATTGGGGTAATAACTTCAGGGCAACATAATATAGTGAAAGTGCCCTGGGCTTAAGGCAGGAAGATTGGCATTCCAAATCTATCTCTTCCCTCACATAGGATCATAAATTTAGAACTATAGGGGAAATTATGAGCCCATCTAACTCATTCTGTTCATTTAACAGATAAGGCAATTGAAGTCCAAGGTGGTTAAATAATTTGTCTAGGATTATATAGCTAGTAAATATCCAAGGCAGGATTTGAACCCTGGACTTCTGACTTCTAAGCCAGGGTTTTGTTTCCTCCCCGCCCCCCTACAATACCACTTAACTAAATTTAGGTAGGTTATTTCCCTCATCTCCCCTCCACCTCCACCCCACCCCCACCACCCCATCACAAGTCTCTGTTTATTTTCAATCTGTAAAATAACACTTTTTCTCCCTGCTTCTTGGGGTCCTGAGGATCCAGAGAGATGGAGCAAAGAAAGTATTTTGTAAATGAAAAACATTATTTGAAAATATGAGCTCCAATCATTGTTGGGCTAAAAGTAGGCATGAAAGCACCCTTCCTCTCCTGAGGAGGGTGACACCATGAGTCAGATTGGTTGGCAGGCTCTGTAAACAAGAGCATCTATAACCTCAAGCTTACATGTAACCTCAAGCTTCTATCATTTTCAGGCAGCTGCAGCAGGGAGATGGCAGTCAGGGGATTCCCAAAATAGATGAAGCCCTTCTTATAGACACCCTAAAGTGACTCAGTGCCTTGAGATTCCAAGGGGCCTCCAGTATGCAAGAAAATCCGAAAGTTTCTGTCTCCAAGGGTTCTTGTTTCTCACTAATGAGGTAGCCTGTAACCACCCTTCTAGGGCATGGTACCCATGACACTGACTTATGGGCAGAGTTCATCCACATGGCAGGGGAACTGCCTCCAGGACAGATTCTCCTGTTTAGTAATAATAATAATTAAAAATAAAAACAATAACGACAATGATGGATTTCAATTCACAAATATTATCTCATTTGATCCTTACAACAATCTGGGAGATAGGTGCTATTATTATCCCCATTTTACAGATGAAGAAACTGAGGCAGAGGTGAAGTAAACTTGCTCAAGGTCATAAGCTAGTAAGTGTCTGAGGCTAGATTTGAATTTCAGTCTTCCTAACTCCAGGTCCAGTGCTCTCTCCACATCACGTCCTAGCTGCCTCATCTAGCTTAGTGAGGATTAATGATGTCTTTGGCTGCTATTGTTGTTTAGCAATTTCAGTCATGTCCAACTCTTTGTGACCCCATTTGGGGTTTTCTTGGCAAAGATACTGGAGAGGTTTGCCATTTCCTTCTCGAGCTCATTTTACAAAAGAGGAAACTGAGACCAACAGGGTTAAGTGACTTGTCCAGGGTCACACAGCTAGTAAGTGTCTGAGATCAATTTGAATTCAGGAAGATGACTTCCTAACTTCAGGCCTGGCACTCTATCCACTGCAGCACCACCTAGCTGCCTGAAAGATAACTAAATCAGTGGCTTTTTGTGTATGGACTCACAGAGTATACTTGAATCATCATAGATGTATTTGTCCTCTAGGAGACTCAACCTTGAAAGTGTGAGTTGGTGGAGAGTAAGACAGTTATCGCAGTTAATACAAAATATTGACAAATAAAATACCATGTAATTTTGGAGAGGAGTTTGGATGGGAAATGGCTATCCTCAAGTGCTTGCAAAGCTGTCACATGGAAGAGGTATTATTATGCTTGTTTTGCTTGACCCAGAAGGCAAAACTATGTATAACAGGTTAGAAGTTACCAAGAGTGCAACTAAGATGTGACAAGTTACTTAACAGATAGAGTCAATCTGAACGTCAAAGGCACTACTTTGAAAGGTAGCTCTCCATCACTAGAGGTATCCAAGCAAAACCTGCCTGACTACTTATCAGATATATTATAGGAGGAAATTTGTTTCAAGTATGGGTCAGTCTACAAGGCTGCTAAGACCCCTTTCACCTCTGAGCTCCTCTGATTCTCTACTACAGGATAGTAGCAATAATAATAATAATAATAATAATAATAATAATAATAATTCTAGATGTGGATAGCAGCACAGAAAGAGGCATTGCCCACGCTGGAGAGCCAGGAGGACACAGAGTCCTGAAGTCACTATTTAGGGAAGGGTTCCCGTGTCTAATTGATCTCGGTGCCTTATTACAGACCTAGAAGACCTCTCAGAGCCTTTCAGTCTATAAATATTTCCATTCACTTTGCTGTTTAGCTGCTTACTAAAAGATCTGAGACCCAGCTTCCAGAGGGTTGACTCAGGCAAGGCTCAGATTATCACCAAGAAAACTGCAGCTGTGCCTCAGGCAATGAACAAGCAGCACTCATAACGACAAGGGCTATAGCCCTAGGAGGGTTTTAAGTCCCAGCTAAAATTCCATCATCTCTAGAAAGCCTTCCCCAGCCCCTTTTAATTTCAGTGCCTTCCCTCTATTAATTATTTCCTATTTATCCTGTACAC
Organism: Pseudochirops corinnae; assembly: GCA_028646515.1. Lineage (NCBI taxonomy): Eukaryota > Metazoa > Chordata > Mammalia > Diprotodontia > Pseudocheiridae > Pseudochirops > Pseudochirops corinnae. The sequence goes on from CM053587.1 coordinate 335,656,950, forward strand.
AGCTTGCTTTGTTCAAATATTTGTTTGTACGTTGTTTGAATCTGTACATTTGTTTGAATGTTGTCTCCACCCTAAAACTGTAAGCTCCAGGAGGGCAAGGACTATCTTTTGCCTCTTTTTTTCTATCCCCAGTTCTTGGAACATAGTAAGCAATCATAATTTTTTTTTTTATTGATTGATTTTCCTCACTAATTTGTCAAGTAAAAGGCTGCATAGAATAGATTTGGAGCAAGAGAACCTAGGTGCAAATGCTATACTCGCTAATATCTATGTGTGTGACCTTGGGCAAGTCATTTCCCTCCCTGGGCATCAGTTTCCTCATTTCCAAAATGAGTACATTTCAGAGTCCTAAGTTCTCTTCCTCCTTGAAATCAAGGATCTTATTACTAAGAAAAGGCTACTAGCAGAAATTCCTGCTTTGCCAAGCAGCCCAAAGGGTCTGGGGAATGACCAGGCTGGCATCTGGAACCATCAATCAGGTTTCTTACCAGCCTCCCACCTGCTAAGCTCAGGGATCACAATTGTTCTTCCACCTCCTGCATCTAAACATGCTCTACAGCATATTTTCAGTTTCAATAACAAAAAGCCCACAGGGAGCCACTAAGTAAATTAAGGTCAATGTAAAAAGCATTTATTCCATGCTTGCTATATGCCAGGAACTGGGGATACAGAAGGAAAAAAATTAAATAGTCCCTGCCCTCAAGGGGCTTATATTCTACTGGAGAAAAACAACATGTACTCTAATATATAAATAAGGGGTCATTTGAGGAAGTTGACAGTACTAACATCTGGAATCAGAAAAAATCATAATAGGCTTCCCTGGGAAGTGTCCGTTCCTGAAGTGAGCCTTAAAGGATGCTGAGGATTATAGGAGGCAGAGGTAAGGAGGCGACAGTTTCAAGATTCAGGGGAAAGCCTGGACAAAGGCTTGGAGGTAGGAGATACAATCACTGGATATGGATGATCCATTAATCTGTCCATGAGGATTCCAAAAAAAATCCCAAAAAATTCCATTAGGATACTGTGCAATGAGGAGGGGGGCCTCATTGTGCCAGTCAGCTCTACCCACATATCAGAGGTGGAATTTAGATGTAGCATAGAAAGGGTCAAACTACCTTCTTTTCTACTAAATCTCAAGAACTCTCTCTCTCTCTCTCTCTCTCTCTCTCTCTCTCTCTCTCTCTCTCTCCCTCCCCCTCCCCCTCTCCCTCTCCCTCTCTGCCTTCCCCTCCTCAGAAAGATCATTGACTCTAGAGTCAAAAAGCTTATGCTAAAATTCTCTCTCTGACACTTAATACCTATGTGACCTTGGACAAATACTTTAACCTTCTTCGCCCTAAGGTTCATTCCAGATTGAAGATTCTACAGTCCTACTTAAAAATACCTATGGAGTCCCAAAAACCTCTTCTTCCACAACCCTAGACAGAGCCTAAAGGCAAGTCAAGAAACTCTGTGCCAAGTTCTTAACAATTCCAGACAAGGGGGACAGCCAGTGAAAAGTCATGAGTCAGTTGACTTACCTTCCTCTTAAAGGGATTTGGCTACTCCTAGCTACTTGTCTCTCAAGCACTTAGCACACTGCCTGGCATACTGCATGTGTTTAACAAGTCTTTGCTGATGAATTGATCAATCGCTTGATTGACTGTTAGGTAATGGAGGCCTGAATCAAGGGAGTAGTGGTGTCAGAGGAGAGAATGGGGTATATATAGGATATTATGAAGCTAGAATTGACAAAACTTGGGAACTGATTGGGTATGGATGGCAAGAGACAGTGATGAGTTAAGGATGAGACCTAGGTTGTGAGCACGGGTGACAGGGAGGATGGTTTTACCCTCAGCAGGGAGGAAGAGGAGAGAAGTTTGGATTGGGGCGGGGGTGGGGGGTTGCGGGGGGCAGAGATACTAAGTTCAGTTTGGGGCATGTTGAGTTTATAATGTATATAGGACATCCAGTTTGAGATGTCCAATATGCAGTTGGAGATGTGACATCAAAGGTCAGGAGAAAGGTTAGGGCTAGATAAATTGGTGGAAGAATCATCTGCAAAGAAATGATCATTGAATTCATGGGAACTATGAGATCACTAGACAAAAAAGTATAGAAAGAGAAGAAAAGAGGGCTAAGCGGAGGCCTTAAGGAACACTCATAGTTAGTGGGAACGACCTGCAAAAGTGTCTGAGGAGTTGTCAGACTGGTAGGAGAATCAAGAAAGAGAAGTATCACAAAAACCTAGAAAGAAGAGGGTGTTTGACAGTGTCAAAGGTTGCAGAGAGGTTAAGAAGAAGGATAGGAATTGAGAAGGCCATTGGATTTGCCAATTGAGAGATCATGGGTACTTTGGAGAAAGCAGTTTTCGGTGAATAATGAGATGAGAAGCCAGACTTGCCAAGAGTTTAGAAGATATGAGACAAAGTGGAGGCACCTATCGTAGACAGACTTCTCAAGGAGTTAAGCCATGAAAGGAAGGAGAGATTTAGGACAAAAACTGGAGGAGGTTTTCTTGAGGATAGGGGAGACATGGGTGTGTTTCTAGGCAATAGAAAAAGAGCCAATAGAAAGGGAGAGACTGAAGCTAAGTAAGAGAGGGGCTGATAGAGAGGACAATCTGCTGGAGAAAATGGGATATAATAGATATAGCTTGTGCATGCAGAGGGATTGCCTTGGAAAGAAGGGCCACTTTATGTGAGCTGGGGGTAAAGGATGGCATCTGAGTAACGTGAGAATGTGGAAAGAAGAGGAAAATCACAGCGAATGACCTCCATTTTTTCAGTGAAATATGAGGCAAGATATTCAGCTGAGCAAGTTAGACAGATATATCCCTGGAGGCAGCCAGGACTTCGCTTTTAGGCACAAAGAGACAAAAGCATCTCCAAACATTTGGTCATTTCACATGGAGGCAGGGTTGGAAGAGCTGAGAGATTGGAAGGAAGGTCCTGAAACATACGGAATCTCAGAGTTTGAAATCATGAAATTCCCTTAAGCTGGAGAGATAAGGAAGAATTAGGATTTAACATTTTTAAATGTAAGATTTCTCCATTCTTTTGACATTGTAAAGCACACCAGCGCTGGTTATATCCCAGAAGACACACATATGCACACACGTATACAGACACAAGACATTGGTGCTAAAAGGCAGATGGGTTACTGGAGAACAGATGTTTTCCTTAATGCCAGTGTAAATTCCTCAGTATTCTTAGGGGGCCTAGGAGGGGAATGGGCTGTTTTTGTCCAAAATGACAGAGTTCAACCATACTCACACAATATTCAGGAAGATAACAAGTAAAACAGGTATCAGAAATGATCTGACCAGGGCAGAGGCCAGTGGTGTTCTCACCTCCTGAGTCCTGGACACTAATGCAGCTCAAGTTCTTTTGATAATTACATTATATGAAAAACTCATTAAGTTTGCAGTCCACTAAGCAATTCTCCCCTCCCTACCCAGATCTCCTTCAGACAAGTTGCTATCTAGCCACACTTGGCCCATCCTAGACTTGGGAGGCTGATTTTTATTTTGGTAGAGAAAGGTAAGAATCAACATTGATTCTATTATATGTCATCTAATTTGATTTGACCCAATGCTCTAGCCTTTTGAGATTTTTTGAGTACATTTTCAACCAGCACTGAAGCCAGCTTTTTTAGGTTTGTGCCATCTGCAAATTTAACAAGTGTGCCTTCTATCCCTCTATTCAAGTTATTGATAAAAATATTTAATGGGACAGAATGTACGAATCCTTGGGGCAGTCCTTCCAAGATAACACCGGACTGTAAATGATTAATCTTTGGGTCCAATGACTGAACCAACTCCAAAGCCACCCAACTGTGCATACACATTCATCTGTTTAAACTACTCCCTGCTCCGCTCTGATTTTTTTTTCCTTCCTCATCAGAATTGCTCCTTTTTGTGTTTAATTATTGGGAACTTTCCATTCTTTCTAGATTAACTTCCTCTCCAGAATTTTAGGTCACAGGATTCTGCATATCTTTTCTCTATATCCTTCTAAATCTAAGATCCATATCAGACAATGTCCAGTCTATCTTTCCTATATTACAAATACTAACAAGTCATGGGCATCTATCAAGGTCTCCACTGTTTTTATCCCAGTGACCACTTTTTCCTTGTTAGTGAAAATTAGATCTATGATAGAAGTTAATAGCATCTACTTCAGATGGTCCTTTTGAAGACCAGATAATATTTGTTTTTGAAGATCAAATAAGATAATATTTGTAACAATGCCTGGCACACAGTAAGTGCTTACTTAATAAATGCTTATTCCCTTTCTCTTCTCCAATTGGTTGAGCAGATTTTGGTATATGAGTGTGAAGGAAAGTGCAATTTTTTTTTTTTACAAGAAAGTCTAAAGAAGATGGTAAAGAGAAAACTGGGAAGACTTGTATGAAGTGATGCAGAGTAGAGTTAGCAGAACCAGGAAAATAGTTCATACAATAATAATAATATTTCAAGGACAAGCAACCCTTAATAAATTAGAAACTCTGATCAGCTTAATGACCAGCCACAATTCCAGAGGATTAATGATGAAATAACCTACCTACCTCCTCATAGAGAGATGATGGATTCAGAGTAGATTGAGACTTTTTTTAAAATATGGTTAACTGTAGGAATTTGTTTTGCTTCACAGAGGTTTTGTTTTTTCTTACTTTAATTGTGGCGAGGAGGTGTGGAGAATACAGATCTTCATGAAAGTGAATTTTTAAAAAGTAATTTCACCATTGGTTCCTCTACTTTTTGAAAGGTTAAGTTAACATTAAGTCAAGCCAAGAAAGAGTTAGCCCTTTTGCTTTAGTCAGAAAGATAACTTTAAGTGATATACAGATAATTGTAGTCCCCCATCACTAATATTTCTTGCTTCTGAGAGCACAACTCTCACTTGCAGCTCCAAGAAGCTATTGCATGCACAGCAGCCACACCCCTATAAATCATCTTGACAGAGAAGCTAAGGTTGAGGGTAATCAATGGCCTCAAACTTATTGGTAAGTTAGAGAGATGTCTACCCCAAGTTTGTGAAGACTTTCCTTGGTGGAATGGGTAGATAAGAATAATTTGTTCCCATGGCCATGAAAGCAACTAAAGCAGGTGCTGTGGAAAACTTGGTCAGACATCAAAGATGCCAAGATCATCCACTACATCCCATGCCATTGTCAGTTGTCTTGACTTTTGTCCTGCCACTGGACTTCAATGATCCAAGAAGAGAGAGTGAGGCAACTTTGAGCAACTCTGCCTCTCTTACATCCAATTCTTGCACAAGTCAATACATCATCTGTGATATCATTGGTCCCCTTTGAAAATATGAAAAACAATCACCAAGCATGCTTCTGTGCCAGACTTGTGATTGGTTTCCTGAATAACTCATTTATTATTGCTCTCTAAGTGGTCTGTAGTATAATGCAATGGCAATGTTACCTCTGATTCTGCTTCACTCAAATTGCATTCCCATCACATTTTTCCTCTGATTCCTATATTTTCTACACATATGTTTCCTAAAAATACAATGAATCTCTTCCTGCCACCCCTATCTCTTTACCTAGACTGTTTTGTTTATTTTAGATCAGTTATAACTTTTCCAGCAGAACACTGTAATCACAGTTCTTATCCCAAAGTTTTGGTGACATTCATGAGATTATAGATCAATAAACATTTAGTAAGTGCCTACTATGTTCCAGGGACTGTGCTAAGTGCTGAGAATACAAAGAGGGAAACAGCAGTCCCTGTCCTCAAGGAACTTACCATCTAATTGGGGAGAAAACTTGCAAACAAACATATACAAAGCAAGTTATATACAGGATACATAGGAAATAGCAGAAAATCTTGAAATTAAAAGGGATTGCAGAAAGCTTTCTATAGAAAGTATGAGTTTAGTTGAGACTTAAATGAAGCCAGGGAGGTTAGTAGGTAGGGCAGAGGAAGGAGAGAATTCCAGGAATAGAGGACAGTCAGAAAAAAATGCATGGATGCATTGAGTGACAATTCACCTTGCTCATTACCCACACTCTGTGCATTTGTGTAGAGTTCTCTGAGGGTATGAGTTTTCTTCCTAGTGCCTTTCTATGTCATCTCTTGGAAACCGCTGAATATTTCTACCACTGTTCTTTTTCATGCATTGTTTGTTGTCCAGCTGTGTCTGACTCTTCATGACCCCATGGACCATAGCACTCCAGGCCCTTCTATTCGCCACTGTCTCCCAAAGTCCGTCCAAATTCATGTTCATTGTTTTCCATGATACTATCTATCCATCTCATCCTCTTACAACCCCTTTTCATTTTGTCTTCAATCTTTCTCAACATCAGGGTTTTGTTTTGTTTTTTTCAATGAGTCTTGTCTTCTCATTTTGTGGCCAAAATATTTCAACGTTGGCTTCAGTATTTGACCTCCCAGCAAATAGCCTGGAATTAATTTCTTTAAGTACTGACTGATTTGATCTCCTTGTTGTCCAAAGGGCTCTCAAAAGTCTTTTCTAGCACTACAGTTTGAAAACACCAATTCTGCACCATTCAGTTTTATAGTCCAACTTTCACAGCCTTACATTACTACTGGGAAACCCATAGCTTTGCCAAACAGACCTTTGTTGGCCAGGCAATGTCTTTACTTTTTAGTAGGCTGTCCAGATTTGCCATAGCTTTCCTTCCAAGGAGCAAGTGTCTTTTACTTCCATGGAAACAGTCAATGATGACCACAGTGATCTTTGAGACCAAGAATATCAAATCTGACACTGCTTCCATTCCTTCTCCCTCTATTTGCCAGGAAGTGATGAGACCAGTTGCCAAGGTCTTAGTTGTTTTTTTTTTTTTAATGTTAAAGGGAGCCAGCTTTTACACACTCCTCTTTCACCCTCATCAAGAGGTTTCTTAAAGTAACTCTCTATGGCATCTGCCTTGGTGGATGTATATAGGTGATTTTCCCCTTCCCCCTTCCTTCTTTGGTCCTTTGGATTTGATTTGCAAGGCTCCCAGCAAATATATTTTCATCAGCCCATATTAGTTATACTCCATCCCTGGCCAAGAACTTTTCATTCCTATGTGTTAAGCCACAATCCAGAAATCCATTCTCAAACACCTTCTGAACAAGTTGCTCACTTCCCTCTTTGTCCTTGCTGACGTTGGCTGCTCCACTAAAGCTCTGTCTTTATATCTATTCTTATGCCCTGTTGCAGGCTTCTAAGTTATATCTTAGAACACCTTCAGATGTATTAATAACAACAATGACAACATCAATAAGAATTATTATTATAATAACAACAATGAATACCATGTAGTATTTTAAAGTGAGAAGTACCCTGGAGGAAGAGAGGACAATAGAATGCAGGATCTGAAATCAAGGCTTCCACCTCTGACACCTATTTACTGTGCTACAACAGGCAAATCACTTAACTTTTCAATGTCTCAAGCAATTCTTTATCACAACCAAGTCACAGGTCTGATTCTTTCTTGTGCAGGTGAGTTTTCCATGCAGATAAAGTCTTAGCCCCTTCTGTATTTGGCATTTAAAGTCTACAAAGTAGACTTCACATATCTGATCTCAGGTCTTCACCTGGTTTTCTGGATATTTTCTTCATTTTACAGATGAGGAAACTGAAACTCAGAGAGGTCAAATGATTTATGGTAGTATTGTATACCAAGAACTGGAAGAAACCTTAGAGTTCCTCTCCAATGCTTCTTATACTGTGGGTCGAGACCCCATATGGGGAATTAAGTTTAAGAAGTGTTGAAGGGGCTTCAAGTGGAAAAAGTTTAAGAAGCCTAAATTAAGATTAGATTCTAGTCCAAATCTCTCATTTTACTGATGAGGAAACTGAGGCCCACAGCCTCTAAGTGTCTTGTCCACAGTCATATAACTAATGGTGTCAAAGATAGGATTTGAACCTACACAGAGTTCAGTACTCGTCCACTATAGCAGCTCTCTCACCCCCAGACCCATGAAAGGTCTTATTTCTCTGCCTTAGGCAATGGATGCAAACCTTTCCCAGAAACCTTTGAGGTCTGTGCCTGGAGAAAGACTCTCACTACCAACTCTGACTAACAGAAAGAGAGAAAGTGAGATTGGGGGCTAAATGTACCTTTGAGATGGTAAAAGGTATTACACGTGTTGTGTTTCAAATATAAATTCCTTTAGTCACACTGGATATCAAGAGCCAGGAAACAAACAGCAAAATAAACCCCACATTCTGAAACCAAAACAGTCTCCTTTAACCCATTAAGTGTTTATTCCCAGCTCTTTTCCACCTGCAGTGAGCCAGCTAGGAACACTCAGTAATGATAGCTGCAATTCAGTCTTTCAAGCATCAATTTTTCCCCCTCTTCAAAACCATCCAAAGAAAGACAGAGAGCCCAAAGAGGAGGCAAGGAGCACCTGATGATGCGTGTGCCGCCCTCAGAAGGCGGTTCAGGAGTCTTGGGGAGAAAGCAAAGAAAAAGCGCACCTGGTAAGAGAGCAGCCACCCCCGCCTCTCCCCAGCCTCGCAAGCTCTCCCCGTCCCAAGTTTCTGCAGGTGCCAGGGCAGAATTCTGAGGCTGAGACAAGGTGAGGGCGGCAGCTCGCCCAGAGGAAAAGCAGAGCAGGGACCCGCCTTCCTGTGGCCCCTGAGACTTACTGGTGGAGAAGTTGGCTTCGGGGTGGACCGGAGGAGTGGAGGGAAGGAAGGGTGGGTAGCCCACAAAGAAGGACCGCAGAGAACGCTCGGAGAGCAGGGGAGAGCGCTGGGATGGGATGTTCTCACAGCTGCCCACGCTGTTATGAATCTTTAAATTCAGGGGCTTATTCCTTTTCTTGACCCTAGGGAAGAGAAAGACAGAAAGGAGAGTAAAATAATCGCAACCACGACAATAATTATGATGATGATAGTAATATATCAACAAGCTTTTATTAAGGGCCTACTACAAGCCAGACCCCATAATAGGAACAGTTTCTGCCTTCAGGGAGCTTACATTCTACTGCGGGAAACAGAATCAACCAATCAACAAGCCTTGATTGCCGTCCCTGTGCTAGGTTGTGTGTATGAAGACAAAAATATCGGTCCCTGCCCTTAAGGAGATTGTGCTAGATTTGGAAAGACACATACATACATATGAGAGGCAGAAATAGAGACAGAGAAGGGGAGAGGAGAAGAGGGGAGGAAGGGAGTGATGGAATGAAGGAGAAGAGAAGAAAGGAGAGAGAAAGAGAGAGAGAGAGAGAGAGAAAGAGAGAGAGAGAGAGAGAGAGAGAGAGAGAGAGAGAGAGAAAGAGAGAGAGAAGAGACAGACAGACAGACAGACAGAGAGAGGAAGAAGAGAGGAGGACAGCTGAGGGAGAGAGAGACAGAGAGAGGAGGGAGGGAAGGAGGGAGAGGGGAGAGAGGAAAGAGATCAAATACAAAATAAATGCAAGGTAGTTAAAGGAGGAAGGGCACCCAGAATCAGGGGAATCAGGAAAGGCTTCATGTGAAAGGGGCCAGGAGACATCCCTGATCAAACACTGAAGGCCACTGCCTGTAAGAGAGGGAAGCAGTAGGTCTGAGTGATCCCCAGGATATATAAGGAAAAGCCCAGAGAAAAGCACCACACAACTGACCATGAAGTCATTGTCACTATAAAGACCAGTTTGTTTTGCAAATGAACCTCATTTCCATTATCAGTAGAATGGCAGCTCCTTGAAGGCAGGTCCCATCAACTCCCTAATTCTTTGTCTGGGACCTAGCATGTCATATTCTTCAGTTGGAATCGGAGATCCAGGTTTTGATATTATCCTGCTGTGTTCCTTCTGATTTTCTTCAGGATCCCAGCAGCGATCACTGACCAGGTTTTTCCATGGATTTCTCCCAACATAATGGTGCTAGCCAAGAAGTGTTTAAAAGTGCCAAGAGCTACAGTTGACTGTAAGTAACTGAGAAATTCACCTGTGTTGCCACTGTGCAACTCCATGGAGATCTGTATTAACGATACAGACAGACTGAACTCTGTGAAACTGGCTTCCTCTATCTCTCATCTCTATGACTTTGTCCTGGCTGTCCCCCAGAGGAGCCCAGAATTCTCTCCTTTCTGAGCTCTACCTTACAGAGTCCCTCTCTTCCTTGCAGGTAAAATACCATCTTCAGTCCATCGATCAATAAACATTTATTTATTACTTTGTGCCAGGCACTGTGCTAAGGGCTGGGAATACAAAAAGAGGCAAAAGACAGTCCCTGCCCTCAAGGGGCTTACAGTTTAATAGGGGAGACAACATGGAAACAAATGTATACAACACAATATACATACAGGATAAATAGGAAATAGTTAACAGAGGGAAGGTACCAGAATTATGAGGAGTTGAAGCCTTTCCTGAACTCCCCATCCCCGAACTGCTAGCTGTCTCAGTTGTTACATTCAATTGAATTTTCCACAGCTCTCAAATAGTGCCCTAGGCAACTACTGAGAAGTCCCACCTGCCTAGGACAAGGAAGTGTGGTAGTCCTAACTGAACTCTGAGCCCCTGAGTTCTCTGACCCCTCTTCCTTCTTCCTCTGGGGTACTTTACTGGGGGTCCTCTCTGGCCTTCTGTTTATAAGAGGAACTGTTCAAGACAGATTCGTAGCAAAGCTCTTTGAAATTTTCAACAAGAGGATGGCTAATGATGTAACTTATTGCATCTTTCAATACAGGAACAGATTCCTTTTGTAAAGACTTGTTTCTAGTTTACTTACTGCTCAGTTTTCATCTTTTTTAAAATAAAAAAAATACTCATGTAAGCTTGAAAAGAAACCTAAATGCCATGCCATTCATGGCAGGTCTGTTTCTATGGTAAGCTGAGGCATCTATCTGACTTGGAGGGAAAAAAATCCTCCATTGTTGGAAAAGAAGTGAGCCTTCTATGAAGAAATTGTTGGAGAGATGTTCTATAGTTTGTCCTCATTTACTTTGGGATATATTTGCTCCCTTCCTATCTATGTGACACATCCTCTGGCCCCAATTAGGCCACTGACTCATCCTGGATCCCCCATAAGTGCAGACCAGGTGAATCCAAGTGAACCTTCTTCACACAGAACTAAAGAGTGATCATATCATGAGAGTTAATACATGGTTTTGGACAAAGTCACTCCCTGCCTAGGTCATCTCCCAATCATCATACTAAACCTCCTTTTCTTCCTTCACTGGGCATTTATGAAACTAATATTATGTACCAGATACTATGCTAGGCACTGGGAATACAGAGGGAAAAAATGAAATAGTCTGCCCTCAAGGAGCTTATATTCTAATGGGTATAAACAGAGTAATTGGAGGGAATCATGGATATTTGGAGGAAGGGCAGATCAGAAGAGATCTTATGTAGGAAGTGGTCCTTGAGCTAAGCCTTAAAGGAAGGTAGGGATACTAAGAAGCAGGGATGAATAAGTTTCAGGACAGATAGAGTACTGGAATTGGAGTCAGGAGGACTTGAGTTCTAATCCTGCCTCAGACACTTACAAGCAGTGACATACTTAAAGCACAAATCTGAGCACATCACTCCCTTACTCAAGAATCTCTGGTTCTCTAGGACAGAAGCTTTTTGTCTCTGGGATCAAAGACAAACACCTCTTTTTAAAATTTTAATGTCTGAGGATAGATTGGAATTCAAGTCTTTCTGACTCCAACCCCAGTACTCTATCCACTGTGCCACCTGCCTGCCATTTGAAAACATTATCTGAAGAAGAGACTTCTAGGCTTCATCAGACTGTCAGGGGCAGGGGGGAGGTCTATGACACAAGAGTGTGAAGAACTGTGACTCCCCATCATGACTCCTATGATTCCACAGAAAAGGACAGAAAGAGCAGGTGCCCCAGGGACCAGTAGTAAATAACCAGACGTCCCCTGGGACCATCTGATGCTACTTTTAATGAAGGAAGAAACAATCAGCCAGCATTTGTGAAACACCTACTTGCATACCAGGAGCCACATTAGGCAATGGAGATACAAAGACAAAAAGGGAAACTCCCTCTGTCCTCAAGAAGCACATATTCTACTAAGTATCTCAGGCTTGAGGTCAGTCCTCTAGCCATTCTTCCATCCTGCAACTCTCCATTGCTGGTCTTCCCAGAACCCTTCCATGTGAAATCTTTCCAACTGCAGCCAAACTGTTCTATTTTCTCTGCCCTTAATTACCCACACCATCTCTGAAAAAGCAGTACCATGCCATGAAAAGAGCAACGGACTGGAGGGCAAAGAGTTTGGGGAACAAATCCTAGCTTTGCCACTTACCATATGTACAAGTGTGATCTTGGACAAACTGTCACCCCTCCCCCCCCAGGAGCCTCAGTTTCCTCTTCTTCAAAATAAGAGGGTTAGACTGTGTTTACAGCCCCTTTCTGCTTTAAATCAATGATGCCACCACATGGTCAAAAAAGTCAGCAATGGGAGGGAGAAGGAAGAACAACGATAGAAGGTTAGAGTTAAAAAGTACCTCAAAGATGATCTCATCCAATCTCTTACTTTTTATTCATAATGAAACAGAAGGATCACAGGATCAGGGATCGGGGATCCATCTCAACTATCCCTCCATTTTATAAATCAGGAAATTTAGGCCTAGGAAGGTGATTTACCATTAACTAGATGACTCAGAAGTCATCCAGTACAACCCACATATTTTACCGATGAGGAAACCAAGGTCCATGAAGATGAAGTGACTTGACCAAGATCACAAAGGTAGGAAGTGGCAGAGCTGGTATTATTGTCCTGGGCTTCTGACTCACATTACAGTCCTCTGTCCACTGCAGTAGGGGCTCAGTAAATTGTCCAAGATTTATGAAGCAAGAGGCCTGGGTTGTGCAAGAAACTGGCTCACCAGAAGATCCCAAATACTAGAGTTGACTATGTGCAAAGCTGCCCTTTACAAAGAGATCAGGCTGGTTTTAAAAGGATTTTCTCCCTTTCCCAGTCAACTTCTGGGGATCACTGAGTACTTCATAAACCTGGCAACAAAGGGGAATGTGGAGAAAAACAGCAATTTGCAGCCAAGAACAAAAGTTCAGTTCCACCCAGGGAAGTTGGGGCAGGAGTTTGATGTCACTGTATTAACGCAGCTCAGGATGCCCTCTTGTGGAAGAAAAAACCCAATCCTGTGGTTTCACAATCAACCCTGGGACACCGAAACCATTGTGTGCATACATTTACAGGCTCTCAGATTTAGAGCCAGAAAGGAAATGAGAAACCATCTAGTTCAACCCTTTCCTGCTGCCATAACAAATGATACTTTTATTAAGTATAGTTTAAATATAGTCAGTCAACAAGCATTTGATTGTCTACTATATTATAGACACTAGGGGATATATAGAATTGAACTAAGGCACAGTGTCTGCTGAAATGAGGCTTCTAGCTAATATGATATCTGCATGGGTGGCACAGTAGATAGAGCACTGATTCTGGAATCAAAAAGACTCATGTTCATGAGTTCAAATCTGGCCTCAGACACTTATTAGCTGTGTGACCCTGGGAAAGTCACTTTACCCTGTTTGCCTCAGTTTAGTCATCTGTAAAATGAGCTACAGAAGGAAATGGCAAACCACCCCAGTATCTTTGCCAAGAAAACTCTAAATGGGTTATGCAGACTCATACATTACTGAAACAACTCAACAATGAATGAGTGGAGACAAGGTAATGGAGCTGATACTGTGATGGTAAAAATCACAAGATTTGACAAATGATCATCTCTCTAAGAGAGAGAGAGAGAGAGGGAGGGAGAGAAAGAGAGCGAGAGAGGGAGGGAGAGAAGGAGACAGGGAGGGAGAGAAAAAGAGAGACAGAGAAAGAGAGGGGGGAAGGAGAGAAAGAGAGAGAGGGAGGGAAAGAATGAGAGGGGAGAGAGAAGGAGAGAGGGAGGGGGAAGAGAGAGAGAGAGACAGAGAGAGACAGAGACAGAGACAGAGAGAAGGAGAGAGGGAGGGGGGAAGAGAGAGAGAGAGAGAGAAGGAGAGAGGAAGGGAGAAAAAGAGAGACAGATAGAGAGAGAGAGAGAGAGAGGGAGGGAGGGAGAAGGAGAGAGGGAGGGAAAGAGAGAGACAGAGAGAGAAGGAGGGAGGGAGGGAGAGAGATAGAGACAGACACAGAGACAGAGAGAGAGAGAGAGAGAGAGAGAGAGAGAGAGAGAGAGAGAAGCCATTGAGGATGACACCAAGATGAAGTTGGGTGACTGGAAGGATGAAGGCACCTCCAAGAGAAATAGAGAAATTAGGATGAGATACAGATTTGAGAAAGGATCATGAGTTCCATCCTTCCCAGATTCTGTGTTCCAGCCAAGCCAGACTTCTCCGCCCTCAGGACTTGTTCTGTTTGGCCTGTGTTCTTTGCCCCTTTCCTACTCTTTCTGATTTGTTACTGTTCTCTCTCTCCTCAAAGATCTTGTATTTACTTATTTGTTTAACTTTTGCAGTCCCCTGGAGACTATAAGCTCTTTGAGTGCAGGATTATTTGGGGTTTTTTGTATGTCCTTAGGGTCTTGGCACACAGTAGGTCCCTAATAAATGTTTACTGAATTGAGTGGGAATGAAAGATAAACTATGAGCACAAACTGACATTGATATTAATAAATCAATAGGCATTAAGTGTTTACTAGTACCAGGCACTATGATAAATGTCAGAGATGTAAAGACAAACACAAAACTGTCCTTGCCCTGAAGATGCTTACATTCTACAGAGGAAAATAATATAAACATATGTAAAATGAAACAGAAAATACATGCTACACACATGAATACAACACATTGAGGATATGGAATTTCCACTCTTAGCTCTAAGCCCCACCTCCCAAGCATCAAGAGAAGATGGAAAAAATAGTGAAATGATTATGATCACTAGCTCCTGAGACATTTCCCAGTTTGTCCCAAAGATGAAACAATCTAATTAAAAAGAACACTATTTCTCATAAGCATTAGGCCATAGGAGATATCATTTTTAAGTGACTTGAATGGAAATGTGGTTATTTCTGGGAAACAGAAATGAGTTATACTCATAAGACAAAACATATCCCTTCTCTCAGTTGCCCAAATAACTTCCACCAGATCATGTCTCCTGGTTCATAGATCTAGAACTAGAGGTGACCTTGAAAGCCAACTAGTTCAGTCCCCTTGTTTTACAAATGAGGAAATCAAGGCATTTAAGAGCTTAGGGGAATTCCCTAAGACAACACTGCTGGTAAGTGGCAGAAGCAGCATTTAAACCCAGTTCTTCTGCCTCCAAATCTACTTCTCTTTTCACTGTATTGCACTTTCTCCTACCTGTCTGACTACTTCTCAGTCTCCTGTGCTGGACCATCATCATCATCATCAATAAAAATAATTATAATAACTACCATTTATATAGTGCTTAAAGGTTTGCAAAGAACTTTGCAGATATCTCATTTCATTATCACAACTCTGGAATGTAGGTGCTATTATTTAAGAAACTGAGGCCAATAACTTAAGTGACTTGCTTAGGGTCACACAGCTGATAAGTGTCTGAAGCCAGATATGAATCCAGGTATTCCCAACTATAGGTCCAGTGTCCTATCCACTATACCACCTATTCACAAATATCCCTCTTGAGTCCTCTCATCTCATCTCTATAATTTCTCCCTTAGAAATTTCATCTATGTTCATAGGTTCAAGTATCCTACTTTCCCAAAGGTTCTCTGTACCCCATAGGTTGCTTTTTTTTAATGTGGCCAAATAACTGATTGGGATTGTCTTGTGAAATGAAATTCATAGGATATCATGGATTTAGAATTGGAAGAGACCTTGGCAGTCACAGAATCAGAGTCCCTGAGAGTTGGAAAGGACCTTGGTGGATATCCAACCCAGACGGTACCCAAAGGAATCCCCATTATAATATCAGAGTGCACAATTATATATTGCTTTGTGGCTTTCAAAGTGTGTTTCTCAGCAAAGCCCCAAGTGTCATTTAAGTACTCCCTTCCCCATTTTACAAACTGGAGACAGGTTGAGAGATTACTCTTCCCGGATTCTTTCTTTTCTGGATTTTCATGAAACCACTTCCTCTTGCTTTTCCTTTTATCCCCCTGACTGTTCTTTCTCAGTCTTCTTTGTTGAATCATCAGCCATGTCCCAGATCCAAAGCACTATTTGTTTGACCCTCTTCTCTTCTCTCTCTTCTGTCTCCCTTGGTAATGCCATTTCTTACCATGGGTTCATGCTCCAGCTCTGTGCAAATGATTTTCAAATCTATAAATCCAGTCCTAATCTCTCTCCTGAGCTCTAGTTTCTTGTCATCAAGGTAGATATCACCCCAGATGCTTCATAAGCATCTCAAACTCAACATGTCCCCAACTGAATTCATCTTCCCACCCCTATACCTGGCTTTCCTCCAAACTTCACTGTACTTCAGTATTATCTTTAGCTCTTCCTTCTCACTTACCATCTAAAAAGTTGCTAAAGTCCCTGAGTTCATGGCTCTTAAACCGTTGCTGTTTCCCTCCCTACCACTGCTGTTGCTCCACTCTCCAAACTGGACCTCCAGAGACTAGGCTCAAGAAGATCTAAGCCTCTCAGTTCTAAGCTTCCACCCCTGGGACAATGCTTCTCCATCTTAGCCATCTTACTACCTTCCCTGCCAAGACCAGCCCCCAACACATCCACCTGATTTCTACCCCCTGCTCTGAGGACTCTAATCAAATCAATACTACCACTGCTTCTGAAAAGAGTATATCACTAGGCTATTCTGTTGTTCTCCTTCTCCTTCCTGTTATCTTTTAGGCTAAAGCACACTTCCCTGACCATCCCTTTCCTATGTATGTTGTTTCCTCCATTTGAATCTAAGCTCTTTAAAGGGAAGGGTCTTTACTTTTTGTATTTATATCCTTAGTGCTTAGCACAGTGCCTGACACATAAGTGCTTATGAATGCTCTCTATTCACTCATTCATTCATGCATTCATTCATTCATTCATAGTCATCAATCTTGACTCCAAAAAATGACTTGCTTCCATCCCCGAGGTTCAATTTTAGATTTGTTTCTTGCTGCATTGGGAAATTACTTAATCTTCTCATCTGTAAAATGGGCTGGTGAATTGGGGAGGGGATGGGGAGACAACTAAATGACCACTGACGTCCCTTCCATCTCTACATAGTTTTTGCCTTCCTTTGTATCTCAGTTCTTAGCACAGTGCCTGACATGTGAGAAGTGCCCAATTCATGCTTCTTGACTCACTAACTCTGTGATCTTACTTCCTAACTATATGATTATTAATAAAGAACGCTACCTCCTGGGGCTTCCGTTCCATTAAAAGGAGGTGGGGGTGATAATCTTTGCATTGCTAAGAAAGTGCTGAAAGTATTACAGAAATATGAGTTTTCTCCTCCTCCTCCTTATTGCTGTTGTTGTTTTATTATTATTATTTTCATTTCCTTGACCCCTTGACCAGCAAAATTACATCTCCAGGAACTCTGAAGCCCTCACCCGGTCAAACTCCTCAGCTCCACATTAACGATGCCTAGGGCATCTGGATGGCCCAATTGGGAGGAAATAACTGTGGCACGAAGGGACAAGCATGCCACAATCATCTTTAGGGCATGGTTTGGAGAAAGAAAACAAACACACACACACATGCCGCCCACGGCTTTCAACCAAAAGCTAATCCAATAATTGTTTCCTAACACAGGAAAAAATGCTTCTTTGCCTTGGATGTTGTTGATGGGGGCTGAACTTTCCCAAAGTGGCTTCCCTCCTATTCATCTGCACTTGGCCTGATCTGATTAACCAAATGGCCCACCAAGGCAGACTCAGGCCCCCAGGCATCAGTGGCTTGGCTTCAAAAACCAGTAGGGACAAAAGGTTCTCTGGCTGCCTTCTGGACTCTGCAGCTCCATCACCTGGACCAGGCTGCTAATGGGGTCAAGGTTGAGAGTCCGATTCCAGTACAGGCAAATTAACCCGGCCAAAATCAGAATGCAGGAGATGTGAGGTAGAGTCAAAAGAGGAAGCTGTGAGTTTTCAGCCACCTGCTAGCTACACTTCCCTGGGAAAGTCTGTGCCTCAATTTACACATCTGTAAAATGAGGAGTTTAAACTCAATAGCCTCTAAGGCCCCTTCTAGCTCTAAATCTATGAGCCTATAAGGAAATATACATATGTATTCACAAACACACACAATTCTATTCCTTACCAAGTGTCACATAACTAAATACATAATCATTAATCAAGGAAACAGAACTATAACTAGGAATTATGCTGCCTAGGGCAAACACCACAAAATATACTCAGGGCAAGCATTTGGACTGGGGAGTGGGGAGAAACCTAATACCCCAGAACATGAGACACTGTTGAGAAGAGACCCAAGAACACTACCTGTTGGTAAGAGAAACCTTTTTATGAGAAATAGTGAAGCTACTATCTGGAGAGAGGTAGGTGGGGAGAAAGGGGAATCGGGCAAGGAGGTTTTCACCTAGAGTTTGACCATCTGGTAGCTTCCTATTTTAAATAAATATTTTCCCCCATCTAGCAACTTAGAGAGAAATTGGCCTTGGAGTTGGGAAGATGGGAATAAGTCCTATGTCCTGACAAGAATTGTTTCATTTTCTTTGTATTCCTAGTACCTGATACAAAGTAGGTATTGAATCAATGCTTGATGAATTGTTAAATTAGGATCCCTTTCAAATTTGAGCTCCTGTCATTCTGAGATTAAGCTGCAAGACCCTATGTTTTATTACTATCTAATGGTATCATGGATAAAAAGTTGTCCTTGAACAACTGAAGTCCAACCTCCACCACATACTGGCTGGGTGACCCTAGACAAGCTACTTTAACTATTCATCATTCCAGGCAGCTTTCTAAGGCTGTAGGTTAGAGAGAAGGTGCCAACCTGAACTGGTAGAGGAAAGAAATGGAAGGGAACAAGCATTTATTAAGTGCCTACTATGTGCCAAATACTGTGATAAATGGTCTACAAATGTTGTCTCATTTGAAGGAGTAACCTCAGCTGATAGTTCCCCGTGTCTATGAACCACAGGTCTAGTTCCTAGCTGTTGAGTTATTTGGTCACTGTGGAGTTAGCCCCCTCTAAATTACAGTGTCCTGGGGAATATTTCTAATTATCTTGTCTTAGTTCAGGCTCAGTAAACAAGATACTTGGGCCAAAGTCTGGATGGATCCATGCAACCCATGTTACAACTCCTCACACATGTCCTATCAATAGTGAATCATAAAGACACAAAATTTAGAGCTAGGAGGGAGGCAACAGATATTCTAGTCAAGTCCTGGCATTTTGCCAATGGAGAAATTGGGTACCAAAAGATTAAGTGATTTGGCCAAGTTCACTTAGCAGCAACGTAGCAGAGATGGCTTTTCTTTTCATTTTCTTTTATTGGGGGAGGCAGACTGGTACAGTGGAATGAAACCTTGATTTGGAGTCAGAGAGCCTGGGTTCAAATCTGTGCTATGTTACTTGCCAACAATACAATCTTGGTCAAATCATTCCACCTCTATGGGCCTCAGTTTCCTCATCTATAAAATAAAAGAACTAGACTAGATGAACTCTGGGGTGCCTTCTAGTCCTAGATCCATGGTGTTGTGATCTATGATCAGATGGAAGAGGTATTAGATTTTTTTCTATTTGGTTCCAGAAGACAGAACCAAGCACAATCAGTAGAAGTTAATCTGGGTGTTGGGAAGAACTTCCTCCCAATTAGAGCTGTCCCAAAGGGAGAATGGCCTGCCTCAAGAGACAGCAGATTCTTAAAACCTAGAGGTCTTCACTAGAGGACCACTTATCTGGTAGGTTTTAGTGGGGGTTCCTTTTGAGTCTGGGTTGGAAGAGGTGGTCACTGAGGTCCTTTTCAACTCTGAACTGCTGTAATTCTATGGCTTAGTGCTGGAAATCATCTAGTCAAACTCAAAAGCCAGGAAGTGACTTCTCAATTTAATACTGTGTTCAGATCTGAGTGGCACAGTTTAGAAAAGACATTGGAGACTGTCTAGAGAAGGGCAGCCAGGATGATGAAGGGCTCAAGCATTGATTGCACATGAAGAGGGGTGGGAGGAAAGAGCAATGTTTAGCTTAGAATGTAAGCTCCTTGAGGGCAAGAACTATTTCATTTCTGCTGCAATATCCTCTTCAATCCTAGAACACAGAGGATGTTTAATAAATGCTTGTTAGAAGGGGGAGAGAGAGAAGAAAGAAATGAGGAGAGAGAAAACTAGAAAAGGAGAGGGGAAAGAAGAACACAGAATAGTATTTGGCAGCATAGAAGCCTTTAAGGGATATGAATGCTATCTTGAAATATTTGAAGTATTCTGCTTAGTTCTAGAAAGAAGAACCAAGATCAACCAAAAGCAGATGTTCCAAGAATTTAATCAATGTTTGCTACAAGGATGAACTTCCTAACAACTACAGCTAATCCAAAGTGAAGTGGGTTGTTTTAGGGGGTACTTTTCTGAAGTCCTTCAGCAAAGGCTGGATGGCCACTCATCAGGAACACTGTAAATGGCATACTTGTTGAGGTCTGGGTTGGCTTTAGTGGTCTCTGAAGGTCCTTCCGACTCCAACTTTCTGTGGTTCTTTGATTCCAAATCCCCCATGCCATATATTTGGATGGTAAGTTAAAAAAAGACAACTGTCTGTCAAAACAGTATCAATTCCTGTGCATTCGAGTGAAATGAGGCACCAGTGTATCATTAGATAATTCAGCTCATTTCCTGTCTATGAGTGTGTTCTTCACACCCACTGAATCTACAACTAGCTTCTCTGCCCAGTCTTACAGTCTCCTTCCTTGCTGTGTCATTGATTGAGACCACAGACACCAAGAATATGAAGTGTGTGTGTGTGTGTGCGTGTGTGTGTATGTGTGCATGCGTGTGTGTGTGTGTGTGTGTGTGTGTGTGTGTTAGTTGGGCAGGGGGAGGAAGGAAAGATCTTCCCTGCCCTTGATCTGCCCCACCCCAACCACAAGTATACACATATACTTCAAGTTTGACCCCTAACCCTCTTGAGCTTCTGGGGAAAGGAGATAGAATAGAAGAGGAGAGGATTTAAAAAAAAAAAAAAAGAAAGAGTATGAGGAGAGAGGGAGAAAAGGGGAAAGAGTAGAGGAGAAGGGAAGAGAAGAGGAGGAGAGAATGAGAAGAGGAAAGAAGAGTGAATGAGGAGAGAAGAAAAGAAAGAAGGAAATGTGGAAATAAGGAATGAGGAGAGAGAAGAGGCAGAGAAAGGGGATGGGAGAGGGGGATAAGAGAAGAGGGAAGAGGAGGAGAGAAGGAAAGGACAAAGGGGAAGAAGAGAGAAGAGAGGAAATGAGGAGGGACAGATTAAGGAGAAGGAAAAAGGGGGAATGAAGAAAGAAAGAAGAAGTAAAGAGAGGACAGAAAGAAAGAGAGACAGAGACAGAGAGACTGAGAGAGATAGACTGAGAGAGAGACAGAGAGAGAGAGGAAGAGAGAGAGAGAGAGAGAGAGAGAGAGAAGAGACAGGAGAGTAGATAGAGGATGAGAGATACTTTGGAACAGTCAGTATATACTATGTGGGAGTGGAAATCAAGATGCCCCTCCCAGAAACCCCAGAAGTCTATAACCCACCACAATCCCATTCTAAGGGTGACATGATCACACAGCTCTTAGATGGCATATTCCATGGGAATCTGAGCAAGTTTAATATATCGCCACATTTACTTACACTACAGGTAGGTGTTGGGGGGAGGGGAGGCAGTTGAGTGAGACCCCTCTGTAATGCTAGTATTGGGAAGCAAGCCTGACCTACCTGACCAGCTCTGCCATATCAGACTATGTTGCCCATGAGGGAATGACTTTATAAGCCATATATACACAATTATTTAATGCTATGTTTTGCCTCTGACTCAAACCTTTCATTTCATCCAATTTGTGGGCCTCCCCATGTGTTAATTCCCTCCACCAATGTAGTCAGGCAATGTGTAGACTTAACAATTTGCTCTTGGGACACTAAGTGGCGTGTTCTTGGTCTCACAGTCAGTACATAGCAAAGGTGGACCCAAGTCATCTTAACTCTAAGGCCAGCATTGGTGGCACAATGGACAGATCCCCTCCTTGGATATGAACATGGGCAGGCCATTTAGCTTCTCGAGGACTCTGTAAAGATGGAGGGGTTGGAACAGATGATCTCTGAGGTTCCTTCTACCTATATATACAGTATGCACACTGCCTTGCAATGAGCCACAGAAGAGAAGGTAGAGGTAAAATGCTTTTCAAACCTTAAAGCACTAAACAAATGTCTTTATTTTTTAGTATTACAATGATAACAGAAGTAATAGTTGGCATTTGCATAGCACTTTAAGGGTTAAAAATCCCTTTACATATGTTATGGCATTTAACTTGGACAACAATCTTATGACATTGATGAGACAGTCAACAATCCATCAACAAGCATTTATTAGATGCCTACTAGGTGGTGCAGTGGATAGAGTGCTGGGCTTGGCATCAGAAAGACCTGAGTTCAAATCCAGCCTCAGACACTTATTAGCTGTGTGACCATGGGCCACTTAACTCTGCCTCAGTTTCCTCACTTATAAAATGAACTGGAAAAGGAAATGCCAAATACTCCAGTATCTTTGCCAAGAAAATCCCAAATGGGGGCACAAGGAGTCAGATATGACTGAAAAAAAAACTACTGAAAAGCTCTGTGTGGGATGAATTGGAATGGAGTGGAGAGAGACTGGAGGCAAAAAAGACCAATGTGGAGACTCCAATAGTCCAAGTGGTCACCAAGTCATATCTTAGTAGTGGAGGGCTGATTGTAATTTCTCACCCTGCCTTCTCCTGGAAGACTGTCTGCCCCAGACCTCTGCTTGCCCCTCAGTGTGAATCTTTACCAGTATGTGAGCTCATCTAGACCCAAGTGCCTTCATTCTCGATCCCCAGAATGATCTGCGCCGGCATCCAGCCCAGCAGAGTTTCCTGCACAGCTGTGATTAGCCCCTAATCTGATTTCTCCCCCACCCCAAGCCCATAAATCAGTTACAGACCAAATATTTATCCAGGCCATCATTTCCGACTGAACCAGAGTTCCTGACAGCTTTCATTATTAACACAAATGATGGATTTTCCGCAGAGGTTCCTTGGGCATGTGGTTAGATGATTCCTTTCAGGGAAGGGGAGGGCAATTTTTCCCCTTCTTTCCTCCCCCTTCTGCCCCAAAGGAAAAGAAAATTTAAAAGGATAAATGACGGTGACATACTAGCATCATCAGTCTTCCTGTGCTGATGGGGTCTGGGTAGACTTCTGCTCGCCCCCTGGGAGTGATAGTCCTGGGGGAAATAAAGATGAGTGCCTGCTTCCTGCAGCAGGGCTTGACCGGTCCCAGTGAGACCAAATGAGCAGGAAGGGATAGCAGGCTTGTATCTCACAGAGATTATTTGAAATAAAAGACAAAAGAAAATAAATGACATAAAAGGGAAAAAAAATTAACACAAAGCCTTTTATTGAGTAACAGGGTAGCAGAGTTGAAAGAATATGGCTTGGAAGCCCGGTCTCTGCCATTCCCTAAGCCCTAAATGTCATAGATTTCAAGACCATAGATTTCAAGCTGAAGGGGTCTTTAGTACTCATCTACCTGCCTCAGTCTTATCCATGAGGAGACTGAGACCCAAAGGGATTAAGTCATTTCATGCCTTCTGTTCTGTCCCTGCACCTTAAGGATCATAGGACTTCCTATGTAACTTAAAGCTAAAACCCCTTGTATATTATTTCCCCCATTAGAATGTGAGATCCTTGACAGGAGAGACTCTCTCCACTTTTCTATTTTCTTTTTTGTTAATTAATTAGTTTAGTTTTAGTTTTCACCATTTACTTCCATAAGATTTTGAGTTCCAAATTTTCTCCTCATCCCTCCTCACCCCTCACCCCAAGATGACATGCAGTCTGATGCAGGCTATACAATTACATTAATATAAAACATATTTCCACATTAGTCATGTTGTAAAAAAGAATTAGAACCAATGAGAGAAACCACGAGAAAGAAAAAACCAAAAAAAAAAAAAAAAGACAGAAAATAGTAGGCTTCAATCTGCATTTAGACTCCACAGTTCTT
Organism: Pseudochirops corinnae; assembly: GCA_028646515.1. Taxonomy (NCBI): domain Eukaryota; kingdom Metazoa; phylum Chordata; class Mammalia; order Diprotodontia; family Pseudocheiridae; genus Pseudochirops; species Pseudochirops corinnae. The sequence continues at coordinate 335,680,928 of CM053587.1, forward strand.
TTTCGGGATTTGGACAGCATTTTCCATTGTGAGTCATTTTTGTCTCCACAGTGCACAAAATACAGCAGGTGCTTAATAAATGCTTGCCGAATTGAATTGATCTTGGTCAAGTCCCTTCACCTACATGGGCCTCCATTTCCTCATCTGTAACATGAACTGGTAGCACAGGATAACCCCTTTTTCTTTTTTAAAAAATAAATTCTATTTTTCAATATCTTTTCTGCTTCCCACGTTCCCTATTACCCAGTGAGAAAGGAAGAACTAAATTATTATTATTATGTTATAAACATGTAAAGTTGAGCAAAAGAAATTTCCACCTTGGAAATGTTTGGAGAAATGTCTCAATCTGCTCTCTGGGATGAGAGAATGTCTCTAAGCTCCCTTTTAGCTATAAATCTACATCTCACAAGCTTCACCTACCCATGACATACCACAAACTAGACAAATTAGCTTTCTTGTGATTCTCTTCACATACTACATTCAGTCTACCACCTTTCTATGCCTTTTCCCAGGCTGTTCCACGTATTCCCTTCTCCCTTCTGCCTCAGATAATGGGAGAAGTAAGGAGTGGAATCAGTGGACCTGGGTGAGAATCTTGCCTCTTCTTTTTTTTTTTTTTAGCCTTATAATTTTTATTTTTTTTTAAATTTTATTATAGTTTGCATCATTCATTTCCACAAGATTTAGAGTTACATATTTTCTCCCTCTCTTTCCCCCACCCACCACCCCAAAACAGCCATCCCAGTGTGTCCCCCCTCCCCCAGTCTATTCTCTCCTA
>CM053587.1:335682205-335718576 GCA_028646515.1 Pseudochirops corinnae
AAAGAAAGAAAGAAAAAAGAAAGAAAGAAAAAAGAAAGAAAGAAAGAAAGAAAGAAAGAAAGAAAGAAAGGAAGGAAGGAAGGAAGGAAGGAAGGAAGGAGGAAGGGAGGAAGGGAGGAAGGGAGGAAAGGAGGAAGGAAGGAAGGAGAGAAAGAAAGAGGGAGGGAAGAAAGGAAGGAAGAAAGGAAGGAAAATGAAGGAAGGAAAATGAAATAAGAAAGAGAAAAAATGAAAGTTTGAGAGAGAAAAAAAAGAGAAACAATCTTAGCCCTCAAGGAGTTTCCACTCTATCTAAGGAAACAATGTTACACAAATAAAAAATAGATACAAAGTAATTATAATATAATTTGAAGGGAGGGCACTAGCAGCTGGGGGTGGGGGAGGGATTTATCAGAGGATGGAACACAAATTGGTCCTTCAAGAAAGCTAAGGATTTGTGAGGTGAGCCACGAGGGAGTGTCCAGCAGCAGCCTTACCTCAACCTTGTGTGGTATATGGTCCAAATATGATTATTTCCATTTTCAGAGAGTCTCCCCGCCTCTCATAGGATACAGAACAAGAATAAGAAGGAACCTTACAGGTTATCTAACCAACCCTCCCCACCCCTTCCATTTTACAAAGGAGGTAACAGACCCAGGGAATTCAGGAGACGTGCCCTGTGCCCTGTGCCCTGTGTAGCACATAAGCTACCGAAGCAGAATCGGAACGAACATCCCCTGATTCCAAATTCACTTCTCTTTATATCACACCGTACTAGCATTCCCATCCCCAGGGGCAGACCATTCCACTTCAAGGCTGCTTTCATTATAAGGAAGTTTATCCAGACTTCAAGCCCACAATTGTCTCCACAATTTCCACCTGTTACTATTAGTTCTTCCTTCTGACAACAGTAGAGTAATCAAAAATGATCATTTATCACAGTGGTTCTCAACCTTCCTAATGCTGTGACCCTTTAATACAGTTTCTCATGTTGTGGTGACCCCCCCCAACCATAAAATTATTTTCGTTGCTACTTCATAACTGTAATTTTGCTACTGTTATGAATCGTAATGTAAATATCTGATATGCAGGATGTATTTAAACTGAACATAACCCACAGGTTGAGAACTGCTGATTTAGATGGTGATTTAATTAATTTAGATTCCCCTCCCCCAACCTTGGAGATACATCATTTCACTTACCTGCTTTTTAAAATAGAGAATATCAGACTTTATTCAAATAATAATTGACCCCTCCTCTCATTTAGCACAATCTAACCTCCAGAGGACAAGGACCCCTTTCTTTGTGTTTTTGTGTATTGCATATGGTGTCTAATAAATGCTTGATGAATGAATGAATCAATTAATCAATCTAGTGTGTCACCAACACAGTAACATGTTGGCATATGTGTATGTGTGTGTATGATCATGTTTAATTATTCTTTGCAATAGTTTCCTAAAGACAAGATTAAATCAAACTGAGGGCTGATTTCTATAGAGCTTCCATGCTTCAAAACTTCTTTGGCTTTGTTAGGTGCTGTATTCATTTTAGGACCTATGATGGAGTTTAAAAAGTCACAAGACTTGAGTTCAAATTCTAACTCTGCTATTTCATTACTATGGGTATGCTCTGCTACCCATGTGATTTGGGGGAAATCATTTCACATACTCAGTCTCTACCTCCTCATCTGCCAAATAAGGGGATTGGACTAAACAGCCTTGAATGATTCCTTTCAACATCTATGATATTCATCATATATTCCTACCTGTCATCATATTGCTGTGACCTCACAGGAGAGTGCACTGTGTGCTAAAATTCAACACAACTAGTTGTTGGCCACTAGGTGGTACAGTGGATGGAATACTTGTCTTGGAGTCAGGAAGATCCGAGTCCAAATACTTCTTTAGATACTTACTAGAAGCTAGGTGGCACAGTGAATAGAGCACTGGGCTTGGAATTAGGAAGACTCATCCTGCTGAGTTCAAATCCAACTTCAAAGACTTCCTAGCTGTGTGACCCTGGGCAAGTCACTTAACCCTGTTTGCCTCAATTTCCTCATCTATAAAATGAGCTGGGAAAGAAATAGTAAACCACTCCAGTATCTTTGCAGAAAACCCCAATGGAATCATAGAGTAAAACGTAGCAACAACGAAAATGAGCTAAAGAAGTCTCTTTATCAAGAAAACCTCCAAAGGGATCATGAAGTGTCAGACACAATTTTAAAACAATTAAACAATATCTATATATCTTAAGCAGCTAATGGAGAGAGTACTGGATGCAAAATCAGGAAAACTTGAGTTCCAATGCTGCCTCAGACACTCCCTAGTTGTGTGACCCTCTGTAAGACATTTAAGTGCTGTCTGCCTCAGTTTCCTCATATATATAAAATGGGGATCAAAATAGTGCCTATTTCCCAGGGTCATTGTAAGGGGGAGGGTAAATGAGATAATATTTGAAAAGCACTTTGTAAATGCTAGCCTTTGTTATTATTGTATGTGCCTAGTCATTTATAAGCTGTTCCCACAAGTCAAGGACTGTGTTTTTGCCTCTCTAGGATCCTATGATAAAAGATGGGCAGCAATCTTCATGGTGGAGGGAGTTTTCATACTAGAAGTTGTGCCAGCTGCCACCCTGTCATGTTCACATGTCACTTCATGGAAAGGTTCAGTAAGCTCTAAATGAAGGATATCCTCTCCCATGGATAGTTTATTGCTTCCAGGTGCTAAATTAAAAATCAGAAGCCTGTAACCAAATAGTGACTCAACAAGAACACTCGAATGAGAGGAAAAGTGACTTTGAAAACAAAGAAGAGCCCTGATTCTTAGAGGAAAAGGCACCATTTTCTCACAGCCCATGAGCCATTTCGTTGGAGCCTTTTCTGGGTTATAATGCAGCCTGCTTCTCCAGGCTTTGGAGCATATGTGTGCCTGGTCTCGTTTTGCTCTTCTCTGAGAGGATCAAGTGTGCCTGCACTGGATGATTGGGTGAGTTTTCCCCTGGGTGGCCAAGCCTCTTCATGCTGATAAAGCCCTTATTTCATCTCTCCAGGATCATCAGGAATGTGTCTTCCCACTCTTTCTCCTGTTGCTATTGTTCAGTTTCAGTCATGTTGGACTTTTTATAACCCCCTTTTGGGGTTTTCTTGACAAAGATACTAGAGTAGTTTGCTATGTCCTTCTGCAGTTCATTGTACAGATAAGAAAACTGAGGCAAACAGGGTTAAGTGACTTGCCCAGGGTCACATAGCTAGTGTCTGAGGACACATTTGAAGTCAGGTCTTCTTGACTCCAGAGCCTGTGCTCTATCCATCGTGCTACCTAACCTTCCTTTGTCACCATCATAGAATCAGAGACCCGCATAATTGGAAGGACCCTTGGCCACTGACCAGCCAGCACCCTCCAGAACAATTCCTTCTACAACTTCCCCAACAGGTCATCATCCAGCCTTCAATGAAGGCTGCCACCAGAGACAGCCCATTCTACTGGGGATGTCACTTATCCTTAGGAAGTACTGAAGTATTGAAGTCAAACCCAGATCAGCCTCTAGCCAACATCCCCACCCCTCCCACTTGCTCGTTTATGCATTCTGGGGCCAAGTAGAACAGGTCTAACAATCCCTTCTGTATGCATCAGCACTTCAAATACTCTAAGAAAGCTCACATGAACTGCCCCTCCCCCCATTTTTATCTGGTCCAAACTAAAGTCCAGTTATTTCAACTAATCCTCAGATCCTTACCAACTGTGTAAGGATGGGCAAGTCTTTTGAAGTTTTCAGAGACTCAATTTTCTCTCTTCTAAACTAAGGATCATCGTTGTTTACCTAATGCCTTAAGGTTTATAAAGTGTTTTTATTCCTATGTGCTATGTTATCTCACTTTTCCCTTATAACAACCCTTTGAGGTTAGCATTATGATTATCCCCATTTTAAAGATGAGGAAACTGAGATTAGGAGAAGTAAGTGAACTGTCCAGGGTCACACAGCAAGGAAATGGCTGAGGCAGGATTTGAACTCGGTTCTTACTGATTGAAGATTCCTTGCTCTATCCATGATCATGATACCACCTAGGGGCAATAATAATTAGAGTAATAATTAGTGTATTTGCTACAGGGTGGTTGAGGATCAAATGAGAAAGTATTTGTAAAAACGATTAGCAGAGTACCCAGCACACAGTAATCACAATATAAATGTTATCCTGGGCAAGTCACTTAACTCTGCCTCAGTCTCCTTACCTGTGAAATGGGCTGGAGAAGGAAATGGCAAACCAGTGTCTTTGCCAAGAAAACCACAAATGTCACAAAACAGTCTGACATGACTGAAAAATGCCTGAACCTAGTAATAATGACGATTTTTAAAAGAATTGGAAATCAAGGGGATGCCCATCAATTGGGGAATGGCTGAACATGCTGTGGTATATGAATGTAATGGAATACTATTGTGTTATAAGAAATGAGGAGCAGACGGACTTCATATTTACCTGGAAAGACTTATATAAACTGAGTGAGGAGAACAGAACCAGGGGAACATTGTACACAATTATAGACGTAACGTATATGTGACCACTGACTTGGATAGACTGGGCTCCTCTCAGCAATGCAAGGTTATAAGACAACTCCAAAGGACTCATGATAGAAAGAGATATCCACATCTCGAGAAAGAGATGCGGAGTCTGAATGCAGATTGAAGCAAACTATTTGCTCTCTTTCTTTTTCTTGTTTTGTTTCCTCTTTCCCATTGTTCATTCCATTGGTTATAATCCTTCTTTACAACCTGACTAATGCTTGGTGTGGAGGTATTTGTAGATCCTATATTTGATTGCATGCCGCCATGGGGGAGGGCAGGAGGAGAAAAGGGGGAGAAAATGTGAAACTCAAAGGATTGTGGAACTGAATGTTGTAAACCAAAAGTAAATAAATAAAATAATTTTTTAAATAATGTACATAGTGCCTTGAGATTTACAAAGCACTTTCTATGTTAGCATATTTGATTCTCACAACAACCCTGGTATTATTATCCCCTTTTTACAGATGAGGAAACTGAGGCAACTGGCTTCCCCAGGATCAAACAACTAGTGTCTGAGGTAGGTTTTAATTCAAGTTTTCCTGTAACTCCAATTCCATCTCTTTATCCATTGAACCACTAGCTATCTCATAATGTGCTGAAATTCTCAAATAAACTAGCATTTAGCCTGGTGCCTGGGACATAATATGCTTGTCAACTGACTGATATACAAATAATATGATGTCCATAAAATACTTGACAACCTTAAAGCTCTATGTATATTTTAGTTTATTATTATATTATTATTTTATTATTATTTAGTTTTTATTATTACTTATATTTATTATTTTATCATAAAATACTAATTATATTATTTATAATATTTTATTATTTGGTTATTATTATTATAGTTATTTATTATTATCCAGCCATTGCTAGATGGCATGAGAGCAGAATCAACCAGACAGGATTGAAGAGAGAGCCTCATGGATTTGACTCCACGTTGCATAAATCATCAACATCTCCATCCATTCCAAACCGGTGAGCAATGATTGAGCAGATTTTATTTGGCCAAGCATGGGAAATATATAAACAAATGAAGGAACTTGCATTCTCAGTGGGATGTGGGAGAAGGGGTACAACATTTAAACAGATACATCAATAGAATAAAATTTGAGAAAGGAGAAAGCACTAACAATTAAGGGGAAAATCAAAGAAGACTTCTCCTAGGTCAGGAGGTAACAAACACTTTTATTGAAACTTAAAGGAAGCTAGAAGGGTTCCTAAAAGGTGGGACAGAGAAGGAGATGAAGGAGGGAATTCATCCAGGGTGCAAAGGCAGGAAATGGAATTTGGGGAACGGCAGTTGGGCCAGTTTGACTAATGTGAAATAAGCCTGGAAGGGTAGAAAGCTTAAAATTACATACACTAAGACTTTTGGGACTTTGGAATATGCTAAGAGTACATGACAGAATCCTAGGCTCACAGACCTCCAACTGGAAAGGTCCACGGATGGCAATGATTCCTACCCACTCATTTTACAGATGAGGAAACTGAGGCTCAGGGAAGTGAAGTAATTTGTCCAAGGTCACAAAATAATAAGTGTCAGAGACAGCATTTGAACCCAAGCCTTCTGGGTCTTTATACTGGACCATACTAATCCCTTCATGAAGAATTTTAAATGTCAAGGCTCAGTTACAAGCCCCTGAACACCACAGAACCATGTTTCCACACTGATTTTAAATGTCAAGGATTGGGGAAGGAACAAGCATTTATATGGTACCTACTATGTGCTAGGTGGTTTTCATGCACATCATCTCAACTGGTTTTCACAACAACCCTGGGAGGTAGGTGCTGGACAAGTCACTTAACCTCGTTTACCTCAGTTTCTTCACCTGTAACATGGCAATAATGATAGCACCTCCCTCCCAGAGTTGTTATGAAAATCAAATGAGATAACAGTTGTAAAGCACTTAGCACATATTATGATACATACTATGTCTGACACATACTAGGTGCTTCATAAATGTTAGTTATTATTCTTATTTTTACAGTTGAAGAAATTGAGGCAAATAGAAGTTAAGTGACTTGTTCAAGGTCACATAGCTGGAAAGAATCTGGGGTCAAATCTGAACTCAGGACTTTCTGACTCCAGGCTCAGCATTCTATTGACTGTGCCACCAGCTGCCTAATGCCAATATCAGCCTGATATGAACCTGAGTTCATGTTCCATCTCTGTGTTCAAAAAAATCTACCTATAACTATAAGTTGACTAGAAGGTGCTGATCTACAGTGATAGGGGAAAGGTTATTTTGCCAAGGATGTCCCTGTGTCAATTACTTCATAGATCTAGTTCCTATCAGTATCCCTTATAAGCTTTTCCTGTTACAGAGAGAAAGATCTACAATCCATCGTCAATCACTAGGTATCCAGGGACATAATTTACCTCCCAGTACATGCCCATACATGACACAACAAGGGGCTTTTACCAAGTGTGAGTTAAATGAGCCCCACAGCCAGGACAGACAATGGTCTTACTCTTTTATTTCAACTGTTCAGCACTTGCCATGACTGGTATTAAAAATAACTCATCAAGAAATAAGGACCCTTAGTGGGGGGGGGGGGGGGCGCTAAGCAGGGAGAGAATGGGGAGAGCTTTGTACCAGTGCTATGGAAACACACCAATGACATCCCTGGTCTTTGATTGCCAGCATGGAGACTTAACTGTGCAATGAGGCTATTAACAGAACACAAGAAAGCATTGACTCTGAAAGGAGTCAAGTGTCGGCCATGCTGGCACACTCACCAGGCATCCATCAGATAAGGATGGTCCATTCAGCAAGCCAAAAAGCAATTCGCTAGCTTGTTTGGTCCTGCCCTCCATGCCCCTGCTGCACCATCACACAGGACCATGATGAATAAATGATCAGGGACGATAAAGGAACCAATGACCTAAGCTAATGAGTTAGAACTCAAAGAGGAACACAGTTCGACAGATTTCAGCTGGCAGGCTTAGGTGGGGTGGAGACAAACAAGCCAACCAGCTCAAAGACAGGCTTTAGATCAAAGATCAGACCTACCTATTCCAATGAAAAAACTCAAGTTCCCTTGAGAAAATGGCCATAACAACATCAAAATTACTGTTGTTGTTAACAATAATTATTAGTATTATTGTTATTATTAATAATAATACCATTGTTGTTATTATTTTATCTAGTGGTTCCCAGACCAACCATATGTCTCATGCACCACCCAGCCATCTATCATGGTCTGTATGGGCTCCTGGTCATCTGTCCTGCCCTGCAGCATATGTCCTCCCTAACCCCACCTCCAGACTCCACCCTATTGTTTTCACCTCTCCCCTCCCCCCAGTAATCCCATCAATACTATCAATTTTTTTTCCCAGGAAATGTTATGACAATCAACTGCCCTATAGCTGTACTCACCATCCCTATGATGTCACTATATCCTGGCCATTACTCCCTTAAGTGTATAGCCTTCCTTGTGAGATGGTAAGCAGTTTGAGGGCAAGGGCTATCTCCCTTTCATGTTTGTATCCCCCCTGCCTGCTTAATAGATGTCAGTAAGTTAATAAACAGGCTCCAGGCACCAAGAAGGGCAAAAAAGGGAGAGGAGGGGAGAGAAGAATTCACTTTCAATGAAGGCACTATCTAATGATAAATGCTTTTCTATTCACTGTTATGATTAACAATGCACATTTACATAGTGCGGGGATGTTTGCGAAGCACCTCACACTCCTTATCCCATTCTAAACTCAAGACAACCCTTGAAGTAGTTACTATGAGTCTCATTTTGCCCAGCTTTTAGATAAAGGAACTGGGGCTCTGAGGGGTGACTTGTCCATAGCCACCACCTTATAGAGGCAGGATTTGAACTCAGTACCTATGCTCCTTCATTTACTCCATACTCCAGCAAAACTGGCCTATTTGGTGTTTCTGTACAGGATGTTCTATTTCCAGATGCCACATCTTTTCGTGTACCTAGAATTCTTTCCCGCCTCAACTCAATTTCTTTATAATCCCTAATTCCCTGTAAGGCTCAGCTCAAGAGTCACTGATATTAGTTCTTTCCTGATGCTCCTAATGATTGCTCCCCCCCCCCCAAAAAATTATGCTGTTTTTTTTTATCTTATAATAATTGGCAACAGAATCCTCAATGGTCAACTACATGTGTTTTAGATTTACTTATTCGTTGTGAAAGTGCCTCCCAACCCATTAGAAGATAAGCTCCTTGAGGGCAGGGACTGTTTGGTTTGGTTTTGCAGTTCCCAGTGAATGCGGGTGTGATTGAATTGGACTAAATTACTAAATCAACAAGTCTGGTCCTCACTGGCCTGTGCTGTGATGCCTCAGACTTCTCCCCTGATTTAGAGTGAAGGCTCCCTGCAGGGTCCCTGGTGTGAAGCCAAGAGTGTTCTCTCCTCCAGCATGCTCTCCCGACCCCATGTTTGGCCACACTGGCTTCCCATCGAGGGCTATTTCTGATCTTTTCTGGAAATTGGCACATTTTAACAGTGGAAGGCAGAGAAAAGAAATGGGGAATAGAGGAAGGAAGGCACTAAACCAGACATGGAAGATCACTTGCAAAGGGAGAACAGTTCCATGGAGATGCGCACCAGGGGAGGCACCCTGAAGAGACACCGCTACCAGCTCTGTTTAATGGGACATTTAGCTTCAAATGGGATCTTGCAGAAGGACATTATCACACTTTCAGGGCCATTTTTCTCCATTCTCAGCTGGACAATTGACTGAAAGGAAATCAAGCTATCTCCCCGGGAAACCTGGGGAAAGGTTCAGGAAAAGCAGAAGGTAGTTTTTAAGTAACGGAATCATCCCTGGCTTTTTTTTTTCCTTTCCCCTTTTTCTGTTCTTTTTTCTCTCTTCATTCCTCCCTTCTCTTTTTATTCCTCTCTTCTCTCCATTCCTCCCCTCCCCTATCCTCTCTTTCTCTTCTCTTTTCCTCTCCTCATTATTCTCCCTCACCTTCCTCTCAGCTCCCTTCTCCTCTCCTTCCGTTCCCTCCCCTCTACTCCCCCTCTCTTGCCCTTCCTTCCCGTATCATCTCTTTCTCTTCTCCTTTCTCTCCTCATTATTCTCCCTCACCTTCCTCTCATCTCCCTTACCCTCCTCTCCTTTCCACCCCTTCCTCCCCTCCCCTCTCCTCTCCTCATCATTCTCCCCTCCTCTCCTCTCCCTTCCCTTTCCCTCTTCTACCCCTCCCCTCCCCTCTTCTCACCGATAGATCGTGTGTAGTGATACAGCATTAGACCTGGAGTCAGGAAAACCCGAATTCAAGGCCAGCCTTAGACACTTACCATCTGTACTGCCTTGGGCAAGTCACTTCATCTTTGTTTGCTTCAATTTTCTCAGTTATAAAATGGGGATAAGGAGCACCTACTTCACAGGGTCGTGGTTAGGATCAAATGAGGTGATATTTTTGTAAAGTGCTTAGCCCAGCAACTGGCACACAGTTGGCACTGGCGCTATGTAAATGCCAGCTATTACTGTTACTTTGGTATTCTCCTTCTCACCTCTCTTCTTTCTCAGATCTCTCTAACTTACAATAAGGTTCACCAGAAGCAAAGCTGGAACACCAGTGTTCCACAGATTGTGAGATTGGTGGGTTTCGATCTGGGAAGGGTAGAGGGACCCTCGAGACCATCTCATCATAAGGTCATAGATGTCTCAAAAGTCATCTTGTTCAACCCCCTTATTTTCCCAAGGAAGAAACTGAGGCAGAAGTTACTCAGGATCACAAGGTCAACCCCTAAATTCTGCAGGTAAGGAAACTGGAAGCCAAGACAAGGGAGCTACCTAGGTAGCAAATGGAGGAGGTGGAATTGGAACCCAGGTGCTTTGATTGCAAAATCCAGTGTTCTCATCACTATACCACAACTGTAAGAAATGATAGCCAATTGGGTGAAGGGTTTACATCCAGAGTCACATTTAGCCAAATAGATTCAATAAGTTTTTCTGCTATATAACCACAACTTGCTGACCTGGGGGAGCCTCTCTCTTAGCTGCTTCCCCCCCCCACTTCCCCATAAATGTATCCTTTTCTGAAATGACTGGCCATAATAGGAAATAGCATGGTGCAAGGGAAAGAGGGTGAGTTTGAATCCTGACCCTACAGCCCACTTATTCTCTGTGTGACTTTGGGTCAATAATATTTAACCTCCCAGAACAGAGGTTCAGCTTCCCACTCTGCAAAATATCAGGTTGGGCTAGATGGTTCTGAGGTCCATCCCAACTCAGCAACTTTGATTCTATCATCACTGAGCCTATGAATGGAAGGGGTGGGGTCTGGCCCCAGGATTTCCAGAATAACATAACAAGAGTTAGGGGTCAGATCCTGGAACAAAAGAGAAACCCAAATGAGCTAGGAAATGTGCCAGTTAGAGAAACAGCTTAGTACTGGCCCTTTGGGTCGAGGGTCAGCAGACATGGGGACAAGATCCTCACTTCTCCTGGAAAATCAGACAAGAGACAAGAGAGTTTTATCACCTTTAGAATATCGCATTTGACATTTCACTGACAGTTTGTGTCCAATATGAGAGAAAAGGGCTGCAATGCCTTCCCACTAGGGTGATTTGACAGAAAACCATTCTGCAGTCAAGCTGCTGTTTGAATGATCTCAAAGGCTGGAAGAGACCCCAGAGGCCAGACCGGCCAACTTGTGCCCAAGCAAAGGTCCCCTCTCTATCATACCTATCAAATGCTCATCTGACTTTTGATTGAATACCTGGTGTGATGGAAAGAGCTCTGGCTCATGAGTCAGAGTGGCTAGAATCCAAGCTCACCTCTGAGACTTATTACCTACATAATGGTGGGCAAGTTCTTTAATTGCCCTGGGCTCCAGTTTCTTTCTCTGAAAAATAAGTGATTTGGTTTAAAGGGCCCTCAAGTTTTCACTTCTCAGTCTATAATCATATGATCCCATGAAGTCACTTAGCCCCACTAGGTCTCAGTTTCCCCCTCATCTATAAAAAGAGGGGGTTGACTCAATGGACAGTGAAGCTCTTTCTAGTTCAGGATCTATGACCCTGTGATCCTGGTAACCTCTACCTCCCAAGGCAGTCCATTCCACTTGGGGATAGCTCGAATTATTAGAAAGGTTTTTCTGACATCATCTCCCTGCAAATTCTATTCAATGTCCCCAGTTTTGCCCACTGGGGCCAAATAGAACAAGTCTAATCCCTATTACACAGGATGGTTCTTTGAATACTCAAAGGCATCTATCATGTCTGACATATATTTTCTTCCCAAGGCTTAAACATTCTGCTTATCATCTGAACTTGAAGTCTTGATTTCACATCCTGGTTCACTTTTCCCACTGAGATTATCTTCCAACTATTTTGTATATATCTTGTATGTTCCTAGTTAGTTATGTGTTGACTCTCCCCATTAGAACATAAGGTTCTTGTGGGCAGGGATGATGTTTTTGCCCTTTTTAAAAATCACCCCATGTTTAGTAGAGTGCGTGGCATATAGTAGACTCAAATTAAATACTTGCTGATTGAGTACTTCAAATGTGGATGTTATACCAACATTGGACAGCTACTCATTAGCAACACTGTAGAGACGACATTTTTGTTCCATATCCTGGACAGGTTGGGCTAATCACTGTGGTCCCATCCAATGCTAAGCTTCTACAACATTCAATTGCCCTCATCTAGACACTGTCAAGAGGGAGGTTCCCAATGAAGGAGTGTTTCCAGCTGCAGTGTGAATGAATTTAATCAGAGGTCACATACACTCAATTCAGAATACACTCAGTTTCATGGCCAATCCTACAATGCCTGACACTAAGTGTTTAAGATTGTGATCCTCTCCCTCTTGGTTATTCATTTCCCCCATGGGGAAATTTTCCCTCCTAGCACTTATAAGGCCAACTCCACCTCCTGCTGCCAACTCCCCCCATGTGTATCCATCCTATTACAAAAATGATCAAACCCCTACTGGTCCACAGCAACCTTCTGGGATAGCTGGGGGTGAGACGCACAAGGAAATGAACACAACCAGGCCACAGACATATCAATCACCTCAAGGCCAACTCTGGCTATTGGACTCCAAAGACCCCTAAATCACAACGCTGGAAACTAAAACTTGAGACAGTGCCGTTGTGCAAACTCTGAAATCCCGCAGATTTCTCATCATGTAAATGGAACAGAGTGAAATCAGTGGGGCTGCTTACTTTGCAAAAGGAGCCTCCTGCAGCAAGCAGGGCCAGAATAACATACACTGACAACAGAGACTTATTAACATCAACAAAAAGCATTTTAGCACTTTGGGGCTGTGAGCAAAGTCTCATTTTAAGGGCATTCTTTGATCCATAAATGTGTGTTTACTTCCCGTGGGGTTCAGACCCGAGCCCTATAATCTGAAGGGTTGTGAGTATTCTGGGGGAAAATTAATATTCAGTGAGGAAAGAAATATTCATATTCATGCCTCTCTGGTGAATGCCTTCTAAGCGGCAGGTGCCCCCTGAAAGATCATTCACCCCAACTGCACTCAATTAACTCACCTGGAGCTTTCAAAGGGACCCTGGCCCACCCACCACTTTTCCCTTCTGTCAGTCATTGTATATGCCAAGAGGGAAAGCTGCAGGCTGTATTCCCATTAGACAGAGGGGAAGTTTTGCTTATGATACCATCATAGGATTGAGCTAGAAGAAAACGTAAAGACCGCCCCACCCAATCCTTTTTGCCTCTGTAATTTTTGCTCCTAGTTCTGTCTTTTGGGGACCCTGGATGACATAGTGGATTGAACATCTGGCCTGGAGTCAGGAAAACTTGAGTTGAAAATTGGCCTCTGTCACTTACTATTTGTGTGACCTTAGGCAAGTCACTTAACCCCTTTTTTTTTGCCTGCATTTCCTCATCTGCAAAATGGGGATAATAATACATCCCAGGGCTGTTGTAAGGATCAAATGAGATAATATCTGGAAAAAGTTCTTAGCACAGTCACTATGTGACATAATAGGTGCTACTATTGTATAGTAGATGCCACATAAATATTATTATTATCTGGTGCTAAAGAGAACAAATCCGATCATCTTCCATAAGGTCATGTGTCTAGAGCTAACAACATATCTAACATATGGGATATTAGAATCCCAGATCTGGAGTTGGAAGGGATGCCTAAGGCCATCCAGTCAAGTCACTAAGCCTCCAGTGGGCTGAGCACTGTGCTAAGTGCTGGAGATAGAGAGAAAGACAAAACCAACCTCACCATTTAACAGATGAGGAAGCTGAAGACCAGGGAAGGGAAATGACTCATCCAAAGTCAATGCAGCATTATCAGACACAGCATTTGAATCCAGATCCTCTGATTCTAGAATCAGGATTCTTGCCATTGCTTCCTTTCATGGGAGAGTCCTACAAATACATAAGACAAATATCTTGGACTAAAAGAACTTGAATGAATCTCAAAGGCCATCTCTCCCAATCTTCTCATTTAACAGATGAGGAAACTGAGGCCCTAGAAAGTTAAAAGACTCAAGGTCACATAGCTAATAAGTAGCAGAATTGAGATTTGAACACAGGTCCTCAGATTCCCAAGCCCCCACTCTTTCCCCTGTACCACTAATCTTTTAGTTGTAAATGTGTCATTATTTATGTTAGTGGAGGGATTCCCATACCACTGAAATCTCTGGTCCTTGACATCTTGCTATAGGAAATAAAAAAAGATTTCTATACTTCAATGTCCCCAAACATATCATTATTTTAATACTTTAAAGGAATTCTCTTGTGTCTCCTTCAGTGTTGTAGAATTCCTTGCTTTCTTTAAGATACAGCTCAAATACCACCTTTTACATGTCTTGTATTTATTCCATATATGTATATACATACATACACATATATGTATATATACATACCCATATATAAACATATATATATAGTCTATATATTCTGTATAGGTATACACATATAACCATGTATACATATATATGTATAGATGTATATATAGATGTATATATGTATGTATGTGTGTGTGTGTGTGTGTGTGTGTGTGTGTGTGTGTGTGTATGTTGTCTCCCCTGGTAGAATATAAACTCTCTAAGGTCAAGGACTGCGCCATCTTGGATTTGTATCCCCACTGCCTGGCAGAGAGCTGGGCAAAGTGTGAGCTTTGCTGTTGTTCAATAGTTTCAGTTGTGTCCAACTCTTCATGACCCCATTTGAGTTTTGTTGGCAAAGATATGGAATGGTTTTCCATTTCCTTCCTTGCCTGCCCTGACTGGGCGGCCAGCTCAGTGGCACAGGGGATAGAGCACCAGCCCTGGAGTCAAGAAGACTCATCTTCCCAAGTTCAAATCCAGTCTCAGATGCTTATTAGCTATGTGACCCTGGGCAAGTCACTTCACCCTGTTTGCCTCAGTTTCCTCATCTGTAAAATGAGCCAGGGAAGGAAATGGCAAACCACACCAGTATCTCTGCCAAGAAAACCCCAAATGGGGTCATGAGGAGTCGGACATGACTAAAAATGACTCAACAACAACAACAACAGGCAGGAATGAGTCATGTAATGGACTGAGGGAGGCAGCAGCTGTCTGTTGTTAGCAGTGCTGGCCCTCCTGGATTCAAAACTGATTCAGCTCCTGAAAGAAAACCATGCCCTTCTCCACTGTCCCTCAGAGGTGGCAATATAGAAGGTCTGAAGATACTTTCACCTCCTCAGAGGAGTGTTGAGGAGCAGGATATGAAAGGAGGATAATCAGTATACTTGACTTGGTTAGAGCAGAAGTAACGGGAGGACCTCAGGGTACACAGATCTTTGAAGGGCCATCTCTTGCTTTCCTCTGGGTTTTACTGTGAGGCAGAGTGGTGGGCAGCTACTCTGCTTTTTGCCCTCCAGACACGCCTTCTAGCATCAGAGGATCAAACTGCTGAATGCACTCTCTGTTCTTCCTCCAAAAAAGCAAAAAAAAAATTATTAAATACTGGTTATGTTCCCAGCTCTGTGCTAGACTATGGAGATATAAAGACAAGGACAATGGAGTTCTTGCTCTCTTGGAGCTTATATTCTTTTGGTGGGGGAGAGGGAATGATATATCACAGACAATATAAAATGTATACAAAATAAATACACACACATTTTAGGGTGGGGAGTACTAGAACCTGAGGTTATTGGGTATTTGAGTTGAGCCTTGAAAAACTTAGGGATTCCCAGATGCAGAAGTGAGAAGAGAGAGCATTGCAGCCATGGGACATAGTTTGTCCAAAAGTATAGATGCTGCAGACAGAATCTTCTTCTTTCTCTGCCAGAATCCTCTCCTCACATCTCCTT
This sequence comes from Pseudochirops corinnae, assembly GCA_028646515.1. Lineage (NCBI taxonomy): Eukaryota > Metazoa > Chordata > Mammalia > Diprotodontia > Pseudocheiridae > Pseudochirops > Pseudochirops corinnae. The sequence continues at coordinate 335,697,991 of CM053587.1, forward strand.
TCCTTTCTTCTCCTCCCTTCTTCTCACTTCACTCTCATCTCCTCCCCTCCCCTTCTCTGTCTTTGTTTAGTCAGAAGACTGTGTGCACTCAAGCGTCCTACTGTTTGCTGCCTGAAACAATCCCAGTTCCTGACTCTGAAGTTTAGGGCTCAACTATACCACAAAATCCCTTCCCAGAGGAATACTCTTAGATACCAGAGAACAACAGGAAAGCATTTTCAAGGTAGCCAAGACTTAAGCATAAAGTCTCAATAATCAGTCTCCAAGTTGGAAGGGACTTCTTAGAAACCATCTAGACCAAGGGTAGGGAACCTTGGCCCTGAGGCCACATGTGGCATTCTAGATCTTCAAGTGCAACCTCCTTTGGATTCAGTCAAAAAGTCATACTTAAGGATCTAGAAGGCCACAGGTTCCCCATCCCAGGTCTAGACCAACCTGTCCTCACCTCTGACAAGTGGTCATCCAGTCTTTGGTTGAAAGCCTCCAGAGGTGGGGAATCTCCTGTCCCACTTTGGGATGGCTCTCATTTTTAGGGGGTTTTCTTCAGTCTGCTTCTTTGCTTCTATCTAGCTCTGTCCTCAGAAACTAAGCAGAAAAAGTCTAGTCTCTCCTCCCCATGTCAGCCTTTCAAATGATTGAAGATAGTTCTCATAGTTCCCTGTGTCTTCTTTTCTCCAGGTGAAATATCCCCATTTCCTTTGACCTATCCTCATATAACATGAACTCATACTCCCTTACCTTCTCTGCTACTCTCTTTTGCACACTCCTCATCTTATCTGACTAGAACCTAGAACCTAACACAAGACTCCAGATGTGGTCTTACTATCATAGATAAAAAATGACCTTAAATGCCATCTATAATGTGATTGCACATGTACATATATCAGATTATTCATTATCTCAGAAATGGAGGGAGGAAAGGGAGGGAGGAAGGGATAGAATTTGGAATTTAAGACTTTTTTTTTAAAAATGTTTTAACCTGTAATAGAGGAAGTAGCAGCTAGGTGGCACAGACCTGAAGTCAGGAGGATCTGAATGCAAATTTGACCTCAGACACTTACTAGCTGTGTGACCCTGGACAAGTCACTTAATCCTCATTGCCTCACACACCCCCAAAAAACCTCAAACATATAATTAGGGGAAATATTATTTAAAATATTAATAAGGAAAAAGCTAACAAGTCAAATTTTTTAGGTAAGGAAACTGTGTACCAGAGGAGCTAAGTAACTTGCTCCAGGTCACATAGGTGGTAAGTGAAACAAGTAGTGGTTGAATCCCTAGGTTCTGACTCCAAAGCAGTTTTTCCTCAATGCCCCACACAGCTTTTGTTCTGATCAGAGCAGAGCACAACAGAGCTATTGTCTCCTTAGTCCTATATTGACACTTCTCTTCATGCAGCCTTAGACCATGTTAGCATTTCAGCTGCCATATCCTACTGTCTCACTCTTACTGCATCAGAAAGACCATTTTTTTAAAAAATGGGACAGCAGGGGCAGCTAGGTGGCTTGGTAAAGAGCACCAACCCTGTAGTCAGGAGGACTTGAGCTCAAATTCCACCTCAGATGCTTGGCACTTACTAGCTATATGACCTTGAGTAAGTCACTTAACCCTAAATGCCTTGCCTTCTCCTTCCCTCCCCCCCAAAAATGGGACAAATTATCCATGGAAGGCTCCAAAAGCACATCTTTTGCCAAATTTTTCCTGACCTGAACCAAATGGAACCTCATTCCATCTCAAAGTAGTCTCCTTCCTGCTCTGTTGACTTTTCCATTCTTTCCATCATACCAAACACTCAGAAACATTGAAATCTTCTTGTTAAATAAAAGATGAGTGTGGGATAATGAAATGGAGATGCCCTCAAGGCCCTGGCTGTCACCTGCCAATTTTTTTTCTTTGGCCATTCTTTTTTTCCTCCTGCAAAACAAAAGCAAGGGCTTGATGGAGGGGGCCAAGAGGGCATATTCAAATGGAATCATTATTTGTCAGCTTGGGCTATGTTTTATTCACAACTTTCTTTCCTTAGATGTGTCTTTCACAGCCTCAACTTTCGAACTTCCTCAGAAACCTTATGCATTATCAATCTGTCACAGCTGAAGGTGCAAGTGCTTCTAGAACCCCAAAGAACTCAGTCAAATCCTTACTTTCCATGGAATAAGGACAAACTCACCAGAGTCATAATTAGGAATTTTTGTACCCAGGGCAATCAGCATAAATTGACCTTCCATTGAGTAGGAAGGGAATAGGGAAAGACCAAATACTCAGAACACCCACCATAAGTTTGCTGCTGGAGAGGCAAGAGATGGGTATAGGAATGGGGGTTAGGGGAGCAGGATCAGTAGGGAAGAAAAAAAAGTAGCTCAATTCAGTCCAACTTCTTGTAGCTTCCTGCTTTCATAAATTAATCTTGTTAACTAGATGTTGAGATCTGCTATTTTCTAAGGTGCTCATCTAAGAAGGGGTACTAGGACAGTACATTCTATCTTAAATCTAGCACCCTAGGACAAGTTCCCAACCACTGCACCCTAGTTAAATCTCTGAAATGCACTGCATGACTTGCTCTCTTAATAAAAATAGAGATATGCACAAGAATCTAGGGCAGCTAGGTAGTACAGTGGATAGAGCCTTGAGCTGAAGTCAGGAAGACTCATCTTCCTGAGTTCAAATCTGGTCTCAGACACCTACCAGGGGTGTGACCCTGGGCAAGTCACTTACCCCTATTTGTCTCTGTTTCCCCATCTGTAAAATGAACTAGAAAAGGAAATAGCAAATCACTCTAGCATCTTTGCCAAGAAAACCCCCAAAAAGTGGTCACAAAGAGTTGGACACAACTAAAAAATGAGTGAACAACAAAACAAGAACCTGCCTTCAGAGTATGTTCCCTTCCTCTGTTTTAACAATCAATTGCTCTTAATCACAGAATTTATAGTGCCCATATCATGGGACTGGCTCTTATCTATACAAGGAACTTTTAGCAAGCTTCTAATGGCTTTGTCCTCTTTCAGGCTCAGTTTCCTCCAATCCATTCTTCATATAGCCTTCATAGCCTTAATCACTTTCTTATACATAGATTTAGTTGGGGGGCATTCCTCTGTTCTAAATTTATATGATTCCTTGTCACCCACTGATTAGAGTCCAGACTTTTCCACCTGGTGTTCAAGGTTCTCCACAATCAGGCAAGCCACAATGCCTTTCAAGTTTCATTTCACATTACTCCTCTCCATTTACTCTATGCCTCAGGAAAATGGGACTATATTCCCCTCTTTCCCCCCACACCCAAAAAAATGTGTACTGTCCTCTTACACCTCCATGTCTTCGCTCAAACTTGAAATGCTCCCTTTTGTAACCCTCTGTTCCCCACTGGATTTGTACCCACTTTTTTGTGTGTGGTTTGTCCATTTTTGAAGAGGACCATGACATCAAGAAGATGATGACATGACTTGCAGTTGACTTTGATTTAAGTGAGGCAGGGCTGTGCAAAGTCACCAACCTCACCTTCTCCTCCACAGCCATCTGGGTCCAGTGGCCAGACATAGATCAACATGACTGGAGATGGCCCAAGATGCAGTGGGAGACCTTGGCCTTTTTAAGCTAAGGTCTTTAACAGATCTCAGTTTGAATGAGGCAATACCCATTCAGTGAATAGACCTGTTTTAAGAAGTGGGTCAAGGCATGGAAACTTTAATTTAAAAAAATCAAACTGGGGTGGGGGGGAGACCCTCAGGGTTGCTAGCAAAAAGAGAAACAATTATTTTTTACATTCACTCTGAGCCAGGAGGGCCCAAAAATAACCACTAAGTGATGCTTGGGCAGGGACCTAATGTTTTATCCATTAGAGCCCAACTCAAAATCCAACTTCTCCATGACCTCACATAGCACTTCTTTTGACAATTCTCTAATGAACTTCTCATATAACATTCCATATTGTGAGCCATCACAGAGCAGGGCTGGGTCATCATGCATTTGTGAACTAGCCATCTGGTGTCCAAATTTTGTCCTAATATGAAATTATGTCCTCTCTGGAAATCACACACATAAACCTTCTGGGGACAACATCCCTTATTTAACCAACTGAGCTAATTCATTCAGGCACCTGAGGCCTTATGAAAGAAAAAAACCTATTGGTATTTTGGTATAGAATTCCACTTGTTCCTACTAAATCTACAGCCAAAGAAATTCTTTATTTTGCCTGTATTTAATAAAAGATGACTAGTGAGTCAGCACAAATGCCTTGCTCCCTCATGGCCTGGGTTGCTGGTGGGATAATTCTCATTATGACCTGGACCAAGTAACACCAGTTGCATTCACCAATAGACATACCCTTGACAACTACATAAGCTGATCATGTATGCCACAAATAGAACTTCTGGAATATTTGAAATGATGAGATGGAAGAAGAATGGAGATTTGGAGAAGTGACCTAATTCACTGCACAGAGGACTATGGCAGAGCTCAGAAGACACAGTCAGTGTGGGTGGGATTTAGCATTCATCCCTAGGGCACTGCTGAGGCAGATGAAATCTCAGTGTCATTATCTTTCCCAATACTCTTCTGCTCCTCCCCACACATTCCTGGTAACATCCTTTCTGTCTTCTGTTGATTAGGTCACAGATCAGTTCACAGAAGTAAAGAATAGGACAGGATCTCAGAGACCACCTAGTCCAATAAATAACAACAACAAAAATAATAATATGATGATGATGGTGATGGTGGTGGTGGTGGTGATGATGATGATGATGAAGAAGAAGATGATGATGATGGTGGTGATGATGATGATGGTGATGATGATGATGGTGATGATGATGATGATGGTGATGGTGATGATGATGATGATGGTGTTGATGATGATGATGGTGGTGATGATGATGATGATAAGTAGCATGGCAGCATAGATAAAGAGCTGGTCTCAGAGTTACAAAGACATGGATTCAGTCTCACTTATGAAACATTCTAAGTCTGGGACAAGTCCTTTTTCCTCTCAGACATCTCTGTAAGACTATGAGGTTAGTGCTAGGTTATAAACTGTATTGGTAGTAAGAACTCCATGCCAATGAAATCAAAAGTCCAGTCTAAGTAGTAATCATGGTAGTTGGGGAGGTGATAGTAGCAGGAGTAATAGGAATAGAGATAGGAACTAGGCTTGTGATCTTATCAGTATAGTGAAAGCCTCTTGAAAGGAAGGAAGAGAAGGATTCTGAAAGGTAAAGGTAAGGAGGGACTACATTCCAGGCATAACTACACAGAGGTGGGAGAAAGCATTTGACCTGAGTTCAAATCCAGCCTCAGACACTGACTAGCTGTTTGACCCTGGGCAAGTCATTTAACCCTGTTTGACTCAGTTTCCTCATCTGCAAAATGATCTGGAGAATGACATGGCAAACCACACTATTATCTTTGCAAGAAAACCCTAAATAGGGTCCCAAAGAGTCAGACACAAACAACAACAAAATTTCCTGCCAAAGAATCCTGGGGCTATAGAAGGAACATTTAAAGGTCACCTACTCTAATCCCCTGCCTTCAGATAAGACCATAAATGCATTATCCTGGGAAGAAAGGAATTTGTTTTCTTTTTTCATAATAGGAGACCAATTAGAGGATTATTAAGTCATGGACAGACAGGTAAGGATTTGTGTGTTAGATGCAAATATAACAGAAAAAGATCAGGGGGGTCACCATGGACTAACAGCTAAGCAGATGTCAGCAACATAGTGCTTTAATTAATTCAACTCAAATATTTCTCAAGAACTTATTAAGTGTCCTCCACTAAAGTTGTGCTCCAATGATTCATCACTGTATGGAGGTAAACTCTGGGTTTTTGGAAACTAGGTTGGAAGAACACAAGCTCTGGCAAATCGTTCCAAGGTGGAAAAATTTTTGAGAGAAGGATTAGCCTGGAAATATATGTCTGTTGTATAAAAACCAGACTAGCTAAAGTTTAGAAAGGCTTATGACCCCATTTGACTGTAGAATGATCAATGATCTTGGCTTTTGCATTTGGTTTCAACCTCTAATTTTCGAAGTCTGTCTACTAAGCTTCAGAGGGCCTGCAATCTGGATCACTGACAAGAGAAGCCAAGTGAAGCCACAGACCCTTGAAGTCCTGAAGTACCTACCAAGTGTGAGCATTGTGCCATTGTCTGGGGGATGGGAAGGAAGTTAGGTAAAAAAGCAAATTGGTTTGATTTTGGGTTATGTTCACAAGTTATGCTGTCCAAGAACCGTTACCAAGATGGCAATTTCCTTCTGTTATCAGCACTGGACAGCTCCTCAGTCACCTGAACTGGGACTGAACATTTTTATAGGATATTGAGAGAGATGGAAGGGAGGAATGAATTAGCTAACAGGTTAGAAATAAGGCTGCACATAGGATCATTCTTATTTATTCCAGAACAAAGAAAAGAGAGAGATGACCTAATAACCACATAAGATAATAATATAAAGGGATCAGCTAGGTGGCACAGTAAATAAAGCACTGGGCTTAGAATCAGGAAGACTTATCTTCCTCAGGCTGGCCTCAAACTTACTAACTGTGTGACCCTGGGTAAGTCTCCTGATCCTGTTTGCCTCAGTTTCCTCATCTATAAAATGAGATGGAGAAGGAGATGACAAACCACTCCAGTATCTCTGCAAGAATGACCCCAAATGGGGTCATGAAGAGTCAGACGTGACTGAAACAATATAAAAGAATGTTATTACAAAGGGCAGGAAAAGGGAAAAGACTTTTGACTGTCAAAAAGGGAAATAAAGAGCAATAGATAGAAGTTACAAGGAGGCAAATTTAGGCTTGGCAGAAGTGGGGAGACTTCCTAACAAAGAGAGATATCCAGAAGTATAATGGGCTACTTTGGGAAGCAGCAAGTTCCTTCTCACTGGAGGATTTCAAATAAAGACTAGGTGAGTACTCCTTGAAAAAGCTGTAGATATGAATGTGATTTGATGAATCTCCCTATTTTGTATGTACATGTAAACATCTTGTCTATTCTTCCAGAATATAAGCTCCTTAAGGGTGGGGACAATTTCTTTTCATCTTTTTTCATCTCTGATACCTTGAACCTGTGGCTGACATGGAATAGGCACCAATTAAATGCTTGGTGATTTGTTCCAACTGTGTCTTTGTACAATGTGTCCCTTGTTCTTGGAAGACATTCCCTCCTCACCTTCACCTCTTAGAATCCTATGATAGACCCCACACTGAGGAGACACAATATTTGGATTCTGTCCTGCTGCAGATTAGTGAATTTAGGCAGTTTTTTGCTAACTCTCTAGACATCACTTTCTTCATCTGTATAATGAGATTAAAGAATCACAGGTTCATATCTGAGAGGCACCTATAAAATCATTGACTTCAACCTCCTAATTCTACAGTTGAGGAAAGTGAGGACTAGAGAGGTGAGGTGATTTACCCAAGACCATCTAGGTAGTAAGTGACAGAGGCAAAAATTGATCTCAGGTCCTCTAACTCCAAAATCAAAGCATTGTTTTTTTTACCATTAGCATTTTTAAGTACCATGTTTCTACTCTTTGGACTAGACAATCTCTAAAGTCCTTTCTGATTCTAGAATACTAGTCTACATAAATTTTGAAGAGAGGATATACTGAAAAAGTTTTTTCAAAAAGGAATTGAAAGGTATAGTGTGCCTACTCCTCAGGGTATGAAGCAAAAACTGAAATTAGTCTAAGACGCTGACTCAATTTCATCAGCCTAAGCTCTCCAGATGCCAGAAATCTCCTGTTTATAAGCCTGAGGTTAAAAGAGTTCTGAATAGCATTACTTCTGATGCTGTTAAAAAGGGCAAGTTTTCACCCAATATAATATATTATCCTTTTCTCCTTATTCTTAGGGGTGAGAAGGAAGAAGAGGAAATTCCATTTCTGGATTGGGAGTGGGGGAGTAGAAGTCAGCTGTATATTATCAAAAAGCCCAGGCAGTTAAATATTTATTCAAATGCCTTTCCCTATACCTCTAGGATGAGTGAATTATCAAATTTGAATGTTACTGATCTATTATTCTCTTTTCGTATCACACCATGGAATCCTTTAATGCAATCTCAAATCATAAGACCCTGCTAGTCTTTGAAAGGAACTTGAGAAAACCAAAATGGAACTTTTCCACATCCCAAAATGTGGCCCTCATATCCAACAATGGAAAAGCAAAGGGAGAATCAGACATAAAATTGAAAACTAAGCTGCTACCATTTTCCCCTAGAGATCTGCAAAGAGGAAAGACTGGCAAGGTATGAGAGAAGGAATTTCAGATTTAAGTGAGCATCAGTATCTCCAAGTTGCTTCTACTTTGTTGACATTAGAAGGATCCATAGCAGGAAGCATCCTTTAGATACCCAGACTCTTGGGAACCTGCTAGAGTCCTATTTTCCCCTGGATGCCCCCTCCTTCTACCTCAAAATGAAATTCACTGGACCTTGGGCAAAATACTTGGGGAATTCCATCTTCTTATCATCCCTGGAAACATAAATTCTCATCTAAATTCACAATCACGACTGCAATTTCATCACGGTGAAAGCATACCCAACTTTCTCATTAAAAGCCACCGTCTAAGTTTCTGTCATCTGAGAATGTTAAGGACCCTAGTTCCCTTGAAATGAAAAGGATGGCAATAATTAACATTAATGAAAAAAAATACCCAAAAAGTATCACATGTCCAAGCTTAGAGAAAGCAGCAAGAGATTCCATTTGTTAGAGATAAACAAAATCAGACTATCACAGAGTTAGAAAGAGCCTACAAGCCCATCTAGTCCAACCTGTGATTAAAGAAGAATTCTCTCTGAATATCCACACGAACCAGTCATCCATCCTCCTTTCCTTGAAGATCTCTAGGGAGGGGTCAGCTCCTCAGCACCCATGGTTCAATGCAAGTTGGATATATTTTCACTGTGAAAGCATGCCTCCCCCAAGGTTGTCATAAGGATAAAATGTGGTAATATTTGTTTTTTTAGTTTAGTTTTTTTTTTTTTTTTTTTTGCTTTTTGGCAGAGGGAGGGTAGGGCAATTGGGGTTAAGTGACTTGCCCAAGGTCATGTGGCTAGTTTTGTGTTAAGTGTCTAAAGCCAGATTTGAACTCAGTTCTTCCTGTCTCCAGGGTGGGTTCTCTATTCACCGCGCCATCTAGCCACCGCATGAGGTAATATTTGTAAATGTGCTTAGCATAATGTGTGACATATAGTAAATATTTAACAAATGTTTATTCCCTTTCCCTTCCCTCCTTAGTGCTTAATGAATTCTTGGTCAATTACTTCTGTAGGTATCACATTCTTGCATGTGAAATGTGACTTTCTGAGGAAGGCTAAGGAATCCTACCTGGAAATCTGGCATCTTTTCCCATTTGTCTATGATATAGATAGTAAGAGAAGGGGCAAGGATGGATGAAGGTAAAAGATGGGAAGCACCATGATGTAAGTCAGGAGAATTGCTTACCAGTTCCAATTTATTTACTAGAATCATAAAGTCATACATATAAGTGAACTTAGATATCATCTAATCCAGCCCTCTCATCTTATAGATGAAGAAATTGAGGCCCAGAGAGGTGGATGGTCAGAGTCAATATGTGGCAGAGCTGGGACTGGAACCCAGGTCTCTGACTGCAAATCCATTACACTGTCTACTACAACATGCTGCCTCCTGAGCAAGCTTATGACCATGGGCAAGTCATGGACCTTCATGTGTTTCAATTTCCTCATTAATCAAAGGAGACGATAATTTCAAGGCAGAATTGCAAAGCAGATATAGTGCTAACTTAGAGACCTCTGATATTCATTAATGTGTGACCACAGGTCAGTCACCTCTCAAGCCTCAGTTTCCTAGCAATAAAATGGGATTAGTCATATCTGTAGAATCTTCCTCAAATGATAGAGAGAGAGACAGAGAGAGAGAGAGAGAGAGAGAGAGAGAGAGAGAGAGAGAGAATACTTACATGGATGGATGGATGGATCCATACATACATATATACATACATACATACATACACAGACATACAGACACAGACAGATAAATAGATAGAAGATGGATGGATAGATAGGTAGAGAGGTGGGATAGACAGACATATTGATGGATGAATGGATGGATGGATAGACACATACATATATACATATGTAAACACATACATAAACAGATGATAGATGGATAGATATAGACATAGACAGAAGATGGATGGAGATATAGATGAATAAGTAGGTAGATTGGATAGATAGATATATAGGATAGATAGCCAGATCTATATATGAGGGATCATATATAGATCTATATATGATGGATCATCCATCGATGGATGGATGGATGGATGGATGCATGCATGGATAGAAAGATAGATAGGACAGCTAGATGGATGGATTGATAGAAGAGCTGGATGGATGGATGGATGGATGGATGGATGGATGGATGGATAGGTAGATAAGATAGACAAACAGACATATAGGATAGATAGATGATAGGATAGACAGGTAAACTGATAGACAAGATAGGATAGATTGATATAGAAAGCTATCTAGATGCACAGTGTGTACACACACAGACATATATGCACACAGTTTTACAAGCTATAAAGTACTTTCTAAAAGTCACCTACAATAGTTTGCAAGAACATTAGTGTACCAGGTAGAGAGTAGGTCTCAGACAAGGAAATATCTGGGTTCAAGTCTTAGCTAAGACACATAAAGTCTGTCTGACCCTGGGCAAATCATTTAATCTCTCAGTATTCTGGCCAGTGCTGTCAACCTCAAATAAAAAATGGATTCCTAAGGCTCACAGGATGACTTAGAAAACCACAAATTAACATCTATATTGTATTGTGTTTTTGTTTATTCTGTTCAATTTTTCCCAATGACATCTGAATCTGGTTTAGACTTCACTTGGGTGCTTTCCGGGCTGGGTAACTGGCATTGAGTTTGATACCTCTTTATGGCCATAAATTGGTGAGAAAATGTTGATCTGCCTTGATCCAAGGAGTTTCTGCACCTGAAAATTTCCTGAAACAAAGAACTCACAGGCCCTCTATTCCCACTCTTTATGTTTTATTTGTCTATAAGCCCCAAATGGGTTGCTACCCATATAGACTATCATAACCCTCAGTTTCCTCAACTGTAAAAAAGGGGGAAATAATAGCAGCCATGGTTATTGTGAGGATCAAGTGAGATAAAATTTGTACAAAAGCACTCAGTACAATGCCTGACACATAGTAGGTATATGCAAATGCTTATTCCCTTCTCCCTTCTATAGCAAGTCACTGAGCGTCAGCTTTCTCATCAATATATTGGGGATAACAACTTAAGAGCCCCTTCACAAGGTTATTTAGTGATTCAAACAAGATCATCTATGTAAAGCCTTGCAAACCTTAAAGCACTTACATAAATGTCAGCTATTATCCCTCCAGCTCTTCCAGATGCTGCGAGGATTAAAGTGAGTTGTGGCTATAAAAGAGACTTGTCCTGCTGAAGGGATTGCCCTAAGAGGCAGGACTTGGAGCTGGAAGGTACCTTGGCCATCTCTCAGTGCCCCCGATCCATTTCCAAGTCCCATGGGTAGGGAGGAGCTGGAGCCCAAGCCTAGAGCCCCCCCACTCCAAAGGCAGGGTTCCTGTCCTTTGAACAGCCAGCTGGACAAACCGCAACAATCATGGCTGATGTTCATATAGCACATGAAGCTTGCTAAGAGATTTACATGTATCATTTCACTGAATCTTCCCAACAAGCCTGTGAGGTGCATGCCATCATTACTGCCGTCTTTACAGAAACACAGGGAATCCTAGGAATGGCTTGGTTTATAAATCTTGGAAAGAGCTTTCCCTTCCTGTAGATATACCTACTTATTTACATGGCATTTGCTTCATTATAATCTGAGCTCTATGAGAAAAAGGACTGTTTTTTTTCCCTTTCATTGTATCCCTAGTGTTGACTTAGCCCAGTGCCTAGCACATAGTAGGCACTTAGAAATGTTTATTGATGGATTGCTCACATCCTCATTTCTCACTGGATGCCAAGGGCATGCTCCTTCACATCTCTAAACTCCACTACAACCTTCTGAAATCTCTCAATATGACTTCTCACCACAAGTAATCAGATGACTTTCAAGTAGCATGGATCATTCTGACTGCACCTGACCCCCAAGAAAGGCCATAATATAGACTAAAGAAATTCAAGAAACAGGTTCCATGTTCAAATGATCCTGGGTCTTACTTAGAACCAAGTCATTCTTTAAAAGGGGATTCTCTCAAACAAAAAAAGTTCTAAAGGTCTTTGGATCACAGATTGAGAATTGGGAGAAGCCTCTTAGGTCACCTAGACCAGCCCAAGGAAATAGGACACTGGACTGAGAGCTGGAAGGAATCTCAGAGGCTGTCTGCCTCAATACTTAATTTTACAGAAAAGGAAACTGAGGCACAAAGACAACCACAGAATCATGACTGGAGCTAGAAGGGTTCTCACAGGCCATCTAGTTCAGAGCCCTCATCTTACAGATGAGAAACCTGAGGCACAGAGCAGTATGCTGACTAGAATTCTGGATTGGTCTGCTAACTTGTGATATTTCTGTACTCTGACAAATGTATCCTTGAAGATAGCCACAGAAAAGAAGAGAGCTACCAAAAACTGGAACAGAACCCATAATAGAAATGCAGTGGAATGTGCATTAAAATCTCAGTCATTTGAACTAGTTGAGGATTAGAACAATATTAATTCTTCAAAGGTTTGAATTAAATAATACTTTAAAATAATGAATACCATAGATGATTTTTTTTTCAGACTGTATCTGTGATTTTATTTTAACAGAGAACTCCTGGATGAGGAAATTCTCTCTGCCAATGAAGATTGGCACCTACCAGGCAACTTACCATCTTAGAGCACTGCCTGAGGCATAGAGGGGCAAGGGGCTTACCCAAGGTTATAGAACCAGTATGTGTCCAAGGTGGAACTTGAACCCAGGCCTTCCTGATTCTCCCTCTGTGTTTTGCTTTGCTACCTCTGATTGTGATCAAATAAAGCTGTATAGCCTGCTCATTTTCTCTCTCCTTCTCTCTCTTTCTCTTTCTCCCCCTCCCTCCCTCATAAATATGTATGTATGTATGTATATATGTATACATACATACACATATATGTATGTGTTGTGTGTGCATGTGTGTGTATGTGTATACTCATACACAATTCCATTGCACTTTAAAATTTGCAAAATACTGTCTTCTCAATGTTGCTGTGAGGTAGTTCAAATATTAATTTTTTTACATATGCTTCTGAAAGTGAAAGTAACTTACCTATGGGATCTTTGTGCAGTTTGAAGCTTTAATAAGTTTAATAGGTTAAAAGTGCTCAAAGATTTTTGGGGACACCCTGTATAGCTAGAGCACTAAACTTGGAGTCAGGGAGACCCAGGTTAAAATCTTGCCTCAGACATTTACTTAGTAGTCATATGACCCTGGACAAGTTATCACTTGAGTACTTAGGACCTCAGTTTCCTCACCTGTAAAATCAAAGCTGGACTCAAAGGTACTTATCTGTACAGATTTTCCCTTGATCTCAATCAGTGCTTCAGATGGAAAATCAATCCCGAGATATCAGAGTTGGAAAAGACCTGACAGCCTTCTAACTCAACCACTATCTGAACAAGGGTTCCCTTTGCAATGTCTCTGACACCATGACCACCTAAGCCTTTGCTTAAGGAGCTCTACCAAATGGAAATTCACTATCTTCCAAGGTGGCCTAATCCACTTTGTGCCAGCTCTGATTGTTAGGAGTAGCAGAGGCCAAAGTTAAGCACACCAAATCAGGTTGAGTTGCATTTTGTACAAAACTGTACAATCTTTTCAATCATGCAATGTGCCACAATCTCAGATGAATCAAAATTGCAGATGACCCAAAGGGCAATAGAGAGATGAATGGTAGGGCCAAGAGGGCTGCCACATCCCCTGCCTAAGAAATTGTGGGAAAGTTATCATCCAGAATACATGCTGCTAGAAAAGGAGATAAGACTGTCATTTATCAAAAATGAAAGACAATACATGGACAGCCCAAGGGGTATGTGGGTCCCCTCCAGGAAGAAAAGCAGCCAGAGGAAGACTTCTAGCATATTGGGTAGATATTTTAACAGAAGATTTATGAAAGTTTATAGACAAGAATCACAGGATAAAAAGATATAAGAGTATTGTAACATAAACCGGTGAAGAGTCTACCCATATTGATGAGCATAGTGCTTGGAACATAGTAAGTACTTAAGTCCTTTTTCATTCATTCATTTATTGATCTACTTAAATACTTTTATATTCATTCATTGATTGATCCACTTAAATACTTCTATATTCTTTAATTCATTCATTGATCCAGTAAAATATCTAAGTATAACCTTTATGATTTTTGTTCATCAGTAGAATAACTGAAACTAGGCTAAAATGGGGTAGCAAACTAAAAAAAAACTTTTTGTAGCATTTGAGAAGCCATTCCCACTGTACTATGTTCTTTATGGACCACCTCTGGAATACTCCATTCATTCTGAGGGCTACATCTTTTTAAAGTTTTTTTTTTTTTGCTTTTTTTTTTGGAAGGGGGAAGGTAGGGCAATTGGGGTTAAGTGACTTGCTCAAGGTTACATGGCTAGTTTTGTGTTAAGTGTCTGAGGCTGCATTTGAACTCAGGTCCTCCTGACTCCTGGGCCGGTGCTCTATTCACTGCACCACCTAGCCGCCCCTGAGTGATACATTTTAAGAAGGGTTTTGATAAGCTGGCAAACATTTCAAGTAGGCTCACTTTCTACCTATGTGAGTTAAGGCAAGGCACTTTACCTGTCTGAGCCTCAGTTACTATATGAGGAGGGTGGACTAGGTCACTTCCATCTCTAGATCAAAGTATAATAGACTTAAACATGGAAGGGGCATTAGAAGCCATCTAGTCCAACCACCTCATTTTCCATTTGAGGGAACTCAGGCACAGAGGAGAAAAGTAACACTGCTAAGATCATAGAGGAAGTAAGACCATAGGATCATCATTTAGAACTGTATGGGGCCTTCAAGGTCATCCAGTCCAAATTGCTTATTTTTACAAGTTATGAAAATAAGGTCAAAGAGGTGACATGACTTGCCCACAGTCACACAGTTAGTATGTGAAAGAGCTAGAATTTGAACCCCTAGCTAGTTCTAGCACTTTTCCTTCTGAACTGGGAGGACAGCACAGGAATTTGAAGTCATATTAGAAGAGAATTTGTTGAAAGATTTGGGGCTACTTAACCTAGAGAAAAGATAAGTTGGGGAAGATATGATATATGTCTTTGAATATCTGAGAGGTCATCATGGGAAAACAGAATTGTATTCATTTTGTTTGGCCCTGAGAGTCCAAGGAGATACTAGTGGAAAAGAGGTGGGCTTTAACTCCACGTAGGGAAAAAAATGTCTTTTGGTCCTTTTTTCATTCATGTCCAACTCGTGGTGACCCCATTTGGGGTTTTCTTGGGAAAGATACTGAAGTGGTTTACCATTTCCCTCTCCAGCTCATTTTACAGGAAACTGAGGCCAACAGGATTAAATGACTTGCCCAGGGTCACACAGCTAGTAAGTGTCTGAGATCAGATTTGAACTCAGGAAGATGAGTATTTCTGACTCAAGGCTCAGCACTCTGTGCACTCTGGTGCCACCTAGCTGCCCATAGGGAAAAAATCCTTTCTGCTAAAAATGGAATGGAGCAGCAATGAACAAGATGAAATCCTCTGAAACTCTGAAATTCTGTGATCCAAGCAATCAATAAACATTTATTAAGCACCTAATATGTTCCAAGCACTGTGCTAAGTGTTGGATTCTCTATGACTCAAAGAAGATAAACTCAGAGCTCTCTTAAAAATCTTAAAGTCTATTCACTTCAGTATCTTGACTGAAAACAGGTATATTTTCGGAGGAGAAACAGGCCCCCTCCAAAAAACTTAGAACCAAAGACCTAGAACTGGAAAGGTCATCAAAAGCTTTCTGGCACAGTAGATAAAATGTCAGGTCTGGAGGAAGACGAGTCTTCCTGACTCCAGGCCTGACATTTTATCTACTGTGCCAACTAGCTGCCCCAAAAAGGTTCTTGTGAAGACATAATAAGATAAAATTCATAAAGCATTTAGCAAATTTTAAGTGCTATATAAATGCTTGCTATTATTATTATTAAACACCACAAGCCTTTAAATCCTTGAACACAACTTTCTTGTCTTCCTTGATTCTTCACTTCTTAGAGATGAATATCTCAAGTTCCTTTAAAAGATTCTTGAATGGCATCTTCTCACTTCTATCACAGAATTTCTTTATTCCTTAATTCTCTCATCACTCTTTCAGCTCCAAATCTATATCAATGATTCTATGATCTCATGCATGATACTCCTCGTCAATGTCTTTTGTGAAATATGATACCCCCAATAAAACATAATACTGCAGGTGTGAGCTGATGAAGAGAGAATTTAACAGCACTATTTTCACCCTCTTTCTAGACGGTCTTCCTTTGAACCATAACTAGGACAAGGCAAATGGGTCTTGCCTCCAGGGTATTAAATTTAAAGGCACTGACTCCACTTGTCTTCCCTAAGCAGTTTAGAAAAAAAAATAGAGCTCAGCCCATTGTTCACAAGAATAATTAGTTAACCTGCATACTCTTTGATCTAGCAATACCACTACTAGGTCTATAAAAGAGATCAGAAAAAAAAAAAAAGGAAAAGGACTTAGATGTTCAAATATATTTATAGCAGCTCTTTCTGTGATGGCAAAGAACTGGACTTTGAGCCATTCTCCATCAATCAGGGAATGGCTGAACAACTTGTGGTATATAAATGTAACGGAATACTATTGTGCTGTTAGAAATGAGGAGCAGGATGCTTTCAGAAAAACCTGGAAAGACTTTCCTGAACTGATACAAAGTGAAATGCACAGAACCAGAAGAACAGTGTAGATAGTAACAGCAACATTGTATGATAACCAACTACAACTGACTTAGATATTTTCAGCAATACAATGATCCAAGATAATCCAAAAAGATTCATGATGGAAAATGCTATGCACCTCCAGAGAAAAAACTGATGGAATCTGAATGCAAATTGAAGCACACTACTTTCACTTTCTTTACTTTTTCCATAGTTTTTTCTCTTTTGTTCTGTTACTTCTTTCACAACATGACTAATATGGAAATGTTTTACATGATGGCACAGAGATAACCTAATCAAATTACTTAGCATCTTAGGGAGGAAAGAGGGAAGGGAGAAAATTTGGAACTCAAAATTTTATTTTTAAAAAAGAATGTTAAAAATGGTCTTTATGTATAATTGTTAAAAATACTATTTAAAAGAAAAAAATAATTAGTTCAAAGAAGCTTTCCCCTACCACTTCCTACTCTATCAATCTTTCCCCTTTGTCCCAGCAGTGCTTTGTGCTACTTGTCCCAGATGCAAAAAATTCTTTGTTATTATTCTTCTGGGTCTCTTGGGTTTTTTTTTTTTTTTTTGCTACCTTGTCACACTATGTAATCATGTTGAGTTTGCAGTTCAATAAGACCCTCAGATCTTTCTCAAGTAACCATTGTTCAATCTTGCCTTCTCAAGCACAAGTACTTTACATAGTTCAAGTTTCACTGATCTCCCTGGAAGCAGAAGATGCAGTAATAATAGCTTCCTTCATAGCTCTCATGTGCACTGAGGAATCCTATGTTAGACACACTTGATGGTAGTTTTACAAAGTTAGAAGAGGCTGATCCCTCTCATTCTCATGCCACCAGTGATGGGCTGCATCATTGTCCTGAGTCCCTTAGAGGAAAGCATTTCACTAGAAGTCCATCAGCTCACCTTACTCTTCCTTCCCCCTCATATCCCCAAACTGGTGAGGACCACTAAGGGATCAATAGAGATAGGAGCCCCCAACAAGTCATTTGCTCTCCCAAGAGGCTGTTCCATGTCTGCACTGCAATTATACATAAATGAATCCCAAAAGCAGATCTCTAACCAGTGCTTGATGTTGCAGGGGCTTCTGGGAGGAGCTCGATATCGTCAAACAGAAAAGTGGGCAGGAGTGTGAATAGAAGTGACAGAAGCCAGTGAAAGAAGATTCCTCTACCTTCAAAGATGAGCAACAGCCTGCCAAGGATTAGCCATAGACTTGGAGGAAGGTGTGGAGAGAGACCAGGAGAGGGCAAGAAAGAAAGGGAGAGTAACCCATCTCCATATTTTTGGTTTCAATTAGTCTGCCTTCTGGATCACATTTCAATTCTTGGCTTACATTTCTGAGTGATGGAAACTTCCTTATTCACTTTCAGAAAATAACAACAATAATAACAACCATATTTCCTTCATTCAGCAAAAATTTCTTATGCATCTGCTCTATACTAGGCACTGTACTAAGCATTAGGGGTACAATGACAAAACAAAACAGCCTTTGCCCTCAGAGAGCTTACATTCTGTTGGGAAAGTTTTCCCAAAATGGATCAGTGCATTTTTAATGGACTAATTATGTGTATTTTTTGAGTGCATATGCCGCAATAGATAGATAGACAATAGATACATGCATATATCCCTTTTGAAGATTTCATTTTAAGGATGTAACATATTTTGGGGTAGCCTATTTTTGGAATATGGCATATTCCAAATGTGTCTGCGCACATGCATGTGAGTGTATATGTGTGTATACATATTTACATTTGCAACAAAGCAACAAACATTTATTAAGTATTTATTATGTATCAGGCACTGTGTTAGTCACTGGGGATACCAACAGGCACAATATGTGTGTGTATACGTGTGTGTATACACATACTGAGGCACACAGGGTTAAGTGACTTGCCCAGGGTCACACAGCTAATAAGGTTCTGAGGCCAGATTTAAATTCAAGAAGATGAGTCTGCCCTCTTTATCTCTGTATTTGGTAACATATAGAGAGGAGGCAGATTGTGTGTACACACACACATACGGAGATATATAAGTACAACTTCTTTTCCTAGCACCCAAATAGCTAAACAAAAATCCCAGAATGTCAGAGCTGGAAGGGGACTTAGAACAGGGAACATCAGTGTTGGGATGGACCTGGGACATGAGAATATCAGAACTCAGATGGACTATTGACATTATCTCATCCAATTCTACATTTTACAAAAGAAGAAACTAAGACTGGAAGAGGAGGCAGAGACTGAATTAGCAGCTTGGTATAATCATGGCTAGAGCACTGAATTTGAAAGTCAAAATACTACCCGAGACAATACTAAGGCAACTGTTAGCTCTGTAACTCAAGGGGGAGTCATCACCTCTTTTAGCCTTAATTTCCCCATACATAAAAATCAGGGTAATGACAGCACCTACATCACAAGGTTATTGTGAGAACCAAATCCAATACTACCTGCTAAATACTTTACAAGCCTTAAAGCACTATAAAAATCTTAGTAATTATTGATTAAAGCCACAGAATGGGGTCCTGAAAGCTTGGACTAAACCCAAACCTCCTGTCTCCCAGCCCAGTCTTCTTTTCCATGAAAATATATTATCTCCCAACCAACCAAAGCCATTTTACTTTTTTCTTTCACTTTCTATTCTACTTTTATAAGAAAGAAAGAAATTGCAAGTAAACACGTTGATATTAGGGATTTAATCAAAAAAGCAATTTCTAGAATAAGTCACAGGGTCAATAGGGAGGAAGCCCAATCTCCCACACCTTCCATATCAACAGCCCTGAATGGTGATAACTGATGTTTATACTGATAACCTTGGGGCACAGAAAAAAAACCCTTCTGAATTATATAAGGAGGATTAAATTATTCCCAATACGGTTTTAGTGTTAAGTGCATTTTGTGGCATGTGATGTCCCTGAAAATTGGTAATCCATTTATGGCTATAGGGAAGCTATCAGACAATTGGACTATCCAATTAACCATAATTCCCCTCCAGATAAATGAAAGATTACTGCATATCACATCTACTAAGTTATAAAAGGCCTTGGACCTGTATCAGTGGAGGGCACACCCACACTGATGAAATGGCAGGTCACTGAAATACTGAAGAAGTGTCATCTCTGTTCTTCAGTGGTGTCCAACTCTTTGTGACCCCATTGGAGTTTTCTTGGCAAACATACTGGAATTGTTTGCCATTTCCTTCTCCAACTCATTTGACAGATGAGGAAACTGAGGCATACCGGGTTAAGTGACTTGCCCAGAGTCACATAGCTAGTAAGTGTCTGAGGCCAGATTTGAATTCAGGAAGAGGAGTCTGCCCTCTTTATCTCTGTATTTGGTAACATAGAGAAGAGGCAGGTAGGTCCTCAAATGTAGCCCTCTGACTGAATCCAAGCTTCACAGAACAAATCCACTTATTAAAAGGACTTGTTCGGTAAAACTTAGACTCGGTCAAAAGGTCACACCCAAGGACCTAGAACATCATATGTAGCCTTGAAGCCACAGGTTCCCCACGCCAATAGGCTAAAGTCCAGCTTGTGACAGACACTGACCATGTGAATCTTTTTTTTTAAATTTTATTTTAGTTTACATCATTTATTTCCACAAGATTTTGAGTTACATATTTTCTCCCCCTCTTTCCCCCACCCACCGCCCCAAAACAGTCATCCCAGTGTGTCCCCCCTCCCCCAGTCTATTCTCTCCTATGTCA